>JAPDVR010000006.1:32237592-32945092 GCA_026230005.1 Gila orcuttii | reverse complement strand
AGATAGATAGATAGATAGATAGATAGATAGATAGATAGATGATAGATAGATAGATAGATAGATAGATAGATAGATAGATAGATAGATAGATAGATAGATAGATAGATAGATAGATAGATAGATAGATAGATAGATAGATAGATAAAATAGTCAGATGATAGATAGATAGAAATAGTTAGATGATAGAAAGATTAGTAAGAAAGAAAAAGAGAGAGAAAGAAGATTAGAAAGAAAGAAAGAAAGAAAGATAGATTAGTTAGAAAGAAAGAAAGAAAGAAAGATAGATTAGTTAGAAAGAAAGAAAGATTAGTAAGAAAGAAAGATTAGTTAGAAAGAAAGAATGAAAGATAGATTAGTTAGAAAGAAAGAAAAAGATAGATAGATAGATATATAGATAGATAGATAGATAGATAGATAGATAGATGGATAGATAGATAGATAAAATAGTCAGATGATAGAAATATTTAGATGATAGAAAGATTAGTAAGAAAGTAAGAAAGAGAGAAAGAAAAAGAGAGAGAAAGAAAGATTAGAAAGAAAGAATGGGTAGATAGATAGATAGAAAAGTGTCATAGATAGATGAGTTTATTAGTTTAAATGAGTCTCAATGGCTCATATAGTATATAGAATGGCAGTTTGATTCAGTCTAGGGCTTCAAGGAGTTTAGATTTGAATTTTTGACAGTTGGGGAGTTTGAAAATCTGAACATTCCGCAATGTTAAGTCAATGGGAGTTTTTTCCGACTTTGATCGTCATTTTTAGGAAAACCGTAAGTCCGATCAGTTAGAAAAGATATAGCAACTCGAGTCAGAACAGTTTGAGTGTCTGAGCCGAGTTTGGAGTATGTAGAGTTAAAGCTCTAGGAGGAGATTGATATAGAAATTTTTTGTAAGAATAATAATAATAACTAGAATGTACATTTCCAGAAGAAAATGTGAAGTGGTGCTTGCAGTGGCAAAACTCACCACTCGGTTGCTAGGGTGTTGTACATGATTGCATACGAGCCTACAAACATGTCTGTACGATGTTCTGGTGCTGAGATATGGGTTATTCATGTTGTTCAGGTGGTTGCTAGGGTGTTTTGGGTGGTTTCTAGGGTATTCTGGGTGGTTGCTAGGGCGTTGCTAGGCGGTTGCTAGGGTATTCTGGGTGGTTACTAGGGTGTTGCTAGGGTGTTCTGGGTGGTTGCTAGGTGGTTGCTAGGGTATTCTGGGTGGTTGCTAGGGCGTTGCTAGGCGGTTGCTATGGTGTTCTGGGTGGTTGCTAGGTGGTTGCTAGGGTTTTCTGGGTGGTTGCTATGGTGTTGGTAGGGTATTCTGGGTGGTTGCTAGGCAGTTGCTAGGCAATTCTTGGTGGTTGCTAGGGTGTTCTGGGTGGTTGCTATGGTGTTGCTAGGTGGTTGCTAGGGTATTCTGGGTGGTTATGGCGTTGCTAGGCGGTTGCTAGGGTATTCTGGGTGGTTGCTAGGCGGTTGCTAGGGTGTTCTGCGTGGTTGCTATGGTGTTGCTAGGCGGTTGCTAGGGTATTCTGGGTGGTTGCTAGGGCGTTGCTAGGCAGTTGCTAGGGTATTCTTGGTGGTTGCTAGGGCTTTGCTAGGCGGTTGCTAGGGTGTTCTGGGTCATTGCTATGGTGTTGCTAGTTGGTTGCTAGGGTATTCTGGGTGGTTGCTATGGCGTTGCTAGGCGGTTGCTAGGGTATTCTGGGTGGTTGCTAGGCGGTAGCTAGGGTGTTCTGGGTGGTTGCTAGGCGGTTGCTAGGGTATTCTGGGTGGTTGCTATGGTGTTGCTAGGCGGTTGCTAGGGTATTCTGGGTGGTTGCTAGGACGTTGCTAGGTGGTTGCTAAGGTATTCTGGGTGGTTGCTATGGTGTTACTAGGTGGTTGGTAGTTGTCACAGATGGTTACTATTGGAGTTCTTAACACTTTCTTGGCATGATTTAGCACTACCTAATCGCTATTAGCATGTAGCTATTCACAGCTAGCATGTGTAGCATGTTGGAAGCCCTGTTTGCTAGCATGAGTCAAAAGAGCCAAACCACATCTCTATACGATGTTCTGATGCAGAGATATAGGTCTTGCAAAATGGTTGCTAGGGTACTCTGTTTGGTTGCTAGGGAATGGCTTGGCAGCTGCCAGTCATCAAAGTCCAAAGGTTGCTTGTCAGTATGAATGATATAAACCAACTCCCATGCCTCTGTGACATTCAGAATGGAAGATATCCCTCTATAGATTTTAGTTGCTAAGGTGCTCGACAATGGTTGCTAGGGAGGGGCTAGGAAGTGTTGAGGGGATTCATGATTGGCTGTGTGCTGCCCCGAGTCAAACGAGACCACCCTTGTGTTTCTATGACACTTCTATCCGGAGATATTCTTTTGATCTCTTTCAATGGAAGTCTATGGGACTTGTTGCTAAGGTGCTCTAAATGGTTGCTAGGGCGTGGCTTAATAGCTTCACAATGATCCTGAGAGACTGACTGGTCATCTGAGAAAAATGAGCCCGTCCCCTTGTCTCTATGACACTGTGATCCAGAGCTATGTTCAATACAAAATCCCTATGTAATGGGCCGTCCTACACCATAGTAAGTCAATGGGGCAAATTTGAGCAGCTCCTGCCCCCCAGGGGTGCAACTTTTACCCCATTGTGAGGTATGTTCTTACAGAGCCTGCCAGCCTCTTCAAATGTGGTAAATTAGAAGTTTCTGAGAAATCATTGGTCAGTGCTACGAGTCGTCAAAGTTTGTGGCAATGTTAAGTCTATGGGATTTTTTTAGCCAATGATTTGCCCCTGGGGCAAACACCGTACCCCCGATCGGTAAGAAAAGTCACAGCACACCTCTCCTCAATAATCCGCACAATTTGACGCCTCAATCAGTTGTCTGTGATGTCGGCGTGTATTTTTTAACAGATGATTACTATGGAGTTTTTAAAAGGAGTTTTTATAGAGTTTTTATAGAGTTATTTAGTATGGCACGAGGCCTGCGGCCTTGTGCCTATCGCCCACGGTTGCTAGGGTGCTGTAACTGGTTACTATGGTGTGGCTAGGCGGTTGCTAGGGTGTTCTGGGTGGTTGCTAGGGTGTTGCTAGGGTGTTTTGGGTGGTTGCTAGGGTGTTCTGGGTGGTTGCTAGGGTGTTGCTAGGCGGTTGCTAGGGTGTTCTGGGTGGTTGCTAGGTGGTTGCTAGGGTGTTTTGGGTGGTTGCTAGGGTGTTGCTAGGTGGTTGCTAGGGTGTTGTGGGTGGTTGCTAGGGTGTTGCTAGGTGGTTGCTAGGGTGTTCTGAGGTGTTGCTAGGGTGTTGCTAGGCGGTTGCTAGGGTATTCTGGGTGGTTGCTATGGTGTTGCTAGGCGGTTGCTAGGGTGTTTTAGGTGGTTGCTATGGTATTCTGGATGGTTGCTATGGTGTTACTAGGTGGTTGGTAGTGTTCACATTTGGTTACTATAGAGTTTTTATAATGTTCATGGCATGATTTAGCACTTAGCTAATCAATATTAGCATGTAGCTATTCACAGCTAGCATGTTTAGCATGTAGCAAGTCCTGTTTGCTAGCATGAGTCAAAAGAGCCAACCCCCATCTCTATACGATGTTCTGATGCAGAGATATTGGTCTTGCAAAACGGTTGCTAGGGTACTCTGTTTGGTTGCTAGGGAGTGGCTTGGCAGCTGCCAATCATGAAGCTCCAAAGTCAATGTGAATGTATAAACCAACCCCCATCTCTATACGACGTTTTGATGCAGAGATATAGGTCTTGCAAAATGGTTGCTAGGGTACCTTGTTTGGTTGCTAGGGAGTGGCTTGGCAGCTGCCAATCATGAAACTCCAAAGGCTGCTTGTCAGTATGAATGATATAAACCAACTCCCATGCCTCTGTGACATTCAGAATGGACGATATTCCTCTTTGGATTTTGGTTGCTAAGGTGCTCGACAATGGTTGCTAGGGCGTGGCTAGGAAGTGTTGAGGTGATTCATGATTGGCTGTTTGCTGCCCCGAGTCAAACCAGACCACCCTCATGTTTCTATGACAATTCAGTCCAGAGATATCCCTTCGATCTCTTTCAATGGAAGTCTATGGAACTTGTTGCTAAGGAGCTCTAAATGGTTGCTAGGGCGTGGCTTGATAGCTTCACAATGATCCAAGGAGAATGATTGGCCGTCTGAGTAAAATGAGCCCGCCCCTTTGTCTCTACGACACTGTGATCCAGAGTTATGTTCAATATAAAAGCGGTTTCTATGGTGTAGGACGGCCCATTTCATGGGCCGTCCTACACCATAGTAAGTCAATGGGGCAACTTTGGGCAGCTCCTGCCCCACAGGGGTGCAACTTTTACCCCATTGTGTGGTATGTTCTTACAGAGCCTGTCAGCCTCTTCAAATGTGGCAAATTTCACGTTTCTGTGACATCCTCGTTCCGAGCTACGACTCGTCAAAGTTTGACGCAATGTTAAGTCTATGGGATTTTTCGGCCGGTTTTTCGCCCCTGGGGCGAACATCGTACCCCCGATCCCTTATAAAAGTCATAGCACACCATTCCCGAACAGGCCGCACGTTTTGACACCTCATTCGTGGGTCTGTGACAAAAACTGCGGGAGGAGTAGCGCGTCAAAAAGTGGCCAGAAGAATAATAAGAATAAGAATAAGAACTAGAATGTACATTTCCGGAAGAAAATGTGAAGTGGTGCTTGCAGTGGCAATACTCGCCACTCGGTTGCTAGGGTGTTTTGGGTGGTTGCTAGGGTGTTGCTAGGTGGTTGCTAGGGTGTTGTGGGTGGTTGCTAGGGTGTTGCTAGGTGGTTGCTAGGGTGTTCTGAGGTGTTGCTAGGGTGTTGCTAGGCGGTTGCTAGGGTATTCTGGGTGGTTGCTATGGTGTTGCTAGGCGGTTGCTAGGGTGTTTTAGGTGGTTGCTATGGTATTCTGGATGGTTGCTATGGTGTTACTAGGTGGTTGGTAGTGTTCACATTTGGTTACTATAGAGTTTTTATAATGTTCATGGCATGATTTAGCACTTAGCTAATCAATATTAGCATGTAGCTATTCACAGCTAGCATGTTTAGCATGTAGCAAGTCCTGTTTGCTAGCATGAGTCAAAAGAGCCAACCCCCATCTCTATACGATGTTCTGATGCAGAGATATTGGTCTTGCAAAACGGTTGCTAGGGTACTCTGTTTGGTTGCTAGGGAGTGGCTTGGCAGCTGCCAATCATGAAGCTCCAAAGTCAATGTGAATGTATAAACCAACCCCCATCTCTATACGACGTTTTGATGCAGAGATATAGGTCTTGCAAAATGGTTGCTAGGGTACCTTGTTTGGTTGCTAGGGAGTGGCTTGGCAGCTGCCAATCATGAAACTCCAAAGGCTGCTTGTCAGTATGAATGATATAAACCAACTCCCATGCCTCTGTGACATTCAGAATGGACGATATTCCTCTTTGGATTTTGGTTGCTAAGGTGCTCGACAATGGTTGCTAGGGCGTGGCTAGGAAGTGTTGAGGTGATTCATGATTGGCTGTTTGCTGCCCCGAGTCAAACCAGACCACCCTCATGTTTCTATGACAATTCAGTCCAGAGATATCCCTTCGATCTCTTTCAATGGAAGTCTATGGAACTTGTTGCTAAGGAGCTCTAAATGGTTGCTAGGGCGTGGCTTGATAGCTTCACAATGATCCAAGGAGAATGATTGGCCGTCTGAGTAAAATGAGCCCGCCCCTTTGTCTCTACGACACTGTGATCCAGAGTTATGTTCAATATAAAAGCGGTTTCTATGGTGTAGGACGGCCCATTTCATGGGCCGTCCTACACCATAGTAAGTCAATGGGGCAACTTTGGGCAGCTCCTGCCCCACAGGGGTGCAACTTTTACCCCATTGTGTGGTATGTTCTTACAGAGCCTGTCAGCCTCTTCAAATGTGGCAAATTTCACGTTTCTGTGACATCCTCGTTCCGAGCTACGACTCGTCAAAGTTTGACGCAATGTTAAGTCTATGGGATTTTTCGGCCGGTTTTTCGCCCCTGGGGCGAACATCGTACCCCCGATCCCTTATAAAAGTCATAGCACACCATTCCCGAACAGGCCGCACGTTTTGACACCTCATTCGTGGGTCTGTGACAAAAACTGCGGGAGGAGTAGCGCGTCAAAAAGTGGCCAGAAGAATAATAAGAATAAGAATAAGAATAAGAATAATAAGTATGTGAGATAACAATAGTGTTGCTTTGCCATAGGCAAGCACCACTAATAATAAGTATGTGAGATAACAATAGTGTTGCTTTGCCATAGGCAAGCACCACTAATAACTAGAAAAAGTTTGTCGAGACAAACTTTAAGTTGGCTTGTGAAAGTTTGGACCAATAAGTTTGAAGAAGTTTAAAGTAGTTTGTAGTTTAAAGTAGTTTGAAGTTTAAATTAGTTTGAATTTTAAAGTAGTTTGAAGTTTAAATTAGTTTAAAGTTTAAAGTAGTTTAAAGTTTAAATTAGTTAGAATTTAAAGTAGTTTGAATTTTAAATTAGTTTAAAGTTTGAATTAGTTTAAAGTAGTTTAAAGTATAGTTTGAAGTAATTTAAAGTTGCTAGGGTGTTTCTAGTGGGTTGCTAAGGTGTTCTGGGTGGTTGCTAGGTGGTTGCTAAGGTATTTTGGGTGGTTGCTAGGGTGTTCTCGGTGGTTGCTAGGTTGTTGCTAAGGAATTTTGGTTGGTTGCTAGGGTGTTCTGGGTGGTTGTTAGGTGGTTGCTACTGTGTTCTGGGTGGTTGCTATGTTGTTGCTAGGGTGTTCTATGGTATTTTGAGTGGTTGCTAGGGTGTTCTGGGTAGTTTTCAGGCAGTTGCTAGGGTGTTCTGGATGGTTGCTATGGTGTTGCTAGGGTATTTTGGGTGGTTGCTAGGGTGTTGTAAGGTATTTTGGGTGGTTGCTAGGAAGTTGCTAGGGTGTTCTGGGTGGTTGCTATGGTGTTGCTAGGGTGTTCTAGGCTATTTTGGGTGGTTGCTATGGTGTTGCTAGGGTGTTTTAAGGTATTTTGGGTGGTTGCTAGGCAGTTGCTAGGGTGTTCTGGGTGGTTGCTATGGTGTTGCTAGGGTGTTCTAGGCTATTTTGGGTGGTTACTATGGTGTTGCTAGGGTGTTTTAAGGTATTTTGAGTGGTTGCTAGGTTGTTCTGGGTGGTTGCTAGGGTGTTCTAAGGTATTTTAGGTGGTTGCTATGGTGTTGCTAGGGTGTTCTAAGGTATTTTGGGTGGTTGCTAGGGTGTTCTGGGTGGTTGCTATGGTGTTGCTAGGGTGTTCTAAGGTATTTTGGGTGGTTGCTAGGGTGTTCTGGGTGGTTGCTATGGTGTTGCTAGGGTGTTCTAAGGTATTTTGGGTGGTTGCTAGGGTGTTCTGGTGGTTGCTAGGGTGTTGCTAGGGTGTTCTAGGGTATTTTGGGTGGTTGCTATGGTGTTGCTAGGGTGATTTAAGGTATTTTGGTGATCGTCATTTTTAGGAAAACCGTAAGTCCGATCAGTCTGAAAAGATATAGCAACTCGAGTCAGAACAGTTTGAGTGTCCGAGCCGAGTTTGGAGTATGTGGAGTTAAAGCTCTAGGAGGAGTTAGATATATAAATTTCACTGCTAAGAAGAAGAAGAAGAATAATAACTAGAAAAAGTTCGTCGAGACAAACTTTAAGTTGGCTTGTGAAAGTTTGGACCAATAAGTTTGAAGAAGTTTAAAGTAGTTTTAATTTTAAAGTAGTTTGAAGTTTAAATTAGTTTGAATTTTAAAGTAGTTTGAAGTTTAAATTAGTCCTCATTAGGCAATTAGTAGGCAGTTGCTAGGGTGTTCTGGGGGTTGCTAGGCAGTTGCCAGGGTGTTCTGGGTGGTTGCTAGGCAGTTGCTAGGGTGTTCTGGGAGGTTGCTATGGTGTTGCTAGGGTGTTCTAGGCTTTTTTGGGTGGTTGCTATGGTGTTGCTAGGATGTTCTAGGGTATTTTGGGTGGTTGCTAGGGTGTTCTGGGTGGTTGCTAGGCAGTTGCTAGGGTTTTATGGTGGTTGCTAGGTTGTTCTATGGTATTTTGGGTGGTTGCTATGGTGTTGCTAGGGTGTTTTAAGGTATTTTGGGTGGTTGCCAGGTTGTTCTGGGTGGTTGCTAGGCAGTTCCTAGGGTGTTCTGGGAGGTTGCTATGGTGTTGCTAGGGTGTTCTAGGCTTTTTTGGGTGGTTGCTATGGTGTTGCTAGGATGTTCTAGGATATGTCGGGTGGTTGCTAGGGTGTTCTGGGTGGTTGCTAGGCAGTTGCTAGGGTTTTCTGGTGGTTGCTAGGGTGTTGCTAGGGTGTTCTAGGGTATTTTGGGTGGTTGCTATGGTGTTGCTAGGGTGATTTAAGGTATTTTGGGTGGTTGCTAGGCAGTTGCTAGGGTGTTCTAGGGTATTTTGGGTGGTTGCTATGGTGTTGCTAGAAAGAAAGATTAGTTAGAAAGAAAGATTAGAAAGAGAGAAAGAAAGAAAGATAGAAAGATTAGTTAGAAAGAAATAAAGTTAGAAAGAAAGATTAGCTAGAAAGAAAGAAAGTTAGAAAGGAAGATTAGAAAGAAAGAGAGAAAGAAAGAAAGATAGAAAGATTAGTTAGAAAGAAAGAAAGATTGAAAGAAAGATTAGAAAGAAAGAGAGAAAGAAAGATAGAAAGTTTAGTTAGAAAGAAAGATTAGTTAGAAAGAAATAGATTAGTTAGAAAAGAAAGAAAGAAAGAAATAAAGATTAGTTAGAAAGAAGGATTAGAAAGAAAGAAAGATAGAAAGATTAGTTAAAAAGAAAGAAAGTTAGAAAGAAAGAAAGGAAGATTAGAAAGAAAGAAAGAAAGAAAGAAAGAAAGAAAGATTAGTTAGAAAGATTGAAAGAAAGATTAGAAAGAAAGAGAGAAAGAAAGAAAGATAGATAGAAAGATTAGTTATAAAGAAAGAAAGAAAGATTGAAAGAAAGATTAGAAAGAAAGATAGAAAGAAAGAAAGAAAGAAAGATAGATAGAAAGATTAGTTAGAAAGAAAGATTAGAAAGAAAGAGAGAAAGAAAGAAAGAAAGATAGATAGAAAGATTAGTTAGAAAGAAAGAAAGATTAGTTAGAAAGAAATAGATTAGTTAGAAAAGAAAGAAAGAAAGATTAGTTAGAAAGAAAGATTAGAAAGAGAGAAAGAAAGAAAGATAGAAAGATTAGTTAGAAAGAAAGAAAGATTAGAAAGAATGAGAGAAAAGAAAGAAAGATAGAAAGATTAGTTAGAAAGAAAGAAAGATTAGTTAGAAAGAAATAGATTAGTTAGAAAAGAAAGAAAGAAAGAAAGAAAGAAAGATTAGTTAGAAAGAAAGATTAGAAAGAAAGAAAGATAGAAAGATTAGTTAAAAAGAAAGAAATTTATAAAGAAAGATTAGTTATAAAGAAAGAAAGAAAGAAAGATTAGTTAGAAAGAAAGATTAGTTAGAAAGAAAGACTAGTTAGAAAGAAAGAAAGAAAGAAAGATTAGTTAGAAAGAAATAGATTAGCTAGAAAAGAAAGAAAGATAGATTAGTTAGAAAAGAAAGAAAGAAATATAGATTAGTTAGAAAGAAAGAAAGAAAGATAGATTAGTTAGAAAGAAAGAAAGATTAGTAAGAAAGAAAGAAAGATTAGTTAGAAAGAAAGAATGAAAGATAGATTAGTTAGAAAGAAAGAAAGAAAAAGATAGATAGATAGATAGATAGATAGATAGATAGATAGATAGATAGATAGATAGATAGATAGATAGATAGATAGATAAAATAGTCAGATGATAGATAGATAGAAATAGTTAGATGATAGAAAGATTAGTAAGAAAGAAAGAGAGAAAGAAAAAGAGAGAGAAAGAAAGATTAGAAAGAAAGAAAGAAAGATAGATTAGTTAGAAAGAAAGAAAGATAGAAAGAAAGATAGATTAGTTAGAAAGAAAGATTAGTAAGAAAGAAAGATTAGTTAGAAAGAAAGAATGAAAGATAGATTAGTTAGAAAGAAAGAAAGAAAGAAAAAGATAGATAGATAGATAGATAAAATAGTCAGATGATAGATAGATAGATAGATAGATAGATAGATAGATAGATAGATAGATAGATAGATAGATAGATAGATAGATAGATAGATAGATAGATAGATAGATAGATAGATAGATAGATAGATAAAATAGTCAGATGATAGATAGATAGAAATAGTTAGATGATAGAAAGATTAGTAAGAAAGAAAGAAAGAAAGAGAAAGAAAAAGAGAGAGAAAGAAAGATTAGAAAGAAAGAATGGGTAGATAGATAGATAGAAAAGTGTCATAGATAGATGAGTTTATTAGTTTAAATGAGTCTCAATGGCTCATATAGTATATAGAATGGCAGTTTGATTCAGTCTAGGGCTTCAAGGTATTTAGATTTGAATTTTTGACAGTTGGGGAGTTTGAAAATCTGAACATTCCGCAATGTTAAGTCAATGGGATTTTCAAATGTTTTTTTTCGAGTTCAAGTCCGATCAGTCTGAAAAGATATAGCAACTCGAGTCAGAACAGTTTGAGTGTCCGAGCCGAGTTTGGAGTATGTGGAGTTAAAGCTCTAGGAGGAGTTAGATATAGAAATTTCACTGCTAAGAAGAAGAAGAAGAATAATAATAAGTTTAAGTAGGATTTCAGTAAGTTGGCTCTCACAAGCCAACTTAACTAGAAAAAGTTCGTCGAGACAAACTTTAAGTTGGCTTGTGAAAGTTTGGACCAATAAGTTTGAAGAAGTTTAAAGTAGTTTGAAGTTTAAAGTAGTTTGAAGTTTAAATTAGTTTAAAGTTTAAATTAGTTTAAAGTTTAAAGTAGTTTAAAGTTTAAATTAGTTAGAATTTTAAAGTAGTTTGAATTTTAAATTAGTTTAAAGTTTGAATTAGTTTAAAGTAGTTTAAAGTATAGTTTGAAGTAATTTAAAGTTGCTAGGGTGTTTCTAGTGGGTTGCTAAGGTGTTCTGGGTGGTTGCTAAGGTATTTTGGGTGGTTGCTAGGGTGTTCTCGGTGGTTGCTAGGTTGTTGCTAAGGAATTTTGGTTGGTTGCTAGGGTTTTCTGGGTGGTTGTTAGGTGGTTGCTACTGTGTTCTGGGTGGTTGCTATGTTGTTGCTAGGGTGTTCTATGGTATTTTGGGTGGTTGCTAGGGTGTTCTGGGTAGTTTTCAGGCAGTTGCTAGGGTGTTCTGGATGGTTGCTATGGTGTTGCTAGGGTGTTCTTGGGTATTTTGGGTGGTTGCTAGGGTGTTGTAAGGTATTTTGGGTGGTTGCTAGGCAGTTGCTAGGGGTGTTCTGGGTGGTTGCTATGGTGTTGCTGCTAGGGTGTTCTGGATGGTTGCTATGGTGTTGCTAGGGTGTTCTTGGGTATTTTGGGTGGTTGCTAGGGTGTTGTAAGGTATTTTGGGTGGTTGCTAGGCAGTTGCTAGGGGTGTTCTGGGTGGTTGCTATGGTGTTGCTAGGGTGTTCTAGGCTATTTTGGGTGGTTGCTATGGTGTTGCTAGGGTGTTTTAAGGTATTTTGGGTGGTTGCTAGGCAGTTGCTAGGGTGTTCTGGGTGGTTGCTATGGTGTTGCTAGGGTGTTCTAGGCTATTTTGGGTGTTTGCTATGGTGTTGCTAGGGTGTTTTAAGGTATTTTGAGTGGTTGCTAGGGTGTTCTGGGTGGTTGCTAGGGTGTTCTAAGGTATTTTAGGTGGTTGCTATGGTGTTCTAAGGTATTTTGGGTGGTTGCTAGGGTGTTCTGGGTGGTTGCTATGGTGTTGCTAGGGTGTTTTAAGGTATTTTGGGTGGTTGCTAGGGTGTTCTGGGTGGTTGCTATGGTGTTGCTAGGGTGTTCTAAGGTATTTTGGGTGGTTGCTAGGGTGTTCTGGGTGGTTGCTAGGCAGTTGCTAGGGTGTTCTGGGTGGTTGCTAGGCAGTTGCTAGGGTTTTCTGGTGGTTGCTAGGGTGTTGCTAGGGTGTTCTAGGGTATTTTGGGTGGTTGCTATGGTGTTGCTAGGGTGATTTAAGGTATTTTGGGTGGTTGCTAGGGTGTTCTGGGGGTTGCTAGGGTGTTGCTAGGGTGTTCTAGGGTATTTTGGGTGGTTGCTATGGTGTTGCTAGGGTGATTTAAGGTATTTTGGGTGGTTGCTAGGGTGTTCTGGGGGTTGCTAGGCAGTTGCTAGGGTGTTCTAGGGTATTTTGGGTGGTTGCTATGGTGTTGCTAGAAAGAAAGATTAGTTAGAAAGAAAGATTAGAAAGAGAGAAAGAAAGAAAGATAGAAAGATTAGTCAGAAAGAAATAAAGTTAGAAAGAAAGATTAGTTAGAAAGAAAGAAACGTAGAAAGGAAGATTAGAAAGAGAGAAAGAAAGAAAGAAAGATAGAAAGATTAGAAAGAAAAAAAGATAGATTAGTTAGAAAGAAAGAAAGAAAGATTATTTAGAAAGAAATAATTAGTTAGAAAAGAAAGAAAGAAAGATAGATTAGTTAGAAAAGAAAGAAAGATAGATTAGTTAGAAAGAAAGAAAGATAGAAAGAAAGATAGATTAGTTAGAAAGAAAGAAAGAAGATTAGTTAGAAAGAAAGAAAGATTAGTTAGAAAGAACGAAAGATAGATTAGTTAGAAAGAAAGAAAAAGAAAGAAAGATAGATAGATAGATAGATAGATAGATAGATAGATAGATAGATAGATAGATAGATAGATAGATAGATAGATAGATAGATAGATAGATAGATAGATAGATAGATAGATAGATAGATAGATAGATAGATAAAATAGTCAGATGATAGATAGATAGATAAAATAGTCAGATGATAGATAGATAGAAATAGTTAGATGATAGAAAGATTAGTTAGAAAGAAAGAAAGATTAGTTAGAAAGAAAGAAAGATTAGTTAGAAAGAAAGAAAGTTAGAAAGGAAGATTAGAAAGATAGAAAGATTAGTTAGAAAGAAAGAAAGATTAGTTAGAAAGAAAGAAAGAAAGTTAGAAAGGAAGATTAGAAAGATAGATAGAAAGATTAGTTAGAAAGAAAGATTAGTTAGAAAGAAAGAAAGATAGAAAGAAAGATAGATTAGTTAGAAAGAAAGATTAGTAAGAAAGAAAGATTAGTTAGAAAGAAAGAATGAAAGATAGATTAGTTAGAAAGAAAGAAAGAAAAAGATAGATAGATAGATAGATAGATAGTTAGATAGATAAAATAGTCAGATGATAGATAGATAGATAGATAGATAGATAGATAGATAGATAGATAGATAGATAGATAGATAGATAGATAGATAGATAGATAGATAGATAGATAGATAGATAGATAGATAAAATAGTCAGATGATAGATAGATAGAAATAGTTAGATGATAGAAAGATTAGTAAGAAAGAAAAAGAGAGAGAAAGAAAGATTAGAAAGAAAGAAAGAAAGAAAGATAGATTAGTTAGAAAGAAAGAAGGAAAGAAAGATAGATTAGTTAGAAAGAAAGAAAGATTAGTAAGAAAGAAAGATTAGTTAGAAAGAAAGAATGAAAGATAGATTAGTTAGAAAGAAAGAAAGAAAAAGATAGATAGATAGATAGATAGATAGATAGATAGATAGATAGATAGATAGATAGATAGATAGATAGATAGATAGATAGATAGATAGATAGATAGATAAAATAGTCAGATGAGAGATAGATAGATAGATAGATAGATAGATAGATAGATAGATAGATAGATAGATAGATAGATAGATAGATAGATAGATAGATAGATAGATAGATAGATAGATAGATAGATAGATAAAATAGTCAGATGATAGATAGATAGAAATAGTTAGATGATAGAAAGATTAGTAAGAAAGAAAAAGAGAGAGAAAGAAAGATTAGAAAGAAAGAAAGATAGATTAGTTAGAAAGAAAGAAAGATTAGTAAGAAAGAAAGATTAGTTAGAAAGAAAGAATGAAAGATAGATTAGTTAGAAAGAAAGAAAGAAAAAGATAGATAGATAGATAGATAGATAGATAGATAGATAAAATAGTCAGATGATAGATAGATAGAAATAGTTAGATGATAGAAAGATTAGTAAGAAAGAAAAAGAGAGAGAAAGAAAGATTAGAAAGAAAGAAAGAAAGATAGATTAGTTAGAAAGAAAGAAAGAAAGAAAGATAGATTAGTTAGAAAGAAAGAAAGATTAGTAAGAAAGAAAGATTAGTTAGAAAGAAAGAATGAAAGATAGATTAGTTAGAAAGAAAGAAAGAAAAAGATAGATAGATAGATAGATAGATAGATAGATAGATAGATAGATAGATAAAATAGTCAGATGATAGATAGAAATATTTAGATGATAGAAAGATTAGTAAGAAAGAAAGAAAGAGAGAAAGAAAAAGAGAGAGAAAGAAAGATTAGAAAGAAAGAATGGGTAGATAGATAGATAGAAAAGTGTCATAGATAGATGAGTTTATTAGTTTAAATGAGTCTCAATGGCTCATATAGTATATAGAATGGCAGTTTGATTCAGTCTAGGGCTTCAAGGAGTTTAGATTTGAATTTTTGGCAGTTGGGGAGTTTGAAAATCTGAACATTCCGCAATGTTAAGTCAATGGGAGTTTTTTCCGACTTTGATCGTCATTTTTAGGAAAACCGTAAGTCCGATCAGTTAGAAAAGATATAGCAACTCGAGTCAGAACAGTTTGAGTGTCTGAGCCGAGTTTGGAGTATGTAGAGTTAAAGCTCTAGGAGGAGATTGATATAGAATTTTTTTGTAAGAATAATAATAATAACTAGAAAAAGTTCGTCGAGACAAACTTTAAGTTGGCTTGTGAAAGTTTGGACCAATAAGTTTGAAGAAGTTTAAAGTAGTTTGAAGTTTAAAGTAGTTTGAAGTTTAAATTAGTTTGAATTTTAAAGTAGTTTGAGGTTTAAATTAGTCCTTATTAGGCAATTAGTAGGCAGTTGCAAGGGTGTTCTGGGGGTTGCTAGGCAGTTGCTAGGGTGTTCTAGGGTATTTTGGGTGGTTGCTATGGTGTTGCTAGGGTGTTTTAAGGTATTTTGGGTGGTTGCCAGGGTGTTCTGGGTGGTTGCTAGGCAGTTGCTAGGGTGTTCTGGGAGGTTGCTATGGTGTTGCTAGGATGTTCTAGGGAATTTCGGGTGGTTGCTAGGGTGTTCTGGGTGGTTGCTAGGCAGTTGCTAGGGTTTTCTGGTGGTTGCTAGGGTGTTCCAGGGTATTTTGGGTGGTTGCTATGGTGTTGCTAGGGTGATTTAAGGTAATTTGGGTGGTTGCTAGGCAGTTGCTAGGGTGTTCTAGGGTATTTTGGGTGGTTGCTATGGTGTTGCTAGAAAGAAAGATTAGTTAGAAAGAAAGATTAGAAAGAGAGAAAAAAAGAAAGATAGAAAGATTTGTTAGAAAGAAAGATTAGTTAGAAAGAAAGAAAGTTAGAAAGGAAGATTAGAAAGAAAGAGAGAAAGAAAGAAAGAAAGATTAGTTAGAAATAAAGAAAGAAAGATGAGTTAGAAAGAAAGATTATTTAGAAAGAAATAGATTAGTTAGAAAAGAAAGAAAGAAAGATAGAATAGTCAGATGATAGATAGATAGATAGATAGATAGACAGATAGATAGATAGATAGATAGATAGATAGATAGATAGATAGATAGATAGATAGATAGATAGATAGATAGATAGATAGATAGATTAGATAGATGGATAGATAGATAGATAAAATAGTCAGATGATAGATAGATAGATAGATAGATAGATAGATAGATAGATAGATAGATAGATAGATAGATAGATAGATAGATAGATAGATAGATAGATAGATAGATAAAATAGTCAGATGATAGATAGATAGAAATAGTTAGATAATAGAAAGATTAGTTAGAAAGAAAGAAAGATTAGTTAGAAAGAAAGAAAGTTAGAAAGGAAGATTAGAAAGAAAGATAGAAAGATTAGTTAGAAAGAAAGAAAGATTGAAAGAAAGATTAGAAAGAAAGAGAGAAAGAAAGAAAGATAGAAAGATTAGTTAGAAAGAAAGAAAGATTAGTTAGAAAGAAATAGATTAGTTAGAAAAGAAAGAAAGAAAGAAAGATTAGAAAGAAAGAGAAAAAGAAAGAAAGATAGATAGAAAGATTAGTTATTTAGAAAGAAAGAGAGAAAGAAAGAAAGAAAGAAAGAAAGAAAGAAAGAAAGAAAGAAAAATAGAAAGAAAGAAAGATAGATAGAAAGATTAGTTAGAAAGAAAGAAAGAAAGAAAGAAAGAAAGATTAGAAAGAAAGAGAGAAAGAAAGAAAGAAAGAAAGATAGATAGAAAGATTAGTTAGAAAGAAATATTAGAAAGAGAGAAAGAAAGAAAGATAGAAAGATTAGTTAGAAAGACAGAAAGATTGAAAGAAAGATTAGAAAGAAAGAGAGAAAAGAAAGAAAGATAGAAAGATTAGTTAGAAAGAAAGAAAGATTAGTTAGAAAGAAATAGATTAGTTAGAAAAGAAAGAAAGAAAGAAAGATTAGTTAGAAAGAAAGATTAGAAAGAAAGAAAGATAGAAAGATTAGTTAAAAAGAAAGAAAGTTAGAAAGACAGATTAGTTATAAAGAAAGAAAGAAAGATTAGTTAGAAAGAAAGATTAGTTAGAAAGAAAGACTAGTTAGAAAGAAAGAAAGAAAGATTAGTTAGAAAGAAATAGATTAGCTAGAAAAGAAAGAAAGATAGATTAGTTAGAAAAGAAAGAAAGAAATATAGATTATTTAGAAAGAAAGAAAGAAAGATAGATTAGTTAGAAAGAAAGAAAGATTAGTAAGAAAGAAAGAAAGATTAGTTAGAAAGAAAGAATGAAAGATAGATTAGTTAGAAAGAAAGAAAAAGATAGATAGATAGATAGATCGGTAAAATAGTCAGATGATAGATAGATAGATAGATAGATAGATAGATAGATAGATAGATAGATAGATAGATAGATAGATAGATAGATAGATAGATAAAATAGTCAGATGATAGATAGATAGATAGAAATAGTTAGATGATAGAAAGATTAGTAAGAAAGAAAGAGAGAAAGAAAAAGAGAGAGAAAGAAAGATTAGAAAGAAAGAAAGAAAGAAAGAAAGATAGATAGATTAGTTAGAAAGAAAGAAAGATAGAAAGAAAGATAGATAGATTAGTTAGAAAGAAAGATTAGTTAGAAAGAAAGAAAGAAAAAGATAGATAGATAGATAGATAGATAGATAGATAAAATAGTCAGATGATAGATAGATAGATAGATAGATAGATAGATAGATAGATAAAATAGTCAGATGATAGATAGATAGAAATAGTTAGATAATAGAAAGATTAGTAAGAAAGAAAGAAAGAAAGAGAAAGAAAAAGAGAGAGAAAGAAAGATTAGAAAGAAAGAATGGGTAGATAGATAGATAGAAAAGTGTCATAGATAGATGAGTTTATTAGTTTAAATGAGTCTCAATGGCTCATATAGTGTATAGAATGGCAGTTTGATTCAGTCTAGGGCTTCAAGGAGTTTAGATTTGAATTTTTGGCAGTTGGGGAGTTTGAAAATCTGAACATTCCGCAATGTTAAGTCAATGGGAGTTTTTTCCGACTTTGATCGTCATTTTTAGGAAAACCGTAAGTCCGATCAGTTAGAAAAGATATAGCAACTCGAGTCAGAACAGTTTGAGTGTCTGAGCCGAGTTTGGAGTATGTAGAGTTAAAGCTCTAGGAGGAGATTGATATAGAAATTTTTTGTAATAATAATAATAATAATAATAATAATAATAAGTTTAAATAGGATTTCAGTAAGTTGGCTCTCACAAGCCAACTTAATAACTAGAAAAAGTTCGTCGAGACAAACTTTAAGTTGGCTTGTGAAAGTTTGGACCAATAAGTTTGAAGAAGTTTAAAGTAGTTTGAAGTTTAAAGTAGTTTGAAGTTTAAATTAGTTTGAATTTTAAAGTAGTTTGAAGTTTAAATTAGTTTAAAGTTTAAAGTAGTTTAAAGTTTAAATTAGTTAGAATTTTAAAGTAGTTTGAATTTTAAATTAGTTTAAAGTTTGAATTAGTTTAAAGTAGTTTAAAGTATAGTTTGAAGTAATTTAAAGTTGCTAGGGTGTTTCTAGTGGGTTGCTAAGGTGTTCTGGGTGGTTGCTAGGTGGTTGCTAAGGTATTTTGGGTGGTTGCTAGGGTGTTCTCGGTGGTTGCTAGGTTTTTGCTAAGGAATTTTGGTTGGTTGCTATGGTGTTCTGGGTGGTTGTTAGGTGGTTGCTACTGTGTTCTGGGTGGTTGCTATGTTGCTGCTAGGGTGTTCTATGGTATTTTGGGTGGTTGCTAGGGTGTTCTTGGTAGTTTTCAGGCAGTTGCTAGGGTGTTCTGGATGGTTGCTATGGTGTTGCTAGGGTGTTCTTGGGTATTTTGGGTGGTTGCTAGGGTGTTGTAAGGTATTTTGGGTGGTTGCTAGGCAGTTGCTAGGGTGTTCTGGGTGGTTGCTATGGTGTTGCTAGGGTGTTCTAGGCTATTTTGGGTGGTTGCTATGGTGTTGCTAGGGTGTTTTAAGGTATTTTGCGTGGTTGCTAGGCAGTTGCTAGGGTGTTCTGGGTGGTTGCTATGGTGTTGCAGGCTATTTTGGGTGGTTGCTATGGTGTTGCTAGGGTGTTTTAAGGTATTTTGAGTGGTTGCTAGGGTGTTCTGGGTGGTTGCTAGGGTGTTCTAAGGTATTTTAGGTGGTTGCTATGGTGTTGCTAGGGTGTTCTAAGGTATTTTGGGTGGTTGCTAGGGTGTTCTGGGTGGTTGCTATGGTGTTGCTAGGGTGTTCTAAGGTATTTTGGGTGGTTGCTAGGGTGTTCTGGGTGGTTGCTATGGTGTTGCTAGGGTGTTCTGGGTGGTTGCTAGGCAGTTGCTAGGGTTTTCTGGTGGTTGCTAGGGTGTTGCTAGGGTGTTCTAGGGTATTTTGGGTGGTTGCTATGGTGTTGCTAGGGTGATTTAAGGTATTTTGGGTGGTTGCTAGGGTGTTCTGGGGGTTGCTAGGCAGTTGCTAGGGTGTTCTAGGGTATTTTGGGTGGTTGCTATGGTGTTGCTAGGGTGTTCTAAGGTATTTTGGGTGGTTGCTAGGGTGTTCTCGGTGGTTGCTAGGTTGTTGCTAAGGTATTTTGGTTGGTTGCTAGGGTGTTCCGGGTGGTTGCTATGGTGTTACTAGGTGGTTGGTATTTGTCACAGATGGTTACTATTGGAGTTCTTAACACTTCCTTGGCATGATTTAGCACATACCTAATCACTATTAGCATGTAGCTATTCACAGCTACCATGTTTAGCATGTTGGAAGCCCTGTTTGCTAGCATGAGTCAAAAGAGCCAAACCACATCTCTATACGATGTTCTGATGCAGAGATATAGGTCTTGCAAAATGGTTGCTAGGGTTTTCTAGTGGTTGCTAGGGTGTTGCTAGGGTATTTTGGGTGGTTGCTATGGTGTTGCTAGGGTGATTTAAGGTATTTTGGGTGGTTGCTAGGCAGTTGCTAGGGTGTTCTAGGGTATTTTGGGTGGTTGCTATGGTGTTGCTAGAAAGAAAGATTAGTTAGAAAGAAAGATTAGAAAGAGAGAAAGAAAGAAAGATAGAAAGATTAGTTAGAAAGAAATAAAGTTAGAAAGAAAGATTAGCTAGAAAGAAAGAAAGTTAGAAAGGAAGATTAGAAAGAAAGAGAGAAAGAAAGAAAGAAAGATAGAAAGATTAGTTAGAAAGAAAGAAAGAAAGAAAGATAGAAAGATTAGTTAGAAAGAAAGAAAGATTGAAAGAAAGATTAGAAAGAAAGAGAGAAAGAAAGATAGAAAGTTTAGTTAGAAAGAAAGAAAGATTAGTTAGAAAGAAATAGATTAGTTAGAAAAGAAAGAAAGAAAGAAAGATTAGTTAGAAAGAAGGATTAGAAAGAAAGAAAGATAGAAAGATTAGTTAAAAAGAAAGAAAGTTAGAAAGAAAGAAAGGAAGATTAGAAAGAAAGAAAGAAAGATTAGTTAGAAAGATTGAAAGAAAGATTAGAAAGAAAGAGAGAAAGAAAGATAGATAGAAAGATTAGTTATAAAGAAAGAAAGAAAGATTGAAAGAAAGATTAGAAAGAAAGAGAGAAAGAAAGAAAGAAAGAAAGATAGATAGAAAGATTAGTTAGAAAGAAAGAAAGAAAGATTAGAAAGAAAGAGAGAAAGAAAGAAAGAAAGAAAGATAGATAGAAAGATTAGTTAGAAAAAAGAAAGATTAGTTAGAAAGAAATAGATTAGTTAGAAAAGAAAGAAAGAAAGATTAGTTAGAAAGAAAGATTAGAACGAGAGAAAGAAAGAAAGATAGAAAGATTAGTTAGAAAGAAAGAAAGATTAGAAAGAAAGAGAGAAAAGAAAGAAAGATAGAAAGATTAGTTAGAAAGAAAGAAAGATTAGTTAGAAAGAAATAGATTAGTTAGAAAAGAAAGAAAGAAAGAAAGAAAGAAAGAAAGAAAGATTAGTTAGAAAGAAAGATTAGAAAGAAAGAAAGATAGAAAGATTAGTTAAAAAGAAAGAAATTTATAAAGAAAGATTAGTTATAAAGAAAGAAAGAAAGATTAGTTAGAAAGAAAGATTAGTTAGAAAGAAAGACTAGTTAGAAAGAAAGAAAGAAAGATTAGTTAGAAAGAAATAGATTAGCTAGAAAAGAAAGATAGATTAGTTAGAAAAGAAAGAAAGAAATATAGATTAGTTAGAAAGAAAGAAAGAAAGATAGATTAGTTAGAAAGAAAGAAAGATTAGTAAGAAAGATTAGTTAGAAAGAAAGAATGAAAGATAGATTAGTTAGAAAGAAAGAAAGAAAAAGATAGATAGATAGATAGATAGATAGATAGATAGATAGATAGATAGATAGATAAAATAGTCAGATGATAGATAGATAGATAGATAGATAGATAGATAGATAGATAGATAGATAGATAGATAGATAGATAGATAGATAGATAAAATAGTCAGATGATAGATAGATAGAAATAGTTAGATGATAGAAAGATTAGTAAGAAAGAAAGAGAGAAAGAAAAAGAGAGAGAAAGAAAGATTAGAAAGAAAGAAAGATAGATTAGTCAGAAAGAAAGAAAGATAGAAAGAAAGATAGATTAGTTAGAAAGAAAGATTAGTAAGAAAGAAAGAAAGATTAGTTAGAAAGAAAGAATGAAAGATAGATTAGTTAGAAAGAAAGAAAGAAAAAGATAGATAGATAGATAGATAGATAGATAGATAGATAAAATAGTCAGATAGATAGATAGATAGATAGATAGATAGATAGATTAGATAAAATAGTCAGATGTCTAGTGGGTTGCTAAGGTGTTCTGGGTGGTTGCTAAGGTATTTTGGGTGGTTGCTAGGGTGTTCTCGGTGGTTGCTAGGTTGTTGCTAAGGAATTTTGGTTGGTTGCTAGGGTGTTCTGGGTGGTTGTTAGGTGGTTGCTACTGTGTTCTGGGTGGTTGCTATGTTGTTGCTAGGGTGTTCTATGGTATTTTGGGTGGTTGCTAGGGTGTTCTGGGTAGTTTTCAGGCAGTTGCTAGGGTGTTCTGGATGGTTGCTATGGTGTTGCTAGGGTGTTCTTGGGTATTTTGGGTGGTTGCTAGGGTGTTGTAAGGTATTTTGGGTGGTTGCTAGGCAGTTGCTAGGGGTGTTCTGGGTGGTTGCTATGGTGTTGCTAGGGTGTTCTAGGCTATTTTGGGTTGTTGCTATGGTGTTGCTAGGGTGTTTTAAGGTATTTTGGGTGGTTGCTAGGCAGTTGCTAGGGTGTTCTGGGTGGTTGCTATGGTGTTGCTAGCGTGTTCTAGGCTATTTTGGGTGGTTGCTATGGTGTTGCTAGGGTGTTTTAAGGTATTTTGAGTGGTTGCTAGGGTGTTCTGGGTGGTTGCTAGGGTGTTCTAAGGTATTTTAGGTGGTTGCTATGGTGTTGCTAGGGTGTTCTAAGGTATTTTGGGTGGTTGCTAAGCTGTTCTGGGTGGTTGCTATGGTGTTGCTAGGGTGTTCTAAGGTATTTTGGGTGGTTGCTAGGGTGTTCTGGGTGGTTGCTATGGTGTTGCTAGGGTGTTATAAGGTGTTCTGGGTGGTTGCTAGGCAGTTGCTAGGGTGTTCTGGGTGGTTGCTAGGCAGTTGCTAGGGTTTTCTGGTGGTTGCTAGGGTGTTGCTAGGGTGATTTAAGGTATTTTGGGTGGTTGCTAGGGTGTTCTGGGGGTTGCTAGGCAGTTGCTAGGGTGTTCTAGGGTATTTTGGGTGGTTGCTATGGTGTTGCTAGGGTGTTCTAAGGTATTTTGGGTGGTTGCTAGGGTGTTCTCGGTGGTTGCTAGGTTGTTGCTAAGGTATTTTGGTTGGTTGCTAGGGTGTTCCGGGTGGTTGCTATGGTGTTACTAGGTGGTTGGTATTTGTCACAGATGGTTACTATTGGAGTTCTTAACACTTCCTTGGCATGATTTAGCACATACCTAATCGCTATTAGCATGTAGCTATTCACAGCTACCATGTGTAGCATGTTGGAAGCCCTGTTTGCTAGCATGAGTCAAAAGAGCCAAACCACATCTCTATACGATGTTCTGATGCAGAGATATAGGTCTTGCAAAATGGTTGCTAGGGTACTCTGTTTGGTTGCTAGAGAATGGCTTGGCAGCTGCCAGTCATCAAAGTCCAAAGGTTGCTTGTCAGTATGAATGATATAAACCAACTCCCATGCCTCTGTGACATTCAGAATGGAACATATCCCTCTATAGATTTTAGTTGCTAAGGTGCTCGACAATGGTTGCTAGGGAGGGGCTAGGAAGTGTTGAGGGGATTCATGATTGGCTGTGTGCTGCCCCGAGTCAAACGAGACCACCCTTGTGTTTCTATGACACTTCTATCCGGAGATATTCTTTTGACCTCTTTCAATGGAAGTCTATGGGACTTGTTGCTAAGGTGCTCTAAATGGTTGCTAGGGCGTGGCTTAATAGCTTCACAATGATCCTGAGAGACTGATTGGTCATCTGAGAAAAATGAGCCCGTCCCCTTGTCTCTATGACACTGTGATCCAGAGCTATGTTCAATACAAAATCCCTATGCAATGCATCCCTATACAAAATCCCTACACCATAGTAAGTCAATGGGGCAAATTTGAGCAGCTCCTGCCCCCCAGGGGTGCAACTTTTACCCCATTGTGAGGTATGTTCTTATAGAGCCTGCCAGCCTCTTCAAATGTGGTAAATTACAAGTTTCTGAGAAATCACTGGTCAGTGCTACGAGTCGTCAAAGTTTGTGGCAATGTTAAGTCTATGGGATTTTTTTTACCCAATGACTTACCCCTGGGGCAAACACCGTACCCCCGATCGCTAAGAAAAGTCACAGCACACCTCTCCTCAATAATCCACACAATTTGACGCCTCAATCAGGGGTCTGTGATGTCGGCGTGTCAGCAGGGCTGTCAGGCCCTTTTCTGTGGGTGTGTGTGAAAGTGACAGTTGGGATTTGAATTTCTGAACATTCCGCAATGTTAAGTCAATGGGAGTTTTTTCCGACTTTGATCGTCATTTTTAGGAAAACCGTAAGTCCGATCAGTCTGAAAAGATATAGCACACCGAGTCAGAACAGTTTGAGTGTCTGAGCCGAGTTTGGAGTATGTGGAGTTAAAGCTCTAGGAGGAGATAGAGTTGTAAATTTTAGAGTAAGAAGAAGAAGAATAATAACTAGAATGTACATTTCCAGAAGAAAATGTGAAGTGGTGCTTGCAGTGGCAAAACTCGCCACACGGTTGCTAGAGTGTGGTACATGATTGCATACGAACCAACAAACATGTCTGTACGATGTTTTGGTGCTGAGATATGGCTTATTCATGTGTTCAGGTGGTTGCTGGGGCGTTGCTAAGGTGTTCTGAGTGGTTGCTAGGGTGTTTTGGGTGGTTGCTAGGGTATTCTGGGTGGTTGCTAGGGTGTTCTGGTTGGTTGCTAGGGTATTCTGGGTGGTTGCTATGGCGTTGCTAGGCGGTTGCTAGGGTGTTCTGGGTGGTTGCTAGGCGGTTGCTAGGGTATTCTGGGTGGTTGCTATGGTGTTGCTAGGTGGTTGCTAGGGTATTCTGGGTGGTTGCTAGGGCGTTGCTAGGCGGTTGCTAGGGTTTTCTGGGTGGTGGCTAGGCAGTTGCTAGGGTATTCTGGGTGGTTGCTATGGTGTTGCTAGGCGGTTGCTAGGGTATTCTGGGTGGTTGCTAGGGTGTTGCTAGGCAGTTGCTAGGGTATTCTTGGTGGTTGCTAGGGCGTTGCTAGGCGGTTGCTAGGGTGTTCTGGGTGGTTGCTATGGTGTTGCTAAGTGGTTGCTAGGGTATTCTGGGTGGTTGCTATGGCGTTGCTAGGCGGTTGCTAGGGTATTCTGGGTGGTTGCTAGGCGGTTGCTATGGTATTCTGGGTGGTTGCTATGGTGTTGCTAGGCGGTTGCTAGGGTATTCTGGGTGGTTGCTAGGGCGTTGCTAGGCGGTTGCTAGGGTGTTCTGGATGGTTGCCATGGTGTTGCTAGGCGGTTGCTAGGGTATTCTGGGTGGTTGCTAGGCGTTGCTAGGTGGTTGCTAAGGTATTCTGGATGGTTGCTATGGTGTTACTAGGTGGTTGGTATTTGTCACAGATGGTTACTATTGGAGTTCTTAACACTTTCTTGGCATGACTTAGCACTTACCTAATCGCTATTAGCATGTAGCTATTCACAGCTAGCATGTGTAGCATGTTGGAAGCCCTGTTTGCTAGCATGAGTCAAAAGAGCCAAACCACATCTCTATACGATGTTCTGATGCAGAGATATAGGTCTTGCAAAATGGTTGCTAGGGTACTCTGTTTGGTTGCTAGGGAATGGCTTGGCAGCTGCCAATCATGAAGCTCCAAAGTCAATGTGAATGTATAAACCAACCCCCATCTCTATACGACGTTTTGATGCAGAGATATAGGTCTTGCAAAATGGTTGCTAGGGTACCTTGTTTGGTTGCTAGGGAGTGGCTTGGCAGCTGCCAATCATGAAACTCCAAAGGCTGCTTGTCAGTATGAATGATATAAACCAACTCCCATACCTCTGTGACATTCAGAATGGACGATATTCCTCTTTGGATTTTGGTTGCTAAGGTGCTCGACAATGGTTGCTAGGGCGTGGCTAGGAAGTGTTGAGGTGATTCATGATTGGCTGTTTGCTGCCCCGAGTCAAACCAGACCACCCTCATGTTTCTATGACAATTCAGTCCAGAGATATCCCTTCGATCTCTTTCAATGGAAGTCTATGGAACTTGTTGCTAAGGAGCTCTAAATGGTTGCTAGGGCGTGGCTTGATAGCTTCACAATGATCCAAGGAGAATGATTGGCCGTCTGAGTAAAATGAGCCCGCCCCTTTGTCTCTACGACACTGTGATCCAGAGTTATGTTCAATATAAAAGCGGTTTCTATGGTGTAGGACGGCCCATTTCATGGGCCGTCCTACACCATAGTAAGTCAATGGGGCAACTTTGGGCAGCTCCTGCCCCACAGGGGTGCAACTTTTACCCCATTGTGTGGTATGTTCTTACAGAGCCTGTCAGCCTCTTCAAATGTGGCAAATTTCACGTTTCTGTGACATCCTCGTTCCGAGCTACGACTCGTCAAAGTTTGACGCAATGTTAAGTCTATGGGATTTTTCGGCCGGTTTTTCGCCCCTGGGGCGAACATCGTACCCCCGATCCCTTATAAAAGTCATAGCACACCATTCCCGAACAGGCCGCACGTTTTGACACCTCATTCGTGGGTCTGTGACAAAAACTGCGGGAGGAGTAGCGCGTCAAAAAGTGGCCAGAAGAATAATAAGAACTAGAATGTACATTTCCAGAAGAAAATGTGAAGTGGTGCTTGCAGTGGCAAAACTCACCACTCGGTTGCTAGGGTGTTGTACATGATTGCATACGAGCCTACAAACATGTCTGTACGATGTTCTGGTGCTGAGATATGGGTTATTCATGTTGTTCAGGTGGTTGCTAGGGTGTTTTGGGTGGTTTCTAGGGTATTCTGGGTGGTTGCTAGGGCGTTGCTAGGCGGTTGCTAGGGTATTCTGGGTGGTTACTAGGGTGTTGCTAGGGTGTTCTGGGTGGTTGCTAGGTGGTTGCTAGGGTATTCTGGGTGGTTGCTAGGGCGTTGCTAGGCGGTTGCTATGGTGTTCTGGGTGGTTGCTAGGTGGTTGCTAGGGTTTTCTGGGTGGTTGCTATGGTGTTGGTAGGGTATTCTGGGTGGTTGCTAGGCAGTTGCTAGGCAATTCTTGGTGGTTGCTAGGGTGTTCTGGGTGGTTGCTATGGTGTTGCTAGGTGGTTGCTAGGGTATTCTGGGTGGTTATGGCGTTGCTAGGCGGTTGCTAGGGTATTCTGGGTGGTTGCTAGGCGGTTGCTAGGGTGTTCTGCGTGGTTGCTATGGTGTTGCTAGGCGGTTGCTAGGGTATTCTGGGTGGTTGCTAGGGCGTTGCTAGGCAGTTGCTAGGGTATTCTTGGTGGTTGCTAGGGCTTTGCTAGGCGGTTGCTAGGGTGTTCTGGGTCATTGCTATGGTGTTGCTAGTTGGTTGCTAGGGTATTCTGGGTGGTTGCTATGGCGTTGCTAGGCGGTTGCTAGGGTATTCTGGGTGGTTGCTAGGCGGTAGCTAGGGTGTTCTGGGTGGTTGCTAGGCGGTTGCTAGGGTATTCTGGGTGGTTGCTATGGTGTTGCTAGGCGGTTGCTAGGGTATTCTGGGTGGTTGCTAGGACGTTGCTAGGTGGTTGCTAAGGTATTCTGGGTGGTTGCTATGGTGTTACTAGGTGGTTGGTAGTTGTCACAGATGGTTACTATTGGAGTTCTTAACACTTTCTTGGCATGATTTAGCACTACCTAATCGCTATTAGCATGTAGCTATTCACAGCTAGCATGTGTAGCATGTTGGAAGCCCTGTTTGCTAGCATGAGTCAAAAGAGCCAAACCACATCTCTATACGATGTTCTGATGCAGAGATATAGGTCTTGCAAAATGGTTGCTAGGGTACTCTGTTTGGTTGCTAGGGAATGGCTTGGCAGCTGCCAGTCATCAAAGTCCAAAGGTTGCTTGTCAGTATGAATGATATAAACCAACTCCCATGCCTCTGTGACATTCAGAAGGGAAGATATCCCTCTATAGATTTTAGTTGCTAAGGTGCTCGACAATGGTTGCTAGGGAGGGGCTAGGAAGTGTTGAGGGGATTCATGATTGGCTGTGTGCTGCCCCGAGTCAAACGAGACCACCCTTGTGTTTCTATGACACTTCTATCCGGAGATATTCTTTTGATCTCTTTCAATGGAAGTCTATGGGACTTGTTGCTAAGGTGCTCTAAATGGTTGCTAGGGCGTGGCTTAATAGCTTCACAATGATCCTGAGAGACTGACTGGTCATCTGAGAAAAATGAGCCCGTCCCCTTGTCTCTATGACACTGTGATCCAGAGCTATGTTCAATACAAAATCCCTATGTAATGGACCGTCCTACACCATAGTAAGTCAATGGGGCAAATTTGAGCAGCTCCTGCCCCCCAGGGGTGCAACTTTTACCCCATTGTGAGGTATGTTCTTACAGAGCCTGCCAGCCTCTTCAAATGTGGTAAATTAGAAGTTTCTGAGAAATCATTGGTCAGTGCTACGAGTCGTCAAAGTTTGTGGCAATGTTAAGTCTATGGGATTTTTTTACCCAATGATTTGCCCCTGGGGCAAACACCGTACCCCCGATCGGTAAGAAAAGTCACAGCACACCTCTCCTCAATAATCCGCACAATTTGACGCCTCAATCAGTTGTCTGTGATGTCGGCGTGTATTTTTTAACAGATGATTACTATGGAGTTTTTAAAAGGAGTTTTTATAGAGTTTTTATAGAGTTATTTAGTATGGCACGAGGCCTGCGGCCTTGTGCCTATCGCCCACGGTTGCTAGGGTGCTGTAACTGGTTGCTATGGTGTGGCTAGGCGGTTGCTAGGGTGTTCTGGGTGGTTGCTAGGGTGTTGCTAGGGTGTTTTGGGTGGTTGCTAGGGTGTTCTGGGTGGTTGCTAGGGTGTTGCTAGGCGGTTGCTAGGGTGTTCTGGGTGGTTGCTAGGGGGTTGCTAGGTGGTTGCTAGGTGGTTGCTAGGGTGTTCTGGGTGGTTGCTAGGTGGTTGCTAGGGTGTTTTGGGTGGTTGCTAGGGTGTTGCTAGGTGGTTGCTAGGGTGTTGTGGGTGGTTGCTAGGGTGTTGCTAGGTGGTTGCTAGGGTGTTCTGAGGTGTTGCTAGGGTGTTGCTAGGCGGTTGCTAGGGTATTCTGGGTGGTTGCTATGGTGTTGCTAGGCGGTTGCTAGGGTGTTTTAGGTGGTTGCTATGGTATTCTGGATGGTTGCTATGGTGTTACTAGGTGGTTGGTAGTGTTCACATTTGGTTACTATAGAGTTTTTATAATGTTCATGGCATGATTTAGCACTTAGCTAATCAATATTAGCATGTAGCTATTCACAGCTAGCATGTTTAGCATGTAGCAAGTCCTGTTTGCTAGCATGAGTCAAAAGAGCCAACCCCCATCTCTATACGATGTTCTGATGCAGAGATATTGGTCTTGCAAAACGGTTGCTAGGGTACTCTGTTTGGTTGCTAGGGAGTGGCTTGGCAGCTGCCAATCATGAAGCTCCAAAGTCAATGTGAATGTATAAACCAACCCCCATCTCTATACGACGTTTTGATGCAGAGATATAGGTCTTGCAAAATGGTTGCTAGGGTACCTTGTTTGGTTGCTAGGGAGTGGCTTGGCAGCTGCCAATCATGAAACTCCAAAGGCTGCTTGTCAGTATGAATGATATAAACCAACTCCCATGCCTCTGTGACATTCAGAATGGACGATATTCCTCTTTGGATTTTGGTTGCTAAGGTGCTCGACAATGGTTGCTAGGGCGTGGCTAGGAAGTGTTGAGGTGATTCATGATTGGCTGTTTGCTGCCCCGAGTCAAACCAGACCACCCTCATGTTTCTATGACAATTCAGTCCAGAGATATCCCTTCGATCTCTTTCAATGGAAGTCTATGGAACTTGTTGCTAAGGAGCTCTAAATGGTTGCTAGGGCGTGGCTTGATAGCTTCACAATGATCCAAGGAGAATGATTGGCCGTCTGAGTAAAATGAGCCCGCCCCTTTGTCTCTACGACACTGTGATCCAGAGTTATGTTCAATATAAAAGCGGTTTCTATGGTGTAGGACGGCCCATTTCATGGGCCGTCCTACACCATAGTAAGTCAATGGGGCAACTTTGGGCAGCTCCTGCCCCACAGGGGTGCAACTTTTACCCCATTGTGTGGTATGTTCTTACAGAGCCTGTCAGCCTCTTCAAATGTGGCAAATTTCACGTTTCTGTGACATCCTCGTTCCGAGCTACGACTCGTCAAAGTTTGACGCAATGTTAAGTCTATGGGATTTTTCGGCCGGTTTTTCGCCCCTGGGGCGAACATCGTACCCCCGATCCCTTATAAAAGTCATAGCACACCATTCCCGAACAGGCCGCACGTTTTGACACCTCATTCGTGGGTCTGTGACAAAAACTGCGGGAGGAGTAGCGCGTCAAAAAGTGGCCAGAAGAATAATAAGAATAAGAATAAGAACTAGAATGTACATTTCCAGAAGAAAATGTGAAGTGGTGCTTGCAGTGGCAAAACTCGCCACACGGTTGCTAGAGTGTGGTACATGATTGCATACGAACCAACAAACATGTCTGTACGATGTTTTGGTGCTGAGATATGGCTTATTCATGTGTTCAGGTGGTTGCTGGGGCGTTGCTAAGGTGTTCTGAGTGGTTGCTAGGGTGTTTTGGGTGGTTGCTAGGGTATTCTGGGTGGTTGCTAGGGTGTTCTGGTTGGTTGCTAGGGTATTCTGGGTGGTTGCTATGGCGTTGCTAGGCGGTTGCTAGGGTGTTCTGGGTGGTTGCTAGGCGGTTGCTAGGGTATTCTGGGTGGTTGCTATGGTGTTGCTAGGTGGTTGCTAGGGTATTCTGGGTGGTTGCTAGGGCGTTGCTAGGCGGTTGCTAGGGTTTTCTGGGTGGTGGCTAGGCAGTTGCTAGGGTATTCTGGGTGGTTGCTATGGTGTTGCTAGGCGGTTGCTAGGGTATTCTGGGTGGTTGCTAGGGTGTTGCTAGGCAGTTGCTAGGGTATTCTTGGTGGTTGCTAGGGCGTTGCTAGGCGGTTGCTAGGGTGTTCTGGGTGGTTGCTATGGTGTTGCTAAGTGGTTGCTAGGGTATTCTGGGTGGTTGCTATGGCGTTGCTAGGCGGTTGCTAGGGTATTCTGGGTGGTTGCTAGGCGGTTGCTATGGTATTCTGGGTGGTTGCTATGGTGTTGCTAGGCGGTTGCTAGGGTATTCTGGGTGGTTGGTAGGGCGTTGCTAGGCGGTTGCTAGGGTGTTCTGGATGGTTGCTATGGTGTTGCTAGGCGGTTGCTAGGGTATTCTGGGTGGTTGCTAGGCGTTGCTAGGTGGTTGCTTAGGTATTCTGGGTGGTTGCTATGGTGTTACTAGGTGGTTGGTATTTGTCACAGATGGTTACTATTGGAGTTCTTAACACTTTCTTGGCATGACTTAGCACTTACCTAATCGCTATTAGCATGTAGCTATTCACAGCTAGCATGTGTAGCATGTTGGAAGCCCTGTTTGCTAGCATGAGTCAAAAGAGCCAAACCACATCTCTATACGATGTTCTGATGCAGAGATATAGGTCTTGCAAAATGGTTGCTAGGGTACTCTGTTTGGTTGCTAGGGAATGGCTTGGCAGCTGCCAATCATGAAGCTCCAAAGTCAATGTGAATGTATAAACCAACCCCCATCTCTATACGACGTTTTGATGCAGAGATATAGGTCTTGCAAAATGGTTGCTAGGGTACCTTGTTTGGTTGCTAGGGAGTGGCTTGGCAGCTGCCAATCATGAAACTCCAAAGGCTGCTTGTCAGTATGAATGATATAAACCAACTCCCATGCCTCTGTGACATTCAGAATGGACAATATTCCTCTTTGGATTTTGGTTGCTAAGGTGCTCGACAATGGTTGCTAGGGCGTGGCTAGGAAGTGTTGAGGTGATTCATGATTGGCTGTTTGCTGCCCCGAGTCAAACCAGACCACCCTCATGTTTCTATGACAATTCAGTCCAGAGATATCCCTTCGATCTCTTTCAATGGAAGTCTATGGAACTTGTTGCTAAGGAGCTCTAAATGGTTGCTAGGGCGTGGCTTGATAGCTTCACAATGATCCAAGGAGAATGATTGGCCGTCTGAGTAAAATGAGCCCGCCCCTTTGTCTCTACGACACTGTGATCCAGAGTTATGTTCAATATAAAAGCGGTTTCTATGGTGTAGGACGGCCCATTTCATGGGCCGTCCTACACCATAGTAAGTCAATGGGGCAACTTTGGGCAGCTCCTGCCCCACAGGGGTGCAACTTTTACCCCATTGTGTGGTATGTTCTTACAGAGCCTGTCAGCCTCTTCAAATGTGGCAAATTTCACGTTTCTGTGACATCCTCGTTCCGAGCTACGACTCGTCAAAGTTTGACGCAATGTTAAGTCTATGGGATTTTTCGGCCGGTTTTTCGCCCCTGGGGCGAACATCGTACCCCCGATCCCTTATAAAAGTCATAGCACACCATTCCCGAACAGGCCGCACGTTTTGACACCTCATTCGTGGGTCTGTGACAAAAACTGCGGGAGGAGTAGCGCGTCAAAAAGTGGCCAGAAGAATAATAAGAATAAGAACTAGAATGTACATTTCCAGAAGAAAATGTGAAGTGGTGCTTGCAGTGGCAAAACTCGCCGCTCGGTTGCTAGGGTGTGGTACATTGTTGCAAACGAGCCAACAAACATGTCTGTACGATGTTCTGGTGCTGAGATATGGCTTATTCATGCTGTTCAGGTGGCTGCTAGGGTGTTTTGGGTGGTTGCTAGGGTGTTCTGTTGGTTGCTAGGGTAATTCTGGGTGGTTGCTAGGGTGTTCTGGGTGGTTGCTAGGTGGTTGCTAGGGTGTTCTGGGTGGTTGCTAGGTGGTTGCTAGGGTATTCTGGGTGGTTGCTAGGGCATTGCTAGGCCGTTGCTAGGGCGTTACTAGGCGGTTGCTAGGGTGTTCTGGGTGGTTGCTATGGTGTTGCTAGGTGGTTGCTAGGGTATTCTGGGTGGTTGCTATGGCGTTGCTAGGCGGTTGCTAGGGTATTCCGGGTGGTTGCTAGGCGGTTGCTAGGGTGTTCTGGGTGGTTGCTATGGTGTTGCTAGGCGGTTGCTAGGGTATTATGGGTGGTTGCTATGGGGTTGTTAGGCAGTTGCTAGGGTGTTATGGGTGGTTGCTATGGTGTTGCTAGGTGGTTGCTAGGGTATTCTACTGGTTGCTAGGGTGTTGCTAGGCGGTTGCTAGGGTGTTCTGGGTGGTTGCTAGGGTGTTGCTAGGGTGTTTTGGGTGGTTGCTAGGGTGTTCTGGGTGGTTGCTAGGGTGTTGCTAGGCGGTTGCTAGGGTGTTCTGGGTGGTTGCTAGGGGGTTGCTAGGTGGTTGCTAGGTGGTTGTTAGGGTGTTCTGGGTGGTTGCTAGGTGGTTGCTAGGGTGTTTTGGGTGGTTGCAAGGGTGTTGCTAGGTGGTTGCTAGGGTGTTGTGGGTGGTTGCTAGGGTGTTGCTAGGTGGTTGCTAGGGTGTTCTGAGGTGTTGCTAGGGTGTTGCTAGGCGGTTGCTAGGGTATTCTGGGTGGTTGCTATGGTGTTGCTAGGCGGTTGCTAGGGTGTTTTAGGTGGTTGCTATGGTATTCTGGATGGTTGCTATGGTGTTACTAGGTGGTTGGTAGTGTTCACATTTGGTTACTATAGAGTTTTTATAATGTTCATGGCATGATTTAGCACTTAGCTAATCAATATTAGCATGTAGCTATTCACAGCTAGCATGTTTAGCATGTAGCAAGTCCTGTTTGCTAGCATGAGTCAAAAGAGCCAACCCCCATCTCTATACGATGTTCTGATGCAGAGATATTGGTCTTGCAAAACGGTTGCTAGGGTACTCTGTTTGGTTGCTAGGGAGTGGCTTGGCAGCTGCCAATCATGAAGCTCCAAAGTCAATGTGAATGTATAAACCAACCCCCATCTCTATACGACGTTTTGATGCAGAGATATAGGTCTTGCAAAATGGTTGCTAGGGTACCTTGTTTGGTTGCTAGGGAGTGGCTTGGCAGCTGCCAATCATGAAACTCCAAAGGCTGCTTGTCAGTATGAATGATATAAACCAACTCCCATGCCTCTGTGACATTCAGAATGGACGATATTCCTCTTTGGATTTTGGTTGCTAAGGTGCTCGACAATGGTTGCTAGGGCGTGGCTAGGAAGTGTTGAGGTGATTCATGATTGGCTGTTTGCTGCCCCGAGTCAAACCAGACCACCCTCATGTTTCTATGACAATTCAGTCCAGAGATATCCCTTCGATCTCTTTCAATGGAAGTCTATGGAACTTGTTGCTAAGGAGCTCTAAATGGTTGCTAGGGCGTGGCTTGATAGCTTCACAATGATCCAAGGAGAATGATTGGCCGTCTGAGTAAAATGAGCCCGCCCCTTTGTCTCTACGACACTGTGATCCAGAGTTATGTTCAATATAAAAGCGGTTTCTATGGTGTAGGACGGCCCATTTCATGGGCCGTCCTACACCATAGTAAGTCAATGGGGCAACTTTGGGCAGCTCCTGCCCCACAGGGGTGCAACTTTTACCCCATTGTGTGGTATGTTCTTACAGAGCCTGTCAGCCTCTTCAAATGTGGCAAATTTCACGTTTCTGTGACATCCTCGTTCCGAGCTACGACTCGTCAAAGTTTGACGCAATGTTAAGTCTATGGGATTTTTCGGCCGGTTTTTCGCCCCTGGGGCGAACATCGTACCCCCGATCCCTTATAAAAGTCATAGCACACCATTCCCGAACAGGCCGCACGTTTTGACACCTCATTCGTGGGTCTGTGACAAAAACTGCGGGAGGAGTAGCGCGTCAAAAAGTGGCCAGAAGAATAATAAGAATAAGAATAAGAATAAGAATAATAAGTATGTGAGATAACAATAGTGTTGCTTTGCCATAGGCAAGCACCACTAATAAGAACTAGAATGTACATTTCCAGAAGAAAATGTGAAGTGGTGCTTGCAGTGGCAAAACTCGCCGCTCGGTTGCTAGGGTGTGGTACATTGTTGCATACGAGCCAACAAACATGTCTGTACGATGTTCTGGTGCTGAGATATGGCTTATTCATGCTGTTCAGGTGGCTGCTAGGGTGTTTTGGGTGGTTGCTAGGGTGTTCTGTTGGTTGCTAGGGTAATTCTGGGTGGTTGCTAGGGTGTTCTGGGTGGTTGCTAGGTGGTTGCTAGGGTGTTCTGGGTGGTTGCTAGGTGGTTGCTAGGGTATTCTGGGTGGTTGCTAGGGTGTTCTGGGTGGTTGCTAGGGTGTTGCTAGGCGGTTGCTAGGGTGTTCTGGGTGGTTGCTAGGGGGTTGCTAGGTGGTTGCTAGGTGGTTGCTAGGGTGTTCTGGGTGGTTGCTAGGTGGTTGCTAGGGTGTTTTGGGTGGTTGCTAGGGTGTTGCTAGGTGGTTGCTAGGGTGTTGTGGGTGGTTGCTAGGGTGTTGCTAGGTGGTTGCTAGGGTGTTCTGAGGTGTTGCTAGGGTGTTGCTAGGCGGTTGCTAGGGTATTCTGGGTGGTTGCTATGGTGTTGCTAGGCGGTTGCTAGGGTGTTTTAGGTGGTTGCTATGGTATTCTGGATGGTTGCTATGGTGTTACTAGGTGGTTGGTAGTGTTCACATTTGGTTACTATAGAGTTTTTATAATGTTCATGGCATGATTTAGCACTTAGCTAATCAATATTAGCATGTAGCTATTCACAGCTAGCATGTTTAGCATGTAGCAAGTCCTGTTTGCTAGCATGAGTCAAAAGAGCCAACCCCCATCTCTATACGATGTTCTGATGCAGAGATATTGGTCTTGCAAAACGGTTGCTAGGGTACTCTGTTTGGTTGCTAGGGAGTGGCTTGGCAGCTGCCAATCATGAAGCTCCAAAGTCAATGTGAATGTATAAACCAACCCCCATCTCTATACGACGTTTTGATGCAGAGATATAGGTCTTGCAAAATGGTTGCTAGGGTACCTTGTTTGGTTGCTAGGGAGTGGCTTGGCAGCTGCCAATCATGAAACTCCAAAGGCTGCTTGTCAGTATGAATGATATAAACCAACTCCCATGCCTCTGTGACATTCAGAATGGACGATATTCCTCTTTGGATTTTGGTTGCTAAGGTGCTCGACAATGGTTGCTAGGGCGTGGCTAGGAAGTGTTGAGGTGATTCATGATTGGCTGTTTGCTGCCCCGAGTCAAACCAGACCACCCTCATGTTTCTATGACAATTCAGTCCAGAGATATCCCTTCGATCTCTTTCAATGGAAGTCTATGGAACTTGTTGCTAAGGAGCTCTAAATGGTTGCTAGGGCGTGGCTTGATAGCTTCACAATGATCCAAGGAGAATGATTGGCCGTCTGAGTAAAATGAGCCCGCCCCTTTGTCTCTACGACACTGTGATCCAGAGTTATGTTCAATATAAAAGCGGTTTCTATGGTGTAGGACGGCCCATTTCATGGGCCGTCCTACACCATAGTAAGTCAATGGGGCAACTTTGGGCAGCTCCTGCCCCACAGGGGTGCAACTTTTACCCCATTGTGTGGTATGTTCTTACAGAGCCTGTCAGCCTCTTCAAATGTGGCAAATTTCACGTTTCTGTGACATCCTCGTTCCGAGCTACGACTCGTCAAAGTTTGACGCAATGTTAAGTCTATGGGATTTTTCGGCCGGTTTTTCGCCCCTGGGGCGAACATCGTACCCCCGATCCCTTATAAAAGTCATAGCACACCATTCCCGAACAGGCCGCACGTTTTGACACCTCATTCGTGGGTCTGTGACAAAAACTGCGGGAGGAGTAGCGCGTCAAAAAGTGGCCAGAAGAATAATAAGAACTAGAATGTACATTTCCAGAAGAAAATGTGAAGTGGTGCTTGCAGTGGCAAAACTCGCCGCTCGGTTGCTAGGGTGTTCTGGGTGGTTGCTAGGTGGTTGCTAGGGTGTTTTGGGTGGTTGCTAGGGTGTTGCTAGGTGGTTGCTAGGGTGTTGTGGGTGGTTGCTAGGGTGTTGCTAGGTGGTTGCTAGGGTGTTCTGAGGTGTTGCTAGGGTGTTGCTAGGCGGTTGCTAGGGTATTCTGGGTGGTTGCTATGGTGTTGCTAGGCGGTTGCTAGGGTGTTTTAGGTGGTTGCTATGGTATTCTGGATGGTTGCTATGGTGTTACTAGGTGGTTGGTAGTGTTCACATTTGGTTACTATAGAGTTTTTATAATGTTCATGGCATGATTTAGCACTTAGCTAATCAATATTAGCATGTAGCTATTCACAGCTAGCATGTTTAGCATGTAGCAAGTCCTGTTTGCTAGCATGAGTCAAAAGAGCCAACCCCCATCTCTATACGATGTTCTGATGCAGAGATATTGGTCTTGCAAAACGGTTGCTAGGGTACTCTGTTTGGTTGCTAGGGAGTGGCTTGGCAGCTGCCAATCATGAAGCTCCAAAGTCAATGTGAATGTATAAACCAACCCCCATGTCTATACGACGTTTTGATGCAGAGATATAGGTCTTGCAAAATGGTTGCTAGGGTACCTTGTTTGGTTGCTAGGGAGTGGCTTGGCAGCTGCCAATCATGAAACTCCAAAGGCTGCTTGTCAGTATGAATGATATAAACCAACTCCCATGCCTCTGTGACATTCAGAATGGACGATATTCCTCTTTGGATTTTGGTTGCTAAGGTGCTCGACAATGGTTGCTAGGGCGTGGCTAGGAAGTGTTGAGGTGATTCATGATTGGCTGTTTGCTGCCCCGAGTCAAACCAGACCACCCTCATGTTTCTATGACAATTCAGTCCAGAGATATCCCTTCGATCTCTTTCAATGGAAGTCTATGGAACTTGTTGCTAAGGAGCTCTAAATGGTTGCTAGGGCGTGGCTTGATAGCTTCACAATGATCCAAGGAGAATGATTGGCCGTCTGAGTAAAATGAGCCCGCCCCTTTGTCTCTACGACACTGTGATCCAGAGTTATGTTCAATATAAAAGCGGTTTCTATGGTGTAGGACGGCCCATTTCATGGGCCGTCCTACACCATAGTAAGTCAATGGGGCAACTTTGGGCAGCTCCTGCCCCACAGGGGTGCAACTTTTACCCCATTGTGTGGTATGTTCTTACAGAGCCTGTCAGCCTCTTCAAATGTGGCAAATTTCACGTTTCTGTGACATCCTCGTTCCGAGCTACGACTCGTCAAAGTTTGACGCAATGTTAAGTCTATGGGATTTTTCGGCCGGTTTTTCGCCCCTGGGGCGAACATCGTACCCCCGATCCCTTATAAAAGTCATAGCACACCATTCCCGAACAGGCCGCACGTTTTGACACCTCATTCGTGGGTCTGTGACAAAAACTGCGGGAGGAGTAGCGCGTCAAAAAGTGGCCAGAAGAATAATAAGAATAAGAATAAGAACTAGAATGTACATTTCCAGAAGAAAATGTGAAGTGGTGCTTGCAGTGGCAAAACTCACCACTCGGTTGCTAGGGTGTGGTACATGATTGCATACGAGCCAACAAACATGTCTGTACGATGTTCTGGTGCTGAGATATGGCTTATTCATGTTGTTCAGGTTGTTGCTAGGGTGTTTTGGGTGGTTTCTAGGGTATTCTGGGTGGTTGCTAGGGCGTTGCTAGGCGGTTGCTAGGGTATTCAGGGTGCTTGCTAGGGCATTGCTAGGGTGTTCTGGGTGGTTGCTAGGTGGTTGCTAGGGTATTCTGGGTGGTTGCTAGGGCGTTGCTAGGCGGTTGCTAGGGTGTTCTGGGTGGTTGCTAGGCGGTTGCTAGGGTATTCTGGGTGGTTGCTAGGGCGTTGCTAGGCAGTTGCTAGGCTATTCTTGGTGGTTGCTAGGGCGTTTCTAGGCGGTTGCTAGGGTGTTCTGGGTGGTTGCTATGGTATTGCTAGGTGGTTATTAGGGTATTCTGGGTGGTTGCTATGGCATTGCTAGGCGGTTGCTAGGGTATTCTGGGTGGTTGCTAGGCGGTTGCTAGGGTGTTCTGGGTGGTTGCTATGGTGTTGCTAGGCGGTTGCTAGGGTATTCTGGGTGGTTGCTAGGGCATTGCTAGGCAGTTGCTAGGGTATTCTTGGTGGTTACTAGGGCGTTGCTAGGGTGTTCTGGGTGGTTGCTATGGTGTTGCTAGGTGGTTGCTAGGGTATTCTGGGTGGTTGCTATGGCGTTGCTAGGCGGTTGCTAGGGTGTTCTGGGTGGTTGCTAGGCGGTTGCTAGGGTATTCTGGGTGGTTGCTATGGTGTTGCTAGGCGGTTGCTAGGGTATTCTGGGTGGTTGCTAGGACGTTGCTAGGTGGTTGGTAGTTGTCACAGATGGTTACTATTGGAGTTCTTAACACTTTCATGGCATGATTTAGCACTACCTAATCGCTATTAGCATGTAGCTATTCACAGCTAGCATGTGTAGCATGTTGGAAGCCCTGTTTGCTAGCATGAGTCAAAAGAGCCAAACCACATCTCTATACGATGTTCTGATGCAGAGATATAGGTCTTGCAAAATGGTTGCTAGGGTACTCTGTTTGGTTGCTAGGGAATGGCTTGGCAGCTGCCAGTCATCAAAGTCCAAAGGTTGCTTGTCAGTATGAATGATATAAACCAACTCCCATGCCTCTGTGACATTCAGAATGGAAGATATCCCTCTATAGATTTTAGTTGCTAAGGTGCTCGACAATGGTTGCTAGGGAGGGGCTAGGAAGTGTTGAGGGGATTCATGATTGGCTGTGTGCTGCCCCGAGTCAAACGAGACCACCCTTGTGTTTCTATGACACTTCTATCCGGAGATATTCTTTTGACCTCTTTCAATGGAAGTCTATGGGACTTGTTGCTAAGGAGCTCTAAATGGTTGCTAGGGAGTGGCTTGGCAGCTGCCAGTCATCAAAGTCCAAAGGTTGCTTGTCAGTATGATTTATATAAACCAACTCCCATGCCTCTGTGACATTTAGAATGGACGATATCCCTCTTTGGATTTTGGTTGCTAAGGTGCTCGACAATGGTTGCTAGGCAGGGGCTAGGAAGTGTTGAGGTTATTCATGATTGGCTGTTTGCTGCCCCGAGTGAAACGAGACCACCCTCGTGTTTCTATGACAGTGCTATCCGGAGATATCCTTTTGATCTCTTTCAATGGAAGTCTATGGAACTTGTTGCTAAGGTGCTCTAAATGGTTGCTAGGGCGTGGCTTAATAGCTTCACAATGATCCTGAGAGACTGATTGGCCGTCTGAGTAAAATGAGCCCGCCCCTTTGTCTCTACGACACTGTGATCCAGAGTTATGTTCAATATAAAAGCGGTTTCTATGGTGTAGGACGGCCCATTTCATGGGCCGTCCTACACCATAGTAAGTCAATGGGGCAACTTTGGGCAGCTCCTGCCCCACAGGGGTGCAACTTTTACCCCATTGTGTGGTATGTTCTTACAGAGCCTGTCAGCCTCTTCAAATGTGGCAAATTTCACGTTTCTGTGACATCCTCGTTCCGAGCTACGACTCGTCAAAGTTTGACGCAATGTTAAGTCTATGGGATTTTTCGGCCGGTTTTTCGCCCCTGGGGCGAACATCGTACCCCCGATCCCTTATAAAAGTCATAGCACACCATTCCCGAACAGGCCGCACGTTTTGACACCTCATTCGTGGGTCTGTGACAAAAACTGCGGGAGGAGTAGCGCGTCAAAAAGTGGCCAGAAGAATAATAAGAATAAGAATAAGAACTAGAATGTACATTTCCAGAAGAAAATGTGAAGTGGTGCTTGCAGTGGCAAAACTCGCCGCTCGGTTGCTAGGGTGTGGTACATTGTTGCATACGAGCCAACAAACATGTCTGTACGATGTTCTGGTGCTGAGATATGGCTTATTCATGCTGTTCAGGTGGCTGCTAGGGTGTTTTGGGTGGTTGCTAGGGTGTTCTGTTGGTTGCTAGGGTAATTCTGGGTGGTTGCTAGGGTGTTCTGGGTGGTTGCTAGGTGGTTGCTAGGGTGTTCTGGGTGGTTGCTAGGTGGTTGCTAGGGTATTCTGGGTGGTTGCTAGGGCATTGCTAGGCCGTTGCTAGGGCGTTACTAGGCGGTTGCTAGGGTGTTCTGGGTGGTTGCTATGGTGTTGCTAGGTGGTTGCTAGGGTATTCTGGGTGGTTGCTATGGCGTTGCTAGGCGGTTGCTAGGGTATTCCGGGTGGTTGCTAGGCGGTTGCTAGGGTGTTCTGGGTGGTTGCTATGGTGTTGCTAGGCGGTTGCTAGGGTATTATGGGTGGTTGCTATGGGGTTGTTAGGCAGTTGCTAGGGTGTTATGGGTGGTTGCTATGGTGTTGCTAGGTGGTTGCTAGGGTATTCTACTGGTTGCTAGGGTGTTGCTAGGCGGTTGCTAGGGTGTTCTGGGTGGTTGCTAGGGTGTTGCTAGGGTGTTTTGGGTGGTTGCTAGGGTGTTCTGGGTGGTTGCTAGGGTGTTGCTAGGCGGTTGCTAGGGTGTTCTGGGTGGTTGCTAGGGGGTTGCTAGGTGGTTGCTAGGTGGTTGCTAGGGTGTTCTGGGTGGTTGCTAGGTGGTTGCTAGGGTGTTTTGGGTGGTTGCTAGGGTGTTGCTAGGTGGTTGCTAGGGTGTTGTGGGTGGTTGCTAGGGTGTTGCTAGGTGGTTGCTAGGGTGTTCTGAGGTGTTGCTAGGGTGTTGCTAGGCGGTTGCTAGGGTATTCTGGGTGGTTGCTATGGTGTTGCTAGGCGGTTGCTAGGGTGTTTTAGGTGGTTGCTATGGTATTCTGGATGGTTGCTATGGTGTTACTAGGTGGTTGGTAGTGTTCACATTTGGTTACTATAGAGTTTTTATAATGTTCATGGCATGATTTAGCACTTAGCTAATCAATATTAGCATGTAGCTATTCACAGCTAGCATGTTTAGCATGTAGCAAGTCCTGTTTGCTAGCATGAGTCAAAAGAGCCAACCCCCATCTCTATACGATGTTCTGATGCAGAGATATTGGTCTTGCAAAACGGTTGCTAGGGTACTCTGTTTGGTTGCTAGGGAGTGGCTTGGCAGCTGCCAATCATGAAGCTCCAAAGTCAATGTGAATGTATAAACCAACCCCCATCTCTATACGACGTTTTGATGCAGAGATATAGGTCTTGCAAAATGGTTGCTAGGGTACCTTGTTTGGTTGCTAGGGAGTGGCTTGGCAGCTGCCAATCATGAAACTCCAAAGGCTGCTTGTCAGTATGAATGATATAAACCAACTCCCATGCCTCTGTGACATTCAGAATGGACGATATTCCTCTTTGGATTTTGGTTGCTAAGGTGCTCGACAATGGTTGCTAGGGCGTGGCTAGGAAGTGTTGAGGTGATTCATGATTGGCTGTTTGCTGCCCCGAGTCAAACCAGACCACCCTCATGTTTCTATGACAATTCAGTCCAGAGATATCCCTTCGATCTCTTTCAATGGAAGTCTATGGAACTTGTTGCTAAGGAGCTCTAAATGGTTGCTAGGGCGTGGCTTGATAGCTTCACAATGATCCAAGGAGAATGATTGGCCGTCTGAGTAAAATGAGCCCGCCCCTTTGTCTCTACGACACTGTGATCCAGAGTTATGTTCAATATAAAAGCGGTTTCTATGGTGTAGGACGGCCCATTTCATGGGCCGTCCTACACCATAGTAAGTCAATGGGGCAACTTTGGGCAGCTCCTGCCCCACAGGGGTGCAACTTTTACCCCATTGTGTGGTATGTTCTTACAGAGCCTGTCAGCCTCTTCAAATGTGGCAAATTTCACGTTTCTGTGACATCCTCGTTCCGAGCTACGACTCGTCAAAGTTTGACGCAATGTTAAGTCTATGGGATTTTTCGGCCGGTTTTTCGCCCCTGGGGCGAACATCGTACCCCCGATCCCTTATAAAAGTCATAGCACACCATTCCCGAACAGGCCGCACGTTTTGACACCTCATTCGTGGGTCTGTGACAAAAACTGCGGGAGGAGTAGCGCGTCAAAAAGTGGCCAGAAGAATAATAAGAATAAGAATAAGAATAAGAATAATAAGTATGTGAGATAACAATAGTGTTGCTTTGCCATAGGCAAGCACCACTAATAATAAGTATGTGAGATAACAATAGTGTTGCTTTGCCATAGGCAAGCACCACTAATAATAAGTATGTGAGATAACAATAGTGTTGCTTTGCCATAGGCAAGCACCACTAATAATAAGTATGTGAGATAACAATAGTGTTGCTTTGCCATAGGCAAGCACCACTAACTAGAAAAAGTTCGTCGAGACAAACTTTAAGTTGGCTTGTGAAAGTTTGGACCAATAAGTTTGAAGAAGTTTAAAGTAGTTTGAAGTTTAAAGTAGTTTGAAGTTTAAATTAGTTTGAATTTTAAAGTAGTTTGAAGTTTAAATTAGTTTAAAGTTTAAAGTAGTTTAAAGTTTAAATTAGTTAGAATTTTAAAGTAGTTTGAATTTTAAATTAGTTTAAAGTTTGAATTAGTTTAAAGTAGTTTAAAGTATAGTTTGAAGTAATTTAAAGTTGCTAGGGTGTTTCTAGTGGGTTGCTAAGGTGTTCTGGGTGGTTGCTAGGTGGTTGCTAAGGTATTTTGGGTGGTTGCTAGGTTGTTGCTAAGGAATTTTGGTTGGTTGCTAGGGTGTTCTGGGTGGTTGTTAGGTGGTTGCTACTGTGTTCTGGGTGGTTGCTATGTTGTTGCTAGGGTGTTCTATGGTATTTTGGGTGGTTGCTAGGGTGTTCTGGGTAGTTTTCAGGCAGTTGCTAGGGTGTTCTGGATGGTTGCTATGGTGTTGCTAGGGTGTTCTTGGGTATTTTGGGTGGTTGCTAGGGTGTTGTAAGGTATTTTGGGTGGTTGCTAGGCAGTTGCTAGGGTGTTCTGGGTGGTTGCTATGGTGTTGCTAGGGTGTTCTAGGCTATTTTGGGTGTTCGCTATGGTGTTGCTAGGGTGTTTTAAGGTATTTTGCGTGGTTGCTATGCAGTTGCTAGGGTGTTCTGGGTGGTTGCTATGGTGTTGCTAGGGTGTTCTAGGCTATTTTGGGTGGTTGCTATGGTGTTGCTAGGGTGTTTTAAGGTATTTTGAGTGGTTGCTAGGGTGTTCTGGGTGGTTGCTAGGGTGTTCTAAGGTATTTTAGGTGGTTGCTATGGTGTTGCTAGGGTGTTCTAAGGTATTTTGGGTGGTTGCTAGGGTGTTCTGGGTGGTTGCTATGGTGTTGCTAGGGTGTTCTAAGGTATTTTGGGTGGTTGCTAGGGTGTTCTGGGTGGTTGCTATGGTGTTGCTAGGGTGTTCTAAGGTATTTTGGGTGGTTGCTAGGGTGTTCTGGGTGGTTGCTAGGCAGTTGCTAGGGTGTTCTGGGTGGTTGCTAGGCAGTTGCTAGGGTTTTCTGGTGGTTGCTATGGTGTTGCTAGGGTGTTCTAGGGTATTTTGGGTGGTTGCTATGGTGTTGCTAGGGTGTCTTAAGGTATTTTGAGTGGTTGCTAGGGTGTTCTAAGGTATTTTAGGTGGTTGCTATGGTGTTGCTAGGGTTTTCTAAGGTATTTTGGGTGGTTGCTAGGGTGTTCTGGGTGGTTGCTATGGTGTTGCTAGGGTGTTCTAAGGTATTTTGGGTGGTTGCTAGGGTGTTCTGGGTGGTTCCTATGGTGTTGCTAGGGTGTTCTAAGGTATTTTGGGTGGTTGCTAGGGTGTTCTGGGTGGTTGCTAGGCAGTTGCTAGGGATTTCTGGGTGGTTGCTAGGCAGTTGCTAGGGTTTTCTGGTGGTTGCTAGGGTGTTGCTAGGGTGTTCTAGGGTATTTTGGGTGGTTGCTATGGTGTTGCTAGGGTGATTTAAGGTATTTTGGGTGGTTGCTAGGGTGTTCTGGGGGTTGCTAGGCAGTTGCTAGGGTGTTCTAGGGTATTTTGGGTGGTTGCTATGGTGTTGCTAGGGTGTTCTAAGGTATTTTGGGTGGTTGCTAGGGTGTTCTCGGTGGTTGCTAGGTTGTTGCTAAGGTATTTTGGTTGGTTGCTAGGGTGTTCCGGGTGGTTGCTATGGTGTTACTAGGTGGTTGGTATTTGTCACAGATGGTTACTATTGGAGTTCTTAACACTTCCTTGGCATGATTTAGCACATACCTAATCGCTATTAGCATGTAGCTATTCACAGCTACCATGTGTAGCATGTTGGAAGCCCTGTTTGCTAGCATGAGTCAAAAGAGCCAAACCACATCTCTATACGATGTTCTGATGCAGAGATATAGGTCTTGCAAAATGGTTGCTAGGGTACTCTGTTTGGTTGCTAGAGAATGGCTTGGCAGCTGCCAGTCATCAAAGTCCAAAGGTTGCTTGTCAGTATGAATGATATAAACCAACTCCCATGCCTCTGTGACATTCAGAATGGAACATATCCCTCTATAGATTTTAGTTGCTAAGGTGCTCGACAATGGTTGCTAGGGAGGGGCTAGGAAGTGTTGACATGATTCATGATTGGCTGATTGTCAGTGTGAATGATATAAACAAACTCCCATGCCTCTGTGACATTTAGAATGGAAGATATCCCTATTTGGATTTTGGTTGCTAAGGTGCTTGACAATGGTTGCTAGGGAGGGGCTAAGAAGTGTTGACATGATTCATGATTGGCTGTTTGCTGGCCCGAGTCAAACTTGTGTTAACCCCATGTCATTATGATGGTCTGATGCAGAGATATAGGTCTTGCAAAATGGTTGCTAGGGTACTCTGTTCGGTTGCTAGGGAGTGGGTTGGCAGCTGCCAGTCATTAAAGTCCAAAGGTCGCTTGTCAGTATGAATGATATAAACCAACTCCCATGCCTCTGTGACATTCAGAATGGAAGATATCCCTCTATAGATTTTAGTTGCTATGGTGCTCAACAATGGTTGCTAGGGAGGGGCTAGGAAGTGTTGAGGTGATTCATGATTGGCTGTTTGCTGCCCCGAGTCAAACGAGACCACCCTTGTGTTTCTATGACGCTTCTATCCAGAGATATTCTTTTGACCTCTTTCAATGGAAGTCTATGTAACTTGTTGCTAAGGTGCTCTAAATGGTTGCTAGGGAGTGGCTTGGCAGCTGCCAGTCATCAAAGTCCAAAGGTTGCTTGTCAGTATGATTGATATAAACCAACTCCCATGCCTCTGTGACATTTACAATGGACGATATCCCTCTTTGGATTTTGGTTGCTAAGGTGCTCGACAATGGTTGCTAGGGAGGGGCTAGGAAGTGTTGAGGTTATTCATGATTGTCTGTTTGCTGCCCCGAGTGAAACGAGACCACCCTCGTGTTTCTATGACAGTGCTATCCGGAGATATCCTTTTGATCTCTTTCAATGGAAGTCTATGGAACTTGTTGCTAAAGTGCTCTAAATGGTTGCTAGGGCGTGGCTTAATAGCTTCACAATGATCCTGAGAGACTGATTGGTCGTCTGAGTAAAATGAGCTCGCCCCCTTGTCTCTATGACACTGTGATCTAGAGCTATGTTCAATACAAAATCCCTATGCAATTTACCATAGTAGGAAAAGCATGTGTGTTTCATGGGCCGTCCTACACCATAGTAAGTCAATGGGGCAACTTTGGGCAGCTCCTGCCCCCCAGGGGTGCAACTTTTACCCCATTGTGAGGTATGTTCTTACAGAGCCTGTCAGCCTCTTCAAATGTGGTAAATCACACGTCTCTGCGAAATTCTTGCTCTGAGCTATGATACGTCAAAGTTCGGCGCAATGTTAAGTCTATGGGATTTTTTGCCCAATTTTTTGCCCCTGGGGCGAACATCGTACCCCCGATCGCTTATAAAAGTCATAGCACACCATTCCCGAATAATCCGCACGATTTGACGCCTCACTCAGGGGTCTGTGGCAAACTTTGCGGGAGGAGTTACGCGCCAAACTTTTGTGTGGAATAAGAATAATAACTAGAATGTACATTTCCAGAAGAAAATGTGAAGTGGTGCTTGCAGTGGCAAAACTCGCTGCTCGGTTGCTAGAGTGTGGTACATTATTGCATACGAGCCAACAACCATGTCTGTACAATTTTCTGGTGCTGAGATTTGGCTTATTCATGTGTTCAGGTGGTTACTAGGGTACTTTATATGGTTGCTATGGTGTGCTTATACAGTTTATGAGATGATATTTAAAGAGTAGTTGACAGTCTGAGTCAAAAAAAGCAAACTCCATGTTTCTTCTATTTTCTGGAGCTGAGATATGGCTTAAATATGTTGTTTTATGGTTGCTAGGCTGCCCTAAGTGGTAACTAGGGCGGGAATATTAATTTATTATGTCACTACTTATTGGCTGCTTGATAGGCCGAGTCAAAAGAGCCCAACCCCAAGTCTCTATGACCTTCTGGTGAAAAGATATGATCTCACAAATTTTGTGCCAATGTTAAGTCTATGGGACTTTTTTTGGCCGATTTATCGCCCGTCGGACGAACATCGTACAACCGATCACTTAGAAAAGACATAGCACACCTCTCCTCAATGAACCGGTCGATTTGACACTTCACTCATGGGTCTACGACAAAAGGTGCGGGAGGAGTAGCGTGCCGAAGTTTTGTCTAGGTGAATAGTAATCACAACACTAGAATGTACATTTCCAGAAGAAAATGTGAAGTGGTGCTTGCAGTGGCAAAACTCGCCGCTCGGTTGCTAGGGTGTGGTACATTGTTGCATACGAGCCAACAAACACGTCTGTACGATATTGTGGAGCTGAGATATGGCTTATTCATATGTTTGTATGGTTACTAGGGTACGCTATATGGTTGCTATGGTGTGCTTATACAGTTTATGAGATGATATTTGAGTCAAAAAAGCCAAACTCCATGTTTTTACTATTTTCTGGAGCTGAGATATGGCTTGTAAATGTAGTTTTATGGTTGCTAGGGTGCCCTAAGTGGTTGCTAGGGCACGGCTATGAAGTTATTATATCACTACTTATTGGCTTCTTGATAGGCCGAGTCAAAAGATATTGGCGTTCCATGCCCTTAATAAATCGGGATTGTATCCATTCACCCAAGCCTCCTTTGGATCACGCTTCAGCAGAATCACGTTGGCATTGGACAATGCTTCGACGTTGTCACTGTAATCCTTGATGGACATCTTACACGCTGTCAGTAGCTCTGACAAGCTGTCAAAGGAGGCTTGGGAGTCATTCAATAGATCCCACACCGGCTTGAGTTTGGTCCTGGCTTCGCACATTGCCTTTCGAGCAGCTTCTAGTCTCAACTGCTTTCTGTCTGCTTGTTTTTGTACTCAACGCTACAAAGTCGTGAGTCGTGGTTTGACTTTGAAGTCGTGATTTACGTGCTCAAAAACCTGCCTGGAACGCAGCATTAATAACGGTCGCCTAGAAAGACTCACGCTGGGGGATCAGTTAGAATATTTTAAACTTACGTGTACAAAACAAAATCAGGGTTAAATACAAAAATAACAAACAAAAATAATTATTTCATGTATTTATTCTTTTTAGTTCTTTTGTTAGAAACTCACACTCACGGATGACATGGTCATTGCACGCCCTCAGGCAACAACCTACAGATGATTAACGAATACTTTTAAATCATCCACCAAATGATCATCTCTTTCTTACAGTTTAACAGTAAACAACAATTCCACAAATTATTAAAACACCTGGTTGTTAGTAAAACACATTAAATCGAGTTAATGCTTAAATTAAATATTTTAATAATAAAAATAATACACCTATATAATTGACCTTATTAATATAATTTCATTTAATTTTAAAATGCATCTATATAATATTGTCTCTATATTTTAATGTGTTTTATTCAAGTAATGAGGGTAATCTGGGCGGTTGCTAGGGTGTTCTGTGTGTTTGCTAGGTGGTTGCTAGGGTTGTCTTGGTGGTTGCTATGATGTTGCTAGGCGGTTGCTAGGGTATTCATTTGGTTGCTAGGGTGTTGCTAGGAAGTTGCTAGGGTATTCTGGGTGGTTGCTATGGTGTTGCTAGGCGGTTGCTAGGGTATTATGGGTGGTTGCTATGGGGTTGTTAGGCAGTTGCTAGGGTGTTATGGGTGGTTGCTATGGTGTTGCTAGGTGGTTGCTAGGGTATTCTACTGGTTGCTAGGGTGTTGCTAGGCGGTTGCTAGGGTGTTCTGGGTGGTTGCTAGGGTGTTGCTAGGGTGTTTTGGGTGGTTGCTAGGGTGTTCTGGGTGGTTGCTAGGGTGTTGCTAGGCGGTTGCTAGGGTGTTCTGGGTGGTTGCTAGGGGGTTGCTAGGTGGTTGCTAGGTGGTTGCTAGGGTGTTCTGGTGGTTGCTAGGTGGTTGCTAGGGTGTTTTGGGTGGTTGCTAGGGTGTTGCTAGGTGGTTGCTAGGGTGTTGTGGGTGGTTGCTAGGGTGTTGCTAGGTGGTTGCTAGGGTGTTCTGAGGTGTTGCTAGGGTGTTGCTAGGCGGTTGCTAGGGTATTCTGGGTGGTTGCTATGGTGTTGCTAGGCGGTTGCTAGGGTGTTTTAGGTGGTTGCTATGGTATTCTGGATGGTTGCTATGGTGTTACTAGGTGGTTGGTAGTGTTCACATTTGGTTACTATAGAGTTTTTATAATGTTCATGGCATGATTTAGCACTTAGCTAATCAATATTAGCATGTAGCTATTCACAGCTAGCATGTTTAGCATGTAGCAAGTCCTGTTTGCTAGCATGAGTCAAAAGAGCCAACCCCCATCTCTATACGATGTTCTGATGCAGAGATATTGGTCTTGCAAAACGGTTGCTAGGGTACTCTGTTTGGTTGCTAGGGAGTGGCTTGGCAGCTGCCAATCATGAAGCTCCAAAGTCAATGTGAATGTATAAACCAACCCCCATCTCTATACGACGTTTTGATGCAGAGATATAGGTCTTGCAAAATGGTTGCTAGGGTACCTTGTTTGGTTGCTAGGGAGTGGCTTGGCAGCTGCCAATCATGAAACTCCAAAGGCTGCTTGTCAGTATGAATGATATAAACCAACTCCCATGCCTCTGTGACATTCAGAATGGACGATATTCCTCTTTGGATTTTGGTTGCTAAGGTGCTCGACAATGGTTGCTAGGGCGTGGCTAGGAAGTGTTGAGGTGATTCATGATTGGCTGTTTGCTGCCCCGAGTCAAACCAGACCACCCTCATGTTTCTATGACAATTCAGTCCAGAGATATCCCTTCGATCTCTTTCAATGGAAGTCTATGGAACTTGTTGCTAAGGAGCTCTAAATGGTTGCTAGGGCGTGGCTTGATAGCTTCACAATGATCCAAGGAGAATGATTGGCCGTCTGAGTAAAATGAGCCCGCCCCTTTGTCTCTACGACACTGTGATCCAGAGTTATGTTCAATATAAAAGCGGTTTCTATGGTGTAGGACGGCCCATTTCATGGGCCGTCCTACACCATAGTAAGTCAATGGGGCAACTTTGGGCAGCTCCTGCCCCACAGGGGTGCAACTTTTACCCCATTGTGTGGTATGTTCTTACAGAGCCTGTCAGCCTCTTCAAATGTGGCAAATTTCACGTTTCTGTGACATCCTCGTTCCGAGCTACGACTCGTCAAAGTTTGACGCAATGTTAAGTCTATGGGATTTTTCGGCCGGTTTTTCGCCCCTGGGGCGAACATCGTACCCCCGATCCCTTATAAAAGTCATAGCACACCATTCCCGAACAGGCCGCACGTTTTGACACCTCATTCGTGGGTCTGTGACAAAAACTGCGGGAGGAGTAGCGCGTCAAAAAGTGGCCAGAAGAATAATAAGAATAAGAATAAGAATAAGAATAAGAATAATAAGTATGTGAGATAACAATAGTGTTGCTTTGCCATAGGCAAGCACCACTAACTAGAATGTACATTTCCAGAAGAAAATGTGAAGTGGTGCTTGCAGTGGCAAAACTCGCCACTCGGTTGCTAGGGTGTGGTACATGATTGCATACTAGGCAACAAACATGTCTGTACTATGTTCTGGTGCTGAGATATGGCTTATTCATGTTGTTCAGGTGGTTGCTAGGGCATTGCTAAGGTGTTCTGAGTGGTTGCTAGGGTGTTTTGGGTGGTTGCTAGGGTATTCTGGGTGGTTGCTAGGGTGTTCTGGTTGGTTGCTAGGGTATTTTGGGTGGTTGCTAGGGCGTTGCTAGGGTGTTCTGGGTGGTTGCTAGGTGGTTGCTAGGGTGTTCTAGGTGGTTGCTATGGTGTTGCTAGGCGGTTGCTCGGGTATTCTGGGTGGTTGCTAGGGCGTTGCTAGGCGGTTGCTAGGGTATTCTGGGAGGTTGCTAGGGCGTTGCTAGGCGGTTGCTAGGGTGTTCTGGGTGGTTGCTAGGCGGCTGCTAGGGTATTCTGGGTGGTTGCTATGGTGTTGCTAGGCGGTTGCTAGGGTATTCTGGGTGGTTGCTAGGGCGTTGCTAGGCAGTTGCTAGGGTATTCTTGGTTGTTGCTAGGGCGTTGCTAGGCGGTTGCTAGGGTGTTCTGGGTGGTTGCTATGGTGTTGCTAGGTGGTTGCTAGGGTGTTCTGAGTGGTTGCTAGGGTGTTGCTAGGCGGTTGCTAGGGTATCCTGGGTGGTTGCTAGGCGGTTGCTAGGGTGTTCTGGGTGGTTGCTAGGGCGTTGCTAGGCAGTTGCTAGGGTGTTCTGGGTGGTTGCTAGGGTGTTGCTAGGGTAATTTGGGTGGTTGCTAGGGTGTTGCTAGGTGGTTGCTAGGGTGTTCTGAGTGGTTGCTAGGGTGTTGCTAGGTGGTTGCTAGGGTGTTCTGAGTGGTTGCTAGGGTGTTGCTAGGCGGTTGCTAGGGTATCCTGGGTGGTTGCTAGGGCGTTGCTAGGCAGTTGCTAGGGTAATCTTGGTGGTTGCTAGGGCGTTGCTAGGCGGTTGCTAGGGTGTTCTGGGTGGTTGCTATGGTGTTGCTAGGTGGTTGCTAGGGTATTCTGGGTGGTTGCTATGGCGTTGCTAGGCGGTTGCTAGGGTATTCTGGATGGTTGCCAGGGTGTTGCTAGGCGGTTGCTAGGGTGTTTTGGGTGGTTGCTAGGGTGTTGCTAGGTGGTTGCTAGGGTGTTCTGAGTGGTTGCTAGGGTGTTGCTAGGTAGTTGCTAGGGTATCCTGGGTGGTTGCTAGGCGGTTGCTAGGGTGTTCTGGGTGGTTGCTAGGGCGTTGCTAGGCAGTTGCTAGGGTGTTCTGGGTGGTTGCTAGGGTGTTGCTAGGGTGTTTTGGGTGGTTGCTAGGGTGTTGCTAGGTGGTTGCTAGGGTGTTCTGAGTGGTTGCTAGGGTGTTGCTAGGCGGTTGCTAGGGTATTCTGGGTGGTTGCTAGGGCGTTGCTAGGCAGTTGCTAGGGTATTCTTGGTGGTTGCTAGGGCGTTGCTAGGCGGTTGCTAGGGTGCTCTGGGTGGTTGCTATGGTGTTGCTAGGTGGTTGCTAGGGTATTCTGGGTGGTTGCTATGGCGTTGCTAGGCGGTTGCTAGGGTATTCTGGATGGTTGCCAGGGTGTTGCTAGGCGGTTGCTAGGGTGTTTTGGGTGGTTGCTAGGGTGTTGCTATGTGGTTGCTAGGGTGTTCTGAGTGGTTGCTAGGGTGTTGCTAGGCGGTTGCTAGGGTATCCTGGGTGGTTGCTAGGCGGTTGCTAGGGTGTTCTGGGTGGTTGCTAGGGCGTTGCTAGGCAGTTCTGGGTGGTTGCTAGGGTGTTGCTAGGGTAATTTGGGTGGTTGCTATGGTGTTACTAGGTGGTTGGTAGTTGTCAAAGATGGTTACTGTTGAGTTTGTAGCATTTTATTGGCATGATTTAGCACTTAGCTAATCAATATTAGCATGTAGCTATTCACTGCTAGCATGTTTAGCATGTTGGAAGCCCTGTTTGCTAGCATGAGTCAAAAGAGCCAAACCACATCTCTATACGATGTTCTGATGCAGAGATATAGGTCTTGCAAAATGGTTGCTAGGGTACTCTGTTTGGTTGCTAGAGAATGGCTTGGCAGCTGCCAGTCATCAAAGTCCAAAGGTTGCTTGTCAGTATGAATGATATAAACCAACTCCCATGCCTCTGTGACATTCAGAATGGAACATATCCCTCTATAGATTTTAGTTGCTAAGGTGCTCGACAATGGTTGCTAGGGAGGGGCTAGGAAGTGTTGAGGGGATTCATGATTGGCTGTGTGCTGCCCCGAGTCAAACGAGACCACCCTTGTGTTTCTATGACACTTCTATCCGGAGATATTCTTTTGACCTCTTTCAATGGAAGTCTATGGGACTTGTTGCTAAGGTGCTCTAAATGGTTGCTAGGGCGTGGCTTAATAGCTTCACAATGATCCTGAGAGACTGATTGGTCATCTGAGAAAAATGAGCCCGTCCCCTTGTCTCTATGACACTGTGATCCAGAGCTATGTTCAATACAAAATCCCTATGCAATGCATCCCTATACAAAATCCCTACACCATAGTAAGTCAATGGGGCAAATTTGAGCAGCTCCTGCCCCCCAGGGGTGCAACTTTTACCCCATTGTGAGGTATGTTCTTATAGAGCCTGCCAGCCTCTTCAAATGTGGTAAATTACAAGTTTCTGAGAAATCACTGGTCAGTGCTACGAGTCGTCAAAGTTTGTGGCAATGTTAAGTCTATGGGATTTTTTTTACCCAATGACTTACCCCTGGGGCAAACACCGTACCCCCGATCGCTAAGAAAAGTCACAGCACACCTCTCCTCAATAATCCACACAATTTGACGCCTCAATCAGGGGTCTGTGATGTCGGCGTGTCAGCAGGGCTGTCAGGCCCTTTTCTGTGGGTGTGTGTGAAAGTGACAGTTGGGATTTGAATTTCTGAACATTCCGCAATGTTAAGTCAATGGGAGTTTTTTCCGACTTTGATCGTCATTTTTAGGAAAACCGTAAGTCCGATCAGTCTGAAAAGATATAGCACACCGAGTCAGAACAGTTTGAGTGTCTGAGCCGAGTTTGGAGTATGTGGAGTTAAAGCTCTAGGAGGAGATAGAGTTGTAAATTTTAGAGTAAGAAGAAGAAGAATAATAACTAGAATGTACATTTCCAGAAGAAAATGTGAAGTGGTGCTTGCAGTGGCAAAACTCGCCACACGGTTGCTAGAGTGTGGTACATGATTGCATACGAACCAACAAACATGTCTGTACGATGTTTTGGTGCTGAGATATGGCTTATTCATGTGTTCAGGTGGTTGCTGGGGCGTTGCTAAGGTGTTCTGAGTGGTTGCTAGGGTGTTTTGGGTGGTTGCTAGGGTATTCTGGGTGGTTGCTAGGGTGTTCTGGTTGGTTGCTAGGGTATTCTGGGTGGTTGCTATGGCGTTGCTAGGCGGTTGCTAGGGTGTTCTGGGTGGTTGCTAGGCGGTTGCTAGGGTATTCTGGGTGGTTGCTATGGTGTTGCTAGGTGGTTGCTAGGGTATTCTGGGTGGTTGCTAGGGCGTTGCTAGGCGGTTGCTAGGGTTTTCTGGGTGGTGGCTAGGCAGTTGCTAGGGTATTCTGGGTGGTTGCTATGGTGTTGCTAGGCGGTTGCTAGGGTATTCTGGGTGGTTGCTAGGGTGTTGCTAGGCAGTTGCTAGGGTATTCTTGGTGGTTGCTAGGGCGTTGCTAGGCGGTTGCTAGGGTGTTCTGGGTGGTTGCTATGGTGTTGCTAAGTGGTTGCTAGGGTATTCTGGGTGGTTGCTATGGCGTTGCTAGGCGGTTGCTAGGGTATTCTGGGTGGTTGCTAGGCGGTTGCTATGGTATTCTGGGTGGTTGCTATGGTGTTGCTAGGCGGTTGCTAGGGTATTCTGGGTGGTTGCTAGGGCGTTGCTAGGCGGTTGCTAGGGTGTTCTGGATGGTTGCTATGGTGTTGCTAGGCGGTTGCTAGGGTATTCTGGGTGGTTGCTAGGCGTTGCTAGGTGGTTGCTAAGGTATTCTGGATGGTTGCTATGGTGTTACTAGGTGGTTGGTATTTGTCACAGATGGTTACTATTGGAGTTCTTAACACTTTCTTGGCATGACTTAGCACTTACCTAATCGCTATTAGCATGTAGCTATTCACAGCTAGCATGTGTAGCATGTTGGAAGCCCTGTTTGCTAGCATGAGTCAAAAGAGCCAAACCACATCTCTATACGATGTTCTGATGCAGAGATATAGGTCTTGCAAAATGGTTGCTAGGGTACTCTGTTTGGTTGCTAGGGAATGGCTTGGCAGCTGCCAATCATGAAGCTCCAAAGTCAATGTGAATGTATAAACCAACCCCCATCTCTATACGACGTTTTGATGCAGAGATATAGGTCTTGCAAAATGGTTGCTAGGGTACCTTGTTTGGTTGCTAGGGAGTGGCTTGGCAGCTGCCAATCATGAAACTCCAAAGGCTGCTTGTCAGTATGAATGATATAAACCAACTCCCATGCCTCTGTGACATTCAGAATGGACGATATTCCTCTTTGGATTTTGGTTGCTAAGGTGCTCGACAATGGTTGCTAGGGCGTGGCTAGGAAGTGTTGAGGTGATTCATGATTGGCTGTTTGCTGCCCCGAGTCAAACCAGACCACCCTCATGTTTCTATGACAATTCAGTCCAGAGATATCCCTTCGATCTCTTTCAATGGAAGTCTATGGAACTTGTTGCTAAGGAGCTCTAAATGGTTGCTAGGGCGTGGCTTGATAGCTTCACAATGATCCAAGGAGAATGATTGGCCGTCTGAGTAAAATGAGCCCGCCCCTTTGTCTCTACGACACTGTGATCCAGAGTTATGTTCAATATAAAAGCGGTTTCTATGGTGTAGGACGGCCCATTTCATGGGCCGTCCTACACCATAGTAAGTCAATGGGGCAACTTTGGGCAGCTCCTGCCCCACAGGGGTGCAACTTTTACCCCATTGTGTGGTATGTTCTTACAGAGCCTGTCAGCCTCTTCAAATGTGGCAAATTTCACGTTTCTGTGACATCCTCGTTCCGAGCTACGACTCGTCAAAGTTTGACGCAATGTTAAGTCTATGGGATTTTTCGGCCGGTTTTTCGCCCCTGGGGCGAACATCGTACCCCCGATCCCTTATAAAAGTCATAGCACACCATTCCCGAACAGGCCGCACGTTTTGACACCTCATTCGTGGGTCTGTGACAAAAACTGCGGGAGGAGTAGCGCGTCAAAAAGTGGCCAGAAGAATAATAAGAACTAGAATGTACATTTCCAGAAGAAAATGTGAAGTGGTGCTTGCAGTGGCAAAACTCACCACTCGGTTGCTAGGGTGTTGTACATGATTGCATACGAGCCTACAAACATGTCTGTACGATGTTCTGGTGCTGAGATATGGGTTATTCATGTTGTTCAGGTGGTTGCTAGGGTGTTTTGGGTGGTTTCTAGGGTATTCTGGGTGGTTGCTAGGGCGTTGCTAGGCGGTTGCTAGGGTATTCTGGGTGGTTACTAGGGTGTTGCTAGGGTGTTCTGGGTGGTTGCTAGGTGGTTGCTAGGGTATTCTGGGTGGTTGCTAGGGCGTTGCTAGGCGGTTGCTATGGTGTTCTGGGTGGTTGCTAGGTGGTTGCTAGGGTTTTCTGGGTGGTTGCTATGGTGTTGGTAGGGTATTCTGGGTGGTTGCTAGGCAGTTGCTAGGCAATTCTTGGTGGTTGCTAGGGTGTTCTGGGTGGTTGCTATGGTGTTGCTAGGTGGTTGCTAGGGTATTCTGGGTGGTTATGGCGTTGCTAGGCGGTTGCTAGGGTATTCTGGGTGGTTGCTAGGCGGTTGCTAGGGTGTTCTGCGTGGTTGCTATGGTGTTGCTAGGCGGTTGCTAGGGTATTCTGGGTGGTTGCTAGGGCGTTGCTAGGCAGTTGCTAGGGTATTCTTGGTGGTTGCTAGGGCTTTGCTAGGCGGTTGCTAGGGTGTTCTGGGTCATTGCTATGGTGTTGCTAGTTGGTTGCTAGGGTATTCTGGGTGGTTGCTATGGCGTTGCTAGGCGGTTGCTAGGGTATTCTGGGTGGTTGCTAGGCGGTAGCTAGGGTGTTCTGGGTGGTTGCTAGGCGGTTGCTAGGGTATTCTGGGTGGTTGCTATGGTGTTGCTAGGCGGTTGCTAGGGTATTCTGGGTGGTTGCTATGGTGTTACTAGGTGGTTGGTAGTTGTCACAGATGGTTACTATTGGAGTTCTTAACACTTTCTTGGCATGATTTAGCACTACCTAATCGCTATTAGCATGTAGCTATTCACAGCTAGCATGTGTAGCATGTTGGAAGCCCTGTTTGCTAGCATGAGTCAAAAGAGCCAAACCACATCTCTATACGATGTTCTGATGCAGAGATATAGGTCTTGCAAAATGGTTGCTAGGGTACTCTGTTTGGTTGCTAGGGAATGGCTTGGCAGCTGCCAGTCATCAAAGTCCAAAGGTTGCTTGTCAGTATGAATGATATAAACCAACTCCCATGCCTCTGTGACATTCAGAAGGGAAGATATCCCTCTATAGATTTTAGTTGCTAAGGTGCTCGACAATGGTTGCTAGGGAGGGGCTAGGAAGTGTTGAGGGGATTCATGATTGGCTGTGTGCTGCCCCGAGTCAAACGAGACCACCCTTGTGTTTCTATGACACTTCTATCCGGAGATATTCTTTTGATCTCTTTCAATGGAAGTCTATGGGACTTGTTGCTAAGGTGCTCTAAATGGTTGCTAGGGCGTGGCTTAATAGCTTCACAATGATCCTGAGAGACTGACTGGTCATCTGAGAAAAATGAGCCCGTCCCCTTGTCTCTATGACACTGTGATCCAGAGCTATGTTCAATACAAAATCCCTATGTAATGGACCGTCCTACACCATAGTAAGTCAATGGGGCAAATTTGAGCAGCTCCTGCCCCCCAGGGGTGCAACTTTTACCCCATTGTGAGGTATGTTCTTACAGAGCCTGCCAGCCTCTTCAAATGTGGTAAATTAGAAGTTTCTGAGAAATCATTGGTCAGTGCTACGAGTCGTCAAAGTTTGTGGCAATGTTAAGTCTATGGGATTTTTTTACCCAATGATTTGCCCCTGGGGCAAACACCGTACCCCCGATCGGTAAGAAAAGTCACAGCACACCTCTCCTCAATAATCCGCACAATTTGACGCCTCAATCAGTTGTCTGTGATGTCGGCGTGTATTTTTTAACAGATGATTACTATGGAGTTTTTAAAAGGAGTTTTTATAGAGTTTTTATAGAGTTATTTAGTATGGCACGAGGCCTGCGGCCTTGTGCCTATCGCCCACGGTTGCTAGGGTGCTGTAACTGGTTGCTATGGTGTGGCTAGGCGGTTGCTAGGGTGTTCTGGGTGGTTGCTAGGGTGTTGCTAGGGTGTTTTGGGTGGTTGCTAGGGTGTTCTGGGTGGTTGCTAGGGTGTTGCTAGGCGGTTGCTAGGGTGTTCTGGGTGGTTGCTAGGGGGTTGCTAGGTGGTTGCTAGGTGGTTGCTAGGGTGTTCTGGGTGGTTGCTAGGTGGTTGCTAGGGTGTTTTGGGTGGTTGCTAGGGTGTTGCTAGGTGGTTGCTAGGGTGTTGTGGGTGGTTGCTAGGGTGTTGCTAGGTGGTTGCTAGGGTGTTCTGAGGTGTTGCTAGGGTGTTGCTAGGCGGTTGCTAGGGTATTCTGGGTGGTTGCTATGGTGTTGCTAGGCGGTTGCTAGGGTGTTTTAGGTGGTTGCTATGGTATTCTGGATGGTTGCTATGGTGTTACTAGGTGGTTGGTAGTGTTCACATTTGGTTACTATAGAGTTTTTATAATGTTCATGGCATGATTTAGCACTTAGCTAATCAATATTAGCATGTAGCTATTCACAGCTAGCATGTTTAGCATGTAGCAAGTCCTGTTTGCTAGCATGAGTCAAAAGAGCCAACCCCCATCTCTATACGATGTTCTGATGCAGAGATATTGGTCTTGCAAAACGGTTGCTAGGGTACTCTGTTTGGTTGCTAGGGAGTGGCTTGGCAGCTGCCAATCATGAAGCTCCAAAGTCAATGTGAATGTATAAACCAACCCCCATCTCTATACGACGTTTTGATGCAGAGATATAGGTCTTGCAAAATGGTTGCTAGGGTACCTTGTTTGGTTGCTAGGGAGTGGCTTGGCAGCTGCCAATCATGAAACTCCAAAGGCTGCTTGTCAGTATGAATGATATAAACCAACTCCCATGCCTCTGTGACATTCAGAATGGACGATATTCCTCTTTGGATTTTGGTTGCTAAGGTGCTCGACAATGGTTGCTAGGGCGTGGCTAGGAAGTGTTGAGGTGATTCATGATTGGCTGTTTGCTGCCCCGAGTCAAACCAGACCACCCTCATGTTTCTATGACAATTCAGTCCAGAGATATCCCTTCGATCTCTTTCAATGGAAGTCTATGGAACTTGTTGCTAAGGAGCTCTAAATGGTTGCTAGGGCGTGGCTTGATAGCTTCACAATGATCCAAGGAGAATGATTGGCCGTCTGAGTAAAATGAGCCCGCCCCTTTGTCTCTACGACACTGTGATCCAGAGTTATGTTCAATATAAAAGCGGTTTCTATGGTGTAGGACGGCCCATTTCATGGGCCGTCCTACACCATAGTAAGTCAATGGGGCAACTTTGGGCAGCTCCTGCCCCACAGGGGTGCAACTTTTACCCCATTGTGTGGTATGTTCTTACAGAGCCTGTCAGCCTCTTCAAATGTGGCAAATTTCACGTTTCTGTGACATCCTCGTTCCGAGCTACGACTCGTCAAAGTTTGACGCAATGTTAAGTCTATGGGATTTTTCGGCCGGTTTTTCGCCCCTGGGGCGAACATCGTACCCCCGATCCCTTATAAAAGTCATAGCACACCATTCCCGAACAGGCCGCACGTTTTGACACCTCATTCGTGGGTCTGTGACAAAAACTGCGGGAGGAGTAGCGCGTCAAAAAGTGGCCAGAAGAATAATAAGAATAAGAATAAGAACTAGAATGTACATTTCCAGAAGAAAATGTGAAGTGGTGCTTGCAGTGGCAAAACTCGCCACACGGTTGCTAGAGTGTGGTACATGATTGCATACGAACCAACAAACATGTCTGTACGATGTTTTGGTGCTGAGATATGGCTTATTCATGTGTTCAGGTGGTTGCTGGGGCGTTGCTAAGGTGTTCTGAGTGGTTGCTAGGGTGTTTTGGGTGGTTGCTAGGGTATTCTGGGTGGTTGCTAGGGTGTTCTGGTTGGTTGCTAGGGTATTCTGGGTGGTTGCTATGGCGTTGCTAGGCGGTTGCTAGGGTGTTCTGGGTGGTTGCTAGGCGGTTGCTAGGGTATTCTGGGTGGTTGCTATGGTGTTGCTAGGTGGTTGCTAGGGTATTCTGGGTGGTTGCTAGGGCGTTGCTAGGCGGTTGCTAGGGTTTTCTGGGTGGTGGCTAGGCAGTTGCTAGGGTATTCTGGGTGGTTGCTATGGTGTTGCTAGGCGGTTGCTAGGGTATTCTGGGTGGTTGCTAGGGTGTTGCTAGGCAGTTGCTAGGGTATTCTTGGTGGTTGCTAGGGCGTTGCTAGGCGGTTGCTAGGGTGTTCTGGGTGGTTGCTATGGTGTTGCTAAGTGGTTGCTAGGGTATTCTGGGTGGTTGCTATGGCGTTGCTAGGCGGTTGCTAGGGTATTCTGGGTGGTTGCTAGGCGGTTGCTATGGTATTCTGGGTGGTTGCTATGGTGTTGCTAGGCGGTTGCTAAGGTATTCTGGGTGGTTGCTATGGTGTTACTAGGTGGTTGGTATTTGTCACAGATGGTTACTATTGGAGTTCTTAACACTTTCTTGGCATGACTTAGCACTTACCTAATCGCTATTAGCATGTAGCTATTCACAGCTAGCATGTGTAGCATGTTGGAAGCCCTGTTTGCTAGCATGAGTCAAAAGAGCCAAACCACATCTCTATACGATGTTCTGATGCAGAGATATAGGTCTTGCAAAATGGTTGCTAGGGTACTCTGTTTGGTTGCTAGGGAATGGCTTGGCAGCTGCCAATCATGAAGCTCCAAAGTCAATGTGAATGTATAAACCAACCCCCATCTCTATACGACGTTTTGATGCAGAGATATAGGTCTTGCAAAATGGTTGCTAGGGTACCTTGTTTGGTTGCTAGGGAGTGGCTTGGCAGCTGCCAATCATGAAACTCCAAAGGCTGCTTGTCAGTATGAATGATATAAACCAACTCCCATGCCTCTGTGACATTCAGAATGGACGATATTCCTCTTTGGATTTTGGTTGCTAAGGTGCTCGACAATGGTTGCTAGGGCGTGGCTAGGAAGTGTTGAGGTGATTCATGATTGGCTGTTTGCTGCCCCGAGTCAAACCAGACCACCCTCATGTTTCTATGACAATTCAGTCCAGAGATATCCCTTCGATCTCTTTCAATGGAAGTCTATGGAACTTGTTGCTAAGGAGCTCTAAATGGTTGCTAGGGCGTGGCTTGATAGCTTCACAATGATCCAAGGAGAATGATTGGCCGTCTGAGTAAAATGAGCCCGCCCCTTTGTCTCTACGACACTGTGATCCAGAGTTATGTTCAATATAAAAGCGGTTTCTATGGTGTAGGACGGCCCATTTCATGGGCCGTCCTACACCATAGTAAGTCAATGGGGCAACTTTGGGCAGCTCCTGCCCCACAGGGGTGCAACTTTTACCCCATTGTGTGGTATGTTCTTACAGAGCCTGTCAGCCTCTTCAAATGTGGCAAATTTCACGTTTCTGTGACATCCTCGTTCCGAGCTACGACTCGTCAAAGTTTGACGCAATGTTAAGTCTATGGGATTTTTCGGCCGGTTTTTCGCCCCTGGGGCGAACATCGTACCCCCGATCCCTTATAAAAGTCATAGCACACCATTCCCGAACAGGCCGCACGTTTTGACACCTCATTCGTGGGTCTGTGACAAAAACTGCGGGAGGAGTAGCGCGTCAAAAAGTGGCCAGAAGAATAATAAGAATAAGAACTAGAATGTACATTTCCAGAAGAAAATGTGAAGTGGTGCTTGCAGTGGCAAAACTCGCCGCTCGGTTGCTAGGGTGTGGTACATTGTTGCATACGAGCCAACAAACATGTCTGTACGATGTTCTGGTGCTGAGATATGGCTTATTCATGCTGTTCAGGTGGCTGCTAGGGTGTTTTGGGTGGTTGCTAGGGTGTTCTGTTGGTTGCTAGGGTAATTCTGGGTGGTTGCTAGGGTGTTCTGGGTGGTTGCTAGGTGGTTGCTAGGGTGTTCTGGGTGGTTGCTAGGTGGTTGCTAGGGTATTCTGGGTGGTTGCTAGGGCATTGCTAGGCCGTTGCTAGGGCGTTACTAGGCGGTTGCTAGGGTGTTCTGGGTGGTTGCTATGGTGTTGCTAGGTGGTTGCTAGGGTATTCTGGGTGGTTGCTATGGCGTTGCTAGGCGGTTGCTAGGGTATTCCGGGTGGTTGCTAGGCGGTTGCTAGGGTGTTCTGGGTGGTTGCTATGGTGTTGCTAGGCGGTTGCTAGGGTATTATGGGTGGTTGCTATGGGGTTGTTAGGCAGTTGCTAGGGTGTTATGGGTGGTTGCTATGGTGTTGCTAGGTGGTTGCTAGGGTATTCTACTGGTTGCTAGGGTGTTGCTAGGCGGTTGCTAGGGTGTTCTGGGTGGTTGCTAGGGTGTTGCTAGGGTGTTTTGGGTGGTTGCTAGGGTGTTCTGGGTGGTTGCTAGGGTGTTGCTAGGCGGTTGCTAGGGTGTTCTGGGTGGTTGCTAGGGGGTTGCTAGGTGGTTGCTAGGTGGTTGCTAGGGTGTTCTGGGTGGTTGCTAGGTGGTTGCTAGGGTGTTTTGGGTGGTTGCTAGGGTGTTGCTAGGTGGTTGCTAGGGTGTTGTGGGTGGTTGCTAGGGTGTTGCTAGGTGGTTGCTAGGGTGTTCTGAGGTGTTGCTAGGGTGTTGCTAGGCGGTTGCTAGGGTATTCTGGGTGGTTGCTATGGTGTTGCTAGGCGGTTGCTAGGGTGTTTTAGGTGGTTGCTATGGTATTCTGGATGGTTGCTATGGTGTTACTAGGTGGTTGGTAGTGTTCACATTTGGTTACTATAGAGTTTTTATAATGTTCATGGCATGATTTAGCACTTAGCTAATCAATATTAGCATGTAGCTATTCACAGCTAGCATGTTTAGCATGTAGCAAGTCCTGTTTGCTAGCATGAGTCAAAAGAGCCAACCCCCATCTCTATACGATGTTCTGATGCAGAGATATTGGTCTTGCAAAACGGTTGCTAGGGTACTCTGTTTGGTTGCTAGGGAGTGGCTTGGCAGCTGCCAATCATGAAGCTCCAAAGTCAATGTGAATGTATAAACCAACCCCCATCTCTATACGACGTTTTGATGCAGAGATATAGGTCTTGCAAAATGGTTGCTAGGGTACCTTGTTTGGTTGCTAGGGAGTGGCTTGGCAGCTGCCAATCATGAAACTCCAAAGGCTGCTTGTCAGTATGAATGATATAAACCAACTCCCATGCCTCTGTGACATTCAGAATGGACGATATTCCTCTTTGGATTTTGGTTGCTAAGGTGCTCGACAATGGTTGCTAGGGCGTGGCTAGGAAGTGTTGAGGTGATTCATGATTGGCTGTTTGCTGCCCCGAGTCAAACCAGACCACCCTCATGTTTCTATGACAATTCAGTCCAGAGATATCCCTTCGATCTCTTTCAATGGAAGTCTATGGAACTTGTTGCTAAGGAGCTCTAAATGGTTGCTAGGGCGTGGCTTGATAGCTTCACAATGATCCAAGGAGAATGATTGGCCGTCTGAGTAAAATGAGCCCGCCCCTTTGTCTCTACGACACTGTGATCCAGAGTTATGTTCAATATAAAAGCGGTTTCTATGGTGTAGGACGGCCCATTTCATGGGCCGTCCTACACCATAGTAAGTCAATGGGGCAACTTTGGGCAGCTCCTGCCCCACAGGGGTGCAACTTTTACCCCATTGTGTGGTATGTTCTTACAGAGCCTGTCAGCCTCTTCAAATGTGGCAAATTTCACGTTTCTGTGACATCCTCGTTCCGAGCTACGACTCGTCAAAGTTTGACGCAATGTTAAGTCTATGGGATTTTTCGGCCGGTTTTTCGCCCCTGGGGCGAACATCGTACCCCCGATCCCTTATAAAAGTCATAGCACACCATTCCCGAACAGGCCGCACGTTTTGACACCTCATTCGTGGGTCTGTGACAAAAACTGCGGGAGGAGTAGCGCGTCAAAAAGTGGCCAGAAGAATAATAAGAATAAGAATAAGAATAAGAATAATAAGTATGTGAGATAACAATAGTGTTGCTTTGCCATAGGCAAGCACCACTAATAAGAACTAGAATGTACATTTCCAGAAGAAAATGTGAAGTGGTGCTTGCAGTGGCAAAACTCGCCGCTCGGTTGCTAGGGTGTGGTACATTGTTGCATACGAGCCAACAAACATGTCTGTACGATGTTCTGGTGCTGAGATATGGCTTATTCATGCTGTTCAGGTGGCTGCTAGGGTGTTTTGGGTGGTTGCTAGGGTGTTCTGTTGGTTGCTAGGGTAATTCTGGGTGGTTGCTAGGGTGTTCTGGGTGGTTGCTAGGTGGTTGCTAGGGTGTTCTGGGTGGTTGCTAGGTGGTTGCTAGGGTATTCTGGGTGGTTGCTAGGGTGTTCTGGGTGGTTGCTAGGGTGTTGCTAGGCGGTTGCTAGGGTGTTCTGGGTGGTTGCTAGGGGGTTGCTAGGTGGTTGCTAGGTGGTTGCTAGGGTGTTCTGGGTGGTTGCTAGGTGGTTGCTAGGGTGTTTTGGGTGGTTGCTAGGGTGTTGCTAGGTGGTTGCTAGGGTGTTGTGGGTGGTTGCTAGGGTGTTGCTAGGTGGTTGCTAGGGTGTTCTGAGGTGTTGCTAGGGTGTTGCTAGGCGGTTGCTAGGGTATTCTGGGTGGTTGCTATGGTGTTGCTAGGCGGTTGCTAGGGTGTTTTAGGTGGTTGCTATGGTATTCTGGATGGTTGCTATGGTGTTACTAGGTGGTTGGTAGTGTTCACATTTGGTTACTATAGAGTTTTTATAATGTTCATGGCATGATTTAGCACTTAGCTAATCAATATTAGCATGTAGCTATTCACAGCTAGCATGTTTAGCATGTAGCAAGTCCTGTTTGCTAGCATGAGTCAAAAGAGCCAACCCCCATCTCTATACGATGTTCTGATGCAGAGATATTGGTCTTGCAAAACGGTTGCTAGGGTACTCTGTTTGGTTGCTAGGGAGTGGCTTGGCAGCTGCCAATCATGAAGCTCCAAAGTCAATGTGAATGTATAAACCAACCCCCATGTCTATACGACGTTTTGATGCAGAGATATAGGTCTTGCAAAATGGTTGCTAGGGTACCTTGTTTGGTTGCTAGGGAGTGGCTTGGCAGCTGCCAATCATGAAACTCCAAAGGCTGCTTGTCAGTATGAATGATATAAACCAACTCCCATGCCTCTGTGACATTCAGAATGGACGATATTCCTCTTTGGATTTTGGTTGCTAAGGTGCTCGACAATGGTTGCTAGGGCGTGGCTAGGAAGTGTTGAGGTGATTCATGATTGGCTGTTTGCTGCCCCGAGTCAAACCAGACCACCCTCATGTTTCTATGACAATTCAGTCCAGAGATATCCCTTCGATCTCTTTCAATGGAAGTCTATGGAACTTGTTGCTAAGGAGCTCTAAATGGTTGCTAGGGCGTGGCTTGATAGCTTCACAATGATCCAAGGAGAATGATTGGCCGTCTGAGTAAAATGAGCCCGCCCCTTTGTCTCTACGACACTGTGATCCAGAGTTATGTTCAATATAAAAGCGGTTTCTATGGTGTAGGACGGCCCATTTCATGGGCCGTCCTACACCATAGTAAGTCAATGGGGCAACTTTGGGCAGCTCCTGCCCCACAGGGGTGCAACTTTTACCCCATTGTGTGGTATGTTCTTACAGAGCCTGTCAGCCTCTTCAAATGTGGCAAATTTCACGTTTCTGTGACATCCTCGTTCCGAGCTACGACTCGTCAAAGTTTGACGCAATGTTAAGTCTATGGGATTTTTCGGCCGGTTTTTCGCCCCTGGGGCGAACATCGTACCCCCGATCCCTTATAAAAGTCATAGCACACCATTCCCGAACAGGCCGCACGTTTTGACACCTCATTCGTGGGTCTGTGACAAAAACTGCGGGAGGAGTAGCGCGTCAAAAAGTGGCCAGAAGAATAATAAGAATAAGAATAAGAACTAGAATGTACATTTCCAGAAGAAAATGTGAAGTGGTGCTTGCAGTGGCAAAACTCACCACTCGGTTGCTAGGGTGTGGTACATGATTGCATACGAGCCAACAAACATGTCTGTACGATGTTCTGGTGCTGAGATATGGCTTATTCATGTTGTTCAGGTTGTTGCTAGGGTGTTTTGGGTGGTTTCTAGGGTATTCTGGGTGGTTGCTAGGGCGTTGCTAGGCGGTTGCTAGGGTATTCAGGGTGCTTGCTAGGGCATTGCTAGGGTGTTCTGGGTGGTTGCTAGGTGGTTGCTAGGGTATTCTGGGTGGTTGCTAGGGCGTTGCTAGGCGGTTGCTAGGGTGTTCTGGGTGGTTGCTAGGCGGTTGCTAGGGTATTCTGGGTGGTTGCTAGGGCGTTGCTAGGCAGTTGCTAGGCTATTCTTGGTGGTTGCTAGGGCGTTTCTAGGCGGTTGCTAGGGTGTTCTGGGTGGTTGCTATGGTATTGCTAGGTGGTTATTAGGGTATTCTGGGTGGTTGCTATGGCATTGCTAGGCGGTTGCTAGGGTATTCTGGGTGGTTGCTAGGCGGTTGCTAGGGTGTTCTGGGTGGTTGCTATGGTGTTGCTAGGCGGTTGCTAGGGTATTCTGGGTGGTTGCTAGGGCATTGCTAGGCAGTTGCTAGGGTATTCTTGGTGGTTACTAGGGCGTTGCTAGGGTGTTCTGGGTGGTTGCTATGGTGTTGCTAGGTGGTTGCTAGGGTATTCTGGGTGGTTGCTATGGCGTTGCTAGGCGGTTGCTAGGGTGTTCTGGGTGGTTGCTAGGCGGTTGCTAGGGTATTCTGGGTGGTTGCTATGGTGTTGCTAGGCGGTTGCTAGGGTATTCTGGGTGGTTGCTAGGACGTTGCTAGGTGGTTGGTAGTTGTCACAGATGGTTACTATTGGAGTTCTTAACACTTTCATGGCATGATTTAGCACTACCTAATCGCTATTAGCATGTAGCTATTCACAGCTAGCATGTGTAGCATGTTGGAAGCCCTGTTTGCTAGCATGAGTCAAAAGAGCCAAACCACATCTCTATACGATGTTCTGATGCAGAGATATAGGTCTTGCAAAATGGTTGCTAGGGTACTCTGTTTGGTTGCTAGGGAATGGCTTGGCAGCTGCCAGTCATCAAAGTCCAAAGGTTGCTTGTCAGTATGAATGATATAAACCAACTCCCATGCCTCTGTGACATTCAGAATGGAAGATATCCCTCTATAGATTTTAGTTGCTAAGGTGCTCGACAATGGTTGCTAGGGAGGGGCTAGGAAGTGTTGAGGGGATTCATGATTGGCTGTGTGCTGCCCCGAGTCAAACGAGACCACCCTTGTGTTTCTATGACACTTCTATCCGGAGATATTCTTTTGACCTCTTTCAATGGAAGTCTATGGGACTTGTTGCTAAGGTGCTCTAAATGGTTGCTAGGGAGTGGCTTGGCAGCTGCCAGTCATCAAAGTCCAAAGGTTGCTTGTCAGTATGATTTATATAAACCAACTCCCATGCCTCTGTGACATTTAGAATGGACGATATCCCTCTTTGGATTTTGGTTGCTAAGGTGCTCGACAATGGTTGCTAGGCAGGGGCTAGGAAGTGTTGAGGTTATTCATGATTGGCTGTTTGCTGCCCCGAGTGAAACGAGACCACCCTCGTGTTTCTATGACAGTGCTATCCGGAGATATCCTTTTGATCTCTTTCAATGGAAGTCTATGGAACTTGTTGCTAAGGTGCTCTAAATGGTTGCTAGGGCGTGGCTTAATAGCTTCACAATGATCCTGAGAGACTGATTGGCCGTCTGAGTAAAATGAGCCCGCCCCTTTGTCTCTACGACACTGTGATCCAGAGTTATGTTCAATATAAAAGCGGTTTCTATGGTGTAGGACGGCCCATTTCATGGGCCGTCCTACACCATAGTAAGTCAATGGGGCAACTTTGGGCAGCTCCTGCCCCACAGGGGTGCAACTTTTACCCCATTGTGTGGTATGTTCTTACAGAGCCTGTCAGCCTCTTCAAATGTGGCAAATTTCACGTTTCTGTGACATCCTCGTTCCGAGCTACGACTCGTCAAAGTTTGACGCAATGTTAAGTCTATGGGATTTTTCGGCCGGTTTTTCGCCCCTGGGGCGAACATCGTACCCCCGATCCCTTATAAAAGTCATAGCACACCATTCCCGAACAGGCCGCACGTTTTGACACCTCATTCGTGGGTCTGTGACAAAAACTGCGGGAGGAGTAGCGCGTCAAAAAGTGGCCAGAAGAATAATAAGAATAAGAATAAGAATAAGAATAATAAGTATGTGAGATAACAATAGTGTTGCTTTGCCATAGGCAAGCACCACTAATAAGAACTAGAATGTACATTTCCAGAAGAAAATGTGAAGTGGTGCTTGCAGTGGCAAAACTCGCCGCTCGGTTGCTAGGGTGTGGTACATTGTTGCATACGAGCCAACAAACATGTCTGTACGATGTTCTGGTGCTGAGATATGGCTTATTCATGCTGTTCAGGTGGCTGCTAGGGTGTTTTGGGTGGTTGCTAGGGTGTTCTGTTGGTTGCTAGGGTAATTCTGGGTGGTTGCTAGGGTGTTCTGGGTGGTTGCTAGGTGGTTGCTAGGGTGTTCTGGGTGGTTGCTAGGTGGTTGCTAGGGTATTCTGGGTGGTTGCTAGGGTGTTCTGGGTGGTTGCTAGGGTGTTGCTAGGCGGTTGCTAGGGTGTTCTGGGTGGTTGCTAGGGGGTTGCTAGGTGGTTGCTAGGTGGTTGCTAGGGTGTTCTGGGTGGTTGCTAGGTGGTTGCTAGGGTGTTTTGGGTGGTTGCTAGGGTGTTGCTAGGTGGTTGCTAGGGTGTTGTGGGTGGTTGCTAGGGTGTTGCTAGGTGGTTGCTAGGGTGTTCTGAGGTGTTGCTAGGGTGTTGCTAGGCGGTTGCTAGGGTATTCTGGGTGGTTGCTATGGTGTTGCTAGGCGGTTGCTAGGGTGTTTTAGGTGGTTGCTATGGTATTCTGGATGGTTGCTATGGTGTTACTAGGTGGTTGGTAGTGTTCACATTTGGTTACTATAGAGTTTTTATAATGTTCATGGCATGATTTAGCACTTAGCTAATCAATATTAGCATGTAGCTATTCACAGCTAGCATGTTTAGCATGTAGCAAGTCCTGTTTGCTAGCATGAGTCAAAAGAGCCAACCCCCATCTCTATACGATGTTCTGATGCAGAGATATTGGTCTTGCAAAACGGTTGCTAGGGTACTCTGTTTGGTTGCTAGGGAGTGGCTTGGCAGCTGCCAATCATGAAGCTCCAAAGTCAATGTGAATGTATAAACCAACCCCCATGTCTATACGACGTTTTGATGCAGAGATATAGGTCTTGCAAAATGGTTGCTAGGGTACCTTGTTTGGTTGCTAGGGAGTGGCTTGGCAGCTGCCAATCATGAAACTCCAAAGGCTGCTTGTCAGTATGAATGATATAAACCAACTCCCATGCCTCTGTGACATTCAGAATGGACGATATTCCTCTTTGGATTTTGGTTGCTAAGGTGCTCGACAATGGTTGCTAGGGCGTGGCTAGGAAGTGTTGAGGTGATTCATGATTGGCTGTTTGCTGCCCCGAGTCAAACCAGACCACCCTCATGTTTCTATGACAATTCAGTCCAGAGATATCCCTTCGATCTCTTTCAATGGAAGTCTATGGAACTTGTTGCTAAGGAGCTCTAAATGGTTGCTAGGGCGTGGCTTGATAGCTTCACAATGATCCAAGGAGAATGATTGGCCGTCTGAGTAAAATGAGCCCGCCCCTTTGTCTCTACGACACTGTGATCCAGAGTTATGTTCAATATAAAAGCGGTTTCTATGGTGTAGGACGGCCCATTTCATGGGCCGTCCTACACCATAGTAAGTCAATGGGGCAACTTTGGGCAGCTCCTGCCCCACAGGGGTGCAACTTTTACCCCATTGTGTGGTATGTTCTTACAGAGCCTGTCAGCCTCTTCAAATGTGGCAAATTTCACGTTTCTGTGACATCCTCGTTCCGAGCTACGACTCGTCAAAGTTTGACGCAATGTTAAGTCTATGGGATTTTTCGGCCGGTTTTTCGCCCCTGGGGCGAACATCGTACCCCCGATCCCTTATAAAAGTCATAGCACACCATTCCCGAACAGGCCGCACGTTTTGACACCTCATTCGTGGGTCTGTGACAAAAACTGCGGGAGGAGTAGCGCGTCAAAAAGTGGCCAGAAGAATAATAAGAATAAGAATAAGAACTAGAATGTACATTTCCAGAAGAAAATGTGAAGTGGTGCTTGCAGTGGCAAAACTCACCACTCGGTTGCTAGGGTGTGGTACATGATTGCATACGAGCCAACAAACATGTCTGTACGATGTTCTGGTGCTGAGATATGGCTTATTCATGTTGTTCAGGTTGTTGCTAGGGTGTTTTGGGTGGTTTCTAGGGTATTCTGGGTGGTTGCTAGGGCGTTGCTAGGCGGTTGCTAGGGTATTCAGGGTGCTTGCTAGGGCATTGCTAGGGTGTTCTGGGTGGTTGCTAGGTGGTTGCTAGGGTATTCTGGGTGGTTGCTAGGGCGTTGCTAGGCGGTTGCTAGGGTGTTCTGGGTGGTTGCTAGGCGGTTGCTAGGGTATTCTGGGTGGTTGCTAGGGCGTTGCTAGGCAGTTGCTAGGCTATTCTTGGTGGTTGCTAGGGCGTTTCTAGGCGGTTGCTAGGGTGTTCTGGGTGGTTGCTATGGTATTGCTAGGTGGTTATTAGGGTATTCTGGGTGGTTGCTATGGCATTGCTAGGCGGTTGCTAGGGTATTCTGGGTGGTTGCTAGGCGGTTGCTAGGGTGTTCTGGGTGGTTGCTATGGTGTTGCTAGGCGGTTGCTAGGGTATTCTGGGTGGTTGCTAGGGCATTGCTAGGCAGTTGCTAGGGTATTCTTGGTGGTTACTAGGGCGTTGCTAGGGTGTTCTGGGTGGTTGCTATGGTGTTGCTAGGTGGTTGCTAGGGTATTCTGGGTGGTTGCTATGGCGTTGCTAGGCGGTTGCTAGGGTGTTCTGGGTGGTTGCTAGGCGGTTGCTAGGGTATTCTGGGTGGTTGCTATGGTGTTGCTAGGCGGTTGCTAGGGTATTCTGGGTGGTTGCTAGGACGTTGCTAGGTGGTTGGTAGTTGTCACAGATGGTTACTATTGGAGTTCTTAACACTTTCATGGCATGATTTAGCACTACCTAATCGCTATTAGCATGTAGCTATTCACAGCTAGCATGTGTAGCATGTTGGAAGCCCTGTTTGCTAGCATGAGTCAAAAGAGCCAAACCACATCTCTATACGATGTTCTGATGCAGAGATATAGGTCTTGCAAAATGGTTGCTAGGGTACTCTGTTTGGTTGCTAGGGAATGGCTTGGCAGCTGCCAGTCATCAAAGTCCAAAGGTTGCTTGTCAGTATGAATGATATAAACCAACTCCCATGCCTCTGTGACATTCAGAATGGAAGATATCCCTCTATAGATTTTAGTTGCTAAGGTGCTCGACAATGGTTGCTAGGGAGGGGCTAGGAAGTGTTGAGGGGATTCATGATTGGCTGTGTGCTGCCCCGAGTCAAACGAGACCACCCTTGTGTTTCTATGACACTTCTATCCGGAGATATTCTTTTGACCTCTTTCAATGGAAGTCTATGGGACTTGTTGCTAAGGTGCTCTAAATGGTTGCTAGGGAGTGGCTTGGCAGCTGCCAGTCATCAAAGTCCAAAGGTTGCTTGTCAGTATGATTTATATAAACCAACTCCCATGCCTCTGTGACATTTAGAATGGACGATATCCCTCTTTGGATTTTGGTTGCTAAGGTGCTCGACAATGGTTGCTAGGCAGGGGCTAGGAAGTGTTGAGGTTATTCATGATTGGCTGTTTGCTGCCCCGAGTGAAACGAGACCACCCTCGTGTTTCTATGACAGTGCTATCCGGAGATATCCTTTTGATCTCTTTCAATGGAAGTCTATGGAACTTGTTGCTAAGGTGCTCTAAATGGTTGCTAGGGCGTGGCTTAATAGCTTCACAATGATCCTGAGAGACTGATTGGCCGTCTGAGTAAAATGAGCCCGCCCCTTTGTCTCTACGACACTGTGATCCAGAGTTATGTTCAATATAAAAGCGGTTTCTATGGTGTAGGACGGCCCATTTCATGGGCCGTCCTACACCATAGTAAGTCAATGGGGCAACTTTGGGCAGCTCCTGCCCCACAGGGGTGCAACTTTTACCCCATTGTGTGGTATGTTCTTACAGAGCCTGTCAGCCTCTTCAAATGTGGCAAATTTCACGTTTCTGTGACATCCTCGTTCCGAGCTACGACTCGTCAAAGTTTGACGCAATGTTAAGTCTATGGGATTTTTCGGCCGGTTTTTCGCCCCTGGGGCGAACATCGTACCCCCGATCCCTTATAAAAGTCATAGCACACCATTCCCGAACAGGCCGCACGTTTTGACACCTCATTCGTGGGTCTGTGACAAAAACTGCGGGAGGAGTAGCGCGTCAAAAAGTGGCCAGAAGAATAATAAGAATAAGAATAAGAACTAGAATGTACATTTCCAGAAGAAAATGTGAAGTGGTGCTTGCAGTGGCAAAACTCGCCGCTCGGTTGCTAGGGTGTGGTACATTGTTGCATACGAGCCAACAAACATGTCTGTACGATGTTCTGGTGCTGAGATATGGCTTATTCATGCTGTTCAGGTGGCTGCTAGGGTGTTTTGGGTGGTTGCTAGGGTGTTCTGTTGGTTGCTAGGGTAATTCTGGGTGGTTGCTAGGGTGTTCTGGGTGGTTGCTAGGTGGTTGCTAGGGTGTTCTGGGTGGTTGCTAGGTGGTTGCTAGGGTATTCTGGGTGGTTGCTAGGGCATTGCTAGGCCGTTGCTAGGGCGTTACTAGGCGGTTGCTAGGGTGTTCTGGGTGGTTGCTATGGTGTTGCTAGGTGGTTGCTAGGGTATTCTGGGTGGTTGCTATGGCGTTGCTAGGCGGTTGCTAGGGTATTCCGGGTGGTTGCTAGGCGGTTGCTAGGGTGTTCTGGGTGGTTGCTATGGTGTTGCTAGGCGGTTGCTAGGGTATTATGGGTGGTTGCTATGGGGTTGTTAGGCAGTTGCTAGGGTGTTATGGGTGGTTGCTATGGTGTTGCTAGGTGGTTGCTAGGGTATTCTACTGGTTGCTAGGGTGTTGCTAGGCGGTTGCTAGGGTGTTCTGGGTGGTTGCTAGGGTGTTGCTAGGGTGTTTTGGGTGGTTGCTAGGGTGTTCTGGGTGGTTGCTAGGGTGTTGCTAGGCGGTTGCTAGGGTGTTCTGGGTGGTTGCTAGGGGGTTGCTAGGTGGTTGCTAGGTGGTTGCTAGGGTGTTCTGGGTGGTTGCTAGGTGGTTGCTAGGGTGTTTTGGGTGGTTGCTAGGGTGTTGCTAGGTGGTTGCTAGGGTGTTGTGGGTGGTTGCTAGGGTGTTGCTAGGTGGTTGCTAGGGTGTTCTGAGGTGTTGCTAGGGTGTTGCTAGGCGGTTGCTAGGGTATTCTGGGTGGTTGCTATGGTGTTGCTAGGCGGTTGCTAGGGTGTTTTAGGTGGTTGCTATGGTATTCTGGATGGTTGCTATGGTGTTACTAGGTGGTTGGTAGTGTTCACATTTGGTTACTATAGAGTTTTTATAATGTTCATGGCATGATTTAGCACTTAGCTAATCAATATTAGCATGTAGCTATTCACAGCTAGCATGTTTAGCATGTAGCAAGTCCTGTTTGCTAGCATGAGTCAAAAGAGCCAACCCCCATCTCTATACGATGTTCTGATGCAGAGATATTGGTCTTGCAAAACGGTTGCTAGGGTACTCTGTTTGGTTGCTAGGGAGTGGCTTGGCAGCTGCCAATCATGAAGCTCCAAAGTCAATGTGAATGTATAAACCAACCCCCATCTCTATACGACGTTTTGATGCAGAGATATAGGTCTTGCAAAATGGTTGCTAGGGTACCTTGTTTGGTTGCTAGGGAGTGGCTTGGCAGCTGCCAATCATGAAACTCCAAAGGCTGCTTGTCAGTATGAATGATATAAACCAACTCCCATGCCTCTGTGACATTCAGAATGGACGATATTCCTCTTTGGATTTTGGTTGCTAAGGTGCTCGACAATGGTTGCTAGGGCGTGGCTAGGAAGTGTTGAGGTGATTCATGATTGGCTGTTTGCTGCCCCGAGTCAAACCAGACCACCCTCATGTTTCTATGACAATTCAGTCCAGAGATATCCCTTCGATCTCTTTCAATGGAAGTCTATGGAACTTGTTGCTAAGGAGCTCTAAATGGTTGCTAGGGCGTGGCTTGATAGCTTCACAATGATCCAAGGAGAATGATTGGCCGTCTGAGTAAAATGAGCCCGCCCCTTTGTCTCTACGACACTGTGATCCAGAGTTATGTTCAATATAAAAGCGGTTTCTATGGTGTAGGACGGCCCATTTCATGGGCCGTCCTACACCATAGTAAGTCAATGGGGCAACTTTGGGCAGCTCCTGCCCCACAGGGGTGCAACTTTTACCCCATTGTGTGGTATGTTCTTACAGAGCCTGTCAGCCTCTTCAAATGTGGCAAATTTCACGTTTCTGTGACATCCTCGTTCCGAGCTACGACTCGTCAAAGTTTGACGCAATGTTAAGTCTATGGGATTTTTCGGCCGGTTTTTCGCCCCTGGGGCGAACATCGTACCCCCGATCCCTTATAAAAGTCATAGCACACCATTCCCGAACAGGCCGCACGTTTTGACACCTCATTCGTGGGTCTGTGACAAAAACTGCGGGAGGAGTAGCGCGTCAAAAAGTGGCCAGAAGAATAATAAGAATAAGAATAAGAATAAGAATAATAAGTATGTGAGATAACAATAGTGTTGCTTTGCCATAGGCAAGCACCACTAATAATAAGTATGTGAGATAACAATAGTGTTGCTTTGCCATAGGCAAGCACCACTAATAATAAGTATGTGAGATAACAATAGTGTTGCTTTGCCATAGGCAAGCACCACTAATAATAAGTATGTGAGATAACAATAGTGTTGCTTTGCCATAGGCAAGCACCACTAACTAGAAAAAGTTCGTCGAGACAAACTTTAAGTTGGCTTGTGAAAGTTTGGACCAATAAGTTTGAAGAAGTTTAAAGTAGTTTGAAGTTTAAAGTAGTTTGAAGTTTAAATTAGTTTGAATTTTAAAGTAGTTTGAAGTTTAAATTAGTTTAAAGTTTAAAGTAGTTTAAAGTTTAAATTAGTTAGAATTTTAAAGTAGTTTGAATTTTAAATTAGTTTAAAGTTTGAATTAGTTTAAAGTAGTTTAAAGTATAGTTTGAAGTAATTTAAAGTTGCTAGGGTGTTTCTAGTGGGTTGCTAAGGTGTTCTGGGTGGTTGCTAGGTGGTTGCTAAGGTATTTTGGGTGGTTGCTAGGTTGTTGCTAAGGAATTTTGGTTGGTTGCTAGGGTGTTCTGGGTGGTTGTTAGGTGGTTGCTACTGTGTTCTGGGTGGTTGCTATGTTGTTGCTAGGGTGTTCTATGGTATTTTGGGTGGTTGCTAGGGTGTTCTGGGTAGTTTTCAGGCAGTTGCTAGGGTGTTCTGGATGGTTGCTATGGTGTTGCTAGGGTGTTCTTGGGTATTTTGGGTGGTTGCTAGGGTGTTGTAAGGTATTTTGGGTGGTTGCTAGGCAGTTGCTAGGGTGTTCTGGGTGGTTGCTATGGTGTTGCTAGGGTGTTCTAGGCTATTTTGGGTGTTCGCTATGGTGTTGCTAGGGTGTTTTAAGGTATTTTGCGTGGTTGCTAGGCAGTTGCTAGGGTGTTCTGGGTGGTTGCTATGGTGTTGCTAGGGTGTTCTAGGCTATTTTGGGTGGTTGCTATGGTGTTGCTAGGGTGTTTTAAGGTATTTTGAGTGGTTGCTAGGGTGTTCTGGGTGGTTGCTAGGGTGTTCTAAGGTATTTTAGGTGGTTGCTATGGTGTTGCTAGGGTGTTCTAAGGTATTTTGGGTGGTTGCTAGGGTGTTCTGGGTGGTTGCTATGGTGTTGCTAGGGTGTTCTAAGGTATTTTGGGTGGTTGCTAGGGTGTTCTGGGTGGTTGCTATGGTGTTGCTAGGGTGTTCTAAGGTATTTTGGGTGGTTGCTAGGGTGTTCTGGGTGGTTGCTAGGCAGTTGCTAGGGTGTTCTGGGTGGTTGCTAGGCAGTTGCTAGGGTTTTCTGGTGGTTGCTATGGTGTTGCTAGGGTGTTCTAGGGTATTTTGGGTGGTTGCTATGGTGTTGCTAGGGTGTCTTAAGGTATTTTGAGTGGTTGCTAGGGTGTTCTAAGGTATTTTAGGTGGTTGCTATGGTGTTGCTAGGGTTTTCTAAGGTATTTTGGGTGGTTGCTAGGGTGTTCTGGGTGGTTGCTATGGTGTTGCTAGGGTGTTCTAAGGTATTTTGGGTGGTTGCTAGGGTGTTCTGGGTGGTTCCTATGGTGTTGCTAGGGTGTTCTAAGGTATTTTGGGTGGTTGCTAGGGTGTTCTGGGTGGTTGCTAGGCAGTTGCTAGGGATTTCTGGGTGGTTGCTAGGCAGTTGCTAGGGTTTTCTGGTGGTTGCTAGGGTGTTGCTAGGGTGTTCTAGGGTATTTTGGGTGGTTGCTATGGTGTTGCTAGGGTGATTTAAGGTATTTTGGGTGGTTGCTAGGGTGTTCTGGGGGTTGCTAGGCAGTTGCTAGGGTGTTCTAGGGTATTTTGGGTGGTTGCTATGGTGTTGCTAGGGTGTTCTAAGGTATTTTGGGTGGTTGCTAGGGTGTTCTCGGTGGTTGCTAGGTTGTTGCTAAGGTATTTTGGTTGGTTGCTAGGGTGTTCCGGGTGGTTGCTATGGTGTTACTAGGTGGTTGGTATTTGTCACAGATGGTTACTATTGGAGTTCTTAACACTTCCTTGGCATGATTTAGCACATACCTAATCGCTATTAGCATGTAGCTATTCACAGCTACCATGTGTAGCATGTTGGAAGCCCTGTTTGCTAGCATGAGTCAAAAGAGCCAAACCACATCTCTATACGATGTTCTGATGCAGAGATATAGGTCTTGCAAAATGGTTGCTAGGGTACTCTGTTTGGTTGCTAGAGAATGGCTTGGCAGCTGCCAGTCATCAAAGTCCAAAGGTTGCTTGTCAGTATGAATGATATAAACCAACTCCCATGCCTCTGTGACATTCAGAATGGAACATATCCCTCTATAGATTTTAGTTGCTAAGGTGCTCGACAATGGTTGCTAGGGAGGGGCTAGGAAGTGTTGACATGATTCATGATTGGCTGATTGTCAGTGTGAATGATATAAACAAACTCCCATGCCTCTGTGACATTTAGAATGGAAGATATCCCTATTTGGATTTTGGTTGCTAAGGTGCTTGACAATGGTTGCTAGGGAGGGGCTAAGAAGTGTTGACATGATTCATGATTGGCTGTTTGCTGGCCCGAGTCAAACTTGTGTTAACCCCATGTCATTATGATGGTCTGATGCAGAGATATAGGTCTTGCAAAATGGTTGCTAGGGTACTCTGTTCGGTTGCTAGGGAGTGGGTTGGCAGCTGCCAGTCATTAAAGTCCAAAGGTCGCTTGTCAGTATGAATGATATAAACCAACTCCCATGCCTCTGTGACATTCAGAATGGAAGATATCCCTCTATAGATTTTAGTTGCTATGGTGCTCAACAATGGTTGCTAGGGAGGGGCTAGGAAGTGTTGAGGTGATTCATGATTGGCTGTTTGCTGCCCCGAGTCAAACGAGACCACCCTTGTGTTTCTATGACGCTTCTATCCAGAGATATTCTTTTGACCTCTTTCAATGGAAGTCTATGTAACTTGTTGCTAAGGTGCTCTAAATGGTTGCTAGGGAGTGGCTTGGCAGCTGCCAGTCATCAAAGTCCAAAGGTTGCTTGTCAGTATGATTGATATAAACCAACTCCCATGCCTCTGTGACATTTACAATGGACGATATCCCTCTTTGGATTTTGGTTGCTAAGGTGCTCGACAATGGTTGCTAGGGAGGGGCTAGGAAGTGTTGAGGTTATTCATGATTGTCTGTTTGCTGCCCCGAGTGAAACGAGACCACCCTCGTGTTTCTATGACAGTGCTATCCGGAGATATCCTTTTGATCTCTTTCAATGGAAGTCTATGGAACTTGTTGCTAAAGTGCTCTAAATGGTTGCTAGGGCGTGGCTTAATAGCTTCACAATGATCCTGAGAGACTGATTGGTCGTCTGAGTAAAATGAGCTCGCCCCCTTGTCTCTATGACACTGTGATCTAGAGCTATGTTCAATACAAAATCCCTATGCAATTTACCATAGTAGGAAAAGCATGTGTGTTTCATGGGCCGTCCTACACCATAGTAAGTCAATGGGGCAACTTTGGGCAGCTCCTGCCCCCCAGGGGTGCAACTTTTACCCCATTGTGAGGTATGTTCTTACAGAGCCTGTCAGCCTCTTCAAATGTGGTAAATCATACGTCTCTGCGAAATTCTTGCTCTGAGCTATGATACGTCAAAGTTCGGCGCAATGTTAAGTCTATGGGATTTTTTGCCCAATTTTTTGCCCCTGGGGCGAACATCGTACCCCCGATCGCTTATAAAAGTCATAGCACACCATTCCCGAATAATCCGCACGATTTGACGCCTCACTCAGGGGTCTGTGGCAAACTTTGCGGGAGGAGTTACGCGCCAAACTTTTGTGTGGAATAAGAATAATAACTAGAATGTACATTTCCAGAAGAAAATGTGAAGTGGTGCTTGCAGTGGCAAAACTCGCTGCTCGGTTGCTAGAGTGTGGTACATTATTGCATACGAGCCAACAACCATGTCTGTACAATTTTCTGGTGCTGAGATTTGGCTTATTCATGTGTTCAGGTGGTTACTAGGGTACTTTATATGGTTGCTATGGTGTGCTTATACAGTTTATGAGATGATATTTAAAGAGTAGTTGACAGTCTGAGTCAAAAAAAGCAAACTCCATGTTTCTTCTATTTTCTGGAGCTGAGATATGGCTTAAATATGTTGTTTTATGGTTGCTAGGCTGCCCTAAGTGGTAACTAGGGCGGGAATATTAATTTATTATGTCACTACTTATTGGCTGCTTGATAGGCCGAGTCAAAAGAGCCCAACCCCAAGTCTCTATGACCTTCTGGTGAAAAGATATGATCTCACAAATTTTGTGCCAATGTTAAGTCTATGGGACTTTTTTTGGCCGATTTATCGCCCGTCGGACGAACATCGTACAACCGATCACTTAGAAAAGACATAGCACACCTCTCCTCAATGAACCGGTCGATTTGACACTTCACTCATGGGTCTACGACAAAAGGTGCGGGAGGAGTAGCGTGCCGAAGTTTTGTCTAGGTGAATAGTAATCACAACACTAGAATGTACATTTCCAGAAGAAAATGTGAAGTGGTGCTTGCAGTGGCAAAACTCGCCGCTCGGTTGCTAGGGTGTGGTACATTGTTGCATACGAGCCAACAAACACGTCTGTACGATATTGTGGAGCTGAGATATGGCTTATTCATATGTTTGTATGGTTACTAGGGTACGCTATATGGTTGCTATGGTGTGCTTATACAGTTTATGAGATGATATTTGAGTCAAAAAAGCCAAACTCCATGTTTTTACTATTTTCTGGAGCTGAGATATGGCTTGTAAATGTAGTTTTATGGTTGCTAGGGTGCCCTAAGTGGTTGCTAGGGCACGGCTATGAAGTTATTATATCACTACTTATTGGCTTCTTGATAGGCCGAGTCAAAAGATATTGGCGTTCCATGCCCTTAATAAATCGGGATTGTATCCATTCACCCAAGCCTCCTTTGGATCACGCTTCAGCAGAATCACGTTGGCATTGGACAATGCTTCGACGTTGTCACTGTAATCCTTGATGGACATCTTACACGCTGTCAGTAGCTCTGACAAGCTGTCAAAGGAGGCTTGGGAGTCATTCAATAGATCCCACACCGGCTTGAGTTTGGTCCTGGCTTCGCACATTGCCTTTCGAGCAGCTTCTAGTCTCAACTGCTTTCTGTCTGCTTGTTTTTGTACTCAACGCTACAAAGTCGTGAGTCGTGGTTTGACTTTGAAGTCGTGATTTACGTGCTCAAAAACCTGCCTGGAACGCAGCATTAATAACGGTCGCCTAGAAAGACTCACGCTGGGGGATCAGTTAGAATATTTTAAACTTACGTGTACAAAACAAAATCAGGGTTAAATACAAAAATAACAAACAAAAATAATTATTTCATGTATTTATTCTTTTTAGTTCTTTTGTTAGAAACTCACACTCACGGATGACATGGTCATTGCACGCCCTCAGGCAACAACCTACAGATGATTAACGAATACTTTTAAATCATCCACCAAATGATCATCTCTTTCTTACAGTTTAACAGTAAACAACAATTCCACAAATTATTAAAACACCTGGTTGTTAGTAAAACACATTAAATCGAGTTAATGCTTAAATTAAATATTTTAATAATAAAAATAATACACCTATATAATTGACCTTATTAATATAATTTCATTTAATTTTAAAATGCATCTATATAATATTGTCTCTATATTTTAATGTGTTTTATTCAAGTAATGAGGGTAATCTGGGCGGTTGCTAGGGTGTTCTGTGTGTTTGCTAGGTGGTTGCTAGGGTTGTCTTGGTGGTTGCTATGATGTTGCTAGGCGGTTGCTAGGGTATTCATTTGGTTGCTAGGGTGTTGCTAGGAAGTTGCTAGGGTATTCTGGGTGGTTGCTATGGTGTTGCTAGGCGGTTGCTAGGGTATTATGGGTGGTTGCTATGGGGTTGTTAGGCAGTTGCTAGGGTGTTATGGGTGGTTGCTATGGTGTTGCTAGGTGGTTGCTAGGGTATTCTACTGGTTGCTAGGGTGTTGCTAGGCGGTTGCTAGGGTGTTCTGGGTGGTTGCTAGGGTGTTGCTAGGGTGTTTTGGGTGGTTGCTAGGGTGTTCTGGGTGGTTGCTAGGGTGTTGCTAGGCGGTTGCTAGGGTGTTCTGGGTGGTTGCTAGGGGGTTGCTAGGTGGTTGCTAGGTGGTTGCTAGGGTGTTCTGGGTGGTTGCTAGGTGGTTGCTAGGGTGTTTTGGGTGGTTGCTAGGGTGTTGCTAGGTGGTTGCTAGGGTGTTGTGGGTGGTTGCTAGGGTGTTGCTAGGTGGTTGCTAGGGTGTTCTGAGGTGTTGCTAGGGTGTTGCTAGGCGGTTGCTAGGGTATTCTGGGTGGTTGCTATGGTGTTGCTAGGCGGTTGCTAGGGTGTTTTAGGTGGTTGCTATGGTATTCTGGATGGTTGCTATGGTGTTACTAGGTGGTTGGTAGTGTTCACATTTGGTTACTATAGTTTTTATAATGTTCATGGCATGATTTAGCACTTAGCTAATCAATATTAGCATGTAGCTATTCACAGCTAGCATGTTTAGCATGTAGCAAGTCCTGTTTGCTAGCATGAGTCAAAAGAGCCAACCCCCATCTCTATACGATGTTCTGATGCAGAGATATTGGTCTTGCAAAACGGTTGCTAGGGTACTCTGTTTGGTTGCTAGGGAGTGGCTTGGCAGCTGCCAATCATGAAGCTCCAAAGTCAATGTGAATGTATAAACCAACCCCCATCTCTATACGACGTTTTGATGCAGAGATATAGGTCTTGCAAAATGGTTGCTAGGGTACCTTGTTTGGTTGCTAGGGAGTGGCTTGGCAGCTGCCAATCATGAAACTCCAAAGGCTGCTTGTCAGTATGAATGATATAAACCAACTCCCATGCCTCTGTGACATTCAGAATGGACGATATTCCTCTTTGGATTTTGGTTGCTAAGGTGCTCGACAATGGTTGCTAGGGCGTGGCTAGGAAGTGTTGAGGTGATTCATGATTGGCTGTTTGCTGCCCCGAGTCAAACCAGACCACCCTCATGTTTCTATGACAATTCAGTCCAGAGATATCCCTTCGATCTCTTTCAATGGAAGTCTATGGAACTTGTTGCTAAGGAGCTCTAAATGGTTGCTAGGGCGTGGCTTGATAGCTTCACAATGATCCAAGGAGAATGATTGGCCGTCTGAGTAAAATGAGCCCGCCCCTTTGTCTCTACGACACTGTGATCCAGAGTTATGTTCAATATAAAAGCGGTTTCTATGGTGTAGGACGGCCCATTTCATGGGCCGTCCTACACCATAGTAAGTCAATGGGGCAACTTTGGGCAGCTCCTGCCCCACAGGGGTGCAACTTTTACCCCATTGTGTGGTATGTTCTTACAGAGCCTGTCAGCCTCTTCAAATGTGGCAAATTTCACGTTTCTGTGACATCCTCGTTCCGAGCTACGACTCGTCAAAGTTTGACGCAATGTTAAGTCTATGGGATTTTTCGGCCGGTTTTTCGCCCCTGGGGCGAACATCGTACCCCCGATCCCTTATAAAAGTCATAGCACACCATTCCCGAACAGGCCGCACGTTTTGACACCTCATTCGTGGGTCTGTGACAAAAACTGCGGGAGGAGTAGCGCGTCAAAAAGTGGCCAGAAGAATAATAAGAATAAGAATAAGAATAAGAATAATAAGTATGTGAGATAACAATAGTGTTGCTTTGCCATAGGCAAGCACCACTAATAATAAGTATGTGAGATAACAATAGTGTTGCTTTGCCATAGGCAAGCACCACTAATAATAAGTATGTGAGATAACAATAGTGTTGCTTTGCCATAGGCAAGCACCACTAATAATAAGTATGTGAGATAACAATAGTGTTGCTTTGCCATAGGCAAGCACCACTAACTAGAAAAAGTTCGTCGAGACAAACTTTAAGTTGGCTTGTGAAAGTTTGGACCAATAAGTTTGAAGAAGTTTAAAGTAGTTTGAAGTTTAAAGTAGTTTGAAGTTTAAATTAGTTTGAATTTTAAAGTAGTTTGAAGTTTAAATTAGTTTAAAGTTTAAAGTAGTTTAAAGTTTAAATTAGTTAGAATTTTAAAGTAGTTTGAATTTTAAATTAGTTTAAAGTTTGAATTAGTTTAAAGTAGTTTAAAGTATAGTTTGAAGTAATTTAAAGTTGCTAGGGTGTTTCTAGTGGGTTGCTAAGGTGTTCTGGGTGGTTGCTAGGTGGTTGCTAAGGTATTTTGGGTGGTTGCTAGGTTGTTGCTAAGGAATTTTGGTTGGTTGCTAGGGTGTTCTGGGTGGTTGTTAGGTGGTTGCTACTGTGTTCTGGGTGGTTGCTATGTTGTTGCTAGGGTGTTCTATGGTATTTTGGGTGGTTGCTAGGGTGTTCTGGGTAGTTTTCAGGCAGTTGCTAGGGTGTTCTGGATGGTTGCTATGGTGTTGCTAGGGTGTTCTTGGGTATTTTGGGTGGTTGCTAGGGTGTTGTAAGGTATTTTGGGTGGTTGCTAGGCAGTTGCTAGGGTGTTCTGGGTGGTTGCTATGGTGTTGCTAGGGTGTTCTAGGCTATTTTGGGTGTTCGCTATGGTGTTGCTAGGGTGTTTTAAGGTATTTTGCGTGGTTGCTAGGCAGTTGCTAGGGTGTTCTGGGTGGTTGCTATGGTGTTGCTAGGGTGTTCTAGGCTATTTTGGGTGGTTGCTATGGTGTTGCTAGGGTGTTTTAAGGTATTTTGAGTGGTTGCTAGGGTGTTCTGGGTGGTTGCTAGGGTGTTCTAAGGTATTTTAGGTGGTTGCTATGGTGTTGCTAGGGTGTTCTAAGGTATTTTGGGTGGTTGCTAGGGTGTTCTGGGTGGTTGCTATGGTGTTGCTAGGGTGTTCTAAGGTATTTTGGGTGGTTGCTAGGGTGTTCTGGGTGGTTGCTATGGTGTTGCTAGGGTGTTCTAAGGTATTTTGGGTGGTTGCTAGGGTGTTCTGGGTGGTTGCTAGGCAGTTGCTAGGGTGTTCTGGGTGGTTGCTAGGCAGTTGCTAGGGTTTTCTGGTGGTTGCTATGGTGTTTCTAGGGTGTTCTAGGGTATTTTGGGTGGTTGCTATGGTGTTGCTAGGGTGTCTTAAGGTATTTTGAGTGGTTGCTAGGGTGTTCTAAGGTATTTTAGGTGGTTGCTATGGTGTTGCTAGGGTTTTCTAAGGTATTTTGGGTGGTTGCTAGGGTGTTCTGGGTGGTTGCTATGGTGTTGCTAGGGTGTTCTAAGGTATTTTGGGTGGTTGCTAGGGTGTTCTGGGTGGTTCCTATGGTGTTGCTAGGGTGTTCTAAGGTATTTTGGGTGGTTGCTAGGGTGTTCTGGGTGGTTGCTAGGCAGTTGCTAGGGATTTCTGGGTGGTTGCTAGGCAGTTGCTAGGGTTTTCTGGTGGTTGCTAGGGTGTTGCTAGGGTGTTCTAGGGTATTTTGGGTGGTTGCTATGGTGTTGCTAGGGTGATTTAAGGTATTTTGGGTGGTTGCTAGGGTGTTCTGGGGGTTGCTAGGCAGTTGCTAGGGTGTTCTAGGGTATTTTGGGTGGTTGCTATGGTGTTGCTAGGGTGTTCTAAGGTATTTTGGGTGGTTGCTAGGGTGTTCTCGGTGGTTGCTAGGTTGTTGCTAAGGTATTTTGGTTGGTTGCTAGGGTGTTCCGGGTGGTTGCTATGGTGTTACTAGGTGGTTGGTATTTGTCACAGATGGTTACTATTGGAGTTCTTAACACTTCCTTGGCATGATTTAGCACATACCTAATCGCTATTAGCATGTAGCTATTCACAGCTACCATGTGTAGCATGTTGGAAGCCCTGTTTGCTAGCATGAGTCAAAAGAGCCAAACCACATCTCTATACGATGTTCTGATGCAGAGATATAGGTCTTGCAAAATGGTTGCTAGGGTACTCTGTTTGGTTGCTAGAGAATGGCTTGGCAGCTGCCAGTCATCAAAGTCCAAAGGTTGCTTGTCAGTATGAATGATATAAACCAACTCCCATGCCTCTGTGACATTCAGAATGGAACATATCCCTCTATAGATTTTAGTTGCTAAGGTGCTCGACAATGGTTGCTAGGGAGGGGCTAGGAAGTGTTGACATGATTCATGATTGGCTGATTGTCAGTGTGAATGATATAAACAAACTCCCATGCCTCTGTGACATTTAGAATGGAAGATATCCCTATTTGGATTTTGGTTGCTAAGGTGCTTGACAATGGTTGCTAGGGAGGGGCTAAGAAGTGTTGACATGATTCATGATTGGCTGTTTGCTGGCCCGAGTCAAACTTGTGTTAACCCCATGTCATTATGATGGTCTGATGCAGAGATATAGGTCTTGCAAAATGGTTGCTAGGGTACTCTGTTCGGTTGCTAGGGAGTGGGTTGGCAGCTGCCAGTCATTAAAGTCCAAAGGTCGCTTGTCAGTATGAATGATATAAACCAACTCCCATGCCTCTGTGACATTCAGAATGGAAGATATCCCTCTATAGATTTTAGTTGCTATGGTGCTCAACAATGGTTGCTAGGGAGGGGCTAGGAAGTGTTGAGGTGATTCATGATTGGCTGTTTGCTGCCCCGAGTCAAACGAGACCACCCTTGTGTTTCTATGACGCTTCTATCCAGAGATATTCTTTTGACCTCTTTCAATGGAAGTCTATGTAACTTGTTGCTAAGGTGCTCTAAATGGTTGCTAGGGAGTGGCTTGGCAGCTGCCAGTCATCAAAGTCCAAAGGTTGCTTGTCAGTATGATTGATATAAACCAACTCCCATGCCTCTGTGACATTTACAATGGACGATATCCCTCTTTGGATTTTGGTTGCTAAGGTGCTCGACAATGGTTGCTAGGGAGGGGCTAGGAAGTGTTGAGGTTATTCATGATTGTCTGTTTGCTGCCCCGAGTGAAACGAGACCACCCTCGTGTTTCTATGACAGTGCTATCCGGAGATATCCTTTTGATCTCTTTCAATGGAAGTCTATGGAACTTGTTGCTAAAGTGCTCTAAATGGTTGCTAGGGCGTGGCTTAATAGCTTCACAATGATCCTGAGAGACTGATTGGTCGTCTGAGTAAAATGAGCTCGCCCCCTTGTCTCTATGACACTGTGATCTAGAGCTATGTTCAATACAAAATCCCTATGCAATTTACCATAGTAGGAAAAGCATGTGTGTTTCATGGGCCGTCCTACACCATAGTAAGTCAATGGGGCAACTTTGGGCAGCTCCTGCCCCCCAGGGGTGCAACTTTTACCCCATTGTGAGGTATGTTCTTACAGAGCCTGTCAGCCTCTTCAAATGTGGTAAATCACACGTCTCTGCGAAATTCTTGCTCTGAGCTATGATACGTCAAAGTTCGGCGCAATGTTAAGTCTATGGGATTTTTTGCCCAATTTTTTGCCCCTGGGGCGAACATCGTACCCCCGATCGCTTATAAAAGTCATAGCACACCATTCCCGAATAATCCGCACGATTTGACGCCTCACTCAGGGGTCTGTGGCAAACTTTGCGGGAGGAGTTACGCGCCAAACTTTTGTGTGGAATAAGAATAATAACTAGAATGTACATTTCCAGAAGAAAATGTGAAGTGGTGCTTGCAGTGGCAAAACTCGCTGCTCGGTTGCTAGAGTGTGGTACATTATTGCATACGAGCCAACAACCATGTCTGTACAATTTTCTGGTGCTGAGATTTGGCTTATTCATGTGTTCAGGTGGTTACTAGGGTACTTTATATGGTTGCTATGGTGTGCTTATACAGTTTATGAGATGATATTTAAAGAGTAGTTGACAGTCTGAGTCAAAAAAAGCAAACTCCATGTTTCTTCTATTTTCTGGAGCTGAGATATGGCTTAAATATGTTGTTTTATGGTTGCTAGGCTGCCCTAAGTGGTAACTAGGGCGGGAATATTAATTTATTATGTCACTACTTATTGGCTGCTTGATAGGCCGAGTCAAAAGAGCCCAACCCCAAGTCTCTATGACCTTCTGGTGAAAAGATATGATCTCACAAATTTTGTGCCAATGTTAAGTCTATGGGACTTTTTTTGGCCGATTTATCGCCCGTCGGACGAACATCGTACAACCGATCACTTAGAAAAGACATAGCACACCTCTCCTCAATGAACCGGTCGATTTGACACTTCACTCATGGGTCTACGACAAAAGGTGCGGGAGGAGTAGCGTGCCGAAGTTTTGTCTAGGTGAATAGTAATCACAACACTAGAATGTACATTTCCAGAAGAAAATGTGAAGTGGTGCTTGCAGTGGCAAAACTCGCCGCTCGGTTGCTAGGGTGTGGTACATTGTTGCATACGAGCCAACAAACACGTCTGTACGATATTGTGGAGCTGAGATATGGCTTATTCATATGTTTGTATGGTTACTAGGGTACGCTATATGGTTGCTATGGTGTGCTTATACAGTTTATGAGATGATATTTGAGTCAAAAAAGCCAAACTCCATGTTTTTACTATTTTCTGGAGCTGAGATATGGCTTGTAAATGTAGTTTTATGGTTGCTAGGGTGCCCTAAGTGGTTGCTAGGGCACGGCTATGAAGTTATTATATCACTACTTATTGGCTTCTTGATAGGCCGAGTCAAAAGATATTGGCGTTCCATGCCCTTAATAAATCGGGATTGTATCCATTCACCCAAGCCTCCTTTGGATCACGCTTCAGCAGAATCACGTTGGCATTGGACAATGCTTCGACGTTGTCACTGTAATCCTTGATGGACATCTTACACGCTGTCAGTAGCTCTGACAAGCTGTCAAAGGAGGCTTGGGAGTCATTCAATAGATCCCACACCGGCTTGAGTTTGGTCCTGGCTTCGCACATTGCCTTTCGAGCAGCTTCTAGTCTCAACTGCTTTCTGTCTGCTTGTTTTTGTACTCAACGCTACAAAGTCGTGAGTCGTGGTTTGACTTTGAAGTCGTGATTTACGTGCTCAAAAACCTGCCTGGAACGCAGCATTAATAACGGTCGCCTAGAAAGACTCACGCTGGGGGATCAGTTAGAATATTTTAAACTTACGTGTACAAAACAAAATCAGGGTTAAATACAAAAATAACAAACAAAAATAATTATTTCATGTATTTATTCTTTTTAGTTCTTTTGTTAGAAACTCACACTCACGGATGACATGGTCATTGCACGCCCTCAGGCAACAACCTACAGATGATTAACGAATACTTTTAAATCATCCACCAAATGATCATCTCTTTCTTACAGTTTAACAGTAAACAACAATTCCACAAATTATTAAAACACCTGGTTGTTAGTAAAACACATTAAATCGAGTTAATGCTTAAATTAAATATTTTAATAATAAAAATAATACACCTATATAATTGACCTTATTAATATAATTTCATTTAATTTTAAAATGCATCTATATAATATTGTCTCTATATTTTAATGTGTTTTATTCAAGTAATGAGGGTAATCTGGGCGGTTGCTAGGGTGTTCTGTGTGTTTGCTAGGTGGTTGCTAGGGTTGTCTTGGTGGTTGCTATGATGTTGCTAGGCGGTTGCTAGGGTATTCATTTGGTTGCTAGGGTGTTGCTAGGAAGTTGCTAGGGTATTCTGGGTGGTTGCTATGGTGTTGCTAGGCGGTTGCTAGGGTATTATGGGTGGTTGCTATGGGGTTGTTAGGCAGTTGCTAGGGTGTTATGGGTGGTTGCTATGGTGTTGCTAGGTGGTTGCTAGGGTATTCTACTGGTTGCTAGGGTGTTGCTAGGCGGTTGCTAGGGTGTTCTGGGTGGTTGCTAGGGTGTTGCTAGGGTGTTTTGGGTGGTTGCTAGGGTGTTCTGGGTGGTTGCTAGGGTGTTGCTAGGCGGTTGCTAGGGTGTTCTGGGTGGTTGCTAGGGGGTTGCTAGGTGGTTGCTAGGTGGTTGCTAGGGTGTTCTGGGTGGTTGCTAGGTGGTTGCTAGGGTGTTTTGGGTGGTTGCTAGGGTGTTGCTAGGTGGTTGCTAGGGTGTTGTGGGTGGTTGCTAGGGTGTTGCTAGGTGGTTGCTAGGGTGTTCTGAGGTGTTGCTAGGGTGTTGCTAGGCGGTTGCTAGGGTATTCTGGGTGGTTGCTATGGTGTTGCTAGGCGGTTGCTAGGGTGTTTTAGGTGGTTGCTATGGTATTCTGGATGGTTGCTATGGTGTTACTAGGTGGTTGGTAGTGTTCACATTTGGTTACTATAGTTTTTATAATGTTCATGGCATGATTTAGCACTTAGCTAATCAATATTAGCATGTAGCTATTCACAGCTAGCATGTTTAGCATGTAGCAAGTCCTGTTTGCTAGCATGAGTCAAAAGAGCCAACCCCCATCTCTATACGATGTTCTGATGCAGAGATATTGGTCTTGCAAAACGGTTGCTAGGGTACTCTGTTTGGTTGCTAGGGAGTGGCTTGGCAGCTGCCAATCATGAAGCTCCAAAGTCAATGTGAATGTATAAACCAACCCCCATCTCTATACGACGTTTTGATGCAGAGATATAGGTCTTGCAAAATGGTTGCTAGGGTACCTTGTTTGGTTGCTAGGGAGTGGCTTGGCAGCTGCCAATCATGAAACTCCAAAGGCTGCTTGTCAGTATGAATGATATAAACCAACTCCCATGCCTCTGTGACATTCAGAATGGACGATATTCCTCTTTGGATTTTGGTTGCTAAGGTGCTCGACAATGGTTGCTAGGGCGTGGCTAGGAAGTGTTGAGGTGATTCATGATTGGCTGTTTGCTGCCCCGAGTCAAACCAGACCACCCTCATGTTTCTATGACAATTCAGTCCAGAGATATCCCTTCGATCTCTTTCAATGGAAGTCTATGGAACTTGTTGCTAAGGAGCTCTAAATGGTTGCTAGGGCGTGGCTTGATAGCTTCACAATGATCCAAGGAGAATGATTGGCCGTCTGAGTAAAATGAGCCCGCCCCTTTGTCTCTACGACACTGTGATCCAGAGTTATGTTCAATATAAAAGCGGTTTCTATGGTGTAGGACGGCCCATTTCATGGGCCGTCCTACACCATAGTAAGTCAATGGGGCAACTTTGGGCAGCTCCTGCCCCACAGGGGTGCAACTTTTACCCCATTGTGTGGTATGTTCTTACAGAGCCTGTCAGCCTCTTCAAATGTGGCAAATTTCACGTTTCTGTGACATCCTCGTTCCGAGCTACGACTCGTCAAAGTTTGACGCAATGTTAAGTCTATGGGATTTTTCGGCCGGTTTTTCGCCCCTGGGGCGAACATCGTACCCCCGATCCCTTATAAAAGTCATAGCACACCATTCCCGAACAGGCCGCACGTTTTGACACCTCATTCGTGGGTCTGTGACAAAAACTGCGGGAGGAGTAGCGCGTCAAAAAGTGGCCAGAAGAATAATAAGAATAAGAATAAGAACTAGAATGTACATTTCCAGAAGAAAATGTGAAGTGGTGCTTGCAGTGGCAAAACTCGCCGCTCGGTTGCTAGGGTGTGGTACATTGTTGCATACGAGCCAACAAACATGTCTGTACGATGTTCTGGTGCTGAGATATGGCTTATTCATGCTGTTCAGGTGGCTGCTAGGGTGTTTTGGGTGGTTGCTAGGGTGTTCTGTTGGTTGCTAGGGTAATTCTGGGTGGTTGCTAGGGTGTTCTGGGTGGTTGCTAGGTGGTTGCTAGGGTGTTCTGGGTGGTTGCTAGGTGGTTGCTAGGGTATTCTGGGTGGTTGCTAGGGCATTGCTAGGCCGTTGCTAGGGCGTTGCTAGGCGGTTGCTAGGGTGTTCTGGGTGGTTGCTATGGTGTTGCTAGGTGGTTGCTAGGGTATTCTGGGTGGTTGCTATGGCGTTGCTAGGCGGTTGCTAGGGTATTCCGGGTGGTTGCTAGGCGGTTGCTAGGGTGTTCTGGGTGGTTGCTATGGTGTTGCTAGGCGGTTGCTAGGGTATTATGGGTGGTTGCTATGGGGTTGTTAGGCAGTTGCTAGGGTGTTATGGGTGGTTGCTATGGTGTTGCTAGGTGGTTGCTAGGGTATTCTACTGGTTGCTAGGGTGTTGCTAGGCGGTTGCTAGGGTGTTCTGGGTGGTTGCTAGGGTGTTGCTAGGGTGTTTTGGGTGGTTGCTAGGGTGTTCTGGGTGGTTGCTAGGGTGTTGCTAGGCGGTTGCTAGGGTGTTCTGGGTGGTTGCTAGGGGGTTGCTAGGTGGTTGCTAGGTGGTTGCTAGGGTGTTCTGGGTGGTTGCTAGGTGGTTGCTAGGGTGTTTTGGGTGGTTGCTAGGGTGTTGCTAGGTGGTTGCTAGGGTGTTGTGGGTGGTTGCTAGGGTGTTGCTAGGTGGTTGCTAGGGTGTTCTGAGGTGTTGCTAGGGTGTTGCTAGGCGGTTGCTAGGGTATTCTGGGTGGTTGCTATGGTGTTGCTAGGCGGTTGCTAGGGTGTTTTAGGTGGTTGCTATGGTATTCTGGATGGTTGCTATGGTGTTACTAGGTGGTTGGTAGTGTTCACATTTGGTTACTATAGAATTTTTATAATGTTCATGGCATGATTTAGCACTTAGCTAATCAATATTAGCATGTAGCTATTCACAGCTAGCATGTTTAGCATGTAGCAAGTCCTGTTTGCTAGCATGAGTCAAAAGAGCCAACCCCCATCTCTATACGATGTTCTGATGCAGAGATATTGGTCTTGCAAAACGGTTGCTAGGGTACTCTGTTTGGTTGCTAGGGAGTGGCTTGGCAGCTGCCAATCATGAAGCTCCAAAGTCAATGTGAATGTATAAACCAACCCCCATCTCTATACGACGTTTTGATGCAGAGATATAGGTCTTGCAAAATGGTTGCTAGGGTACCTTGTTTGGTTGCTAGGGAGTGGCTTGGCAGCTGCCAATCATGAAACTCCAAAGGCTGCTTGTCAGTATGAATGATATAAACCAACTCCCATGCCTCTGTGACATTCAGAATGGACGATATTCCTCTTTGGATTTTGGTTGCTAAGGTGCTCGACAATGGTTGCTAGGGCGTGGCTAGGAAGTGTTGAGGTGATTCATGATTGGCTGTTTGCTGCCCCGAGTCAAACCAGACCACCCTCATGTTTCTATGACAATTCAGTCCAGAGATATCCCTTCGATCTCTTTCAATGGAAGTCTATGGAACTTGTTGCTAAGGAGCTCTAAATGGTTGCTAGGGCGTGGCTTGATAGCTTCACAATGATCCAAGGAGAATGATTGGCCGTCTGAGTAAAATGAGCCCGCCCCTTTGTCTCTACGACACTGTGATCCAGAGTTATGTTCAATATAAAAGCGGTTTCTATGGTGTAGGACGGCCCATTTCATGGGCCGTCCTACACCATAGTAAGTCAATGGGGCAACTTTGGGCAGCTCCTGCCCCACAGGGGTGCAACTTTTACCCCATTGTGTGGTATGTTCTTACAGAGCCTGTCAGCCTCTTCAAATGTGGCAAATTTCACGTTTCTGTGACATCCTCGTTCCGAGCTACGACTCGTCAAAGTTTGACGCAATGTTAAGTCTATGGGATTTTTCGGCCGGTTTTTCGCCCCTGGGGCGAACATCGTACCCCCGATCCCTTATAAAAGTCATAGCACACCATTCCCGAACAGGCCGCACGTTTTGACACCTCATTCGTGGGTCTGTGACAAAAACTGCGGGAGGAGTAGCGCGTCAAAAAGTGGCCAGAAGAATAATAAGAATAAGAATAAGAATAAGAATAAGAATAATAAGTATGTGAGATAACAATAGTGTTGCTTTGCCATAGGCAAGCACCACTAATAAGAATAAGAATAATAAGTATGTGAGATAACAATAGTGTTGCTTTGCCATAGGCAAGCACCACTAACTAGAATGTACATTTCCAGAAGAAAATGTGAAGTGGTGCTTGCAGTGGCAAAACTCGCCACTCGGTTGCTAGGGTGTGGTACATGATTGCATACTAGGCAACAAACATGTCTGTACTATGTTCTGGTGCTGAGATATGGCTTATTCATGTTGTTCAGGTGGTTGCTAGGGCATTGCTAAGGTGTTCTGAGTGGTTGCTAGGGTGTTTTGGGTGGTTGCTAGGGTATTCTGGGTGGTTGCTAGGGTGTTCTGGTTGGTTGCTAGGGTATTTTGGGTGGTTGCTAGGGCGTTGCTAGGGTGTTCTGGGTGGTTGCTAGGTGGTTGCTAGGGTGTTCTAGGTGGTTGCTATGGTGTTGCTAGGCGGTTGCTCGGGTATTCTGGGTGGTTGCTAGGGCGTTGCTAGGCGGTTGCTAGGGTATTCTGGGAGGTTGCTAGGGCGTTGCTAGGCGGTTGCTAGGGTGTTCTGGGTGGTTGCTAGGCGGCTGCTAGGGTATTCTGGGTGGTTGCTATGGTGTTGCTAGGCGGTTGCTAGGGTATTCTGGGTGGTTGCTAGGGCGTTGCTAGGCAGTTGCTAGGGTATTCTTGGTTGTTGCTAGGGCGTTGCTAGGCGGTTGCTAGGGTGTTCTGGGTGGTTGCTATGGTGTTGCTAGGTGGTTGCTAGGGTGTTCTGAGTGGTTGCTAGGGTGTTGCTAGGCGGTTGCTAGGGTATCCTGGGTGGTTGCTAGGCGGTTGCTAGGGTGTTCTGGGTGGTTGCTAGGGCGTTGCTAGGCAGTTGCTAGGGTGTTCTGGGTGGTTGCTAGGGTGTTGCTAGGGTAATTTGGGTGGTTGCTAGGGTGTTGCTAGGTGGTTGCTAGGGTGTTCTGAGTGGTTGCTAGGGTGTTGCTAGGTGGTTGCTAGGGTGTTCTGAGTGGTTGCTAGGGTGTTGCTAGGCGGTTGCTAGGGTATCCTGGGTGGTTGCTAGGGCGTTGCTAGGCAGTTGCTAGGGTAATCTTGGTGGTTGCTAGGGCGTTGCTAGGCGGTTGCTAGGGTGTTCTGGGTGGTTGCTATGGTGTTGCTAGGTGGTTGCTAGGGTATTCTGGGTGGTTGCTATGGCGTTGCTAGGCGGTTGCTAGGGTATTCTGGATGGTTGCCAGGGTGTTGCTAGGCGGTTGCTAGGGTGTTTTGGGTGGTTGCTAGGGTGTTGCTAGGTGGTTGCTAGGGTGTTCTGAGTGGTTGCTAGGGTGTTGCTAGGTAGTTGCTAGGGTATCCTGGGTGGTTGCTAGGCGGTTGCTAGGGTGTTCTGGGTGGTTGCTAGGGCGTTGCTAGGCAGTTGCTAGGGTGTTCTGGGTGGTTGCTAGGGTGTTGCTAGGGTGTTTTGGGTGGTTGCTAGGGTGTTGCTAGGTGGTTGCTAGGGTGTTCTGAGTGGTTGCTAGGGTGTTGCTAGGCGGTTGCTAGGGTATTCTGGGTGGTTGCTAGGGCGTTGCTAGGCAGTTGCTAGGGTATTCTTGGTGGTTGCTAGGGCGTTGCTAGGCGGTTGCTAGGGTGCTCTGGGTGGTTGCTATGGTGTTGCTAGGTGGTTGCTAGGGTATTCTGGGTGGTTGCTATGGCGTTGCTAGGCGGTTGCTAGGGTATTCTGGATGGTTGCCAGGGTGTTGCTAGGCGGTTGCTAGGGTGTTTTGGGTGGTTGCTAGGGTGTTGCTATGTGGTTGCTAGGGTGTTCTGAGTGGTTGCTAGGGTGTTGCTAGGCGGTTGCTAGGGTATCCTGGGTGGTTGCTAGGCGGTTGCTAGGGTGTTCTGGGTGGTTGCTAGGGCGTTGCTAGGCAGTTCTGGGTGGTTGCTAGGGTGTTGCTAGGGTAATTTGGGTGGTTGCTATGGTGTTACTAGGTGGTTGGTAGTTGTCAAAGATGGTTACTGTTGAGTTTGTAGCATTTTATTGGCATGATTTAGCACTTAGCTAATCAATATTAGCATGTAGCTATTCACTGCTAGCATGTTTAGCATGTTGGAAGCCCTGTTTGCTAGCATGAGTCAAAAGAGCCAAACCACATCTCTATACGATGTTCTGATGCAGAGATATAGGTCTTGCAAAATGGTTGCTAGGGTACTCTGTTTGGTTGCTAGAGAATGGCTTGGCAGCTGCCAGTCATCAAAGTCCAAAGGTTGCTTGTCAGTATGAATGATATAAACCAACTCCCATGCCTCTGTGACATTCAGAATGGAACATATCCCTCTATAGATTTTAGTTGCTAAGGTGCTCGACAATGGTTGCTAGGGAGGGGCTAGGAAGTGTTGAGGGGATTCATGATTGGCTGTGTGCTGCCCCGAGTCAAACGAGACCACCCTTGTGTTTCTATGACACTTCTATCCGGAGATATTCTTTTGACCTCTTTCAATGGAAGTCTATGGGACTTGTTGCTAAGGTGCTCTAAATGGTTGCTAGGGCGTGGCTTAATAGCTTCACAATGATCCTGAGAGACTGATTGGTCATCTGAGAAAAATGAGCCCGTCCCCTTGTCTCTATGACACTGTGATCCAGAGCTATGTTCAATACAAAATCCCTATGCAATGCATCCCTATACAAAATCCCTACACCATAGTAAGTCAATGGGGCAAATTTGAGCAGCTCCTGCCCCCCAGGGGTGCAACTTTTACCCCATTGTGAGGTATGTTCTTATAGAGCCTGCCAGCCTCTTCAAATGTGGTAAATTACAAGTTTCTGAGAAATCACTGGTCAGTGCTACGAGTCGTCAAAGTTTGTGGCAATGTTAAGTCTATGGGATTTTTTTTACCCAATGACTTACCCCTGGGGCAAACACCGTACCCCCGATCGCTAAGAAAAGTCACAGCACACCTCTCCTCAATAATCCACACAATTTGACGCCTCAATCAGGGGTCTGTGATGTCGGCGTGTCAGCAGGGCTGTCAGGCCCTTTTCTGTGGGTGTGTGTGAAAGTGACAGTTGGGATTTGAATTTCTGAACATTCCGCAATGTTAAGTCAATGGGAGTTTTTTCCGACTTTGATCGTCATTTTTAGGAAAACCGTAAGTCCGATCAGTCTGAAAAGATATAGCACACCGAGTCAGAACAGTTTGAGTGTCTGAGCCGAGTTTGGAGTATGTGGAGTTAAAGCTCTAGGAGGAGATAGAGTTGTAAATTTTAGAGTAAGAAGAAGAAGAATAATAACTAGAATGTACATTTCCAGAAGAAAATGTGAAGTGGTGCTTGCAGTGGCAAAACTCGCCACACGGTTGCTAGAGTGTGGTACATGATTGCATACGAACCAACAAACATGTCTGTACGATGTTTTGGTGCTGAGATATGGCTTATTCATGTGTTCAGGTGGTTGCTGGGGCGTTGCTAAGGTGTTCTGAGTGGTTGCTAGGGTGTTTTGGGTGGTTGCTAGGGTATTCTGGGTGGTTGCTAGGGTGTTCTGGTTGGTTGCTAGGGTATTCTGGGTGGTTGCTATGGCGTTGCTAGGCGGTTGCTAGGGTGTTCTGGGTGGTTGCTAGGCGGTTGCTAGGGTATTCTGGGTGGTTGCTATGGTGTTGCTAGGTGGTTGCTAGGGTATTCTGGGTGGTTGCTAGGGCGTTGCTAGGCGGTTGCTAGGGTTTTCTGGGTGGTGGCTAGGCAGTTGCTAGGGTATTCTGGGTGGTTGCTATGGTGTTGCTAGGCGGTTGCTAGGGTATTCTGGGTGGTTGCTAGGGTGTTGCTAGGCAGTTGCTAGGGTATTCTTGGTGGTTGCTAGGGCGTTGCTAGGCGGTTGCTAGGGTGTTCTGGGTGGTTGCTATGGTGTTGCTAAGTGGTTGCTAGGGTATTCTGGGTGGTTGCTATGGCGTTGCTAGGCGGTTGCTAGGGTATTCTGGGTGGTTGCTAGGCGGTTGCTATGGTATTCTGGGTGGTTGCTATGGTGTTGCTAGGCGGTTGCTAGGGTATTCTGGGTGGTTGCTAGGGCGTTGCTAGGCGGTTGCTAGGGTGTTCTGGATGGTTGCTATGGTGTTGCTAGGCGGTTGCTAGGGTATTCTGGGTGGTTGCTAGGCGTTGCTAGGTGGTTTCTAAGGTATTCTGGATGGTTGCTATGGTGTTACTAGGTGGTTGGTATTTGTCACAGATGGTTACTATTGGAGTTCTTAACACTTTCTTGGCATGACTTAGCACTTACCTAATCGCTATTAGCATGTAGCTATTCACAGCTAGCATGTGTAGCATGTTGGAAGCCCTGTTTGCTAGCATGAGTCAAAAGAGCCAAACCACATCTCTATACGATGTTCTGATGCAGAGATATAGGTCTTGCAAAATGGTTGCTAGGGTACTCTGTTTGGTTGCTAGGGAATGGCTTGGCAGCTGCCAATCATGAAGCTCCAAAGTCAATGTGAATGTATAAACCAACCCCCATCTCTATACGACGTTTTGATGCAGAGATATAGGTCTTGCAAAATGGTTGCTAGGGTACCTTGTTTGGTTGCTAGGGAGTGGCTTGGCAGCTGCCAATCATGAAACTCCAAAGGCTGCTTGTCAGTATGAATGATATAAACCAACTCCCATGCCTCTGTGACATTCAGAATGGACGATATTCCTCTTTGGATTTTGGTTGCTAAGGTGCTCGACAATGGTTGCTAGGGCGTGGCTAGGAAGTGTTGAGGTGATTCATGATTGGCTGTTTGCTGCCCCGAGTCAAACCAGACCACCCTCATGTTTCTATGACAATTCAGTCCAGAGATATCCCTTCGATCTCTTTCAATGGAAGTCTATGGAACTTGTTGCTAAGGAGCTCTAAATGGTTGCTAGGGCGTGGCTTGATAGCTTCACAATGATCCAAGGAGAATGATTGGCCGTCTGAGTAAAATGAGCCCGCCCCTTTGTCTCTACGACACTGTGATCCAGAGTTATGTTCAATATAAAAGCGGTTTCTATGGTGTAGGACGGCCCATTTCATGGGCCGTCCTACACCATAGTAAGTCAATGGGGCAACTTTGGGCAGCTCCTGCCCCACAGGGGTGCAACTTTTACCCCATTGTGTGGTATGTTCTTACAGAGCCTGTCAGCCTCTTCAAATGTGGCAAATTTCACGTTTCTGTGACATCCTCGTTCCGAGCTACGACTCGTCAAAGTTTGACGCAATGTTAAGTCTATGGGATTTTTCGGCCGGTTTTTCGCCCCTGGGGCGAACATCGTACCCCCGATCCCTTATAAAAGTCATAGCACACCATTCCCGAACAGGCCGCACGTTTTGACACCTCATTCGTGGGTCTGTGACAAAAACTGCGGGAGGAGTAGCGCGTCAAAAAGTGGCCAGAAGAATAATAAGAACTAGAATGTACATTTCCAGAAGAAAATGTGAAGTGGTGCTTGCAGTGGCAAAACTCACCACTCGGTTGCTAGGGTGTTGTACATGATTGCATACGAGCCTACAAACATGTCTGTACGATGTTCTGGTGCTGAGATATGGGTTATTCATGTTGTTCAGGTGGTTGCTAGGGTGTTTTGGGTGGTTTCTAGGGTATTCTGGGTGGTTGCTAGGGCGTTGCTAGGCGGTTGCTAGGGTATTCTGGGTGGTTACTAGGGTGTTGCTAGGGTGTTCTGGGTGGTTGCTAGGTGGTTGCTAGGGTATTCTGGGTGGTTGCTAGGGCGTTGCTAGGCGGTTGCTATGGTGTTCTGGGTGGTTGCTAGGTGGTTGCTAGGGTTTTCTGGGTGGTTGCTATGGTGTTGGTAGGGTATTCTGGGTGGTTGCTAGGCAGTTGCTAGGCAATTCTTGGTGGTTGCTAGGGTGTTCTGGGTGGTTGCTATGGTGTTGCTAGGTGGTTGCTAGGGTATTCTGGGTGGTTATGGCGTTGCTAGGCGGTTGCTAGGGTATTCTGGGTGGTTGCTAGGCGGTTGCTAGGGTGTTCTGCGTGGTTGCTATGGTGTTGCTAGGCGGTTGCTAGGGTATTCTGGGTGGTTGCTAGGGCGTTGCTAGGCAGTTGCTAGGGTATTCTTGGTGGTTGCTAGGGCTTTGCTAGGCGGTTGCTAGGGTGTTCTGGGTCATTGCTATGGTGTTGCTAGTTGGTTGCTAGGGTATTCTGGGTGGTTGCTATGGCGTTGCTAGGCGGTTGCTAGGGTATTCTGGGTGGTTGCTAGGCGGTAGCTAGGGTGTTCTGGGTGGTTGCTAGGCGGTTGCTAGGGTATTCTGGGTGGTTGCTATGGTGTTGCTAGGCGGTTGCTAGGGTATTCTGGGTGGTTGCTAGGACGTTGCTAGGTGGTTGCTAAGGTATTCTGGGTGGTTGCTATGGTGTTACTAGGTGGTTGGTAGTTGTCACAGATGGTTACTATTGGAGTTCTTAACACTTTCTTGGCATGATTTAGCACTACCTAATCGCTATTAGCATGTAGCTATTCACAGCTAGCATGTGTAGCATGTTGGAAGCCCTGTTTGCTAGCATGAGTCAAAAGAGCCAAACCACATCTCTATACGATGTTCTGATGCAGAGATATAGGTCTTGCAAAATGGTTGCTAGGGTACTCTGTTTGGTTGCTAGGGAATGGCTTGGCAGCTGCCAGTCATCAAAGTCCAAAGGTTGCTTGTCAGTATGAATGATATAAACCAACTCCCATGCCTCTGTGACATTCAGAAGGGAAGATATCCCTCTATAGATTTTAGTTGCTAAGGTGCTCGACAATGGTTGCTAGGGAGGGGCTAGGAAGTGTTGAGGGGATTCATGATTGGCTGTGTGCTGCCCCGAGTCAAACGAGACCACCCTTGTGTTTCTATGACACTTCTATCCGGAGATATTCTTTTGATCTCTTTCAATGGAAGTCTATGGGACTTGTTGCTAAGGTGCTCTAAATGGTTGCTAGGGCGTGGCTTAATAGCTTCACAATGATCCTGAGAGACTGACTGGTCATCTGAGAAAAATGAGCCCGTCCCCTTGTCTCTATGACACTGTGATCCAGAGCTATGTTCAATACAAAATCCCTATGTAATGGACCGTCCTACACCATAGTAAGTCAATGGGGCAAATTTGAGCAGCTCCTGCCCCCCAGGGGTGCAACTTTTACCCCATTGTGAGGTATGTTCTTACAGAGCCTGCCAGCCTCTTCAAATGTGGTAAATTAGAAGTTTCTGAGAAATCATTGGTCAGTGCTACGAGTCGTCAAAGTTTGTGGCAATGTTAAGTCTATGGGATTTTTTTACCCAATGATTTGCCCCTGGGGCAAACACCGTACCCCCGATCGGTAAGAAAAGTCACAGCACACCTCTCCTCAATAATCCGCACAATTTGACGCCTCAATCAGTTGTCTGTGATGTCGGCGTGTATTTTTTAACAGATGATTACTATGGAGTTTTTAAAAGGAGTTTTTATAGAGTTTTTATAGAGTTATTTAGTATGGCACGAGGCCTGCGGCCTTGTGCCTATCGCCCACGGTTGCTAGGGTGCTGTAACTGGTTGCTATGGTGTGGCTAGGCGGTTGCTAGGGTGTTCTGGGTGGTTGCTAGGGTGTTGCTAGGGTGTTTTGGGTGGTTGCTAGGGTGTTCTGGGTGGTTGCTAGGGTGTTGCTAGGCGGTTGCTAGGGTGTTCTGGGTGGTTGCTAGGGGGTTGCTAGGTGGTTGCTAGGTGGTTGCTAGGGTGTTCTGGGTGGTTGCTAGGTGGTTGCTAGGGTGTTTTGGGTGGTTGCTAGGGTGTTGCTAGGTGGTTGCTAGGGTGTTGTGGGTGGTTGCTAGGGTGTTGCTAGGTGGTTGCTAGGGTGTTCTGAGGTGTTGCTAGGGTGTTGCTAGGCGGTTGCTAGGGTATTCTGGGTGGTTGCTATGGTGTTGCTAGGCGGTTGCTAGGGTGTTTTAGGTGGTTGCTATGGTATTCTGGATGGTTGCTATGGTGTTACTAGGTGGTTGGTAGTGTTCACATTTGGTTACTATAGAGTTTTTATAATGTTCATGGCATGATTTAGCACTTAGCTAATCAATATTAGCATGTAGCTATTCACAGCTAGCATGTTTAGCATGTAGCAAGTCCTGTTTGCTAGCATGAGTCAAAAGAGCCAACCCCCATCTCTATACGATGTTCTGATGCAGAGATATTGGTCTTGCAAAACGGTTGCTAGGGTACTCTGTTTGGTTGCTAGGGAGTGGCTTGGCAGCTGCCAATCATGAAGCTCCAAAGTCAATGTGAATGTATAAACCAACCCCCATCTCTATACGACGTTTTGATGCAGAGATATAGGTCTTGCAAAATGGTTGCTAGGGTACCTTGTTTGGTTGCTAGGGAGTGGCTTGGCAGCTGCCAATCATGAAACTCCAAAGGCTGCTTGTCAGTATGAATGATATAAACCAACTCCCATGCCTCTGTGACATTCAGAATGGACGATATTCCTCTTTGGATTTTGGTTGCTAAGGTGCTCGACAATGGTTGCTAGGGCGTGGCTAGGAAGTGTTGAGGTGATTCATGATTGGCTGTTTGCTGCCCCGAGTCAAACCAGACCACCCTCATGTTTCTATGACAATTCAGTCCAGAGATATCCCTTCGATCTCTTTCAATGGAAGTCTATGGAACTTGTTGCTAAGGAGCTCTAAATGGTTGCTAGGGCGTGGCTTGATAGCTTCACAATGATCCAAGGAGAATGATTGGCCGTCTGAGTAAAATGAGCCCGCCCCTTTGTCTCTACGACACTGTGATCCAGAGTTATGTTCAATATAAAAGCGGTTTCTATGGTGTAGGACGGCCCATTTCATGGGCCGTCCTACACCATAGTAAGTCAATGGGGCAACTTTGGGCAGCTCCTGCCCCACAGGGGTGCAACTTTTACCCCATTGTGTGGTATGTTCTTACAGAGCCTGTCAGCCTCTTCAAATGTGGCAAATTTCACGTTTCTGTGACATCCTCGTTCCGAGCTACGACTCGTCAAAGTTTGACGCAATGTTAAGTCTATGGGATTTTTCGGCCGGTTTTTCGCCCCTGGGGCGAACATCGTACCCCCGATCCCTTATAAAAGTCATAGCACACCATTCCCGAACAGGCCGCACGTTTTGACACCTCATTCGTGGGTCTGTGACAAAAACTGCGGGAGGAGTAGCGCGTCAAAAAGTGGCCAGAAGAATAATAAGAATAAGAATAAGAACTAGAATGTACATTTCCAGAAGAAAATGTGAAGTGGTGCTTGCAGTGGCAAAACTCGCCACACGGTTGCTAGAGTGTGGTACATGATTGCATACGAACCAACAAACATGTCTGTACGATGTTTTGGTGCTGAGATATGGCTTATTCATGTGTTCAGGTGGTTGCTGGGGCGTTGCTAAGGTGTTCTGAGTGGTTGCTAGGGTGTTTTGGGTGGTTGCTAGGGTATTCTGGGTGGTTGCTAGGGTGTTCTGGTTGGTTGCTAGGGTATTCTGGGTGGTTGCTATGGCGTTGCTAGGCGGTTGCTAGGGTGTTCTGGGTGGTTGCTAGGCGGTTGCTAGGGTATTCTGGGTGGTTGCTATGGTGTTGCTAGGTGGTTGCTAGGGTATTCTGGGTGGTTGCTAGGGCGTTGCTAGGCGGTTGCTAGGGTTTTCTGGGTGGTGGCTAGGCAGTTGCTAGGGTATTCTGGGTGGTTGCTATGGTGTTGCTAGGCGGTTGCTAGGGTATTCTGGGTGGTTGCTAGGGTGTTGCTAGGCAGTTGCTAGGGTATTCTTGGTGGTTGCTAGGGCGTTGCTAGGCGGTTGCTAGGGTGTTCTGGGTGGTTGCTATGGTGTTGCTAAGTGGTTGCTAGGGTATTCTGGGTGGTTGCTATGGCGTTGCTAGGCGGTTGCTAGGGTATTCTGGGTGGTTGCTAGGCGGTTGCTATGGTATTCTGGGTGGTTGCTATGGTGTTGCTAGGCGGTTGCTAGGGTATTCTGGGTGGTTGGTAGGGCGTTGCTAGGCGGTTGCTAGGGTGTTCTGGATGGTTGCTATGGTGTTGCTAGGCGGTTGCTAGGGTATTCTGGGTGGTTGCTAGGCGTTGCTAGGTGGTTGCTAAGGTATTCTGGGTGGTTGCTATGGTGTTACTAGGTGGTTGGTATTTGTCACAGATGGTTACTATTGGAGTTCTTAACACTTTCTTGGCATGACTTAGCACTTACCTAATCGCTATTAGCATGTAGCTATTCACAGCTAGCATGTGTAGCATGTTGGAAGCCCTGTTTGCTAGCATGAGTCAAAAGAGCCAAACCACATCTCTATACGATGTTCTGATGCAGAGATATAGGTCTTGCAAAATGGTTGCTAGGGTACTCTGTTTGGTTGCTAGGGAATGGCTTGGCAGCTGCCAATCATGAAGCTCCAAAGTCAATGTGAATGTATAAACCAACCCCCATCTCTATACGACGTTTTGATGCAGAGATATAGGTCTTGCAAAATGGTTGCTAGGGTACCTTGTTTGGTTGCTAGGGAGTGGCTTGGCAGCTGCCAATCATGAAACTCCAAAGGCTGCTTGTCAGTATGAATGATATAAACCAACTCCCATGCCTCTGTGACATTCAGAATGGACGATATTCCTCTTTGGATTTTGGTTGCTAAGGTGCTCGACAATGGTTGCTAGGGCGTGGCTAGGAAGTGTTGAGGTGATTCATGATTGGCTGTTTGCTGCCCCGAGTCAAACCAGACCACCCTCATGTTTCTATGACAATTCAGTCCAGAGATATCCCTTCGATCTCTTTCAATGGAAGTCTATGGAACTTGTTGCTAAGGAGCTCTAAATGGTTGCTAGGGCGTGGCTTGATAGCTTCACAATGATCCAAGGAGAATGATTGGCCGTCTGAGTAAAATGAGCCCGCCCCTTTGTCTCTACGACACTGTGATCCAGAGTTATGTTCAATATAAAAGCGGTTTCTATGGTGTAGGACGGCCCATTTCATGGGCCGTCCTACACCATAGTAAGTCAATGGGGCAACTTTGGGCAGCTCCTGCCCCACAGGGGTGCAACTTTTACCCCATTGTGTGGTATGTTCTTACAGAGCCTGTCAGCCTCTTCAAATGTGGCAAATTTCACGTTTCTGTGACATCCTCGTTCCGAGCTACGACTCGTCAAAGTTTGACGCAATGTTAAGTCTATGGGATTTTTCGGCCGGTTTTTCGCCCCTGGGGCGAACATCGTACCCCCGATCCCTTATAAAAGTCATAGCACACCATTCCCGAACAGGCCGCACGTTTTGACACCTCATTCGTGGGTCTGTGACAAAAACTGCGGGAGGAGTAGCGCGTCAAAAAGTGGCCAGAAGAATAATAAGAATAAGAACTAGAATGTACATTTCCAGAAGAAAATGTGAAGTGGTGCTTGCAGTGGCAAAACTCGCCGCTCGGTTGCTAGGGTGTGGTACATTGTTGCATACGAGCCAACAAACATGTCTGTACGATGTTCTGGTGCTGAGATATGGCTTATTCATGCTGTTCAGGTGGCTGCTAGGGTGTTTTGGGTGGTTGCTAGGGTGTTCTGTTGGTTGCTAGGGTAATTCTGGGTGGTTGCTAGGGTGTTCTGGGTGGTTGCTAGGTGGTTGCTAGGGTGTTCTGGGTGGTTGCTAGGTGGTTGCTAGGGTATTCTGGGTGGTTGCTAGGGCATTGCTAGGCCGTTGCTAGGGCGTTACTAGGCGGTTGCTAGGGTGTTCTGGGTGGTTGCTATGGTGTTGCTAGGTGGTTGCTAGGGTATTCTGGGTGGTTGCTATGGCGTTGCTAGGCGGTTGCTAGGGTATTCCGGGTGGTTGCTAGGCGGTTGCTAGGGTGTTCTGGGTGGTTGCTATGGTGTTGCTAGGCGGTTGCTAGGGTATTATGGGTGGTTGCTATGGGGTTGTTAGGCAGTTGCTAGGGTGTTATGGGTGGTTGCTATGGTGTTGCTAGGTGGTTGCTAGGGTATTCTACTGGTTGCTAGGGTGTTGCTAGGCGGTTGCTAGGGTGTTCTGGGTGGTTGCTAGGGTGTTGCTAGGGTGTTTTGGGTGGTTGCTAGGGTGTTCTGGGTGGTTGCTAGGGTGTTGCTAGGCGGTTGCTAGGGTGTTCTGGGTGGTTGCTAGGGGGTTGCTAGGTGGTTGCTAGGTGGTTGCTAGGGTGTTCTGGGTGGTTGCTAGGTGGTTGCTAGGGTGTTTTGGGTGGTTGCTAGGGTGTTGCTAGGTGGTTGCTAGGGTGTTGTGGGTGGTTGCTAGGGTGTTGCTAGGTGGTTGCTAGGGTGTTCTGAGGTGTTGCTAGGGTGTTGCTAGGCGGTTGCTAGGGTATTCTGGGTGGTTGCTATGGTGTTGCTAGGCGGTTGCTAGGGTGTTTTAGGTGGTTGCTATGGTATTCTGGATGGTTGCTATGGTGTTACTAGGTGGTTGGTAGTGTTCACATTTGGTTACTATAGAGTTTTTATAATGTTCATGGCATGATTTAGCACTTAGCTAATCAATATTAGCATGTAGCTATTCACAGCTAGCATGTTTAGCATGTAGCAAGTCCTGTTTGCTAGCATGAGTCAAAAGAGCCAACCCCCATCTCTATACGATGTTCTGATGCAGAGATATTGGTCTTGCAAAACGGTTGCTAGGGTACTCTGTTTGGTTGCTAGGGAGTGGCTTGGCAGCTGCCAATCATGAAGCTCCAAAGTCAATGTGAATGTATAAACCAACCCCCATCTCTATACGACGTTTTGATGCAGAGATATAGGTCTTGCAAAATGGTTGCTAGGGTACCTTGTTTGGTTGCTAGGGAGTGGCTTGGCAGCTGCCAATCATGAAACTCCAAAGGCTGCTTGTCAGTATGAATGATATAAACCAACTCCCATGCCTCTGTGACATTCAGAATGGACGATATTCCTCTTTGGATTTTGGTTGCTAAGGTGCTCGACAATGGTTGCTAGGGCGTGGCTAGGAAGTGTTGAGGTGATTCATGATTGGCTGTTTGCTGCCCCGAGTCAAACCAGACCACCCTCATGTTTCTATGACAATTCAGTCCAGAGATATCCCTTCGATCTCTTTCAATGGAAGTCTATGGAACTTGTTGCTAAGGAGCTCTAAATGGTTGCTAGGGCGTGGCTTGATAGCTTCACAATGATCCAAGGAGAATGATTGGCCGTCTGAGTAAAATGAGCCCGCCCCTTTGTCTCTACGACACTGTGATCCAGAGTTATGTTCAATATAAAAGCGGTTTCTATGGTGTAGGACGGCCCATTTCATGGGCCGTCCTACACCATAGTAAGTCAATGGGGCAACTTTGGGCAGCTCCTGCCCCACAGGGGTGCAACTTTTACCCCATTGTGTGGTATGTTCTTACAGAGCCTGTCAGCCTCTTCAAATGTGGCAAATTTCACGTTTCTGTGACATCCTCGTTCCGAGCTACGACTCGTCAAAGTTTGACGCAATGTTAAGTCTATGGGATTTTTCGGCCGGTTTTTCGCCCCTGGGGCGAACATCGTACCCCCGATCCCTTATAAAAGTCATAGCACACCATTCCCGAACAGGCCGCACGTTTTGACACCTCATTCGTGGGTCTGTGACAAAAACTGCGGGAGGAGTAGCGCGTCAAAAAGTGGCCAGAAGAATAATAAGAATAAGAACTAGAATGTACATTTCCAGAAGAAAATGTGAAGTGGTGCTTGCAGTGGCAAAACTCGCCGCTCGGTTGCTAGGGTGTGGTACATTGTTGCATACGAGCCAACAAACATGTCTGTACGATGTTCTGGTGCTGAGATATGGCTTATTCATGCTGTTCAGGTGGCTGCTAGGGTGTTTTGGGTGGTTGCTAGGGTGTTCTGTTGGTTGCTAGGGTAATTCTGGGTGGTTGCTAGGGTGTTCTGGGTGGTTGCTAGGTGGTTGCTAGGGTGTTCTGGGTGGTTGCTAGGTGGTTGCTAGGGTATTCTGGGTGGTTGCTAGGGCATTGCTAGGCCGTTGCTAGGGCGTTACTAGGCGGTTGCTAGGGTGTTCTGGGTGGTTGCTATGGTGTTGCTAGGTGGTTGCTAGGGTATTCTGGGTGGTTGCTATGGCGTTGCTAGGCGGTTGCTAGGGTATTCCGGGTGGTTGCTAGGCGGTTGCTAGGGTGTTCTGGGTGGTTGCTATGGTGTTGCTAGGCGGTTGCTAGGGTATTATGGGTGGTTGCTATGGGGTTGTTAGGCAGTTGCTAGGGTGTTATGGGTGGTTGCTATGGTGTTGCTAGGTGGTTGCTAGGGTATTCTACTGGTTGCTAGGGTGTTGCTAGGCGGTTGCTAGGGTGTTCTGGGTGGTTGCTAGGGTGTTGCTAGGGTGTTTTGGGTGGTTGCTAGGGTGTTCTGGGTGGTTGCTAGGGTGTTGCTAGGCGGTTGCTAGGGTGTTCTGGGTGGTTGCTAGGGGGTTGCTAGGTGGTTGCTAGGTGGTTGCTAGGGTGTTCTGGGTGGTTGCTAGGTGGTTGCTAGGGTGTTTTGGGTGGTTGCTAGGGTGTTGCTAGGTGGTTGCTAGGGTGTTGTGGGTGGTTGCTAGGGTGTTGCTAGGTGGTTGCTAGGGTGTTCTGAGGTGTTGCTAGGGTGTTGCTAGGCGGTTGCTAGGGTATTCTGGGTGGTTGCTATGGTGTTGCTAGGCGGTTGCTAGGGTGTTTTAGGTGGTTGCTATGGTATTCTGGATGGTTGCTATGGTGTTACTAGGTGGTTGGTAGTGTTCACATTTGGTTACTATAGAGTTTTTATAATGTTCATGGCATGATTTAGCACTTAGCTAATCAATATTAGCATGTAGCTATTCACAGCTAGCATGTTTAGCATGTAGCAAGTCCTGTTTGCTAGCATGAGTCAAAAGAGCCAACCCCCATCTCTATACGATGTTCTGATGCAGAGATATTGGTCTTGCAAAACGGTTGCTAGGGTACTCTGTTTGGTTGCTAGGGAGTGGCTTGGCAGCTGCCAATCATGAAGCTCCAAAGTCAATGTGAATGTATAAACCAACCCCCATCTCTATACGACGTTTTGATGCAGAGATATAGGTCTTGCAAAATGGTTGCTAGGGTACCTTGTTTGGTTGCTAGGGAGTGGCTTGGCAGCTGCCAATCATGAAACTCCAAAGGCTGCTTGTCAGTATGAATGATATAAACCAACTCCCATGCCTCTGTGACATTCAGAATGGACGATATTCCTCTTTGGATTTTGGTTGCTAAGGTGCTCGACAATGGTTGCTAGGGCGTGGCTAGGAAGTGTTGAGGTGATTCATGATTGGCTGTTTGCTGCCCCGAGTCAAACCAGACCACCCTCATGTTTCTATGACAATTCAGTCCAGAGATATCCCTTCGATCTCTTTCAATGGAAGTCTATGGAACTTGTTGCTAAGGAGCTCTAAATGGTTGCTAGGGCGTGGCTTGATAGCTTCACAATGATCCAAGGAGAATGATTGGCCGTCTGAGTAAAATGAGCCCGCCCCTTTGTCTCTACGACACTGTGATCCAGAGTTATGTTCAATATAAAAGCGGTTTCTATGGTGTAGGACGGCCCATTTCATGGGCCGTCCTACACCATAGTAAGTCAATGGGGCAACTTTGGGCAGCTCCTGCCCCACAGGGGTGCAACTTTTACCCCATTGTGTGGTATGTTCTTACAGAGCCTGTCAGCCTCTTCAAATGTGGCAAATTTCACGTTTCTGTGACATCCTCGTTCCGAGCTACGACTCGTCAAAGTTTGACGCAATGTTAAGTCTATGGGATTTTTCGGCCGGTTTTTCGCCCCTGGGGCGAACATCGTACCCCCGATCCCTTATAAAAGTCATAGCACACCATTCCCGAACAGGCCGCACGTTTTGACACCTCATTCGTGGGTCTGTGACAAAAACTGCGGGAGGAGTAGCGCGTCAAAAAGTGGCCAGAAGAATAATAAGAATAAGAATAAGAATAAGAATAATAAGTATGTGAGATAACAATAGTGTTGCTTTGCCATAGGCAAGCACCACTAATAAGAACTAGAATGTACATTTCCAGAAGAAAATGTGAAGTGGTGCTTGCAGTGGCAAAACTCGCCGCTCGGTTGCTAGGGTGTGGTACATTGTTGCATACGAGCCAACAAACATGTCTGTACGATGTTCTGGTGCTGAGATATGGCTTATTCATGCTGTTCAGGTGGCTGCTAGGGTGTTTTGGGTGGTTGCTAGGGTGTTCTGTTGGTTGCTAGGGTAATTCTGGGTGGTTGCTAGGGTGTTCTGGGTGGTTGCTAGGTGGTTGCTAGGGTGTTCTGGGTGGTTGCTAGGTGGTTGCTAGGGTATTCTGGGTGGTTGCTAGGGTGTTCTGGGTGGTTGCTAGGGTGTTGCTAGGCGGTTGCTAGGGTGTTCTGGGTGGTTGCTAGGGGGTTGCTAGGTGGTTGCTAGGTGGTTGCTAGGGTGTTCTGGGTGGTTGCTAGGTGGTTGCTAGGGTGTTTTGGGTGGTTGCTAGGGTGTTGCTAGGTGGTTGCTAGGGTGTTGTGGGTGGTTGCTAGGGTGTTGCTAGGTGGTTGCTAGGGTGTTCTGAGGTGTTGCTAGGGTGTTGCTAGGCGGTTGCTAGGGTATTCTGGGTGGTTGCTATGGTGTTGCTAGGCGGTTGCTAGGGTGTTTTAGGTGGTTGCTATGGTATTCTGGATGGTTGCTATGGTGTTACTAGGTGGTTGGTAGTGTTCACATTTGGTTACTATAGAGTTTTTATAATGTTCATGGCATGATTTAGCACTTAGCTAATCAATATTAGCATGTAGCTATTCACAGCTAGCATGTTTAGCATGTAGCAAGTCCTGTTTGCTAGCATGAGTCAAAAGAGCCAACCCCCATCTCTATACGATGTTCTGATGCAGAGATATTGGTCTTGCAAAACGGTTGCTAGGGTACTCTGTTTGGTTGCTAGGGAGTGGCTTGGCAGCTGCCAATCATGAAGCTCCAAAGTCAATGTGAATGTATAAACCAACCCCCATGTCTATACGACGTTTTGATGCAGAGATATAGGTCTTGCAAAATGGTTGCTAGGGTACCTTGTTTGGTTGCTAGGGAGTGGCTTGGCAGCTGCCAATCATGAAACTCCAAAGGCTGCTTGTCAGTATGAATGATATAAACCAACTCCCATGCCTCTGTGACATTCAGAATGGACGATATTCCTCTTTGGATTTTGGTTGCTAAGGTGCTCGACAATGGTTGCTAGGGCGTGGCTAGGAAGTGTTGAGGTGATTCATGATTGGCTGTTTGCTGCCCCGAGTCAAACCAGACCACCCTCATGTTTCTATGACAATTCAGTCCAGAGATATCCCTTCGATCTCTTTCAATGGAAGTCTATGGAACTTGTTGCTAAGGAGCTCTAAATGGTTGCTAGGGCGTGGCTTGATAGCTTCACAATGATCCAAGGAGAATGATTGGCCGTCTGAGTAAAATGAGCCCGCCCCTTTGTCTCTACGACACTGTGATCCAGAGTTATGTTCAATATAAAAGCGGTTTCTATGGTGTAGGACGGCCCATTTCATGGGCCGTCCTACACCATAGTAAGTCAATGGGGCAACTTTGGGCAGCTCCTGCCCCACAGGGGTGCAACTTTTACCCCATTGTGTGGTATGTTCTTACAGAGCCTGTCAGCCTCTTCAAATGTGGCAAATTTCACGTTTCTGTGACATCCTCGTTCCGAGCTACGACTCGTCAAAGTTTGACGCAATGTTAAGTCTATGGGATTTTTCGGCCGGTTTTTCGCCCCTGGGGCGAACATCGTACCCCCGATCCCTTATAAAAGTCATAGCACACCATTCCCGAACAGGCCGCACGTTTTGACACCTCATTCGTGGGTCTGTGACAAAAACTGCGGGAGGAGTAGCGCGTCAAAAAGTGGCCAGAAGAATAATAAGAACTAGAATGTACATTTCCAGAAGAAAATGTGAAGTGGTGCTTGCAGTGGCAAAACTCGCCGCTCGGTTGCTAGGGTGTTCTGGGTGGTTGCTAGGTGGTTGCTAGGGTGTTTTGGGTGGTTGCTAGGGTGTTGCTAGGTGGTTGCTAGGGTGTTGTGGGTGGTTGCTAGGGTGTTGCTAGGTGGTTGCTAGGGTGTTCTGAGGTGTTGCTAGGGTGTTGCTAGGCGGTTGCTAGGGTATTCTGGGTGGTTGCTATGGTGTTGCTAGGCGGTTGCTAGGGTGTTTTAGGTGGTTGCTATGGTATTCTGGATGGTTGCTATGGTGTTACTAGGTGGTTGGTAGTGTTCACATTTGGTTACTATAGAGTTTTTATAATGTTCATGGCATGATTTAGCACTTAGCTAATCAATATTAGCATGTAGCTATTCACAGCTAGCATGTTTAGCATGTAGCAAGTCCTGTTTGCTAGCATGAGTCAAAAGAGCCAACCCCCATCTCTATACGATGTTCTGATGCAGAGATATTGGTCTTGCAAAACGGTTGCTAGGGTACTCTGTTTGGTTGCTAGGGAGTGGCTTGGCAGCTGCCAATCATGAAGCTCCAAAGTCAATGTGAATGTATAAACCAACCCCCATGTCTATACGACGTTTTGATGCAGAGATATAGGTCTTGCAAAATGGTTGCTAGGGTACCTTGTTTGGTTGCTAGGGAGTGGCTTGGCAGCTGCCAATCATGAAACTCCAAAGGCTGCTTGTCAGTATGAATGATATAAACCAACTCCCATGCCTCTGTGACATTCAGAATGGACGATATTCCTCTTTGGATTTTGGTTGCTAAGGTGCTCGACAATGGTTGCTAGGGCGTGGCTAGGAAGTGTTGAGGTGATTCATGATTGGCTGTTTGCTGCCCCGAGTCAAACCAGACCACCCTCATGTTTCTATGACAATTCAGTCCAGAGATATCCCTTCGATCTCTTTCAATGGAAGTCTATGGAACTTGTTGCTAAGGAGCTCTAAATGGTTGCTAGGGCGTGGCTTGATAGCTTCACAATGATCCAAGGAGAATGATTGGCCGTCTGAGTAAAATGAGCCCGCCCCTTTGTCTCTACGACACTGTGATCCAGAGTTATGTTCAATATAAAAGCGGTTTCTATGGTGTAGGACGGCCCATTTCATGGGCCGTCCTACACCATAGTAAGTCAATGGGGCAACTTTGGGCAGCTCCTGCCCCACAGGGGTGCAACTTTTACCCCATTGTGTGGTATGTTCTTACAGAGCCTGTCAGCCTCTTCAAATGTGGCAAATTTCACGTTTCTGTGACATCCTCGTTCCGAGCTACGACTCGTCAAAGTTTGACGCAATGTTAAGTCTATGGGATTTTTCGGCCGGTTTTTCGCCCCTGGGGCGAACATCGTACCCCCGATCCCTTATAAAAGTCATAGCACACCATTCCCGAACAGGCCGCACGTTTTGACACCTCATTCGTGGGTCTGTGACAAAAACTGCGGGAGGAGTAGCGCGTCAAAAAGTGGCCAGAAGAATAATAAGAATAAGAATAAGAACTAGAATGTACATTTCCAGAAGAAAATGTGAAGTGGTGCTTGCAGTGGCAAAACTCACCACTCGGTTGCTAGGGTGTGGTACATGATTGCATACGAGCCAACAAACATGTCTGTACGATGTTCTGGTGCTGAGATATGGCTTATTCATGTTGTTCAGGTTGTTGCTAGGGTGTTTTGGGTGGTTTCTAGGGTATTCTGGGTGGTTGCTAGGGCGTTGCTAGGCGGTTGCTAGGGTATTCAGGGTGCTTGCTAGGGCATTGCTAGGGTGTTCTGGGTGGTTGCTAGGTGGTTGCTAGGGTATTCTGGGTGGTTGCTAGGGCGTTGCTAGGCGGTTGCTAGGGTGTTCTGGGTGGTTGCTAGGCGGTTGCTAGGGTATTCTGGGTGGTTGCTAGGGCGTTGCTAGGCAGTTGCTAGGCTATTCTTGGTGGTTGCTAGGGCGTTTCTAGGCGGTTGCTAGGGTGTTCTGGGTGGTTGCTATGGTATTGCTAGGTGGTTATTAGGGTATTCTGGGTGGTTGCTATGGCATTGCTAGGCGGTTGCTAGGGTATTCTGGGTGGTTGCTAGGCGGTTGCTAGGGTGTTCTGGGTGGTTGCTATGGTGTTGCTAGGCGGTTGCTAGGGTATTCTGGGTGGTTGCTAGGGCATTGCTAGGCAGTTGCTAGGGTATTCTTGGTGGTTACTAGGGCGTTGCTAGGGTGTTCTGGGTGGTTGCTATGGTGTTGCTAGGTGGTTGCTAGGGTATTCTGGGTGGTTGCTATGGCGTTGCTAGGCGGTTGCTAGGGTGTTCTGGGTGGTTGCTAGGCGGTTGCTAGGGTATTCTGGGTGGTTGCTATGGTGTTGCTAGGCGGTTGCTAGGGTATTCTGGGTGGTTGCTAGGACGTTGCTAGGTGGTTGGTAGTTGTCACAGATGGTTACTATTGGAGTTCTTAACACTTTCATGGCATGATTTAGCACTACCTAATCGCTATTAGCATGTAGCTATTCACAGCTAGCATGTGTAGCATGTTGGAAGCCCTGTTTGCTAGCATGAGTCAAAAGAGCCAAACCACATCTCTATACGATGTTCTGATGCAGAGATATAGGTCTTGCAAAATGGTTGCTAGGGTACTCTGTTTGGTTGCTAGGGAATGGCTTGGCAGCTGCCAGTCATCAAAGTCCAAAGGTTGCTTGTCAGTATGAATGATATAAACCAACTCCCATGCCTCTGTGACATTCAGAATGGAAGATATCCCTCTATAGATTTTAGTTGCTAAGGTGCTCGACAATGGTTGCTAGGGAGGGGCTAGGAAGTGTTGAGGGGATTCATGATTGGCTGTGTGCTGCCCCGAGTCAAACGAGACCACCCTTGTGTTTCTATGACACTTCTATCCGGAGATATTCTTTTGACCTCTTTCAATGGAAGTCTATGGGACTTGTTGCTAAGGTGCTCTAAATGGTTGCTAGGGAGTGGCTTGGCAGCTGCCAGTCATCAAAGTCCAAAGGTTGCTTGTCAGTATGATTTATATAAACCAACTCCCATGCCTCTGTGACATTTAGAATGGACGATATCCCTCTTTGGATTTTGGTTGCTAAGGTGCTCGACAATGGTTGCTAGGCAGGGGCTAGGAAGTGTTGAGGTTATTCATGATTGGCTGTTTGCTGCCCCGAGTGAAACGAGACCACCCTCGTGTTTCTATGACAGTGCTATCCGGAGATATCCTTTTGATCTCTTTCAATGGAAGTCTATGGAACTTGTTGCTAAGGTGCTCTAAATGGTTGCTAGGGCGTGGCTTAATAGCTTCACAATGATCCTGAGAGACTGATTGGCCGTCTGAGTAAAATGAGCCCGCCCCTTTGTCTCTACGACACTGTGATCCAGAGTTATGTTCAATATAAAAGCGGTTTCTATGGTGTAGGACGGCCCATTTCATGGGCCGTCCTACACCATAGTAAGTCAATGGGGCAACTTTGGGCAGCTCCTGCCCCACAGGGGTGCAACTTTTACCCCATTGTGTGGTATGTTCTTACAGAGCCTGTCAGCCTCTTCAAATGTGGCAAATTTCACGTTTCTGTGACATCCTCGTTCCGAGCTACGACTCGTCAAAGTTTGACGCAATGTTAAGTCTATGGGATTTTTCGGCCGGTTTTTCGCCCCTGGGGCGAACATCGTACCCCCGATCCCTTATAAAAGTCATAGCACACCATTCCCGAACAGGCCGCACGTTTTGACACCTCATTCGTGGGTCTGTGACAAAAACTGCGGGAGGAGTAGCGCGTCAAAAAGTGGCCAGAAGAATAATAAGAATAAGAATAAGAACTAGAATGTACATTTCCAGAAGAAAATGTGAAGTGGTGCTTGCAGTGGCAAAACTCGCCGCTCGGTTGCTAGGGTGTGGTACATTGTTGCATACGAGCCAACAAACATGTCTGTACGATGTTCTGGTGCTGAGATATGGCTTATTCATGCTGTTCAGGTGGCTGCTAGGGTGTTTTGGGTGGTTGCTAGGGTGTTCTGTTGGTTGCTAGGGTAATTCTGGGTGGTTGCTAGGGTGTTCTGGGTGGTTGCTAGGTGGTTGCTAGGGTGTTCTGGGTGGTTGCTAGGTGGTTGCTAGGGTATTCTGGGTGGTTGCTAGGGCATTGCTAGGCCGTTGCTAGGGCGTTACTAGGCGGTTGCTAGGGTGTTCTGGGTGGTTGCTATGGTGTTGCTAGGTGGTTGCTAGGGTATTCTGGGTGGTTGCTATGGCGTTGCTAGGCGGTTGCTAGGGTATTCCGGGTGGTTGCTAGGCGGTTGCTAGGGTGTTCTGGGTGGTTGCTATGGTGTTGCTAGGCGGTTGCTAGGGTATTATGGGTGGTTGCTATGGGGTTGTTAGGCAGTTGCTAGGGTGTTATGGGTGGTTGCTATGGTGTTGCTAGGTGGTTGCTAGGGTATTCTACTGGTTGCTAGGGTGTTGCTAGGCGGTTGCTAGGGTGTTCTGGGTGGTTGCTAGGGTGTTGCTAGGGTGTTTTGGGTGGTTGCTAGGGTGTTCTGGGTGGTTGCTAGGGTGTTGCTAGGCGGTTGCTAGGGTGTTCTGGGTGGTTGCTAGGGGGTTGCTAGGTGGTTGCTAGGTGGTTGCTAGGGTGTTCTGGGTGGTTGCTAGGTGGTTGCTAGGGTGTTTTGGGTGGTTGCTAGGGTGTTGCTAGGTGGTTGCTAGGGTGTTGTGGGTGGTTGCTAGGGTGTTGCTAGGTGGTTGCTAGGGTGTTCTGAGGTGTTGCTAGGGTGTTGCTAGGCGGTTGCTAGGGTATTCTGGGTGGTTGCTATGGTGTTGCTAGGCGGTTGCTAGGGTGTTTTAGGTGGTTGCTATGGTATTCTGGATGGTTGCTATGGTGTTACTAGGTGGTTGGTAGTGTTCACATTTGGTTACTATAGAGTTTTTATAATGTTCATGGCATGATTTAGCACTTAGCTAATCAATATTAGCATGTAGCTATTCACAGCTAGCATGTTTAGCATGTAGCAAGTCCTGTTTGCTAGCATGAGTCAAAAGAGCCAACCCCCATCTCTATACGATGTTCTGATGCAGAGATATTGGTCTTGCAAAACGGTTGCTAGGGTACTCTGTTTGGTTGCTAGGGAGTGGCTTGGCAGCTGCCAATCATGAAGCTCCAAAGTCAATGTGAATGTATAAACCAACCCCCATCTCTATACGACGTTTTGATGCAGAGATATAGGTCTTGCAAAATGGTTGCTAGGGTACCTTGTTTGGTTGCTAGGGAGTGGCTTGGCAGCTGCCAATCATGAAACTCCAAAGGCTGCTTGTCAGTATGAATGATATAAACCAACTCCCATGCCTCTGTGACATTCAGAATGGACGATATTCCTCTTTGGATTTTGGTTGCTAAGGTGCTCGACAATGGTTGCTAGGGCGTGGCTAGGAAGTGTTGAGGTGATTCATGATTGGCTGTTTGCTGCCCCGAGTCAAACCAGACCACCCTCATGTTTCTATGACAATTCAGTCCAGAGATATCCCTTCGATCTCTTTCAATGGAAGTCTATGGAACTTGTTGCTAAGGAGCTCTAAATGGTTGCTAGGGCGTGGCTTGATAGCTTCACAATGATCCAAGGAGAATGATTGGCCGTCTGAGTAAAATGAGCCCGCCCCTTTGTCTCTACGACACTGTGATCCAGAGTTATGTTCAATATAAAAGCGGTTTCTATGGTGTAGGACGGCCCATTTCATGGGCCGTCCTACACCATAGTAAGTCAATGGGGCAACTTTGGGCAGCTCCTGCCCCACAGGGGTGCAACTTTTACCCCATTGTGTGGTATGTTCTTACAGAGCCTGTCAGCCTCTTCAAATGTGGCAAATTTCACGTTTCTGTGACATCCTCGTTCCGAGCTACGACTCGTCAAAGTTTGACGCAATGTTAAGTCTATGGGATTTTTCGGCCGGTTTTTCGCCCCTGGGGCGAACATCGTACCCCCGATCCCTTATAAAAGTCATAGCACACCATTCCCGAACAGGCCGCACGTTTTGACACCTCATTCGTGGGTCTGTGACAAAAACTGCGGGAGGAGTAGCGCGTCAAAAAGTGGCCAGAAGAATAATAAGAATAAGAATAAGAATAAGAATAATAAGTATGTGAGATAACAATAGTGTTGCTTTGCCATAGGCAAGCACCACTAATAATAAGTATGTGAGATAACAATAGTGTTGCTTTGCCATAGGCAAGCACCACTAATAATAAGTATGTGAGATAACAATAGTGTTGCTTTGCCATAGGCAAGCACCACTAATAATAAGTATGTGAGATAACAATAGTGTTGCTTTGCCATAGGCAAGCACCACTAACTAGAAAAAGTTCGTCGAGACAAACTTTAAGTTGGCTTGTGAAAGTTTGGACCAATAAGTTTGAAGAAGTTTAAAGTAGTTTGAAGTTTAAAGTAGTTTGAAGTTTAAATTAGTTTGAATTTTAAAGTAGTTTGAAGTTTAAATTAGTTTAAAGTTTAAAGTAGTTTAAAGTTTAAATTAGTTAGAATTTTAAAGTAGTTTGAATTTTAAATTAAAGTTTGAATTAGTTTAAAGTAGTTTAAAGTATAGTTTGAAGTAATTTAAAGTTGCTAGGGTGTTTCTAGTGGGTTGCTAAGGTGTTCTGGGTGGTTGCTAGGTGGTTGCTAAGGTATTTTGGGTGGTTGCTAGGTTGTTGCTAAGGAATTTTGGTTGGTTGCTAGGGTGTTCTGGGTGGTTGTTAGGTGGTTGCTACTGTGTTCTGGGTGGTTGCTATGTTGTTGCTAGGGTGTTCTATGGTATTTTGGGTGGTTGCTAGGGTGTTCTGGGTAGTTTTCAGGCAGTTGCTAGGGTGTTCTGGATGGTTGCTATGGTGTTGCTAGGGTGTTCTTGGGTATTTTGGGTGGTTGCTAGGGTGTTGTAAGGTATTTTGGGTGGTTGCTAGGCAGTTGCTAGGGTGTTCTGGGTGGTTGCTATGGTGTTGCTAGGGTGTTCTAGGCTATTTTGGGTGTTCGCTATGGTGTTGCTAGGGTGTTTTAAGGTATTTTGCGTGGTTGCTAGGCAGTTGCTAGGGTGTTCTGGGTGGTTGCTATGGTGTTGCTAGGGTGTTCTAGGCTATTTTGGGTGGTTGCTATGGTGTTGCTAGGGTGTTTTAAGGTATTTTGAGTGGTTGCTAGGGTGTTCTGGGTGGTTGCTAGGGTGTTCTAAGGTATTTTAGGTGGTTGCTATGGTGTTGCTAGGGTGTTCTAAGGTATTTTGGGTGGTTGCTAGGGTGTTCTGGGTGGTTGCTATGGTGTTGCTAGGGTGTTCTAAGGTATTTTGGGTGGTTGCTAGGGTGTTCTGGGTGGTTGCTATGGTGTTGCTAGGGTGTTCTAAGGTATTTTGGGTGGTTGCTAGGGTGTTCTGGGTGGTTGCTAGGCAGTTGCTAGGGTGTTCTGGGTGGTTGCTAGGCAGTTGCTAGGGTTTTCTGGTGGTTGCTATGGTGTTGCTAGGGTGTTCTAGGGTATTTTGGGTGGTTGCTATGGTGTTGCTAGGGTGTCTTAAGGTATTTTGAGTGGTTGCTAGGGTGTTCTAAGGTATTTTAGGTGGTTGCTATGGTGTTGCTAGGGTTTTCTAAGGTATTTTGGGTGGTTGCTAGGGTGTTCTGGGTGGTTGCTATGGTGTTGCTAGGGTGTTCTAAGGTATTTTGGGTGGTTGCTAGGGTGTTCTGGGTGGTTCCTATGGTGTTGCTAGGGTGTTCTAAGGTATTTTGGGTGGTTGCTAGGGTGTTCTGGGTGGTTGCTAGGCAGTTGCTAGGGATTTCTGGGTGGTTGCTAGGCAGTTGCTAGGGTTTTCTGGTGGTTGCTAGGGTGTTGCTAGGGTGTTCTAGGGTATTTTGGGTGGTTGCTATGGTGTTGCTAGGGTGATTTAAGGTATTTTGGGTGGTTGCTAGGGTGTTCTGGGGGTTGCTAGGCAGTTGCTAGGGTGTTCTAGGGTATTTTGGGTGGTTGCTATGGTGTTGCTAGGGTGTTCTAAGGTATTTTGGGTGGTTGCTAGGGTGTTCTCGGTGGTTGCTAGGTTGTTGCTAAGGTATTTTGGTTGGTTGCTAGGGTGTTCCGGGTGGTTGCTATGGTGTTACTAGGTGGTTGGTATTTGTCACAGATGGTTACTATTGGAGTTCTTAACACTTCCTTGGCATGATTTAGCACATACCTAATCGCTATTAGCATGTAGCTATTCACAGCTACCATGTGTAGCATGTTGGAAGCCCTGTTTGCTAGCATGAGTCAAAAGAGCCAAACCACATCTCTATACGATGTTCTGATGCAGAGATATAGGTCTTGCAAAATGGTTGCTAGGGTACTCTGTTTGGTTGCTAGAGAATGGCTTGGCAGCTGCCAGTCATCAAAGTCCAAAGGTTGCTTGTCAGTATGAATGATATAAACCAACTCCCATGCCTCTGTGACATTCAGAATGGAACATATCCCTCTATAGATTTTAGTTGCTAAGGTGCTCGACAATGGTTGCTAGGGAGGGGCTAGGAAGTGTTGACATGATTCATGATTGGCTGATTGTCAGTGTGAATGATATAAACAAACTCCCATGCCTCTGTGACATTTAGAATGGAAGATATCCCTATTTGGATTTTGGTTGCTAAGGTGCTTGACAATGGTTGCTAGGGAGGGGCTAAGAAGTGTTGACATGATTCATGATTGGCTGTTTGCTGGCCCGAGTCAAACTTGTGTTAACCCCATGTCATTATGATGGTCTGATGCAGAGATATAGGTCTTGCAAAATGGTTGCTAGGGTACTCTGTTCGGTTGCTAGGGAGTGGGTTGGCAGCTGCCAGTCATTAAAGTCCAAAGGTCGCTTGTCAGTATGAATGATATAAACCAACTCCCATGCCTCTGTGACATTCAGAATGGAAGATATCCCTCTATAGATTTTAGTTGCTATGGTGCTCAACAATGGTTGCTAGGGAGGGGCTAGGAAGTGTTGAGGTGATTCATGATTGGCTGTTTGCTGCCCCGAGTCAAACGAGACCACCCTTGTGTTTCTATGACGCTTCTATCCAGAGATATTCTTTTGACCTCTTTCAATGGAAGTCTATGTAACTTGTTGCTAAGGTGCTCTAAATGGTTGCTAGGGAGTGGCTTGGCAGCTGCCAGTCATCAAAGTCCAAAGGTTGCTTGTCAGTATGATTGATATAAACCAACTCCCATGCCTCTGTGACATTTACAATGGACGATATCCCTCTTTGGATTTTGGTTGCTAAGGTGCTCGACAATGGTTGCTAGGGAGGGGCTAGGAAGTGTTGAGGTTATTCATGATTGTCTGTTTGCTGCCCCGAGTGAAACGAGACCACCCTCGTGTTTCTATGACAGTGCTATCCGGAGATATCCTTTTGATCTCTTTCAATGGAAGTCTATGGAACTTGTTGCTAAAGTGCTCTAAATGGTTGCTAGGGCGTGGCTTAATAGCTTCACAATGATCCTGAGAGACTGATTGGTCGTCTGAGTAAAATGAGCTCGCCCCCTTGTCTCTATGACACTGTGATCTAGAGCTATGTTCAATACAAAATCCCTATGCAATTTACCATAGTAGGAAAAGCATGTGTGTTTCATGGGCCGTCCTACACCATAGTAAGTCAATGGGGCAACTTTGGGCAGCTCCTGCCCCCCAGGGGTGCAACTTTTACCCCATTGTGAGGTATGTTCTTACAGAGCCTGTCAGCCTCTTCAAATGTGGTAAATCACACGTCTCTGCGAAATTCTTGCTCTGAGCTATGATACGTCAAAGTTCGGCGCAATGTTAAGTCTATGGGATTTTTTGCCCAATTTTTTGCCCCTGGGGCGAACATCGTACCCCCGATCGCTTATAAAAGTCATAGCACACCATTCCCGAATAATCCGCACGATTTGACGCCTCACTCAGGGGTCTGTGGCAAACTTTGCGGGAGGAGTTACGCGCCAAACTTTTGTGTGGAATAAGAATAATAACTAGAATGTACATTTCCAGAAGAAAATGTGAAGTGGTGCTTGCAGTGGCAAAACTCGCTGCTCGGTTGCTAGAGTGTGGTACATTATTGCATACGAGCCAACAACCATGTCTGTACAATTTTCTGGTGCTGAGATTTGGCTTATTCATGTGTTCAGGTGGTTACTAGGGTACTTTATATGGTTGCTATGGTGTGCTTATACAGTTTATGAGATGATATTTAAAGAGTAGTTGACAGTCTGAGTCAAAAAAAGCAAACTCCATGTTTCTTCTATTTTCTGGAGCTGAGATATGGCTTAAATATGTTGTTTTATGGTTGCTAGGCTGCCCTAAGTGGTAACTAGGGCGGGAATATTAATTTATTATGTCACTACTTATTGGCTGCTTGATAGGCCGAGTCAAAAGAGCCCAACCCCAAGTCTCTATGACCTTCTGGTGAAAAGATATGATCTCACAAATTTTGTGCCAATGTTAAGTCTATGGGACTTTTTTTGGCCGATTTATCGCCCGTCGGACGAACATCGTACAACCGATCACTTAGAAAAGACATAGCACACCTCTCCTCAATGAACCGGTCGATTTGACACTTCACTCATGGGTCTACGACAAAAGGTGCGGGAGGAGTAGCGTGCCGAAGTTTTGTCTAGGTGAATAGTAATCACAACACTAGAATGTACATTTCCAGAAGAAAATGTGAAGTGGTGCTTGCAGTGGCAAAACTCGCCGCTCGGTTGCTAGGGTGTGGTACATTGTTGCATACGAGCCAACAAACACGTCTGTACGATATTGTGGAGCTGAGATATGGCTTATTCATATGTTTGTATGGTTACTAGGGTACGCTATATGGTTGCTATGGTGTGCTTATACAGTTTATGAGATGATATTTGAGTCAAAAAAGCCAAACTCCATGTTTTTACTATTTTCTGGAGCTGAGATATGGCTTGTAAATGTAGTTTTATGGTTGCTAGGGTGCCCTAAGTGGTTGCTAGGGCACGGCTATGAAGTTATTATATCACTACTTATTGGCTTCTTGATAGGCCGAGTCAAAAGATATTGGCGTTCCATGCCCTTAATAAATCGGGATTGTATCCATTCACCCAAGCCTCCTTTGGATCACGCTTCAGCAGAATCACGTTGGCATTGGACAATGCTTCGACGTTGTCACTGTAATCCTTGATGGACATCTTACACGCTGTCAGTAGCTCTGACAAGCTGTCAAAGGAGGCTTGGGAGTCATTCAATAGATCCCACACCGGCTTGAGTTTGGTCCTGGCTTCGCACATTGCCTTTCGAGCAGCTTCTAGTCTCAACTGCTTTCTGTCTGCTTGTTTTTGTACTCAACGCTACAAAGTCGTGAGTCGTGGTTTGACTTTGAAGTCGTGATTTACGTGCTCAAAAACCTGCCTGGAACGCAGCATTAATAACGGTCGCCTAGAAAGACTCACGCTGGGGGATCAGTTAGAATATTTTAAACTTACGTGTACAAAACAAAATCAGGGTTAAATACAAAAATAACAAACAAAAATAATTATTTCATGTATTTATTCTTTTTAGTTCTTTTGTTAGAAACTCACACTCACGGATGACATGGTCATTGCACGCCCTCAGGCAACAACCTACAGATGATTAACGAATACTTTTAAATCATCCACCAAATGATCATCTCTTTCTTACAGTTTAACAGTAAACAACAATTCCACAAATTATTAAAACACCTGGTTGTTAGTAAAACACATTAAATCGAGTTAATGCTTAAATTAAATATTTTAATAATAAAAATAATACACCTATATAATTGACCTTATTAATATAATTTCATTTAATTTTAAAATGCATCTATATAATATTGTCTCTATATTTTAATGTGTTTTATTCAAGTAATGAGGGTAATCTGGGCGGTTGCTAGGGTGTTCTGTGTGTTTGCTAGGTGGTTGCTAGGGTTGTCTTGGTGGTTGCTATGATGTTGCTAGGCGGTTGCTAGGGTATTCATTTGGTTGCTAGGGTGTTGCTAGGAAGTTGCTAGGGTATTCTGGGTGGTTGCTATGGTGTTGCTAGGCGGTTGCTAGGGTATTATGGGTGGTTGCTATGGGGTTGTTAGGCAGTTGCTAGGGTGTTATGGGTGGTTGCTATGGTGTTGCTAGGTGGTTGCTAGGGTATTCTACTGGTTGCTAGGGTGTTGCTAGGCGGTTGCTAGGGTGTTCTGGGTGGTTGCTAGGGTGTTGCTAGGGTGTTTTGGGTGGTTGCTAGGGTGTTCTGGGTGGTTGCTAGGGTGTTGCTAGGCGGTTGCTAGGGTGTTCTGGGTGGTTGCTAGGGGGTTGCTAGGTGGTTGCTAGGTGGTTGCTAGGGTGTTCTGGGTGGTTGCTAGGTGGTTGCTAGGGTGTTTTGGGTGGTTGCTAGGGTGTTGCTAGGTGGTTGCTAGGGTGTTGTGGGTGGTTGCTAGGGTGTTGCTAGGTGGTTGCTAGGGTGTTCTGAGGTGTTGCTAGGGTGTTGCTAGGCGGTTGCTAGGGTATTCTGGGTGGTTGCTATGGTGTTGCTAGGCGGTTGCTAGGGTGTTTTAGGTGGTTGCTATGGTATTCTGGATGGTTGCTATGGTGTTACTAGGTGGTTGGTAGTGTTCACATTTGGTTACTATAGAGTTTTTATAATGTTCATGGCATGATTTAGCACTTAGCTAATCAATATTAGCATGTAGCTATTCACAGCTAGCATGTTTAGCATGTAGCAAGTCCTGTTTGCTAGCATGAGTCAAAAGAGCCAACCCCCATCTCTATACGATGTTCTGATGCAGAGATATTGGTCTTGCAAAACGGTTGCTAGGGTACTCTGTTTGGTTGCTAGGGAGTGGCTTGGCAGCTGCCAATCATGAAGCTCCAAAGTCAATGTGAATGTATAAACCAACCCCCATCTCTATACGACGTTTTGATGCAGAGATATAGGTCTTGCAAAATGGTTGCTAGGGTACCTTGTTTGGTTGCTAGGGAGTGGCTTGGCAGCTGCCAATCATGAAACTCCAAAGGCTGCTTGTCAGTATGAATGATATAAACCAACTCCCATGCCTCTGTGACATTCAGAATGGACGATATTCCTCTTTGGATTTTGGTTGCTAAGGTGCTCGACAATGGTTGCTAGGGCGTGGCTAGGAAGTGTTGAGGTGATTCATGATTGGCTGTTTGCTGCCCCGAGTCAAACCAGACCACCCTCATGTTTCTATGACAATTCAGTCCAGAGATATCCCTTCGATCTCTTTCAATGGAAGTCTATGGAACTTGTTGCTAAGGAGCTCTAAATGGTTGCTAGGGCGTGGCTTGATAGCTTCACAATGATCCAAGGAGAATGATTGGCCGTCTGAGTAAAATGAGCCCGCCCCTTTGTCTCTACGACACTGTGATCCAGAGTTATGTTCAATATAAAAGCGGTTTCTATGGTGTAGGACGGCCCATTTCATGGGCCGTCCTACACCATAGTAAGTCAATGGGGCAACTTTGGGCAGCTCCTGCCCCACAGGGGTGCAACTTTTACCCCATTGTGTGGTATGTTCTTACAGAGCCTGTCAGCCTCTTCAAATGTGGCAAATTTCACGTTTCTGTGACATCCTCGTTCCGAGCTACGACTCGTCAAAGTTTGACGCAATGTTAAGTCTATGGGATTTTTCGGCCGGTTTTTCGCCCCTGGGGCGAACATCGTACCCCCGATCCCTTATAAAAGTCATAGCACACCATTCCCGAACAGGCCGCACGTTTTGACACCTCATTCGTGGGTCTGTGACAAAAACTGCGGGAGGAGTAGCGCGTCAAAAAGTGGCCAGAAGAATAATAAGAATAAGAATAAGAATAAGAATAAGAACTAGAATGTACATTTCCAGAAGAAAATGTGAAGTGGTGCTTGCAGTGGCAAAACTCGCCGCTCGGTTGCTAGGGTGTGGTACATTGTTGCAAACGAGCCAACAAACATGTCTGTACGATGTTCTGGTGCTGAGATATGGCTTATTCATGCTGTTCAGGTGGCTGCTAGGGTGTTTTGGGTGGTTGCTAGGGTGTTCTGTTGGTTGCTAGGGTAATTCTGGGTGGTTGCTAGGGTGTTCTGGGTGGTTGCTAGGTGGTTGCTAGGGTGTTCTGGGTGGTTGCTAGGTGGTTGCTAGGGTATTCTGGGTGGTTGCTAGGGCATTGCTAGGCCGTTGCTAGGGCGTTACTAGGCGGTTGCTAGGGTGTTCTGGGTGGTTGCTATGGTGTTGCTAGGTGGTTGCTAGGGTATTCTGGGTGGTTGCTATGGCGTTGCTAGGCGGTTGCTAGGGTATTCCGGGTGGTTGCTAGGCGGTTGCTAGGGTGTTCTGGGTGGTTGCTATGGTGTTGCTAGGCGGTTGCTAGGGTATTATGGGTGGTTGCTATGGGGTTGTTAGGCAGTTGCTAGGGTGTTATGGGTGGTTGCTATGGTGTTGCTAGGTGGTTGCTAGGGTATTCTACTGGTTGCTAGGGTGTTGCTAGGCGGTTGCTAGGGTGTTCTGGGTGGTTGCTAGGGTGTTGCTAGGGTGTTTTGGGTGGTTGCTAGGGTGTTCTGGGTGGTTGCTAGGGTGTTGCTAGGCGGTTGCTAGGGTGTTCTGGGTGGTTGCTAGGGGGTTGCTAGGTGGTTGCTAGGTGGTTGTTAGGGTGTTCTGGGTGGTTGCTAGGTGGTTGCTAGGGTGTTTTGGGTGGTTGCAAGGGTGTTGCTAGGTGGTTGCTAGGGTGTTGTGGGTGGTTGCTAGGGTGTTGCTAGGTGGTTGCTAGGGTGTTCTGAGGTGTTGCTAGGGTGTTGCTAGGCGGTTGCTAGGGTATTCTGGGTGGTTGCTATGGTGTTGCTAGGCGGTTGCTAGGGTGTTTTAGGTGGTTGCTATGGTATTCTGGATGGTTGCTATGGTGTTACTAGGTGGTTGGTAGTGTTCACATTTGGTTACTATAGAGTTTTTATAATGTTCATGGCATGATTTAGCACTTAGCTAATCAATATTAGCATGTAGCTATTCACAGCTAGCATGTTTAGCATGTAGCAAGTCCTGTTTGCTAGCATGAGTCAAAAGAGCCAACCCCCATCTCTATACGATGTTCTGATGCAGAGATATTGGTCTTGCAAAACGGTTGCTAGGGTACTCTGTTTGGTTGCTAGGGAGTGGCTTGGCAGCTGCCAATCATGAAGCTCCAAAGTCAATGTGAATGTATAAACCAACCCCCATCTCTATACGACGTTTTGATGCAGAGATATAGGTCTTGCAAAATGGTTGCTAGGGTACCTTGTTTGGTTGCTAGGGAGTGGCTTGGCAGCTGCCAATCATGAAACTCCAAAGGCTGCTTGTCAGTATGAATGATATAAACCAACTCCCATGCCTCTGTGACATTCAGAATGGACGATATTCCTCTTTGGATTTTGGTTGCTAAGGTGCTCGACAATGGTTGCTAGGGCGTGGCTAGGAAGTGTTGAGGTGATTCATGATTGGCTGTTTGCTGCCCCGAGTCAAACCAGACCACCCTCATGTTTCTATGACAATTCAGTCCAGAGATATCCCTTCGATCTCTTTCAATGGAAGTCTATGGAACTTGTTGCTAAGGAGCTCTAAATGGTTGCTAGGGCGTGGCTTGATAGCTTCACAATGATCCAAGGAGAATGATTGGCCGTCTGAGTAAAATGAGCCCGCCCCTTTGTCTCTACGACACTGTGATCCAGAGTTATGTTCAATATAAAAGCGGTTTCTATGGTGTAGGACGGCCCATTTCATGGGCCGTCCTACACCATAGTAAGTCAATGGGGCAACTTTGGGCAGCTCCTGCCCCACAGGGGTGCAACTTTTACCCCATTGTGTGGTATGTTCTTACAGAGCCTGTCAGCCTCTTCAAATGTGGCAAATTTCACGTTTCTGTGACATCCTCGTTCCGAGCTACGACTCGTCAAAGTTTGACGCAATGTTAAGTCTATGGGATTTTTCGGCCGGTTTTTCGCCCCTGGGGCGAACATCGTACCCCCGATCCCTTATAAAAGTCATAGCACACCATTCCCGAACAGGCCGCACGTTTTGACACCTCATTCGTGGGTCTGTGACAAAAACTGCGGGAGGAGTAGCGCGTCAAAAAGTGGCCAGAAGAATAATAAGAATAAGAATAAGAATAAGAATAATAAGTATGTGAGATAACAATAGTGTTGCTTTGCCATAGGCAAGCACCACTAATAATAAGTATGTGAGATAACAATAGTGTTGCTTTGCCATAGGCAAGCACCACTAACTAGAATGTACATTTCCAGAAGAAAATGTGAAGTGGTGCTTGCAGTGGCAAAACTCGCCACTCGGTTGCTAGGGTGTGGTACATGATTGCATACTAGGCAACAAACATGTCTGTACTATGTTCTGGTGCTGAGATATGGCTTATTCATGTTGTTCAGGTGGTTGCTAGGGCATTGCTAAGGTGTTCTGAGTGGTTGCTAGGGTGTTTTGGGTGGTTGCTAGGGTATTCTGGGTGGTTGCTAGGGTGTTCTGGTTGGTTGCTAGGGTATTTTGGGTGGTTGCTAGGGCGTTGCTAGGGTGTTCTGGGTGGTTGCTAGGTGGTTGCTAGGGTGTTCTAGGTGGTTGCTATGGTGTTGCTAGGCGGTTGCTCGGGTATTCTGGGTGGTTGCTAGGGCGTTGCTAGGCGGTTGCTAGGGTATTCTGGGAGGTTGCTAGGGCGTTGCTAGGCGGTTGCTAGGGTGTTCTGGGTGGTTGCTAGGCGGCTGCTAGGGTATTCTGGGTGGTTGCTATGGTGTTGCTAGGCGGTTGCTAGGGTATTCTGGGTGGTTGCTAGGGCGTTGCTAGGCAGTTGCTAGGGTATTCTTGGTTGTTGCTAGGGCGTTGCTAGGCGGTTGCTAGGGTGTTCTGGGTGGTTGCTATGGTGTTGCTAGGTGGTTGCTAGGGTGTTCTGAGTGGTTGCTAGGGTGTTGCTAGGCGGTTGCTAGGGTATCCTGGGTGGTTGCTAGGCGGTTGCTAGGGTGTTCTGGGTGGTTGCTAGGGCGTTGCTAGGCAGTTGCTAGGGTGTTCTGGGTGGTTGCTAGGGTGTTGCTAGGGTAATTTGGGTGGTTGCTAGGGTGTTGCTAGGTGGTTGCTAGGGTGTTCTGAGTGGTTGCTAGGGTGTTGCTAGGTGGTTGCTAGGGTGTTCTGAGTGGTTGCTAGGGTGTTGCTAGGCGGTTGCTAGGGTATCCTGGGTGGTTGCTAGGGCGTTGCTAGGCAGTTGCTAGGGTAATCTTGGTGGTTGCTAGGGCGTTGCTAGGCGGTTGCTAGGGTGTTCTGGGTGGTTGCTATGGTGTTGCTAGGTGGTTGCTAGGGTATTCTGGGTGGTTGCTATGGCGTTGCTAGGCGGTTGCTAGGGTATTCTGGATGGTTGCCAGGGTGTTGCTAGGCGGTTGCTAGGGTGTTTTGGGTGGTTGCTAGGGTGTTGCTAGGTGGTTGCTAGGGTGTTCTGAGTGGTTGCTAGGGTGTTGCTAGGTAGTTGCTAGGGTATCCTGGGTGGTTGCTAGGCGGTTGCTAGGGTGTTCTGGGTGGTTGCTAGGGCGTTGCTAGGCAGTTGCTAGGGTGTTCTGGGTGGTTGCTAGGGTGTTGCTAGGGTGTTTTGGGTGGTTGCTAGGGTGTTGCTAGGTGGTTGCTAGGGTGTTCTGAGTGGTTGCTAGGGTGTTGCTAGGCGGTTGCTAGGGTATTCTGGGTGGTTGCTAGGGCGTTGCTAGGCAGTTGCTAGGGTATTCTTGGTGGTTGCTAGGGCGTTGCTAGGCGGTTGCTAGGGTGCTCTGGGTGGTTGCTATGGTGTTGCTAGGTGGTTGCTAGGGTATTCTGGGTGGTTGCTATGGCGTTGCTAGGCGGTTGCTAGGGTATTCTGGATGGTTGCCAGGGTGTTGCTAGGCGGTTGCTAGGGTGTTTTGGGTGGTTGCTAGGGTGTTGCTATGTGGTTGCTAGGGTGTTCTGAGTGGTTGCTAGGGTGTTGCTAGGCGGTTGCTAGGGTATCCTGGGTGGTTGCTAGGCGGTTGCTAGGGTGTTCTGGGTGGTTGCTAGGGCGTTGCTAGGCAGTTCTGGGTGGTTGCTAGGGTGTTGCTAGGGTAATTTGGGTGGTTGCTATGGTGTTACTAGGTGGTTGGTAGTTGTCAAAGATGGTTACTGTTGAGTTTGTAGCATTTTATTGGCATGATTTAGCACTTAGCTAATCAATATTAGCATGTAGCTATTCACTGCTAGCATGTTTAGCATGTAGCAAGTCCTGTTTGCTAGCATGAGTAAAAAGAGCCAACCCCCATCTCTATACGATGTTTTGATGCAGAGATATAGGTCTTGCAAAACGGTTGCTAGGGTACTATGTTTGGTTGCTAGGGAGTGGCTTGGCAGCTGCCAATCATGAAGCTCCAAAGTCAATGTGAATGTATAAACCAACCCCCATCTCTATACGACGTTTTGATGCAGAGATATAGGTCTTGCAAAATGGTTGCTAGGGTACCTTGTTTGGTTGCTAGGGAGTGGCTTGGCAGCTGCCAATCATGAAACTCCAAAGGCTGCTTGTCAGTATGAATGATATAAACCAACTCCCATGCCTCTGTGACATTCAGAATGGACGATATTCCTCTTTGGATTTTGGTTGCTAAGGTGCTCGACAATGGTTGCTAGGGCGTGGCTAGGAAGTGTTGAGGTGATTCATGATTGGCTGTTTGCTGCCCCGAGTCAAACCAGACCACCCTCATGTTTCTATGACAATTCAGTCCAGAGATATCCCTTCGATCTCTTTCAATGGAAGTCTATGGAACTTGTTGCTAAGGAGCTCTAAATGGTTGCTAGGGCGTGGCTTGATAGCTTCACAATGATCCAAGGAGAATGATTGGCCGTCTGAGTAAAATGAGCCCGCCCCTTTGTCTCTACGACACTGTGATCCAGAGTTATGTTCAATATAAAAGCGGTTTCTATGGTGTAGGACGGCCCATTTCATGGGCCGTCCTACACCATAGTAAGTCAATGGGGCAACTTTGGGCAGCTCCTGCCCCACAGGGGTGCAACTTTTACCCCATTGTGTGGTATGTTCTTACAGAGCCTGTCAGCCTCTTCAAATGTGGCAAATTTCACGTTTCTGTGACATCCTCGTTCCGAGCTACGACTCGTCAAAGTTTGACGCAATGTTAAGTCTATGGGATTTTTCGGCCGGTTTTTCGCCCCTGGGGCGAACATCGTACCCCCGATCCCTTATAAAAGTCATAGCACACCATTCCCGAACAGGCCGCACGTTTTGACACCTCATTCGTGGGTCTGTGACAAAAACTGCGGGAGGAGTAGCGCGTCAAAAAGTGGCCAGAAGAATAATAAGAATAAGAATAAGAATAAGAATAAGAACTAGAATGTACATTTCCAGAAGAAAATGTGAAGTGGTGCTTGCAGTGGCAAAACTCACCACTCGGTTGCTATGGTGTGGTACATGATTGCATACAAGCCAACAAACATGTCTGTACGATGTTCTGGTGCTGAGATATGGCTTATTCATGTTGTTCAGGTGGTTGCTAGGGTGTTTTAGGTGGTTGCTATGGTATTCTGGATGGTTGCTATGGTGTTACTAGGTGGTTGGTAGTGTTCACATTTGGTTACTATAGAGTTTTTATAATGTTCATGGCATGATTTAGCACTTAGCTAATCAATATTAGCATGTAGCTATTCACAGCTAGCATGTTTAGCATGTAGCAAGTCCTGTTTGCTAGCATGAGTCAAAAGAGCCAACCCCCATCTCTATACGATGTTCTGATGCAGAGATATTGGTCTTGCAAAACGGTTGCTAGGGTACTCTGTTTGGTTGCTAGGGAGTGGCTTGGCAGCTGCCAATCATGAAGCTCCAAAGTCAATGTGAATGTATAAACCAACCCCCATCTCTATACGACGTTTTGATGCAGAGATATAGGTCTTGCAAAATGGTTGCTAGGGTACCTTGTTTGGTTGCTAGGGAGTGGCTTGGCAGCTGCCAATCATGAAACTCCAAAGGCTGCTTGTCAGTATGAATGATATAAACCAACTCCCATGCCTCTGTGACATTCAGAATGGACGATATTCCTCTTTGGATTTTGGTTGCTAAGGTGCTCGACAATGGTTGCTAGGGCGTGGCTAGGAAGTGTTGAGGTGATTCATGATTGGCTGTTTGCTGCCCCGAGTCAAACCAGACCACCCTCATGTTTCTATGACAATTCAGTCCAGAGATATCCCTTCGATCTCTTTCAATGGAAGTCTATGGAACTTGTTGCTAAGGAGCTCTAAATGGTTGCTAGGGCGTGGCTTGATAGCTTCACAATGATCCAAGGAGAATGATTGGCCGTCTGAGTAAAATGAGCCCGCCCCTTTGTCTCTACGACACTGTGATCCAGAGTTATGTTCAATATAAAAGCGGTTTCTATGGTGTAGGACGGCCCATTTCATGGGCCGTCCTACACCATAGTAAGTCAATGGGGCAACTTTGGGCAGCTCCTGCCCCACAGGGGTGCAACTTTTACCCCATTGTGTGGTATGTTCTTACAGAGCCTGTCAGCCTCTTCAAATGTGGCAAATTTCACGTTTCTGTGACATCCTCGTTCCGAGCTACGACTCGTCAAAGTTTGACGCAATGTTAAGTCTATGGGATTTTTCGGCCGGTTTTTCGCCCCTGGGGCGAACATCGTACCCCCGATCCCTTATAAAAGTCATAGCACACCATTCCCGAACAGGCCGCACGTTTTGACACCTCATTCGTGGGTCTGTGACAAAAACTGCGGGAGGAGTAGCGCGTCAAAAAGTGGCCAGAAGAATAATAAGAATAAGAACTAGAATGTACATTTCCAGAAGAAAATGTGAAGTGGTGCTTGCAGTGGCAAAACTCACCACTCGGTTGCTAGGTTGTGGTACATGATTGCATACGAGCCAACAAACATGTCTGTACGATGTTCTGGTGCTGAGATATGGCTTATTCATGTTGTTCAGGTGGTTGCTAGGGTGTTTTGGGTGGTTTCTAGGGTATTCTGGGTAGTTGCTAGGGCATTGCTAGGGTGTTCTGGGTGGTTGCTAGGCGGTTGCTAGGGTATTCTGGGTGGTTGCTAGGATGTTGGTAGGTGGTTGCTAGGGTATTCTGGGTGGTTGCTAGGGCGTTGCTAGGTGGTTGCTAGGGTGTTCTGGGTGGTTGCTAGGTGGTTGCTAGGGTATTCTGGGTGGTTGCTATGGTGTTGCTAGGCAGTTGCTAGGGTATTCTGGGTGGTTGCTAGGCAGTTGCTAGGCTGTTCTTGGTGGTTGCTAGGGTGTTCTGGGTGGTTGCTATGGTGTTGCTAGGTTGTTGCTAGGGTATTCTGGGTGGTTGCTATGGCGTTGCTAGGCGGTTGCTAGGGTATTCTGGGTGGTTGCTAGGCGGTTGCTAGGGTGTTCTGGGTGGTTGCTATGGTGTTGCTAGGCGGTTGCTAGGGTATTCTCGGTGGTTGCTAGGGCGTTGCTAGGCAGTTACTAGGGTATTCTTTGTGGTTGCTAGGGCGTTGCTAGGCGGTTGCTAGGGTATTCTGGGTGGTTGCTATGGTGTTGCTAGGCGGTTGCTAGGGTGTTTTAGGTGGTTGCTATGGTATTCTGGATGGTTGCTATGGTGTTACTAGGTGGTTGGTAGTGTTCACATTTGGTTACTATAGAGTTTTTATAATGTTCATGGCATGATTTAGCACTTAGCTAATCAATATTAGCATGTAGCTATTCACAGCTAGCATGTTTAGCATGTAGCAAGTCCTGTTTGCTAGCATGAGTGAAAAGAGCCAACCCCCATCTCTATACGATGTTCTGATGCAGAGATATTGGTCTTGCAAAACGGTTGCTAGGGTACTCTGTTTGGTTGCTAGGGAGTGGCTTGGCAGCTGCCAATCATGAAGCTCCAAAGTCAATGTGAATGTATAAACCAACCCCCATCTCTATACGACGTTTTGATGCAGAGATATAGGTCTTGCAAAATGGTTGCTAGGGTACCTTGTTTGGTTGCTAGGGAGTGGCTTGGCAGCTGCCAATCATGAAACTCCAAAGGCTGCTTGTCAGTATGAATGATATAAACCAACTCCCATGCCTCTGTGACATTCAGAATGGACGATATTCCTCTTTGGATTTTGGTTGCTAAGGTGCTCGACAATGGTTGCTAGGGCGTGGCTAGGAAGTGTTGAGGTGATTCATGATTGGCTGTTTGCTGCCCCGAGTCAAACCAGACCACCCTCATGTTTCTATGACAATTCAGTCCAGAGATATCCCTTCGATCTCTTTCAATGGAAGTCTATGGAACTTGTTGCTAAGGAGCTCTAAATGGTTGCTAGGGCGTGGCTTGATAGCTTCACAATGATCCAAGGAGAATGATTGGCCGTCTGAGTAAAATGAGCCCGCCCCTTTGTCTCTACGACACTGTGATCCAGAGTTATGTTCAATATAAAAGCGGTTTCTATGGTGTAGGACGGCCCATTTCATGGGCCGTCCTACACCATAGTAAGTCAATGGGGCAACTTTGGGCAGCTCCTGCCCCACAGGGGTGCAACTTTTACCCCATTGTGTGGTATGTTCTTACAGAGCCTGTCAGCCTCTTCAAATGTGGCAAATTTCACGTTTCTGTGACATCCTCGGAAGGGCCGTCCTACACCATAGTAAGTCAATGGGGCAACTTTGGGCAGCTCCTGCCCCACAGGGGTGCAACTTTTACCCCATTGTGTGGTATGTTCTTACAGAGCCTGTCAGCCTCTTCAAATGTGGCAAATTTCACGTTTCTGTGACATCCTCGTTCCGAGCTACGACTCGTCAAAGTTTGACGCAATGTTAAGTCTATGGGATTTTTCGGCCGGTTTTTCGCCCCTGGGGCGAACATCGTACCCCCGATCCCTTATAAAAGTCATAGCACACCATTCCCGAACAGGCCGCACGTTTTGACACCTCATTCGTGGGTCTGTGACAAAAACTGCGGGAGGAGTAGCGCGTCAAAAAGTGGCCAGAAGAATAATAAGAATAAGAATAAGAATAAGAATAAGAATAATAAGTATGTGAGATAACAATAGTGTTGCTTTGCCATAGGCAAGCACCACTAATAATAAGTATGTGAGATAACAATAGTGTTGCTTTGCCATAGGCAAGCACCACTAATAATAAGTATACAGAAGAACACTAGTGTTGCTTTGCCTATGGCAAGCACCACTAATAAGTTTAAATAGGATTTCAGTAAGTTGGCTCTCACAAGCCAACTTAATAATAAGTTTAAATAGGATTTCAGTAAGTTGGCTCTCACAAGCCAACTTAATAAGTTTAAATAGGATTTCAGTAAGTTGGCTCTCACAAGCCAACTTAATAAGTTTAAATAGGATTTCAGTAAGTTGGCTCTCACAAGCCAACTTAATAAGTTTAAATAGGATTTCAGTAAGTTGGCTCTCACAAGCCAACTTAATAAGTTTAAATAGGATTTCAGTAAGTTGGCTCTTACAAGCCAACTTAATAAGTTTAAATAGGATTTCAGTAAGTTGGCTCTCACAAGCCAACTTAATAAGTTTAAATAGGATTTCAGTAAGTTGGCTCTCACAAGCCAACTTAATAATAATAATAATAAGTTTAAATAGGATTTCAGTAAGTTGGCTCTCATAAGCCAACTTAATAATAATAAGTTTAAGTACAATATCAGTAAGTTGGCTTTCACAAGCCAACTTAATAATAAGTTTAAGTACAATATCAGTAAGTTGGCTTTCACAAGCCAACTTAATAAAATAAAAAATATTATTAATATAAAAATGTATATTAAATCATGAATTTAAAACTCATTTTGAAGTTCTATGAAGTGGCATTTTTATAATTTAATGTGCCTAATGCGCCATTTCTCAACCACAATCGGCCCAGCTACACACAGCCAAAACCTTGCCAGGTCTGGCAACCGTTACTGGGCCAAAACTGGCTCACTTCCGGTGAGTCGCTGCCAGTACACAGCCGAGTGAGCCGACACTCAGCCGCAATTGGCCCGATTCTGCTGGCTACCTGGGCATAGTCAACGTTCCTGCCGGGTACAAAAAGTATCTGATGACACTGCCTTAGTGGGTCTACTTAATCAGGGCGATGATCTTGCTTACAGAAGGGAGGTTCAGTCTTTTTCCAGCTGGTGTGAATATCTGTTTTCCAGCATATCAGTTGAGGACAAAAATAGGATAAATAAGCTGATCAAGAGAGCTGGTTCGGTTATTGGTCTTACCCCAGACTTATTTGAGGTAACTGTGGAAAATAGGATAAGGTCGAAACTAAAAATAGTCTTGCTTTTTTGAAGGACTCAGAAGCTCTTTATTATTATTTATAGACTTATTGAGTCTCTATTATTTTGTTTTTACAGTTTTTTGCATTCTGTACTTTTGATTTGTGATTTTAATAGTCTCTTAATGCAGAATTATTTATCTGTCTGTTAGTTGTGTATTGTGTTTGTTGGCTGAATGGTCTAAGTTGGAGGCAAACCAGTTTCCCTGTCGGGATTCATAAAGTTTTTCTAATCTAATCTTTTTGCTTGCTTAGTTGGGGACATTTAATATTCAACAATATTATTGATCTGCCTTACTTTAGGTGGACGATGAATAAATTTTCTTCTAGAAACAAACTTTGTTGTATTATTTTCATGTTATCACTGTGAAGCTGCTTTGATACAATCTGTATTGTAAAAAGTGCTATATAAATAAAGGTGACTTGACTTAATTGACTTAGTGCTCATCTCTGAGCGTTTTCCTGGTCTTACGTCCGTTGGTTTTGGATTTCTTGTCTGTCTCTGGATTACCCTTTTGCCTGTGCTCCCTGCCTGCCTGTTTGTTTGTTTGTTTGTTTGGACTGCTTACTTTGTGTTTATGACCTCTTGCCTGTTATCTTGATTACGTCTTTGGATTACCCTTTCAAATAAATACTGCATTTGGATCCTCAACCTTCATGTCTTGGAGCAGTTCGTGACACAATCAGTTTTTCCAGCAGTCAACTATCAGTATTGATTATTTATGAATTTTAAGAAAGGGTTTATACCACATAAAAAAAATTATCTTAGCATGTACAGCGTGTGTAGCAATATCAGGAATCGTTGAACTGACAGAATCAGAACCAGGGAGCTCGTATGTACTGCGCACGCATATATATGTATTTATTAACTAAATCATGAACACATAACTAATCTAAAAACACACATATTCACAAAACATGCTTACAATAGAAATGGTAAAGTGAAAGTGGATTAAACCAGAAAAAGGAAATGAAACTATGGAGAAGAGTCATTTAACCATATGAAAAAATCAGCTTCTTAGTTCTTAGTTTAAAAACGCCTTGTTTAAAAAGGGGTTCCCAACGTATTACTTGTTAAATTGTACGATACTTGCATTGCTGTTGCAGTTGAAGCAGTTTCGTAAAATCTCTTAAGAACGATTTTATGGTTCTGTGAGTCGATGTTGTTGAAGTCGCAATTGATTTCTTCTGCGTTGAATTAAATAAATGATGACGGACTTGATCGATGTTAGTTTGACTCTGTTAGGTTTGAGTAAGTTGCACATGGCTTGATGAGTTGGGGCTTGACGGCCCGCAACCTTGCGGTCAGACCGGGTTTCTGGTCCCACTAGCATAACAACCCGGAGAAGAAAAAAGTGAAGGCGGTCACTCTGACAGTGCCTTTTAACTCTGCCTCCACGGGTCAGTGAGCCAATGTTAGCTTAAGCTTTAAGAGGGAAAGTTTTCAGGTATGGTCCCGAATCCAGTGGCCACATCAAGTGTAGAGAAGATTGTGTCTCCTCTGATTCTGGGTGTTTCTTGCTCCAGCTGGGTCAAGGGCCATCGGGACAGTGGCACCTGTTGATGCAGTTTCCTGTAGTCAATGGTGGGGTGCCATTTGCCGTTTTTGGACGGGGATTTTGTTTGAGGACGGACCAGATGGGGGCAGAATAGGTGCTGAGGCATGGAAGGATGACACCTTTTTTCAAGCATGGGTTCGATGATCTCTTGCCCCGGTTCGTGTGGAGCGATGGGGATCTTGTACTGCCTGACAAAAGTGAGAGGAGCATTAGGGTGCATTGGGATGCGCACGGTGTGGAGTTCGGTGAGACCACAATCTAAAGAGTCTTTGGTAAAGGATGCTTTGAACTTGTAAAGTACTTTGTAGATCTGCATCATTTTTAATTGCTTCAGCGTCTTTTAGAATTTGCTGAACTTGAGACTCAAATCCTGGGTATGGCTCCTCTGTTGGTGTGTCGTCTGTCGTGTTGGCAGGCAGACGTGCAGCAGTGTCGTCAGTCTCGCAGGCAGGCTGTCTGGAGACTTTGTATGCTGCAAGGTGTTGGTCCTCTGTCAGTGCTGTTCTGCATACCTGGTCTTTGTCCATCGGCATGACCGAAGTAATGGAGATGAGTTTGAAGGGTGCTGTGAACACTGTGTGGTCTGTGTTCCCTTCGGGCATCATTGAATATGGGATGGGCCCAATGATTGGTAGTGTGAGTTCAAAAGTCATGGAAGTCGCGGCTCAATAGCCATCCCACTCGGTAGGCTTTGGGAATTGTGATGTCCCTTGCCATGCCGTTGTTGACTACACAAGATGACACTTCAGTAAGGGGTGTGGCTTGCAGCGTGAGTCCAAGTTCAACACATTCAGGTGAGGGTTGAAAGAAGCCCAGCGTGTGGTTTAGGGTTCGACCACAACGCATGTTGAGCCGGTCGGCGACCCCTTTGGTGTAAAATGGTATCACAGTTTCCTGTTCGTTGATTAGGGTGCAAACCTCAGGAATGGTCTGACCTGACAGGAGGTTCTCAGTGTTGGTTGGAACAACAGGGGGCTGTAAAGTCAATGGGGCCCACACTACCTCATCCACATGAGCCTTGTGGCGAGTCAGGATGTCTGCTCCGATGTAGACATCATGGGGCGGGTCCGGAAGGACCAGGAAGTAATGGGTCAGAAAGTCGGTGGTTCCAGTTCAGGTTCAAAGCGCAGACACCTTTGGCCGTCATCATGGTTGATGGGCACGTGTTTAAAGGAAAATTGGTGTGCTTGCTGGCAGAAGGAAGGTCCGGTGTGTCTTCAATGAGAGCATTGAATAGTGAGACACTGATGGCTGAGTTGTCTGCCCATAGTGCAAGTACAATGTCAGTGGTGGTTACGTCATTCAACTGCAGGTCAGTTGTGACCTTGGGGCAGAAGGAATCAGAGTCTTTGGTGAGCTGAAATGTGCGGAGTGGTGAACTTGGATCTTGGTCTGGTGCTGGAACTGTGTCCCCGTGGCTGGCTGTGAGAGTTCCCGTGAACTCTGTGACCTGACAGTCTGGCTCTGCGGGAATTCTCGTGACCTCTGTGACCCAACAGTCTGGCTCGGGTGGCCTGTGTGACTGGAGGGGGAGGGGTTCCCGCACTTGAGCCCAAACTTACAGTTATTTGAAGTCCAGTAAAGGTTCAAAGCGATCTAGCAGGTCTTTGCCAATTAGAAGTGGGTAAGTGTTCATTTTTGAGATGTACACTGGGTGGATCAGATTCATAGAACCAATTGTCAGGTGGATGGGAGCTACCTGTTTGAGCCGGATGTCGTTCTGGCTGTGGGATTGCACATTCAGCTCACATGTTTGAGATTTAAGAGTTCGATCTTGGCTCTTAGTTTTAGCACTGAGTCTTTCAAATAGTTGGGCTGACCTTAACGTGATGTCTGAGCCGGTGTCTAGCAGGGTGTCAAGGCTCAAATCATAGTCCACAGTGGTTGTTAGGTAGAGTTTTTCGGCCCACCCCCTTTTTGATCAGGTTTCCCAGAAGTCTTGGCGTCGGGGCTGGTCTGTGTGGGTCGCTGCGGAGGCAGGTAGCCAAAACAGCATTTCTTGGTCTTTTGGGACTTTGGTCCCAGTCGTGGGACGCTGTGCTGTCCTGCTCAGGCTGTGCAGCTGTCAGCTGTGGAGCTTGGGTGATGCTGACACCTTGTGATGTGACAGTTAGCTCTGTGGTCTTTGGCTGACGAGCAGTGTTCTGGGTGCCTGTTTCAAGTCTTACGCTTAGACATAGGACGTCTGGCTCGTCCCCCTTGTTTCTCTTGTGAGATCTCATGTACAGAAGCTCTTTCAACACCTTCAGGATCTCTGCCGTCTCTGACGTGGTTGCACTGTTTTTATCTGATGTGTGCTCAGACTTGTGCTTACCAGTGGCATGTTGAGAGGGGTACCGCTCCGGGCTGTCTGGGTTTGAGTCTCTTGGTGATGGGGGTAAGCTGTTTCTGGGTCGCCGGCAGGCTTCCCAGAATCTTTCAGAGCGCTCGCTCTGGTGCCTTGGACGAGCACCATTGCGGCTGTGCTGCCCTTTGCTGGCTTGGAACCGTCTTGACTCTCTGTACAAAGGTCTGTGGTGTTGTGGGGCGCCCTCTAGAGTCAGCTCTGAATAGTGTTCGGAGACAGGGAAGATGGTGTTGTTTTTCACAGTCTTTCTGGACACAGTCTTTTGCTTGACATAAGTTTGTGAGCCAAGTCTCGTAGCTGTTGGGCAGACATGGTCCGTGAACAGGCCAGGATGCCCATGTGATGACTCACTGTGGGATGCAGGTTTTGGAGAAACAGAGTTCTGAAGTTTGAAATCCTCTTCCATACCTGGCTCTTTCCGTGCTCCGAAGTAGGCTTTTCGGAATCGGCCGTAGTGGGTCTGTGGGGTTTCAAGTCTTGTCTGCTTGAGGTCCATGGCGATGAGGACCCCTTGGTCTGATTCTGGATCAGAGAATTCTTTAATCAAAGATTGTCGCAGCTGCTGGTAGTCAGTTTTGACAGTCTCTGGTTGACGATATAGGAAGCTGCGCATGTCACGGCTAGACGTAATCCTTAGCAGGTGAAATCTGTCACAAGTAGTTACATTGGCTACAGTCTGTGAATGAAAGTCAATGTCTTGCAGGGTTCGGAGTGAACGTAGGGATGTTTCTGGCCAGCTTGATGAGTTCTTTGGGGGCCATGCCATGGTTAGCGGCAGGGGATCTCTGGAAGCTGGCTGGTGACATTTTGAGCAATGGGCTTTTAACCCCCCCCTTTCAGCTCTGAGTTTGTGGCTGAAAGGTACGGACCGGCTGGTTAGGGGAAACTTTGTGGTGTGCGTTTCCCCTTCCCGGTCATTCTGCAGTCTATAAGAGTGTTTCAACTCTTCGTGAACAATGTCAAGTTCGTTTTTGAGATCGTGTCTCTGCTGAGTAAGCTCGTGGATTTCAGCTCGGGCTGCGTGCAAGCGGTTTTTGCAGGCCTTGGCTTTAGCGTCTCTTTCTTTTAGTTCAGTCTCTGCTCTTGCAAGGAGAGCTTCACCTTGTCGGAGTTTCTCGTTGAGTTCCTCTCTGGCGTTTCTCTCCGCTTGCTTTCTTTGGTCTGTGTCGAGGCGAAGATCTTGCAGGGCATTTTGAAGTCTTTCTACTTCTTTCTGTAGCTCTGGATCTGTGTCGTCCTCTTTCTCGCGCTGGTTCTGGGTCTCGCGGAGTAGTTGATCTAGATGGCTCTGCGCGTGGGTCTGGTTCCTCCGCTTGAAGCTTTAGCGTTGTGGCTTCCTGCTCCAGGCTGATGCTGCTCCTTTCGCTGAGCCGTGCCTGGGCGACGGGGTTGTGTGCGATGCCTCCGACGATTCTGGCCCAGTCTTTGTAGTTGTAGCTCTGGGTCGGATCGTGGGCCATCAGCTTGTCCACGTCGGCGTCCTTAGGCAGGAAGGAGGTCGTCATGGCTCTCGACCATGACTGTAGGACCGGAACATACTGGCTCACTGTGGGCGAGAGGAACACAACACACAAAACAAAGAGACCAGTGCAAGTTCCTTCTAAGGTTAACGAGCTATACTCATACGGGCTATGCCGTTTATGAGAATTTTGGGGCTAACTGATGTAAACAGTTAGCGGAGCCAATTGATTTGGGTCGACGAAGGACCCGGACTAGAGTTTTGACAGGCAGTAGCCTAGCGGGTCACGTGATGACACCGGTTGCGTAATTGTCACTCTATTCTATTATTTAGCTTCCTTGGTGGCTCTCACAGGTTACTGTCTCTAAGTGAAATGAAAGAAACAAATCACAACAGAACACAAGATAGAAAAGATCAGAATGAAATAAAACAATAGGTCTGTAAAGAACTGGAATAAATACTAACACTGGAAGTGTTAGGGAGACTAAGGAGGCCTAAACCTACTACCGCTGATAGGGTTTAAGATAGGGCCTACGGGTGAGTGGGGTTGTCAGGATAGCAACCTAAGAAGAGGTGTGGCTTGGAGAAGAGATGGGCCAAACACTTAAAATATCCGGGAGATATCTAGTATTTTGTGGCTTATAGTAAGTGGGATGGTTTTTTTTTTTAATTAAATTTAGTTTACATGCGGTGAATTGAGTCCACTCCGGTGAGAACCAGTGGCATGGTCAACCTCCCTGGCGCTTCCCAAACACTCAACTGCGGTGTCCTCGGCCCTCCGTTACTCTGTGTCGCGTTGCGCCCTCCCAAACAGTCTTTTTGACTTTAAACACATCTCGGCAACGCCAAGATGTCAACCGCCAGACAACACTACAAAATTGGGCTGTTCCCCAGAACCCTCCCGGAGGAGTGGCCTCTTTTTAGGCCCCGGTTTAGGTACTGGTCCCAGAAATTGCCTTTTTGTGTCGGCTGGACTGGTTGACTACCTTTGGAGTGCCAAATTGCTGATGTCAGCACTGCGGGCCGCAACGACGGACAGAGATAAGAGAAACCGAGATTCACGCACAGCCAGTGTTGGTAACGCTGGTCGGACAACCCTGCTGGCCGGAACACCACCAGAGATGACTTCAAATCACCAAGGGAGTTACTACAATAGATACACAAAAAGGATGAACAAGGGAAGCATAAAGTGAATTAAGGCTTGTTTGTTTAAACCAAATTGAGTAATTATTTATGTAGCAATAAGAGTCGAAGGTTTTACTAAATAATAATAAAAAGAGGGAATTATGATAATGTTGGTAATTATCAAAATAACCTAACCCAAAAGAGAGGAAAAATAATAAAAATCTAAATATGAAGAGACAGGATTGAAACACGGTAGAAAAAGCAGGCCGCAGTAGTGGGTTTTCGCCACAAGGGGGGCGTCCTCCTTCTCCGTGCTTTGCCTGGGTAAACAGAACACTTGATTCAAATTCAAAATTCAAAACTTGTTTAAATTTAAAATTTAAAAAAAAGGAAAGAATTAAAAGGGAAATCAGAATGATATCCTATAATAGCTAATAAGGTAAAGCATCATTAATAACTATAAAATAATCAAAAGGGGAAGATGAGATAGATGCACAATTCAAAACGGAGTGAAAGGAGGAAAAGCGTGATGCCGACTTAGTGAGGAAGGCCACAGGGTGGCGCTGTTTCCTCCACATGGATATCAGTGGCTGACAGGCAAACACGACATAAATTTACACTGGTTTAAAACCAAATTAAAATAAGCGTGAAAGGAGATTGAGAAATCAGGATAATATTTTATAATAATTAACGATAACAGTAAAGTGTCATCAATAACTATAAAATAGTCAAAAGAGAAAAGTAGAAATAGGCAATTCAGAACAGAATTGAAAAGAGAGACAAGGAGAGTTGAGTGAGCGGACTTAGAAGGCGGCCACTAGGGGACTTCTAAGTGGGCTCTCTCTGGCTGTGCTGGGATTTAGTTTAAGTTTTAATTCAAATCTTGTTTGACCAAACTTAAAGTAAATGTACCAGTCAAAAGCAGAAAAATTTGTCTACCACAAAATAATATTCGCACAAGCAAAGCTATAAATGCAAATAATTATTGAGAATTTAGACAGGCTAATTCACAGGGAAATGAATTCAGCAGTAAAGAGAGCATTACCTTAAACGGCCACGAGATGGCGTAATTGTGCTCATGCATGCTGAAGTCAGAAGGCGGGGCGTAATTTGAGACTTCTAAATACCTAAAGGAACGCCCTCTGGTGTTTAGCGAGCGGAATTACAACCGACTTTAATGTGATTCAAACTAAGAGCTTTCAGCTTGCCTCGTGCGCTGATTTCCTGCAATAAATCACAAATAAACAAACAGATCTCTGCGGATCTTTCGGTGCTATACTGCACAGGAGTATATGGCGGGATTTCTTCGCCGCACATACACAAATGTGGACGACAGGAATTTTCGTCTGTTGGTTCGAACTCCAATAAACATTTTTCACAATAGCACTTATGATTTAAATGTATTAGATCTTCAATTGGGTAGCTACGCCAATTTTTGACCAGGAGTTTATCGTTTTTGTTGAATATCACTGGGTTAACCACGAATTCAATAACGACATTATGTAAGTAAGTAAGTAAGGCCTTTTACCACTGAACAGAGGAAACTCGCTCTCGATCAGATTTACGTCTTGCTCTGATAAAGAGATTCTCGTCTTAATCAGGCGTTTAAATAATATTAACATGTACCAGCTGCAAAGAGTTTGCTTCGTCTTTACAGGGACAGGTATAATATTATGAACTGCAGTTTAATTTAGCAATTAACAGTGTTCACATGTTAAACATATTTCACAGGGTCAATTTGCTTAACTGAGATCGGCTTCGTGCCGATCAGTTCTTCATTGGGTTGCGTTGCGCGACTTTCACTGGAGCGCGCATAAAAAAAAATTAATACACAATATACTCATAGATTGAAACTGAATTTGCTCATAAAACAAAGTTTGAAATGCGTCGCGGTCTCCACCAAACATGTAGCGACAATGAGTCTTACATTGAATGCATTAACATTAGCTCAAATGATATATAGGGAATTTTAATAATTAATCATGAATATGATTAATATACTGGATATTACAGTTAAATTATCGAAGTTGAAAATAGATAGATTATACATATGAATGATCAATCACAACGAATTATAATTCATCATTCATATATCAATGGTCCACTTCCAGATCGATTATGTGAGATAACCTTTAATGGAATTAATTTAGCTATTAAACTGTTTGTCCAGCAAACGGCCGTAAGATTAACTTATCAACTTCTCAACAAGGTTATCCCTTCCTTATAATTCCAAAAAGCTATTTTCTGGCCATGAAAATTCACCTTCTTGTTATTATAAAATTTAGGTTACTGAAATAGTAACGAATTGTAAAGCTTTGTAGCTAGATCAAACACTTCATTGACTTTGTAAAAATTAGCATTTCAGACGAACAATCAAGAATATAATGGTTTTAATAATCGGACTACTAATGCATCAAACTACAATTCACACGGGATACATGTATGTACACTCGAAACAAACAAACGAAAAACATTACAAACACGAATTAAAATAGGATGAGAGAGGGAGAGAAAACGATATATATATATATACATATACATATATATCGTTTATATATATATATATATATATATAGAGAGAGAGAGAGAGAGAGAGAGAGAGAGAGAGGATGAGAAAGTGAAACTAACGGTCAGGATGAGAGATTGCAGTACGGCACAAAACACAGACAAAGTGAACCATGAGAGCCACAAAGATCAAATCCCCTGAATGGGGTAAACAGATCTTAAAGCATTTAGATCGATAGGAATTACGATACTTGCATGATTCTTCGTGTGGCTGAGAACCAAAGCGTGTGTGTGTGTGTCTCTGTCCTCGTGTCACGCGTTCACGTGGTCTTTCAGAGCGAGGGAGCGCGTTAGTTTGAATGTCCTCTGAGGTGCAGTTGCTGGTTGGTTCAAAGAGTCTCTTTAAAGTCGAAGTTGCCGATTACGTTCATTTCGCTGAAAGTGAACGTAGGAAAGTCCGAAGACGAAAATAAAGAAAGATTAAAGAAAAAGGAGAAACACGGCGTAAAGCTCCCTAAGGAGCCATGGCACCGGAAACCTCTCACAGGGAAAAAGCTCTCCCAGAAACTTCTGTGTCAGTCTTTTATGGAGAGGAGGGGTTCACGCCTGCTTCGCGTACATGAACCAATCATCTTAGAGTATCTCGAGCGGGAAAAGTTTTTCTTTGTCCTGTCAGGATAATTTGTGAGGGTATGAAATTTTGTCATTTCTACCCAGAAAGATTGTACACACAGAACAATACATTTTACTGTAATATCCTATGTATGACTTGTTTAGTCAAAACAAGACGGTCAAACAGGTACCAAGAATGGCCGGAAAGAGTAGAAGAAACATAAAGTTACATTCATATGCAGAATTACACACATTTAATGTTCACTGACACGACTATAAAGCCATAATACAGGCTACCATGACCTAGGAAAGATCAAATTCATGTTTATACATTTGTGGTTATACTTATAAAAAATATAAGATTGCAGAGTCTATTCCTCTTTCTTTATCAGAATTCAAGTGGGAGCTATGGTTCCCTTGGAATTCCTTTTGGGGGTCATAAAGTTTTATGACCTAGCAAGTAGGAGAGGCACAGAATTTGATCCTGTTAGGTATTCTTTCTTTAGAAATACACTTAAGATTCAAAGTTACAGAACAGTCTCAAATTTAATCTATAGAATAAGACAAAACTAATTAGATATGCATGCATACAGGAAGGTTAGATACAATTCTGTGTTATATACATTAAGGATATTTCTATCCTAAGTTGCACACAAAGGACGTTTGTGTGCGGGTCTGTATGGCGTGTGTGTAAAAGTTCATCCCGTGGTTGGCGGGTGGTGAACTTTTTTGCTCATCCCCTGCGGGCGATTGTGTGTGCGTTTTTGAATGGACAATGTGGAAGTGACAATGTTTGTCTTGTTATCGTCTTGTTATCGTCTTGTTATCGAAGGGAAACCCTGGGGAGTTCTCTGCGTGATCTTGAGCCAAAGCGGCCTTTTGGTCATATGCCTTTTGGTCACATGTGGTAAAACTGGACACTGCTTTGTCCATTAGTAATTTAATCAACTGGCAGAACTGGCCATCTGCTTGCGGCTACATACTATAAAAGAGTGTGTGATCACATAGTGAAATCATATACATGATGTCTCAAATGATTATTTGATAACTCAAGCAAAACTGTCTCCATGGTTACTTCATAATAATCTTTGCATTCCTCTCACACTACCAGTGTACTACTCAGTGCCCATGTCTGTGTGTATCCTCTCAGGACACCCTCCTATGCTCGTTAGGGATGGCCCGATACCGATACTGGCATCGGGGATCGGGTCGATACTGTCCTCATATACTCGTACTCATAAAAATTCGCCGATACCACGCCCCGATACCACGTACATTTTGCGAAACGAAACTGGCCGCCGCGAGTGCTTTGTCGAGGTGAACTGAGGCATAGGGACGTGCACTCCCAACGCAATAGAGTGCGGCGCGGCACTAGATCTGATGGACGAGTGCGAGCGCGGGCACGGGCGGTAATGCACTCACTCTGTGTGTGCGGGTTGCGGGAGAATAAAACAATTCGCGGGACTCCCGCAAACTAGAAAAATCTATGAATAAAACATATTAAAACTAATAGATTTTTATTCATCTGTTGCAGAAAAGCAAGAATAACAACTAAAACAAAATAGAAACGATTTACAGTTTATATTCATAACATGTTTGCAGCGTTGAGCGATGTAGCCAATCACAGTCATATGTGTTGATTTCTTGAACGCAATGGCCAATCAGAAGCATTTAAGATAGACTCCCCTCACCGCTCAAAACTTTTTTGTTCAGTGCTGAATTCTGTATGCTGGCAAATCCTCTAATTATAACAGTGTGTGGATATTATGAAAGATTCAATGTGCAGTCAGCTTCATTGATAATAACAGAGATGTGTTAGATCGCTATGAACTGTCAGCTTTTTAGGAATTAGGCTATTAAGGGAGCGCACTTTGCGCGCATTCAGTCATTCCAGACCATGCACGCAGTAGCCTGCTTGCTTTTATGTTAAATTAACAGTGGTTTGTGTGTTTATACATTTATTACTTTACTCATTATTATTTATTTTTAGACTTGTTAAAACAAGCAGAGAAGAAAATAAAAACAGTGTTCTAACCTGTGTTCTAAAATAGTCTTCTGTCTTCTTTTCTGGGAGCCTATAGTTACTTTTGCGGTAGAAATATCAGTATCGGTACTCGGTATCGGCAAGTACACAAATGTAAATACTCGTACTCGTATCGGTTTGAAAAAAAATGGTATCGGGCCATCCCTAATGCTCGTAACTGTTTTTAGGAAGTAACTGGCTATTATAGGATAGCTGGTTGTGTACGCCTCCATCCATAGAATAAAACGACTGTAACCATCTATACCGATTAATGGTAATGCTGTATGGTTTTAGTTTATCATAGCTGAACATAAGCCAGAGTGCATTTGGGTCAGTGCCAGGGATGATAAAAAAAAAATATATATATGTATATGTATATATATATATATATATATATATATATATTTATATAGTTTGACTATTAGGGTAGGGTTGTATACTAACCTTATTGCACTCCACTATTTTATTGTATTACATTTTATTGCATATGTGGGAGTACTGACTGAGTCAGATACAAGACTGATTCATTCTTCACTGTAAAAACACCAAGGGGGTAATCCATCAGCCGGAAACTGAAACCTCGTGGGAGCCGCCATTGTAGCAGAACTTCACCTGCTGTTAGCATTCCATTGACTCCCATTCATTTTGGCGTCACTTTGACAGCGAATAACTTTACATCTGAGAAGTCCAAAGACTTAATTTGTCCATTATTTATTTCTAAAGAAACACGACAATATATAAAAGACTCCATTACTTTGTATCTTACGCTATGGCCCCGTAGAAGCCGTTTTTGTAAAAATAGGCTAACGATTGCGTCATAACCACGCGACTCTCTGTCGCACTTCTAGAGAAATTACCGTATAGACAGGAGGAGAAGCTCGCAGGCAAACTTTTACTGTCTATGAGGCAATCGAGGGGACATAGAGGCATAAAGTCAAGGGAGAAGCCCATAGATAGAGAGTCCATAAAAGCAACAGGACAAAATATTTCAACAACGTTTTTGAGTAATTAGGTGATTCAGATTTGACTTGGCACAGCTACTAGAAGATTTACAACTGTCAGGCTGTCGTCAAGCTCAGTTTGAGCCTGCGCAGTCGCTCAGCCATCAGGAAGTGAGTGCTATAATCGGGCTTCAGTTCCCTTTCAAGGGAACTCGAGCTGCGTTTGAGACGCGGTGGGAACGCTCTGCGTGATTACGTCGTGAAGCACGTGTAAAATCAGTCCAATGGAAGCCCACTACAACATAGGTGACGTCATAGACCAGGAAACTATAAAGCAGCCCTGAAATCAGACCGCGACAGCTTCTGTACCTTCAGCAAGCGCTCTCTGTATATCTGTCCTTGTCTATTTATTGTTGTCTGTCAAGCCCAATATATCTATCATTATTATGGCGAGCAAGCAAGATTATAGACGGTGTGTTGTTCCCTGCCCTCGTTATATTACGGGTGGGGACACACATCAGCTTTGTGTTGCTTGTTTGGGAGTGGAGCATGCCCAGTCAGTCCTCGAGGGGGCTGATTGTGAGCATTGTATGAGTCTATCTATGAAGACGCTCCGCTCTCGCCGATCGTTCTTTGAGGAGGACGGTTCGGTTCGCGCTCCCCGCGCGGGTCCCGCTGTTGCCTAGACACGGCGGCAACTCGCATTTTGGGGTTCGCAAACGGATCTGACAGCGTGGGTTGGGACGGGCCCCGCCCTATCTCAGCTTTCACCTGCAGATCCAGTGTGCTGCGATTTCCAGTTCCGAGGAATTGGTATCGTTAGTGTTTTGTTAATAAAAATTGAACAAAACAAATAAAAATATTAAGAAAAAGGCAGATGTTTGATTTTTCAATAAATAGGCAGCTCATAACTCTGTTGAATAAAGAGGAGCTTTTAAAAGGAGGTTTTTCTAATGCTGTTGCTAGTTAAATATTTACTGGACAGCTGAACATTATGAGAGTGAAAATAGAAAGAGTTTATTAGATGAAATATATCTAAAAAACAGGAAAACTCTGTATCTCAGCCTCCTCGTCGGGGACTACTGGTTTTTCCCTATCTCCACACTGAGGTGTCGAGATCGTGGAATAAACCGGTTTCTATTTTATGTGTTTAATACCCAAACGTCTAACTAGAGTAATGTTATGGGTATTAAGTATCATGGTATGACAGTGCCTTGGATTATAGAGACGCTTGCGAGTTTTCTCTCTCCCGAGTCGGCGTCATCATTTTTAACCCCGACGTTACCCACCAGCCATCTTTAATAATAAATAAATTTTATTAGGCAGTACTGGTGGGTAAAGTATTTAAGGACATAGATGAATGTGAGGATGTCAGCATTTACTCTATTCGAGAATATATATATATATATATATATATATATATATATATGTTTATTTGTAACGTTTTTCTGATATAAAAATAAAGAAAAAGAAAAGATAAAAATGTCTGTTCTTCTGGACGCTCCGCTTTCAAGAAAACTAATCCTTTCAGCGGCGTTCCAGAAGTTTCTTCCTCACTAATCTATATTCCTGAAACTGGCATAGAGTGCAAAGAAGAAGACCTGATGCCGAGGCTAGCAGGCTTCTAAGGGTGGTCCCCTCCGGGTAGGGACGGTTTTGAGAAATCGTTTCTCCTCGGCGCCCTCTGGGGTGCGACTCTCTGAGGAGGGTCGCAGCGCTGCCAGTTCGGTTGTTCCCTGCCGGTTCGCCGTTCAGGGCACCGAGGTGTCAGCGTCCCCATGCGATCCTCCTAGGAGGGTCGTAGAGCAGTCAGTTCGGTCTCCCTGCCGGTTCGCCGTTTCAGGGTGCCGAGGTGCCTGCTTTTTCCTATGATCCTCCGAGGAGGGTCGTAGGAACTAAGCTAGTTAGAGGTAAGATCTGAGGACTGTCGTCATCTCTGATAAAGCTTAGACAAGAAGTCCTGTCGAATAAAAAAAAATAAAAAAAAAGAGGGATGGTTTTGAGAAATCGTTTCTCCTCGCCGCCCTCTGGGGTGCGACTCTCTGAGGAGGGTCGCAGCGCTGCCAGTTCGGTTGTTCCCTGCCGGTTCGCCGCTTCAGGGCGCAGAGGTGTCAGCGTCCCCGTGCAATCCTCTGAGGAGGGTTGTAGAATGGTCAGTTCGGTTGTTCCCTGCCGGTTCGCCGCTTCAGGGCACCGAAATGATTGTTCAATCAAATCCAGAGGCCAGTCTCGAGAGACTGGTTCCCTTATCGGAATTTCTGGCAGCGTGGAAACTTCTGCCAAATATTTCGCTATGGGTCCTGCACATAATAGAAAAGGGTTACAGAAATCAGCTCGGTTCTCGTCCGCCCAGATTTCAGGGGGTCCTCCCTACGGTAGTGGACTCACAGCAGGCTCTGGTTATGGAGCAGGAAGTACTGACACTTCTTCAAAAAGGAGCTATAGAAAGGGTTTCTCCTCCCAGCAGAGAGTGAGGGTTTTACAGCCATTACTTCATTGTTCCAAAGAAGGGTGGAGGGTTGCGTCCTATTCTAGATCTGCACCATTTAAACAGCAGAGTTCAGAAACTCAAATTCAGAATGCTTATACTCAAACAGATTGTATCACAGATTCAGTCCGAGGACTGGTTTGTCACAATAGACTTGAAGGACGCGTACTTCCAAGTATCTATCCACCCTCATCACAGGAAGTTCCTGAGGTTCGCTTTAAAAACGGGGGCGAAGCATACCATTATCGGGTTCTTCCATTTGGCAAAATGCATGGATGCAGCTCTGGCTCCTTTGAGACTCCAGGGCATTCGCGTATTATATTATATCGACGATTGGTTGATCCTAGCTCAATTTGAGCATATGGCAGTTCGGCATCGAGATGTCGTTCTGTCTCATTTAAAGATGTTGGGGTTGCCACTCAACGCCAAGAAGAGTGTGATCCTCCCAGCTCAGAGGACCACTTTTCTGGGTGTAATATGGGTTTATCTAGGCCAGTCACTCACTGTGAAACAGTTTCAGACTGTGGGTCTCATGGCAGCTGCGTCCAACGTAATTACTTTTGGCCTTCTGTACATGAGACCCCTGCAGTGGTGGCTCAGGACCAAGGGGTTTTCTCCGAGGGGAAATCCGTTTTCGCATGACCAAGGTCACGCGGCTATGCCTACGTGCCTCGGTCATGTGGAAGAACCTTGGTTCCTCCCCCAGGCCCAGTGTTGGGGGTTTCTTGTCGACGCATAATGCTATCGACGGATGCTTCCCTCACAAGTCGGGAGTGATCATGAGTGGTCGCTCGGCGGAGGGTCCGGACAACACACTGACGATTTCGTATATCAGAGCAGATATCCTGTTGAGGCAGGGGCTGAGGCCCGGGGAATGGAGACTTCACCCCGAGGTGGTGGAGCTCCTATGGGAGATCTTTGGTCAAGCTCAGGTTGATCTTTTCGCATCATACGATACAACCCATTGTCCGCTATGGTTTTCCCTCACATATCCAGCTCCTCTCGGACTGGACGCTACGGTGCAGGTGTGGCCGAGGCTGCACCTGTACACATTCCCCCCGATATCAATGCTCCCGGGAGTTCTGCTGGGGTGCAACTCTCTGAGGAGGGTCGCAGCGCTGCCAGTTCGGTTGTTCCCTGCCGGTTCACCGCTTCAGGGCGCCAAGGTGTCAGCGTCCCCGTGCAATCCTCTGAGGAGGGTTGTAGAATGGTCAGTTCGGTTGTTCCCTGCCGGTTCGCCGCTTCAGGGCACCGAAATGATTGTTCAATCAAATCCAGAGGCCAGTCTCGAGAGACTGGTTCCCTTATCGGAATTTCTGGCAGCGTGGAAACCTCTGCCAAATATTTCTCTATGGGTCCTGCACATAATAGAAAAGGGTTAAACGGAGTTGTGGAAACGGTGGGCTTGGCCTCTGAGGGGGCCCAGCTCATAGAATCAGGTCTCTCGACTGAGGTCGTTGAGACCGTCCTTCAATCCAGAGCTCCTTCCACGAGAAAACTATGTACATTGAAATGGAAACTGTTCTCTACATGGCGTGGAGAACGTTTTTTAAATCTTGTTAACTGCCCGGTTGGTACAGTTCTCGATTTCCTACAAGACCATTTCTCTGCTGGATTATCTCCCTCCACCTTAAAGGTGTACGTAGCGGCTATATCTGCTTATCACCTCTCGCGGGGCTTCTTCTCTTGGGAGAGATCCTCTTATTATTTGTTTTCTCCGTGGTACATTGAGGCTCAGGCCTGCACGGCAATCTAGAGCACCGGCTTGGGATTTGGCCATTGTACTTGAGGGTCTGGCCTTGGCTCCCTTCGAGCCCATCGAGGAGGTTTCAGAAAAATTCCTCACTCTAAAGACTATACTTCTCCTTGCTATTTCGTCTATCAAGAGAATTGGTGATTTACATGCCCTGTCGGTTGCTCCTCCATGTCTGGAATTTGCACCTGGTATGGTGAAAGCATTCCTCTACCCTAGACCGGGTTATATTCTTAAGGTCCCACTAAATGTTGGGGGCCCAATAGTGCGGCAGGCCTTTTTATCCTCCACCCTTTAATACCCCAGATCAGGAACAGCTTAACCTGTTATGTCCAGTCCGGGCTTTAGATGCCTACGTTCACAGAGCTGCCGTGTGGCGTAAATCTCAGCAACTATTTGTTTGTTTTGGGTCACTCAAGAGAGGATGCCCTGCATCTAAACAGGTTATGAGGAAATGGATAATCGAGGCTATTTCATTAGCTTATGAAGCGGCCGGACAGCCTTCACCTATGGCTGTACGGGCCCATTCTACTCGGAGTATGGCGGCCTCTATGGCCTTAATTTCGGGAGTTTCCCTTCTTGATGTGTGTAGTGCGGCAGGATGGTCCTCTCCGCATACATTTGTCAGGTTTTATGACCTTGACCTCTCCACTCCTGGGGCGAGGTTGCTTGCTTCTTAGTGTGCGCAAGGAGTTCACACAGAACGGGCATTTGTCACTATGGCGTAGTGGGTATAGGGTTCCCACCGCGTCTCAAACGCAGCTCGAGTTCCCTTGAAAGGGAACGTCTCAGGTTACGTATGTAACCCTGGTTCCCTGATAGGGAACGAGACGCTGCGTTTGCCTGCCATACTTCCTGCATGCCCTGATCGACTTGCTTCAGGTTTGGTTTTTTCAGAAGCTGTCGCGGTCTGATTTCAGGGCTGCTTTATAGTTTCCTGGTCTATGACGTCACCTATGTCGTAGTGGGCTTCCATTGGACTGATTTTACACGTGCTTCACGACGTAATCACGCAGAGCGTTCCCACCGCGTCTCAAACGCAGCGTCTCGTTCCCTATCAGGGAACCAGGGTTACATACGTAACCTGAGACGTTTTCTCCGTTGAATTCAAGGGGGTCGCTGTGTCCATTTCTTTTACTGTCTATGAAAAACACACACACACATTTCCTGTACAACATTTCACATTTCACAACATTTAACTGTTTGCATATCTATGCTCAAGTCCAAACCTTAGAAACTGAACATTTTAACCAGAAAACAACATATCTTTAAACTTAAATTGACTATGTGGGGTGTCAGGGTGAGGCTCTTTGACTAGAGACTCTTATTTTGTAAAAGGACACTTATTATGACACTGGACTGAGAACATGCTATGCATACATACACTTCATACTAACATCATAACACATTATCTGTTTTGCGCATATTTTAACACCAGTTAACGCAGATATGTGTGTGTCACTGATTGTGTATTAAGTGTTGTTCCTGTCCTCACCATGTCCTTTTTCTTTAGTTTAATATTTATTGAGTCATTCGTTTCACTATGTTGATTTATGTATTGTGTTAAGAACTCAAACAAGACCAGTTACCATGTTAAACGTTTATTGTTTTCAATTAACCACTTGCATAATATAAATTGTCATACTTACGTACTGGAACATTTTCCTATACCAAACAGACAAAACCCGTCACAGTAACTGCCACCATTTTTGAATCTCTTTCACGTAGTGTTGTCACGATACTAGAATTTCTAACTTCGATACGATAACTTGGAAAATATCGATATTCGATACCATTTTCAATACCACGGAGAAAAAAACTGCCACAATATTAAGGGGGTATTTTTTTTATTTAAAGCTAAATATAACAAGTCTAGAACATGACAATGAGGTATATTTTACATGAACTAAAATGTCCTGAGGTAGTGCACTTGTTCAAAAGCCTCTCAGATTGCCATACATTAAAAAACCAATAAAGTGCAAGTAAAAAAAAAAAGTGCAATCTTTTGTATCTTCAAGTAAAATCAAATCCAATCACAATGTCAACAAAAGATACCTAAACTTCAAGCAAAAACAAAATCAGTGCAATCTTTTGCATCAAGTAACAAATTAGTAAACAAAATAATTAAATGGAATCTGTTGCTGCGGTTATGTGCAGATTTTCTCTACAAAGGGGAGTGAGTGATTGACAAATAAAAGAAAAATACTTCGAAAACATTTATTAATCTTAGTGAAAAGTTGATCAATAATTTTAACATTTACTAATACATGTACTAATTAAAATCCAAAGTTCTATCTGTTACTATTTTTTCATTGGACCAGAGCTAACATGATCCGTTGTATTTTTATTACCTACTGTTATCAAAGATTAAAATATACTGTAACAAATGCATTGCTCATCGGACATAAATGCTGGTTAATACATTAACGTTATTTGATGAACAGATTTAAACGCAAATGTGCGAGCATCACATGCGAAAACAATGCTCACTCAATCGACATCAAATCACCTTTATTTATATAGTGCTTTTAACAATACAGATTATGTCAAAGCACTTAACAGTATCAAATTGGAGGAAAGAGGGTCAGTAATGTATAATAATAAGATTAAACATTACATTTTCAGTTAAAGACATTTCATTATTGAATTCAGAGATGTCATTGTCTAGCTCAATTCACTTTAATTAGTAGCCTATCTGTGTAATCAAATTGACGATAATCGCTAATGAAGGCAAATTGCAGAATTAAATAATATTTTTTTTGGAATAAAGTTAAATAAGCACAAGTTAATTTACATTTGACCACAGTTAAAATACTTAACCTTATTCTTAAATTATTCATTAAGTGGAACTGTGAGTTAAATGCATTCACAACATTTATAGGATCAAGTCTGACTTTGTTGACTAAGTCACTCTTTATTGCCAACTTGTCTAAGATTCATCAGTCAGATTATATTAACTTTAAGAATTAGAGTGAAAAAAACGAGTAAACACACTCATATCAACAACAATACTAGGCCATCTTGGTTAATGTTTCAGAAATATTCAAATGAGAAGAGGTACCAACCTCTCAAAATTCTTTATATAGATCCGGGTGTCGGTCTTTCAGGTGCTTTGCTATATTAGAGGTGTTAGCGCCTTTTGTTAGCACTGCTCTGTAGCATCTCTTGCATATTGGCTTACTTGTGTCCTTCGGCTTTCCATGTTCATTTGCTTCATATCCAAAATATTTCCAGACATCACTCCTGCTGTGTTCTTTATCAACTAAAGCTAGTCGTGCGGGCGCCGCACTCGCCATCTTTCCATTCACTTTACTTTTGCTATTTAACCAGAGCGAATGAGACGTGCGCGTGTGGTGTTTGTCAACGCGCCTTTGGAGAGAAGTGAAAGTGACAGCTCGGCTAGTATCCATACTTCGGGAAATTAGTATTGGTACCGTTCAGATATTTCAGTATCGATATTTATCGAAATATCGATATTTTTGAAAACACTACTTTCACGCCAATAGAAGGCACAATTAATTGGTCTCATGTTTGAGGAGGAGATTGGTGTTCTGTTTGATTCTTCGTTAAACATTGTAAGACATAAATAATTAATTTGAGTTTGTTTTGTTTCCAATGTTTATATATTATTGTATTATTCTAACAGTTTATCTCTTTGTTACTGTTATTATTATTATTTTTTTTTTTGTCTTTCTTAAATTTCTTTATTACCTTTTAAGTACTAAATGGTTTGGTCCAAGTAGGAGGGGCTTAGCCTTTTTAAGAGGGCGCCTCAGTGTTGTTAGGGAGCTCATAGAGTGAGTTGGTTTGTAGTTGTTGCTCTGTTTTGGGTCAATTTATTGGCATAACCAAAAGTTTGTTTGCGAATAACTTTGAACAGTTTGTTTTGTCTTTTTTTGCAATTTTCACTGTAAATACTATTTGCACTCTATTGGAAAACGTATCGGTTACCTAACGTAACCTCGGTTCTCTCTAGAAGAGGGAACGAGTATTGCGTAAGTTAGCTTACGCTACGGGAAAGATTAATCTTTTCGAGATATTGAAGTAAAAAAATTATCCTTAATTTTTATATCCATTGTCAACGCAGTGCAGCAGCTAGCAGACCTAGAGCAGGCTGTCTAGCGTGCTCATAGGCTGCCCTGCGGGAACTGCAGCAGCCTACCACTGAGCCCGACGTGACGTCACGTCCAATGAAGGGCGCTCGCGCCTTCACGGCGTCAAGGCCCACTAGTATGGGCGTGGCTTAGCGTATATAAGCAGGGCTCGTAGGCTGTATTCTCTGGTTTTCATCGACTGAAGCGAAAAATGCTTGTGGCGCGAGCACGGCAGGTTACGCAATACTCGTTCCCTCTTCTAGAGAGAACCGAGGTTACGTTAGGTAACCGATACGTTCTCTTACGAGAGGTTCTCTCGTATTGCGTAAGTTAGCTTACGCTATGGGAACCCTTTGTCAACGCCGTGCGCACCAAGCATCCACAATGAGTCCAAGGGCTTTCCGGGGAACCCAAATAAGTGGGAAATAAGGTGGCCAGCAACGCGGGCCAGCACTTGTACATAAGCAGTCATAGGGAATACAGAGCGGCGTCGCCGGTCTGCATAAGCATATAGCACATACCCAATAGTGCAGCTCAACCAGAAGAACATATCTGGACAGAACGTACATCTCACTTAAACTGACAGAAGTTTTGCCTGCAGAGCGGGAACTTCTAGGTTATAAAACCTGACAAAGGTGGACGGGGAGGCCCAGCCCGCCGCCACACATATGTCGTGAATAGAAATTCCGCTGGACCATGCCCACGAAGAGGCCATGCCTCTGGTGGAATGAGCCCTGATGCCCAGGGGGCATTGCAGACCTGTCGACGCGTAAGCGGCTGCTATAGCGTCCACAATCCATCTGGATAGGCTTTGTTTCGAGGCGGCGAGACCCTTGGTGCGCCCACCAAATGAAACGAAAAGCTGCTCCGAGCGCCTGAAAGGGGCGGAGCGCGCAGTGTAAACCTTCAGCGCCCTGACTGGGCAGAGGAGATTAATGTCGCTCTCGTTATCGGATGAAGGCAGAGCCGATAGAGAAATCACCTGCGCTCTGAAGGGAGTGCCAATCACTTTAGGAACATAGCCGTGTCTAGACTTTTGAGTCATTTGGCCCGAACTCGAGACACGCGGCGCTGACAGACAGCACGTGTAAGTCCCCCACACGTTTCACTGATGACAGGGCTGTCAGGAAAACGGTTTTGAGTGATAGGTACTTTAACTCCATGGAATCTAGTGGTTCAAAGGGGAAAGCTTTCAGGGCCTCGAGGACCAATGAAAGATCCCACATAGGAACCGACGGGGGGCGCGGAGGGTCATCCTTCTGGCTCCTCAAAGGAAGTGGATGACGAGCTCGTTCTTTCCTAGTGACCGGCCGCGCGTCGACTCAGCGAACGCTGCAACGGCCGCCACATGGACTTTGAGCGTGGATGGGGACCTCCCCTTATCCAACAGCTCTTGTAGGAAACTGAGCAGCCGCGAGACCCCACACCTCCGTGGGTCTAGGTTTTTGTCGGTGCACCATTTCAAGAACACAGACCATTTAGACGCGCAAAGCTTTCTAGAAGAGGGAGCTCTCGACTGCGTGATCGTGTTCATCAGTCCTTCTGGCAGGGTAGCGGGTACCCGTTGATTACCCATGCGTGCAGAGACCAGCGCTCTGGATGGGGATGCCAGATCGAGCCGCGAGCTCGTTAGTGTCACTGTTAGTGACAGCCGCGTCAGCTCCGGGAACCAAATCTGATTCTCCCAGCGCGGGGCTATGAGGAGCACCGAGTGGCGCGTTTCCCTGATTCTCTTGATTACCTGCGGTAGCATAGAGATCGGAGGGAAGGCATACAGAGGGCGGCTGGGCCAGACTTGGGCCAGCGCGTCCTCGTTCTTCGAAGAAAGAACATTGGGCAGTGAGCGTGGTCTTTTGACGCAAATAGGTCGACTTCCGCTTTGCCGAATAGGCGCCATAATTTCTGGACTGTTTGGGGGTGCAGGCACCATTTCCCTGGGGGAACGTTGTCCCTGGATAGTTTGTCTGGGCCGTCGTTCAGGTGGCCTGGCACATGTGCAACTCTCAGCGAGCGCAGGTGATGCTGAGACCACGTGAGGAGGCGCTCTTTCAGATCGCAGAGGTTCCTGGATCTGACGCCGCCCTGACGGTTCACGTAGGAAACCACTGACAAGTTGTCTGATCGGACTAGAACATGGTGGTCCTGTATGAGCGGGAGGAAGCGCTTCAGTGCGTTCTCGACCGCTATCATTTCCAGACAGTTTATGTGAAGGAGCTTCTCCTGGTCTGACCACAGGCCAAAGACCGGTCTGCCCTCGAAGAGCGCACCCCAACCTGAGTTGGACGCATCTGTCGAGATGACCTTTCGGTATGAAACCGCTCCCATCATCACACCCCGCTGATACCAGTCGGCTGTTAACCAGGGCTGCAGAGCCGTAATACAGGTCTGAGTCACTCCGATTCGTTAGCAGCCGGCAGCTCAAGCTCGGCAAGATACACAAGCATTGAGCCAGCGTTGGAGCGGGCGCATGCGCAGTAAGCCCAGCTGAAGCACTGCTGCAGCTGAAGCCATACAGCCCAGCATCCTCTGGAATGTCTTCAGAGGGATGATGCTGCCCTTCTGGAAAGTCGCGGCTAGGTGTCGAACACGGCACGCGCGCTGTGTCGATAAACGAGCCGTCATGGCCACAGAGTCCAGTTCTATTCCTAGAAAGGAAATTGACTGACTGGGCAGTAATGAGCTCTTGGTCCAGTTGACCGCGAGACCCAAGCTTTCCATATGACTGAGGAGCACAGTTCTGTGAGATAGTAGTTCTGTCTCTGACTGTGTCAAAATCAGCCAGTCGTCCAGATAGTTCATAATTCGCAAACCCTGATTTCTCAAGGGGGCGAGAGCCGCATCCATGCACTTCGTAAATGTACGGGGTGCCAGGGACAGGCCGAACGGCAGGACGGTGTATTGATAAACCTGACCGTCTAAGGCGAATCTCAAGAATGGCCTATGACGGGGTATTATCTGAATCTGGAAATAGGCATCTTTCAGATCGAGAGAAATAAACCAGTCCCTCGGGCGAACGTGCGCGAGGATTTTTCTAGTTGTGAGCATTTTGAACGGTCTTTTCATAAGCATCCTGTTCAAACGTCTCAGATCTAAGATGGGTCTGAGGGCTCCGTCCTTCTTGGGTACGAGAAAATAACGGCTGTAGAAGCCTGACTCGCTCAGAGAAGGCGGTACCAATTCTATGGCCCCTTTGCACAGCAGCTTTGCTATTTCTGCGCAGAGTAGATGTGCTACTTCTGCATTCACAGTTGTTGCGGTCCGCGCTTGAAAGCGTGGAGGACGGCGAGTGAACTGTAGCGAATAGCCGTGCCTTATTGTGCTCAGCACCCATTCTGAAACCCCTGGAATGGCTTCCCATGTGTCTATACATGTAGACTATACAAATGCTTTGACTGCGGTCCGGCGTGGGCGGCGGTCTTCGACGGCTGTCCGAGCGCGACCTAGGGCGGCCACCCTGACGTCGCTGCGACGTCGGCTCGCAGCGTGGGCTCCTTCGGCGGCGACCACTCAAGCCCGAGTCGTTCGACAGCCTGAGAGAGGAGGCGCATCAGCTCAGCGTCCACTCCAGCCCGGGTCCGGCTGGATTCCTGGATCGAAGAGGCAGAGGAGCGGTGAGACGACCATTCCTCGCTGTCCGATGCCAGGATGGAACAGCAGTCCTTTGTGGCCCGTTCCTCGGCCTCGTCCTCAGAAGCGACGGCAGTGAGGCACGTGGGCGGCAGCTGCGCGTCGGTGAGGGGAGGTGGAGAAGGCGAGAGCGAGGCTCGAGGGAGGGAATCCGGCGAGCGCGTCGCGGTGGCCACAGGCTCCGGCATCCAATGGGAACGGCGCTTCTTTTTGCGCGATCCCGCATAGGGTGGAGTGGGGTTGAACGCTTCGAGTCGAGCCCGCAGGGTCGACATAGGAAGCGCGTCGCAGAGCTCGCATCCTCCGGGCGAGGGCTGCGTGTTCCTGGCCCAGGCAGAGAGCGCAGATCTCGTGGCGGTCTCGGTCGCTGAGCGTGGCTCCACACGATGTAAAATAAGTCTCTGATGTCCCCAGAGTGTGTATGTGAAGTTTTAGCTCAAAATACCCAACAGATAATTTTCTACAGCATGTTTAAATTGTCACTATTTGAGGCTCAGAAAAACACACCGTTTTAGTGTGTATCCCTTTAAATGCAAATGAGCAGCTGCTGCCGGCCCAGAGGGCGGAGCCTCACGAGCTCGCAGGACGTGTGTCAGGACAATCTCTCATCTCACAAAATGATATCAAAACATAAACTCTCAGTAGCCGTGTTCATTTCGATGCCCACAGAGCCAGATAATATATGCTGTATGGAGACTGAACAGGTATAGTCTAGTTTAATTACGGTTATAACTTGTTTTTCCATCTTTCTTTTATCCACTATTAGTACAAGCCTGTTGTAGCGGACCGCGTCCGAATGTTGTAAAAATATACTGATGAGTTCAATGAAGTTTATTGTACATCACACAAAAGATGAAGCGTCAATTTCACTCTAGAAAATCACTGTAAGAGCTGAATAAACACTGTAACGTCATAAGAAGTTCGCATTAAAGTATTATCCATAAACTCTCTCCCTCTCCCTTTCATTATTATCAACATACACAGCGAAGTAGAAAAAACACTCGTTACAACTAACAGTAAACAAATATTATACACACCTTTTCAGGGGGTGCTTAATAAACTGGTAAACTGTATATCCGTAAAACAACTCCTATGAACTGTAATAAAGTGCGCGCTCTCACTTTCATTACTGCCATTATCAATAATGTTAGGCCTATTGCTCCAGTAAATAAACAGAGCTATGTGGATTAATACATCCAGCTACACAACACCGACAACGCTTGGGAGACATTCTCGTCAGTGCAGCAATGGCGGATGTGTACAACTCTCAACTCGCTGTGAACTTGATCAGGGCGGCTCTATGTTAGAACGGCAGTGTCTGTCAACACTCGTGGGCGGGGCCTGTGGCTTTAGTGACGTCACTAAAGCCACATTCTGAAAACAGGTTGTTGGGAGACACTGCTTATGATTTATGGGGATTTAAAAAAAAAAGGAGTGGGTGGATTTTTATCACTGCTGGGTGGTTGTGTACACACTGCCATCACACATTTATGTCCAAACACCATGCAAAAGTGAATTTTGCATAATAGGTCCCCTTTAAGAGTAGCAAATTTTATTTTTTATTATGGTCCAATTACTCACCAACATCTTTCTCAATGCCATAACTTCCAATTAATGGACCCTGCACTGACCCATGGTTCTCCTAAGCTGGGTGTGGAGCTGACGAAGAGCACTGAATGACCTTGTACACTAACAGGTATTGAGGGCAAGCTGGATGACAGATTTCAGTGATGGAAACATGTTAGAATCCAGCAGGTTATAAACTGAAATCATGTCATGGGAGCAGCACCAGCTTTCTTTTTAAGTGTCAAAAAGTGCCTTGCTAGTTGCTACCATGACTTCATCTGTCGATCAATGTTGTAATGGTGTGCCAGTTATGTTAATGTGGCTCAGGCAGGACGTTTTCAGATACTGGACTACATGCTTGAATACCTTGAAGCATTGCTGCATTTACAGCTGAAAAACAGGTCTCCAATTTAGTTACCATTCTATTCATTAATGGAAATAGTAATTTTGTTTTGAGTTGTTCGGCATCTGTGCTGATTGCCCTATGCGCACCTCAAGCTGTTTCAGCAACAAAATCATCCATTCTTTTTGTCTCTGCCAGAAAGTTGCTCCCCAACTATAATGTGATTAACTTAACACAATGCCTTTGCTCTGAGATAAGTATCTGGAGCAGTGGGATCACTGCGTTTTTGCTTTAGGGAGTCACACACACAGCATCTTTGTATGCCACTGCTTGGGGAAGGGAAATGGTCTCTTTTTGGAGCTATTTGTGCAAGCCTGCCACTACAGATAGTAGATCCTTGAAAAAGTCAACAAATACACAAATGAGAAAATCGACGTCATTGTTCATTACTGTCTAGTCTACGGTGAAGATTGAAGAAGCGATCAGTGTGAAAAGAAGATACTGAGTAACAAACAGGTTAGTTTCATTCGCAAAGCTGAACTCGATCATTTGATCCTTAATAAAATGTCCAGCTCTACAGAAATTAATATTTTTGAAGAATGTCATAGTGTGTAACATTAAACCCAATATCTACTTCTGAACTGAAATAAGGAAAAACCGTAACAAAACATGGATCTTACAGTAAATCAAATTTAGAGGGTCAAAACACTCATTAAACACTATTTTTCACCTTTTTTTGCGATCCACATGGAAGACAACATTCAGATCCTCATTAAATTCAGAGGGTCCAAAATATGCTTAATTTACAAGCTAAATATTATTATATTGACATATTAACATTCCTGATCACAACTATCAATAAATATGAATTGAATTAACCAGTAAGTAAGCCATGTCAAAAACATCAACTAACAAAGTAATAAAACGTTTCGCTGACAGCTTGATAGAGTTAATGCATGTGGTCCACATTTGTTCTTCATTTACAGGGTTTTGGTGAGCAAATAAAACAGCTTGAAATTTTATAACAAACTAACATAATAGAGGTCTTAAAGTTATGTCAGCGATACAACAGCAGCATAACCTTTAGTTGTGTTCCTGTCTTTTTAATGAATATTGCTTCTCAAATCTCTCCGGGGTCAACAGGGGGATTTGCAAAAAGCTTGTCCATTAAAGATGGGACAGTACCCACTTTATTTGGACCAATTTGCTACTTTGTGTGGCAACCTGTATAATTCAGTACGGATGTGTATATTTTTTCTACCAGGTGTTCAACATATGTAGTTTTGTATTTAAAACCGTGTACACCCAGTGCAGCTGTAGGTCTTCGGCTAACTCACATTATTACTAGTCGCGTTTCCATTACCCTTCAAATTGCACAAATTGAAAATACGCCCAATGGAAACGCGTCAATTTCGCAAAAACTCCCATTTATCGTAAAAAAGTTTTTACGCTCGCATGAAGTGGTTTTTCAGGCAATTCGAAAAAGAAATATTTCGCAAAACTGCAATGGAAACAGTTTTGCGAATTACAGGTAATCTGACGTAGATAAATGCGTAGTAAAAGAACTTTACTTCACGTAGTAAAAGAAGTAAAAGAAAAAAAGTAGTAAAAGAAGAAAACATACGCGGTATGTTTGGACAGAATACGAGACAGAGTTCTTTATTAAATTCATAAAAGACAAAATTACAGGAACACTGGATTCTAAACCTTAAAGAAATGCCACAGTCAAGACCTCGAAGTAGATATGAGGGGAAAACACCCAGAAACACCAGCTGCTCCAAGTATAAGGTCTTTCCTTACCATTAATGCTTGGAATGGCTAGTGCAGTCGCTGGGATATACGGAAACCTACTAACATCCGTCGCCATGATTTTTGGAATGACTTATTGCGAGAGGAAAAAATTACGTTTTAGTCTCATAACATCGGTTCATAACGCCTTCATTTCGCAATAATTTTTTGTCGACATTTAGAAAAAAATACAAAAGTTTTGCGCAAACCTGTAACGGAAACGCGCCTACTGTCTTACTGAAATAGTTCTGCTAAGCAGCTGTGGACCACTATTACCTAAAATTGTGTCTATTAATTAGTGATCGACCGATGTATCGGTTTACCGATATTTTTCCCGATATTTAAGCATTTTCCCATAATCGGGTATCGGTTTTGTAATATCGGATTTGCCGATAAACGGCGCCATCTTGTGGCCATTTTGAGAATTCCGCCATTGCAGCCCGCGTCTGAGGAGATCAGTCAACAACAACTCTGTGCACACGTAAAGTATATGTTCTACTTGCTTTGCTTTAATTATTCAACTTTATTTAACATAACAGGCATGCAGAAATGATGTTTGAGAGATAAATGCCTGATATAGTTTATGCAGCTTGGTTCTAAAAAATTGAGACGAACTCATGGAGTCACGTAGCGTAATCCGTCATGTCCTGCCCCAATAAAGACGTAACTTTACATGAATTAAATAAAACAGACATGAATGAGTGCATGTTGAACATAAAAGCGCTGAATTGAATTGTTTATCTGTTGTATTTGCTCACCAGTAGTCTCGAAAAAAAGTTCGTTCATATTGCTGAGCACTCACTGGGTTGATAATCAGGAATGCTCAAGCACGGCCACTGAATGAAACTTTTGACAAGATTATCTTGTTTAAACTCCCTAGATTATATTATCATTTACTATAGCAATTATTTAGCTAATACACATCTAAATAGACCGCTTTGTGGAAATTAATTATTTATTATCTGCACGCGCGATCGCGGTTGAGTAGCCTAAGTTATAGTTCTGTGAAAATGCATAGATAAACAGCACTTTGTCAGAAAGCATTTCATGATCTAGACCTACAAAAATATTATTAATAATTAATAACATACTAGTTGGAAAATGCAATGATGTATATGCTGTTTTGTTTGTTACTTTCCTGACAATGTTATATTCTAGCTAATATTATTCAGTGAATTAATATTACCCAGTGAATTATTCCTTACTCTTAGTTTAAACCTATTAAACGGCACATAAACCTTCTAAAACTGTTTAAAATGAATTACATTTCTGCAAAGGTGATATGACTCCCCTGTCAATTATTTTCTCCATATGAAAACATTAGACTTTTAACATTTATTTTGCCTATTGTTAACATTGTTGCTGCTGATGCTTATAAATTATATGTATAATTTAGATATAAATTATATAATGTAATAATATAAATGTTTTTATTGTAATTTGATTTATTTACCATTTATGAAAACAAACGAAGCAGGCTTACAGAGCAGAATGCTGAAAGACTCTGTTTTCTACACTACAACCTAGTTCTGCTTAACTGGGAGTATTAAGTTACACTATTAAAATAGCTACTAAAATTCATGTAATTTATATTTTTGTTAGAATAATTTTTGTGCTTTATTTTTTTTACCTCATCAAAGCTTTTATTTTTAAACAAAGGCACTTTATTTTTTGGACTCAGACCCCTCTATTTATTTGTGTATAAATATAAAGTTTTATATTTATATATTATATAGGAGGGAGTGATTGTTTTAAATAAAATGGTTTGTTCAGTTCATTTGTGTTGTAATAATTGTCTCAAAAACAGAAGTATAACAGTAAATAAATATCGGTTCTTCATATCGGTTATCGGGCACATAAACATGCAAATAATCGGTATCGGTTATAAAAAATCAATATCGGTCGATCACTACTATTAATGCAGATTGTCTGTTGTTTTTACTACTTTGAGTAATGATAAAAGTAATGATAAAATATGGAGCAAGATTTGTTTTACAAAGTTTAATGTTACATCAGTCATTCGCGTTAGCGCTCGGCTAACGTATGCACAGTTAATGAAACAGTTCTCGCATATGCACCTCAATTAATTAGAAATATATACATCGATTTGGATGGAGAAACACTCTTTAATGCTGATGTAGTGGAATTACAGTTGCAACATTTTAATGGATCACAAACTGAGTGAAAACTTATTGCTGAAAAACAGTGGCGGCTTGTCAATAGAGGGCGCTGGGGCGCCGCCCCCATGAAAATTCCAGAAATATACATGTATACAAAAATAATATAAAAATGAAAAATAAAATAGTTTATTCATACGATGTGCAGGCTGGTAGTAAGAGCCTCAGCATTTAATAAAAACTGGCTTTAATCGGTTAACCATTTTCTATGGTTTCTCAATATGTTTCATGTGGTTTCATGGGCGAGGGATGCCGTACAAATGGATGTCTATCTGAGTCCTTACATTTTTGGGCAGCATGTGACCTGAAGCTGTTCTCTAATTGGTTTCTTAAAGATTCTCCTCGCTGCGTCCCTGGCGAATCAGAATTGGATACATGTTATTTTATCCAATCGGATTGGTTCTTGTCACCTGTCATTCAACTTTACGCTCTTGGCCACTACTGCGAGTGCGCAGGTGACTCCGCCAAAACCTTGCTAGGCTGATCACTTTCGTAGAGATAATGGCAGTAGTTAAACCAAATTCTGTCATTGATTTACAAAAATAAAACTTTCACAAGGTGTTCACTGGAAGAAAAAAAAAGGATAAAGGATCTCGACCGGACCAACCCAATTTACAAATCCAGCAGCAGGCCAGTGACAGAGGACGAAGTGACACCGGGAGCTTCACCCGCGCTTATGAGAAACGGAGGTGGCTGGCTAGATGTGATGTTAGCAATGCCCTTTTTTGCTTTCCCTGTCCTTTATTTCAAAGTGTCGGCACTGAAGTTTTGAGGACGACAACAACGGGGTAAGAGTCCTCAAACATCTGCCGCCACTGCTGAAAAATGTCCTGCTCGAGTCAACCTTTGCGATGAAGGTCCGGGTTGAATAACTAGTTCTTCCAATGATTCATCATCAGTCTCACATTTAAATTGACATCGTTACTGTCCTTACAATGTGTACAATTGCTGAGCTTTAGGAAGCCTGCAGAGCCAAGATTCAGATTAGGGGCGTTTTGTTTCTGACACGTTCTGTAATCGGTAGACCAATCATAACACTGGTATTTCCAGGATGACCTCGCAAATGACGCTTCAGGTCTCTTCGATATGTGAAACTCATCTCACACTGAAAACATATGAAAGGTTTATCTCCGGTGTGAACTCTTATGTGGACTTTAAGGGTCCCTTTTTCATTGAAACCCTTTCCACAGTGAGGGCAAGTGAAAGGCTTCTCTCCAGTATGAAGTCTCACGTGAACATCAAGGTTTGATTTGCTTGAGCAAGTCCTTCCACAGTGATCGCACATGAAAGGTTTCTCTCCAATGTGAGTTATTACATGCCTCTTCAGATGATTGCTGTCTGAGAAACTCTCTTCGCATTGATGACATTTAAAGCAGTTATCTCTCGAGTGAATCCTCATATGGGAATTAAGGTTTAATTTACGTCTGAAACTCTTTCCACACTGATCACATGTGAAAGGTGTTTCTCCAGTGTGAATTCTTTGGTGGTCATTAAGCGTTCCCTGATGTGCAAAACTCTTTCCACACTGAGAGCAGACGAAAGGTTTCTCTCCAGTGTGAACTCTCATATGGACTTTAAGGTTTCCCTTTCCAGTGAAACCTCTTCCACACTCTTGGCAGGGGTAAGGGCTCTCTCCACTGTGAATATTCATGTGAGCTATAAGGTTTTCACGTTGGCTGAAACTCTTTCCACACTGAAAGCAGGTGAAATAACGTTTACTCCCTGTCTTTTGAGCGCTTTCTTGTGAGGAAGTCTTTTCAGTCTGAGAGCAATCAAGATTGTTTTCCATAGTTATGAAATCATGTTTCTCTTCCTTTACATCATCAAGTTCTTGAATCTCCTCTTTCAGCGGCATCAGGTCTAAGGTGAAAACAGATACAAGTTTAAGCCCAGTTTACTGGCACAAATGCATACTCAGAGCGCTCCACAAAATATTTACGGATACTTCATAATGATCAGGTGAATGCACGTTTTAAACAGTTTATCATACAAATAAGTAAATCACAGTTCTAAACTAATGTGCTGCTACATTGTATAACGCACACATACAGACAGTATCACGTGCAAATTGCCAGTGTTGGGCAAGTTACTTTTAAAAAGTAATTAGTTACAGTTACTAGTTACTTCTTCCAAAAAGTAACTAAATTAGTAACTCAGTTACAAATTTTAAAAGTAACTAGTTACTTATGAAAGTAACTATTGCGTTACTTTCAAGTAAAATTAAATTTCAAATGCTCAAATGTGACCCCACCTCTACCCCTCTTTAACGGAACTTAAAATACATGTGCATGTTCAATTATTTATGATAAATTTGAATATTATAATGAAATGGACACTTAATACAATACATTATTAACAGAAACATGAAACATTGTACACGCATCTAAAAAAAAATGTTGCTGTGGGACAAAGTGAGACTAGCCTCCAATCAAACGCCATGTATGTAGATATTATGTTTATATAGTGGATCAATGCAAATAACACAATATATGTTTTGGAAATTTTGATATTTATTGCCCCTCAACAGGCCACAACTGGGCAAAATTAAATTAAGCTTGTTAAGCTCGTCGCCATACCTGTCTCTCGTTGACTGACTGGCTTGTGTTGTTCCTTGTGTGTCCTGTCCTGCCCGACTATGCGTTATGATGGGTCGTTCGCAATTCATGAGCGTTAGCCGTTAGTGATGATGGGTCGTTCGCGAATGAGCGTTAGTGATGATGGATCGACTCGTTCGCGAATGAGCTTTTGATGGGTCGTTCGCGATTCGCGAATGAGCCGACTCTAAGAGCCGGCTCTTTTAGGTGAACGTTGGGAGCTGGCTCGCATATCTGAAGAGCCGACTCTATTTTTACAAATTTAGCCTATAGAAATTAAATAATTATGTAATACAAATTGAAATATTATAGTCAAAGTCATTTAAAGAGCCGTTTGTGAGCCAAAAGAGCCGGCTCTTTTCAGTGAGCTGAGTCAAAAGAGCCGAATGCCCATCACTACTATGCGTGCTTTCGAACACCCGCCCAACTCTACCTCTGATTGGCTTACAATGACATTTTACTCTACCTTATAGCCAATCGTCAGCATTTATGCGCTTGTCTCGTGCTCTGCCCACTAACCAAGGAAGAACAGTAAAAAAAGTATTTGCCTCTCGCTCAGAGATCTAGTTGGTCTGATGAAAAAAAAAAAAACAGCTTCATCAGTTATAGTAACGCGCCGCATTTTTTGGCAGTAACGGTAACGGCGTTATTAAGATGAGAAGAGTAATCAATTAGATTACTCGTTACTGGAAAAAGTAATGCCGTTAGTAACGGCGTTATTTATAACGCCGTTATTCCCATCACTGCAAATTGCACACACAGAAACATTCAGTCAATGCTTTTCTAATGTATCAATAATATAGCTAAAAACCGGAAAGTTCTAGCATATCTTTTTGGTTTTGAAAGAACTAAAACCCAAAGCTTTACTATTAGTAGAGAGACGGCGCACAGACAAGTAGGAGTAATTCACACACAGACAATGGCTCGCTTGCTAATGGACTCAAATAAATGTAATTTTACAGTGCAACATTATCTGTATTTTATTTAGAACTAGCAGAAATCTGTTAGAAATATAACGACCCATACACAATAGAATAGATCAAAAATAAGCGGTTATATAGGAGCAATACCTTTGTGGGCATCACTATGACATGCCGCAGATGTGCAGAAGATTTTGGACAAAATTTGTTGGACTAACAAAACAAAAAACTTTTCCCATTCACTTTTTTGTGAAAGTGAACAATGACATTGCGCAGATTCTGACAATGCAAGGAATGAAAGGACAGAGAACTAAAAAATGTAAAGATTGTTTTCAAAAGTTATATGCATTTTTGTAAACATCTTTCGATGTTCAAACTTCTGAGGTACCTTCAGAACATGCTGATGATTCCTAACCTTTTTTTGTGCCAATATGTCAAGTAGTTTAAAAGATATTGCAATCAAATTTCAAAATGGTGGAAAGGCCATTTTTGCTCGATCTGGACAAAATTGGTATCAACGGATCCGACTTTACAAGGAATCCAAGATGTGATTCCTGACAAACTGTTCAAAAGTTATTAACAAAGTGCCATTTACTGTATCTAATGACCCATAAGTGGTGTTGTTCACAAATTTGGCATGTCCCCTCGGATCAAGGTGTTGAGTCCTACCACGTTTTGTCTCAATTTATCAAAGTTTAGTCAAGATACAGCCTCAGAACCAAAAATCAATAAAAATAATCGGTTTTGTTATTTCTGTGTGGCTTGGTCCAAAGTTCATCTGAGCCAATTTTTAGAAGCATTGGATAAAATTTGTAGTAGTAATAATGAATACTGTACTGTACAAAATGGCCACTGCTATAATGGGAGTCTTAATATAAGATGTTCAATGTGATCGCCATGTTGAGAGGGACTCCAAAAAAGAAAAGTTAGAGATGAATTCTGAGCTTGAGTATCAGCTTGCAGACCTTTCCCAATCCCAAAATTTCCACTGCAAAACGCACCAATGATACTCAACTTTTTAATGCAGATTAATTTTAATTGCCATAGTCTATTACATGTTGTGGGGGGAAAATGTTTAATGAATACTACTCTTTCAATCAACGACGCTTTTGTGTGTGTAATAGGCAGGACTTAACGGATACTGCGTAATTGCGTTAAATATTTTTAACGCTTTAAACTTTTTTTTTTTTGGCGGTGTCGCGTGGGCAAGTGATGAAACCGGTATTGCGACTGAACACCGTGTAACACTGACTACCGTAGCAAGCCTATCAGTGAGCAAGGAAATTGTAGTGGAGTGATTGAATGCTTAAGAGTGTGGAGGGAAAAAAATACTCTGGTTTGAGGGCAGCGTTTGTCTGGTCATGTGATCTCAACATGTCTGTCCAAATGAGGGACCCACTCTATGTCAAATAAAACCACTTTAATTAGGACACTTCAAAACTATCCCTAAAAAATTTTTCTATCACTCATCTACTAACTATCACTCATTTCTATAGAGCTGGACATTTTAATAAGGATCAAATGACTGAATTCAGCTTTGAGAATGAAACCAACCTGTTTGTTCTTCAGTATCTTCTTGTTTCACATTGAATGTTTCTTCAATCTTCATGTCCTCACTTTCCACTTTAATAAATGCCATCTTTATAATAGTGTCACGTGGATCACAGTCGCTTCACCAGGTTTTTTTCTGTGTTTGGACAATCTGTCATGTTTAAAATAAGAATAATTAACAGAAAGAAACATTAATTCAAACTAAATCTCTGTGTGCGTATCAATCAACTTCAGTTCAGTGCACTGGTAAGAGAGCCAGTCAAAGAGAGAGTTAATGGTCTTAAACATTAGCCAAAAAGTCATTAAAAAACTAGTAACGTTACTATATGAATAAAAGAGCACACATTATATCGACATGATACATATCCTTACTATTATTCTATTGCTTAGACTTTGTTTGTTTGTAATTTATAGAATGTAGATTAGACTGCACTTTCATTTAAACATTCGCTGTTGGTTTTCATTACACGTTTGTGTTCATTAGATGCGGTTATTCGAGCGCTTAATTCGAATCACTGAATCATTTTGCGAGGCATTTAGTTCAATTGATTTGATTTTCCAAATGCTTACTTTCTCCGTCACTAGTGCGCTTTAGTCAAATGCTTAACGGTTCGTTCCTAGCATAACAACCTAACATTCAGTGATATATAACTAATTTTAAAGCTCTCATATAGCTATAAAACAGTCTGCAGGGCTTGTATCGATCTAAACATTTTAAACGCTGTAAAACACAAACCTTTCTTCAACCGAACCGCAGCAAATGCAGGAGCGTGGCGCAGCCTTATGACGTCACACCGCCAAACCAAAATAAAAGTATATTCTTAAAAGATCTAAATAGATCTAAATGGGGAAAAAAATACAAATAACCAGAACAACACCCTAACCATCCCAGATATCAAAGGAAAGACAGACACGTTATAGATTTATGTATTTTATTATTATTTTTTTTATTTTTTATTATTATTTATTGGGGAATCAAATCTCCAATGAAGGGACAGTTCGAACAAAGGAAAGGACAGGGTTCCACATTTTATCAAATGAGTTAACAGAGTCTCTAATGCAGGGTTTATTTATTTTTTTTTCTAGGTGTAGAAAGAACATTAAGTCCTTCAACCATGAAAATTGGAGTGGGGCATGAGGATTTCCAAAGTAACAATATTCGTCTTCTAGCTACCAATGAAGCAAAATCAATAATATCTATCTCAAACTGTAATACAAATATGAATGACATTTTTTTTTAAGTCATTAAACTTTAAATAACAGGCTGAGATTTTTAGACTGAGTGTATTGAAAGTGTTTATTTGCAAATTATTCATTAATTTCCCATTTCTTTTCCACATTATTATTGTGATGCTTCTGCGCATGCGCGTGCGGTTTGTGTTTGTGTTTAGAGCTCCGTCGAATTGATTCATAAATCCTTGATTTTCTTCTTTACCACTCATTTATAAACAAGCACTTTCTATTTTTACAGCATGTGAACTTATCTTCGATACTATTCCTTATAAAAAACAATCGGATTGCTTTGATATCGCTACTTAGATCCAACTTTCCGAATCTCCGCTACTAGCCTTTAGCCCGCTAGCATTGCACGCGTGGCCTCTCGCCTATCGATCGTCTCATTTACACCCGTTTCATTGAAAGGATACGGGTTATATCCAGGATTTCAGTCCTAAATTAGTAGTGATATTGGTAGTATCACTACTAATTTACTGTTCATCTGTTATAATGGCGAATATATCGGATGTGTGTCTAACGTTACCTCTGAGTGCAGGTGAGGACACATTCGAGCTGCATTCGGTGCTGCTGGAGCTGGAGTCCGTGGAGAACCAGATCCGTGGTCTGCTAGAGAGGCAAGCCGAGCTGCGAGATCGGCGATCAGCGCTTGAAACATCACGCGCTGATACTCACAAGTCAGTGGTTAGTAACTTTTTGACTCCGACCTCGTCTACTTCGTGTGCTTCTCTGCACAGGACGCAAGCACCCAGGACGCGATCATCCCTGGCTTCATTCACTCCGGCACCGACACAACACCATGGATCCTGGGTGATCCCTCAGCGGAAGACACGAGCCAGGACCAGACCAAGAACCTCTCCACCCCTCCCGGTCTTCGAGATCTCCACCCGGAACCGCTTCTCCCCTCTTCGCGAGTCGGAACGCGACGACGCCGTGATCATCGGCAGTTCCATCGTCCGTCATGTCCGTGCTACTTTAGGTAAGGGTAATGTGCGCACTCACTGCTTTCCTGGTGCTCGTGTTCTAGATGTCGCTGCACATGTTCCCGAGATCCTGAACGGTGACGAGCGCGTCGGAGCTGTTGTGCTGCATGCGGGAGTGAACGACATCAGGCTGCGGCAGACGGAGGTTCTGAAGAAGGACTACAGGAGCCTGATCGAGACGGTACGCAGCACATCGTCTGAAGCAACGATCATCGTGTCTGGACCGCTTCCCACATACCGACAAGGACAGGAAAGGTTCAGTAGATTATTTGCACTAAATGAATGGTTAATGTCATTGTGTAATGAACAGAAACTGCTCTTTGTAAATAATTGGAATCTGTTCTGGGAGCGACCTAGGCTCTACCGTGCTGATGGCCTGCACCCCAGCAGAATCGGAGCGGCTGTTCTGTCGGACAACATCTCCAAGACGTTGCACACCATCTGACTAGTAAGCCAAAGTCCAAATCACAATCTTTGCTGTCCCAACTTAATTGATACAAGTAGTGTAGAACATTATATAAAAACTGTGTCTATTCCTCGTTTAGTGAGGCCAAATAATAAATCTACTGTAGGATCTAGGAAAAATCTTATTGTAATTAAACCAGAAAATCTCAATATCAGTGAACAAAAACAATTTCTAAAGCTAGGTCTTCTAAACATTAGATCGCTCACACCTAAGGCGGTTATTGTAAATGAAATGGTCAGAGATAATATTTTCGATGTATTTTGCCTTACTGAAACCTGGCTTAAACCAAATGAGTATTTCGGTCTAAATGAGTCTTCTCCACCAGGATACTGTTATAAGCATGAGCCCCGTCTGATCGGTCGTGGCGGCGGTGTTGCAACAATCTATAGAGATATTCTAAATGTTACTCAGAAAACAGGTCACAGGTTTAATTCATTTGAAGTACTTGTGCTAAATGTTACGCTCTTAGATGTAAGAAAGAAATCCCTATTATCTCTAGCCTTGGCTACTGTATATAGACCTCCAGGGCCCTATGCTGATTTCATAAAAGAGTTTGCAGACTTTCTCTCAGATCTATTGGTCAATGTCGATAAAGCAATAATTGTTGGAGATTTTAACATACACGTAGATAACACAAATGATGCGTTAGTGGCTGCGTTTAGATTTATTAAACTCATTTGGGGTCAAGCAAAACGTCAGTGGTCCCACTCATCGTCTAAATCATACACTAGATTTAATTATATCATATGGAACCAATCCAACCGATATAGATATTGTACCGCAAAGTGATGATGTCACTGATCATTACATGGTAACTTGGATAATACGTACTGCTGAAATTTGTCATGTTGCGCCACGTTATCGACCGGGCAGAACAATCCTTCCAACCACTATAGATAGATTCTCAAATAGCTTACCTGATCTATCTCAGCTGCTCAGTGAACCCAAACAAACAGATGAACTAGAGGAAATGACTAGCAGTTTGAGCACCATTTTCTGTAGTACATTAGAAATTGTTGCACCAATTAGATTAAAAAAGGTTAGAGAGAAAACTAAAGCACCATGGTACAACAGTGCTACGCATGTTATCAAGAGAGAAACTCGTAACTTAGAGCATAAATGGAAACAAACTAATTTAGAGGTCTTTAGAATCGCGTGGAAAGACAGTATGTCACGTTATAAAAAGGCTCTAAAAGCAGCCAGGGCTGAGCATCTCCACAAACTAATAATAACCAAAATAATCCAAGGTTTTTATTTAACACCGTGGCTAGACTAACAAATAAACAGACATCACCAGAGCAAAATATTCCGTTACAGTATAGTAGTAATGATTTTATGAATTTCTTCACTGAGAAAATAGAAAGCATCAGAAACACAATTGTAAATGTACAATCTCTTATGGTGTCTTATGATTCAGCCTCAATTATCGCCCCTCAAGAACAACTACACTGCTTTACAACTATAGGACAGGAAGAGCTAAATAAACTTATCATTGCATCTAAACCAACAACATGTTTATTAGATCCAATACCCACTAAACTACTGAAAGAAGTGTTACCTGTAGTGGAAGAGCCTCTTCTCAATATTATTAACTCGTCTTTATCTTTAGGTTATGTTCCAAAAATATTCAAGCTGGCAGTAATAAAACCTCTCATTAAGAAACCGCAATTAGATACAAATAACCTAGCAAATTACAGACCCATTTCAAATCTTCCATTTATGTCTAAAATACTAGAAAAAGTTGTGTCCGCTCAATTGTGCTCTTTCTTGCAAGAAAATGGTATCTATGAAAAATTTCAGTCAGGATTCAGACCGCATCATAGCACAGAAACTGCGCTAGTTAAAATTACAAATGATTTACTTTTAGCTTCTGACCAAGGCTGTATCTCAATACTAGTTCTACTCGATCTTAGCGCTGCGTTCAACACTATAGATCATAAAATACTCTTGGATCGACTACAAAACTACACTGGTGTTCAGGGACAGGCATTAAGCTGGTTTAGATCGTACTTATCAGACCGTTACCATTTTGTCTGTTTAAATGGGGAAAAAGATAACGAAGATAACGTCAGTAGACTATGTAGTGCCGCAAGGATCGGTGTTAGGCCCTCTGCTATTCTCAATATATATGCTGCCACTTGGTAATATTATAAGAAAACATGGAATTAATTTCCACTGTTATGCTGATGACACTCAATTATATATTTCATCACGACCAGATGAAAACATTAACTTATCTAAATTGACAGAGTGTCTTAAAGATATAAAATGCTGGATGACGTGTAATTTCATGCTATTAAATTCAGATAAAACGGAGGTATTACTTATTGGTCCAAAAAACTACCCACAAAACCTTGTACAATACAACTTTAATTTAGAAGGATGTCCTGTTACTTTATCCACTACAGTAAAAGACCTGGGTGTTATACTAGACCGCAACTTGTCTTTCGAAAATCATATTTCATATGTTACAAGAACAGCCTTTTTCCACCTTAGAAATATTGCTAAGCTACGTAACATGCTATCTGTTTCTGATGCAGAAAAGTTAGTTCATGCATTCATGACCTCAAGACTAGATTACTGTAATGCTTTATTAGCTGGTTGTCCTGCATCCTCAATAAACAAGCTACAGTTAGTGCAAAATGCAGCTGCTAGAGTTCTTACTAGGTCAAGAAAATATGATCATATTACACCAATTTTATCATCTCTGCACTGGTTACCTATTAAGTTCCGTATCAATTACAAAGTACTACTACTGACCTATAAAGCCCTAAATGGTCTAGCTCCTGTATATTTAATGGACCTTCTATCGCCCTACAATCCATCGCGTTCTTTAAGATCACTAAATTCCAACACCTGCGATGAGATGACTAAACGCCTGTGAAGAGACGACTCGACGCCTGTGAAGAGACGACTCAACGCCGGCGATATGTTATGCCCTAAATTAATACATGATTAACTAACTGTATTTTTTCTATGTACATTTCTGAAATGCACTTTCTGTAAAGCTGCTTTGAAACAATATGTATTGTGAAAAGCGCTATACAAATAAATTTGAATTGAATTGAATTATTCAGGGTAGTTTCATTTTTTGAACAGCTTGTTCTCATTATTCACATTGGTTCTTATGACTGCCTTTATATCAGATGCAGACACGCTGAATTTCTTTTGGATGTGGTCTGAAAAAAAAAATTCTGCAAAACACCTAAGTTTCAGTTCCACTCTTCAACACGGTTTGGGGAAAGTGTTCATACTGTTCCTAATTCATTTTGAATGGCACAGTGGTCAGCTTAAATGGCATAACCATTTCAGGTAAAAGAAGTGAAGTTAAGGTAACACTTTACTTCTTAAAGCCTTTATGTTTAATGCATAATAAATGTATTCATAATGTGCATTATAATGCATTATATATTTTCATGAATAATAGTGACTAAAGTTAAAATGCATTATTAAATTATTTGCAGATTCCTTGTTACATCTAAAATTGGTTGTTTATCATGTGTTTTATACACTGGCTTTAGGCAATGCTGTCTTAAATGCACTTTATGAGGCACACACGCAGACTAGCACACACACGCAAGGTCTCTCGCTCTCTCCCTCTCTGTCGTGTGCGCGCTGTTTGAACATACATATTCACGTAGCCTTTAGAAAACCGGGACATATTCACATAGCCATTTGAAAACCTGGACATTCAGTGTCCCGGGAGACTGTATAAATTTCCCGGGACAGGTTGTTAAAAAAAAAATTTTTAATGACCACAGAGAGTCATTATGTAATCAATTTGATTGCGGTCGACGCCGTTTGGTGATATCCATGTCCAGCATCTATTTTCCTTGGACTGTTTGTGATGATAAGATCGTTTAATCTGCAAAATCTATCAGCCTGTTGCCCCTATCATTTCGTTGTCCATATCCAAACTTGCCTACTACTCCATTTGAGTCCTGATACTGACACCCTACTTTGGCATTAAAGTCTCCCATCAGGATTATGAGATCTTTTTTTTTTGCACATTACTGATTACTTCTTGTAGTCTGGAGTAGAAATCGTCCATATCTTTATCGCTTGCCTTCATTGTCGGAACGTAGACCTGACATACCGTCATACATCCGATCATGGTTCTGAATCTTGCTGTGATAATCCTGTCGCTTACTGGGTTGTACCCCAGTAAGGCTTTCTCTGCCAGTGGACCAAACACCAGAGCTACTCCAGATCTATGAAGGTCTTCTCTGCCACTGGATAGGATCCGATGATCTTGATAACGTTTGTCATCCGCTCCAATCCAGTGAGTTTCAGCTATTCCAATGATGTCCCATCTGAATTTCTTCAGTTCATGCAATAGCAGCGCTGTTGCACCTGTTGTGTGCAATGTTCTTACATTCCAACATCCTATCGTCAGGATCGACTTTGGTGTTAGAATGATTGACTCTTTAGCATGTAATCTATCAGTCGCTCCCCTCCCAGAAGGGTTTAAAGAAGTCGCTTCATGGCTCTCGTTAAGAGGATCGTCTGCTTGTTGAGTCGATATAGCTGGGACTTTAACCCAGGTGTATGTTTGTTGTACTTCCATGTTGGGGTTTCATAGTCGATATCGTTGGTTTGAAGGGCGGCTGACTAGACCTCTCCCTATTTAGTATACTTTAAATATATGCCTGTGTAGGGACTATTCATGCTTGATTAGAGATATTAAAGTGTATTTTATCTGTTACAAGTACATTACAAATTCATTACGAGCAATATACCATAAGTCAATTACATTCGAGTAAATCGTATATTCTCCGTAATACCTTTGGCTTATTCCAAATACTACAAATTGCACACTTTGTCTTCAATAACAAATGTACATTAATACAGAAATATTACTTAGCTATACTTTTTACAATATACTTTAAACATTACATTGTCACAAGACAGTATTTTACAGATGTTACCAAAATACCGAAGGCTGAATTTCTTGGGACTTTTTTTACACAATGCGGAACTTGTTTTGAAGGCCATTACAATAAATAACATAACTTCAATAACAGAGACACATGGTATTAACGACACAAACAGTGTTTATTTAAATCTAACATGGTTTTATCATTGTAAAACAACTAAATGTTTCAACCATGTTTTTAAATAAAAAGAACATTGAAAGAAAAGAAAAATAACATTTTGGAATAGCGGCCACAAACACAAAACTACGCATTGTTACTTTTTCTTGCTAGTGCAGCAGATTAGTAAAAAAATCGTTCACTTTGGTATAGAAGCATTAAATTTGGCACAGATACTCTCTAAGGGCCACTATTTTGGAAAAAGGCGTTGGCCACTCAAAAATTCAATATGGCGGCCAATTTTCAAGATGGCCGCCATTGCTATTCAATGCTAATTATATCAATTATTCAAACAGTGATCCAAGCATAAAATTTGATACAAATACTCTCTAATGTCATGATCCAGTCTCTTTTCCTCTCCTCTTCCTCCCTCTCCTGATCACACACGATATTACACACGCACTTTCATTCCCTTTACGCTGACACTCAATTACACTCTCTCTCTCTCTCTCTCTTCCAGCTGTTCCTTGTTTCCTTCTGCTTCGCGCTAGATTCCCCGCACTTGTTGGAATCTTTCTGTTGAAGATTTTCTGGCCCTAATTCCGGCTGTTTCTGTTGTACATTTTCTGCAAGATTATTTATGTTGCTGGTGGCTTCCTCATTTAATATTATTAAAGACTCTTTGACTGTGGTTCGCTGTTGGGTTTTCTCTCACCTCATAACATCTAAAGAACATGTTAATGGAAAAAGATGCTTGTCCCTCAAAAATTCAAGATGGTCGCCATTTTTAAAGATGGCCACCGTTCCTGTCGAATATAAATTATTTCAATTGTTTAAATAGTGATGCAAGCATAAAATTAGACAGAAATACTCTGCAAGGAACACTCTTTTGGAAAAAGGTATTGTAGCAATAATCAGATGATCAGCTCAATCATGTGACTTTAATCAACTAGATTCTAATTAAGTAAACACTCCTCCATTCTTCAGATTGTGACAAAAACAGATGTCATGGGACTTTTTAAGTTACCGATTCACCCACGAAGCAAATGGTGCTTGGACTTAATTAGATTACCGATGCCAGAAATGCCCCCGCGGCGTTTTTCGCTGATAAGTAATCACAGGGTCCTCTGTCTTACCACATGTGACTCAACAGGGGTGGCTCTCTGGCTGGTGATCCCGTGGTGTCCCCTCTGCACGACACCTCACAAACACAGACAACCTTGTGTAATGAACCACACTGGTCATTGTAATCCGGACTTAAAACTCATCAAATTCGAAGGACGCACACACATACACGGAACTGAAGACGATCAGGAGTCCAACGCGTGACTGACCATGCGACGAACTCTGAATACACACACACAAAGAGACAATCATTCTGAACCACGTGTAGTTAAACGTAACTTTCAAATGTACAAATGTTTTCTGGTTGTGTTCAGGATTCCCTTGTGACCTAATTGATATAACTGTAAGCTTTTATGATATGTGATCAGTCTGACAATCGTTTAATCACGAAAAATCATGTATCTGCATTTTACTAGCCCTAGGAATGCCGCGAGTGGTATGATTGGAATCAGAGAAATCGAATAAGATCGAATCACTAACCCAAAATGCAATATGAGGCATATTTTATTAATCCTAGTTTAGAAGTGTATTATTACTAAATTTGTAATATCTTATGCACATGACCCCGAAGGCGTGTACTTCGGGAACCACAAGGTTTGCCGACACGCCTCCTCCCAAACGATTGGATCAGACGCGTACGAAAGGCGTGTCTCGAGCGCCTTCAAAACCAGGAGTGCCATGTCTCCTCAGTGCTAGCAAGCAGTCCTATGCCAGAGAGAGATCCCAACTTCCCTGCGAACTCCAGCCCGGAGTTCCGCGTCATTTTCCTACTTTGTTTTAATCTAAGTTCTTTCTTTTCTTGAGCTACCTCAGTTTGATAATTCTCCTTCGTTCAGTGTACTCACGAACTAAACGAATTTAAGATTAAGCATCTGTCGTACGAGCTGAAGAGATCGCAACATCTACCTCCGTCCGAACGAAACTCCAGACATCAGCCTGTTTCTTTTGTAACACAGCTACACCAAAGGGACCATATCAAAGTAACGTACAATCTAAATTAAGTGCTGTTTAAGGTTGTCTAGATACGCCTAAGAAAGCCTTTGGGTCTCGTTTGAATTGTTTGAACTGATCTCTCTCTCTCTCTCTCTCTCTCTCTCTCTCTCACCCTCTAACTTTCTCTCCAATATTTCGTATTGCAATCGTTCTTTTGTCTTTGTTAATTGTTTGTTTTTGTTATGCATATTTACTCCTGCGTGATTTAAGTAGTTTATGTAATCTTTAGTCTTGTTTTATTAAACTCTATAATCTTTTGAATTGAATCTGTCTTATTGTTCTATAAAGTTGAAGTCCCTGAAAATGCCGATCTTATGTTACAAAGCTCTACTTGATTTATATTAAAATATCTAAAGTGCCTTACACGAAAATATCATTTCTGGTGGCCACAGGAAGGGTATTTTTGATGTTTACAGGCTGGTAAACGAACGAGTGCATGATAAACTAAGTTTGAATCATACCAAAGTTTACCCTGATAATTGATCTGATTTTACCGACCTATATTAATAATTAATACGAGCAATATTGTTAATGATTCATATACAGTGAGGTTTAACCTATTCCCTATTTGGGATAATCTAATTTGTGTATACGATAATGCATATTCATCATCTCATGAATATTATTCCCCCTTTGAGTTAATAATTTCCCTACAAAAGTCATTGTCGCTACATTTATATGGTGGAGAATGCGGGCATTTACAAACTTCATTTTGGGACCAATATTCAGATTCATATTCATGTGTGTTTTTGAGAGTTGAATATTGCGTACGTGCGTCTGCATTGTATAACGTTATAGTCGACTCAGAAACTGAGCAAGGCAAAAAGCCATATGCCACACCAACAGTGCTGAAAAGAGGTCTAAAGCATTTCTTTTTAACACTACTGGATGTGATGAAAACTGCAGTCACAATATTTTAAAAGGCCCAGGTTAAAGAAAAGAAAAACATTTCTTTTGTTTGGCTGTGGTACATGTTAAATATTGTTCGAAGCCCTGTTTGAACGAAGAAATCTTCACTCAGGCTTATTACCGGTATATATATTAAGTTACTGCGGGGGCGAGAATCCTCCCGTCAGTAAAAGATCTTTATTTTATGTCGTTATAGCAACGATAATTTCGGGTTTCAAAACTGGCTTAGCTACCCGGTGAAAATCCCGTTTCATTTTCTGTGCAGAACCAGCACAAAGAGATCCGCCGTGATCTTCGTAAAGTATACTTGTGAAATGTGTGTATACTTGTGTCGTGTAGAAATCTGTGCGTGAGGAAACTTTGGTTCCCTTTCGTTGTCACTCCGAGTTACGTCGGATGACGACGAATGGGGTTTCGCTTAGAAAGCCTATCAGCTCCGAGTATTACAAAACGAGCCTATGGCAAAGAAATGCCATGGGTCTGCGGAATTTGCATGACGTAACTCCGCCCCACCTCGTGGGTATAAAAGGAGGAAGTCCGCAACAGCAGTTTATGTTTTCGCTTCGGAGCCAAGTGTATTCTTCTCTCCACAAGCCATCTCTGAATTGTCAGCTTTACAAACGAGTACCTCGAGTGTTGGTGTGACGGCGATCTACGGCGAGCGCGTGCTTCCTGCTGATCTGTTGCAGTGGTCTGCCAGTCGGTGCGTGTCTCCCCGGGTGCTTCAACACTTGAGTTTTCTCTCACTAAAAGAGCTTGCACGCGGCACGTCTTTTTAAAGACGGCTCGCCCGTGCATTTAAAAAAAAATGAATGGTGCGGCAGCTTGGTATCGGACTCTGATGGGCACGAGCGTTGTCTAGTATGTTTGGGCTTGATCATGCTAGAGCAGCGCTCGTGGATGACTCATGTTTTCTCCATGGAAACATGATCATCGCGTCATTAAGGTCGAGACTCGGTGAACTCACATGAGTGAGAGTCCCCTCATCCACCCCCCGATCTTCGGCTGGTGGCCAGGGTGACCTGAGGGTTTCGGTCTGGAACAAGGCGCCGACTATGTGTCCGCGACCCCAGCCCCCCTCTTCAATGACGGTGCCCGCTAGTGAACAGGTGATTCCCACGGGTCTACCCTCTGGTGGCCCGTGTGTTTCATTTGAAGCTGCAGAGGATGATATTATGTTTGTAGCAGCTTCACTAGGTGGGTTTGATTTTCCTGGAAGTGACGACTCGTCGAGTCTGATCCGGAGATGACGGCCATGCTTTCCCGGGACGATTGGTTTTTGGGTGAGGCCGCCGACCCTCGTCCACGGCAAACCCCAATACCGTTCTTCCCGGACGTGCATGATGAGATCAGGGGCCATTCGCTGATCTCATCCGCCTTTCCTCCCCTCGATGGGGCCGCTGCCCGTGGGTACACTGGGGTTCCCCCGGCTGAACGCTCTGTTGCGATGCTATGTGTCCTCAGAGTGCTTCTTCTCGGCGCAATCCTAAGCACCCGTACGTGGCCTGTAGTTTTTCGTCTACGCTTGTGGCGAGATCCTATAGCGCCACGGGACTGGCGGCCGCCCCACTGCGTGCCATGGTCATTCTGCTGGTCTACCTGACCCAGATGCTCATGGACCTGCACGAGGGCGGGACTGACCCAGGGCTCTTCACTGAGCTGCGCGCCGCCACTAACCTTGCTCTCCGAGCGACGAAAGTGGTCGTACGCTCCCTGGGTTGGGTGATGCTCACCATTCGGTGGCCGTACCTGTTTGATGTGCTGGATGTTGCGCGGACCCGTCTGTCCGACATTCCCACATCCCAGGTCGGCCTCTTCGGCGGTGCGGTTGAGGGCTGGCCCAACAGCTCTCAGCCGTCCATGAGCAGACTGACGTTGATTCTGTCCCGACAGCCCCGCCGTCCGCTCAGATCCCTCGGTCTGCCCACCGCCAAGGGCGCCCTCCCGCGGCTCCCACCCTGCCCGTTCACCCGGGCCGGCTCTGGGGGCCGCGGGCGGACGCCACAGCCCTCTCTAGCCCCTCCCCCCGCTACACGCCGGGTTAAGCGGCGCTCCTGAGACGGGCTCCTCGGGGATGGAGCAGGTTGAGGTCGACTCTGTCCCGACGGCCCCGCCGTCCGCTCGAGGGCGCCCCCCCGCGGCTCCCACCCCGCCCGTTCACCCGGGCCGGCTCTGGAGGCCCTCTCCAGCCCCGCCCCCCGCTACGCGCCGGGTTAGGTGGCGCTCTTGAGAGGGGCTCCTCAGAGATGGGACTCAGTTCTTTCCAGGAGTTGGGAGCAGGACCACTCCTTTCCCCGGTGGAGGGCCGGGGAAGAATCCTTATTCGCAAAGAACTGACTCTCCCGTCTCTGAGCACACAGAGTTCTCGGACGACACAGAGCGCCGCCCTCTAGCTGTGCTCTCCTCGTCCCCCTCTGTCCCAGAGGTCGTTGACACGGCGTGCCGTCCACGGACCGCTTCGCCCCTGTCCCCCTCTGTCGCCAGACCCCTGGCAGAGCAGGCCCCCGCGGGACGACCAGCCTGGTCCTCCCCTGGCCCCCTCTGCCAGGGCGCGGTTGCTAACTGTGCCCCCACACCGGGCCGCTATGCCGTCCACGTCTGGGCCAGTTACTCCACTTCGCTGCCCCTCCGGGGGGACGCCTGTCGTCCGCTTGATCCCGCTGGTTCAGTTCCTGGGAGCCTGGTTAGAGCTTCCCCGTCTGTCCCGCTGGATCGCGCGCACCATCAGGCTCGGCTATGCGATTCAGTTCGCACGGTCTCCTCCCCGCTTCAGGGGAGTCCGCTCCACTTTGGTCGGTGGCAATGCCCCTATCATGAGAGCAGAGATTGCCACCCTGCTGGCGAAGGGTGCAATCGAGACTGTCCCTCCAGCCGAGATGAGGTCCGGGTTCTACAGCCCCTACTTCATTGTCCCCAAGAAAACCGGTGGGTTACGGCCAATCCTGGACTTGCGCGTGCTGAACCGCTCCCTTCACAGGCTGCCGTTCAAGATGCTCTCCGCCAAACGCGTTCTCGAATGCGTGCGGCCCCAGGATTGGTTTGCAGCGATCGACCTGAAGGACGCCTACTTTCATGTCTCCATTCTTCCTCGACACAGACCGTTCCTACCGTTCGAGGGGCAGGCATACCAGTACGCGGTTCTCCCTTTCGGGCTAGCCCTGTCTCCTCGCACCTTCACGAAGGTCGTCGAGGCTCCCCTTGTTCCCCTTCGGGAACACGGGGTTCGCATCCTGAGTTATATCGACGACTGGCTGATCCTAGCTCACTCTCGAGATCAGGTTTGCGAACACAGGGACCTAGTGCTCCGGCACCTAGCTCGTCTGGGCCTTCGGGTCAACTGGGAGAAGAGCAAACTTTGCCCCGTGCAGAGGATCTCTTTTCTCGGTATGGACATCGACTCGGTCGCCATGTCCGCGCAGCTTACGAGCGAGCGCGCGCAGTCACTGCTGACTTGCCTGAGACATCTCAGGAGCAAGAATGCGGTTCCACTGAAACATTTTCAGAGGCTCCTGGGGCATATGGCATCTGCAGCCGCGGTCACGCCGCTCGGATTGCTTCATATGAGACCGCTTCAGCTTTGGCTTCGCGACCGAGTCCCGAGGTGGGCATGGCATCAAGGCACGCTCCGGGTACCAGTTACTCCGACCTGCCGTCAGTTCCTCACCCCGTGGTCGAACCTCAGTTTTCTCAGGGCGGGTGTCCCCCTGGAACGAGCTTCCCGGCATGTTGTGGTCTCCACGGATGCCTCCACCACGGGCTGGGGCGCCATGTGCAATGGACATGCTGCTGCGGGCTCCTGGACAGGACCCCAGCGGCTATGGCATGTCAATTGCCTCGAGTTGTTGGCAGTACGCCTTGCCCTGCACCGCTTCCGGGCGTTGCTCAGGGGTCAACACGTACTAGTCCGCTCAGACAATACCGCTACTGTAGCGTACATCAACCATCAAGGTGGTCTACGCTCCCGCCGTATGTCACAACTCGCCCGCCACCTCCTCCTTGGAGTCAGAAGCATCTGAGGTCGCTTCGAGCCATTTTCATTCCCGGAGCCCTGAACTGTGCAGCCGACGAGCTCTCACGGCTTCAGCCCTCCCTGGAGAATGGCGACTCCATCCCCAGTCGGTTCAGCTGATTTGGGACCAGTTCGGGGACGCACAGATAGATCTGTTTGCCTCTCATGACTCGACCCATTGCGCCCTGTATTTTTCCCTGACCGAGGGCACGCTCAGCACGGATGCACTGGCGCACAGCTGGCCGCCGGGCCGCAAATATGCGTTTCCCCCAGTGAGCCTTCTTGCGCAGACCTTGCGCAAGGTCAGCGAGGACGAGGAGCAGGTCATTTTGGTCTCGCCGTATTGGCCCGGCCGGACCTGGTTCCCCGAACTTGCACTCCTCGCGACAGCACCTCCCTGGCCCATTCCTCTGAGGAAGGACCTTCTTTCTCAGGGACGGGGCACCCTGTGGCACCCTCGCCCCGATCTCTGGAGCCTCCACGTGTGGCTCCTGGACGGCTCGAGGTAGGTCTGAGTACCCTTCCACCAGCGGTGGCGGCTACCATCACTTCCGCTAGAGCGTCGTCCACGAAACACGTCTATGCGTTGAAGTGGAACCTCTTCGTCGACTGGTGCTCTTCTCACCGAGAAGACCCCCGGAGTTGCTCGATCAGCGTTGTGCTTTCCTTCCTTCAGCAAGGGTTGGAGCGAAGGCTGTCTCCCTCCACCCTTAAGGTCTATGTTGCCGCCATTGCCGCACACCATGACCTAGTCGAAGGTAAGTCAGTAGGGAAGCACGACCTGGTCATCAGGTTCCTGAGAGGAGCAAGGAGACTAAATCCTCCTCGCCCTCCTCTCGTTCCCTCTTGGGACCTCTCAGTGGTTCTAACTGCCCTGAAGAGTGCTCCCTTTGAGCCCCTGCAGTCAGTCGAGCTTAAGTTCCTGTCAATGAAGACAGCGCTCCTGGTTGCACTGGCCTCCATCAAGAGGGTAGGGGACCTGCACGCATTCTCCGTCGACGAAGCGTGCCTGGAATTCGGACCGGCTTTCTCTCACGTGATCCTGAGACCCCGGCCCGGATATGTGCCCAAGGTTCCTACCACTCCCTTTCGGGACCAGGTGGTGAACCTGCAAGCGCTGCCCCCGGAGGAGGCAGACCCAGCCTTGGCACTGCTCTGTCCAGTACGCGCTCTTCGCGCCTATGTGACAGGACGCGGTGTTTCAGGACCTCAGACCAGCTCTTTGTCTGTTATGGTGGGAAGCTGAAGGGAAAGGCTCTCTCCAAGCAAAGGTTGTCTCACTGGATAGTGGACGCCATTGCCTTGGCTTACCAGCAGCAAGGTCGACCGTGCCCCCTTGGTGTGACGGCCCACTCCACCCGGAGTGTGGCATCCTCTCGGGCCCTAGCGCATGGCGCCTCGCTAACAGACATCTGCAGAGCTGCAGGCTGGGCGATACCTACACATTCGCCAGATTCTAGAATCTCCGAGTGGAGCCAGTGTCCTTCCATGTACTCGCTTCAACTAGCTAGTACCGGACCCGCTCAGGTGTCTTCGCTTGCTCGCCATTCCACTCCACGGACTGGATACGTGCAATATTCCTCCAGCACTCCTTACGTCGACGCCAGTGTCTCTTGCCTGCGCGTCGGCTAGGTGCCTCCCGTGTGCATGGTCCCCCCCACTGAGCGACCCCCACATGTGTATTTTCACTGTAAGCCTCTCTGAGCATGTGTCTTTCCCTTGGCAAGCCACCTTGCCACCCCTGGGGTTGAAATATTCCACCTGCGGCTGGACACCCCAGTGTTCTCCATATGTTTCCTTCGGGTCATATGTGTATAAAGTCCCCCCCCCTCTGGGTTGGCATTAATTGCATACTTCCCCTAGCTTGGGATATGCTTCCCAGTGTACCTTGGTATTCCTGTGTTAAATTGAGTCCTTCGTCCTTCTATGTCAGGGACCTCGATTTACGCAGGGCACTGAAAGACAGCTGAGAAGGTGGCGTGATTAGACTGGTAACCCCATTCGTCGTCATCCGACGTAACTCGGAGTGACAACGAAAGGGAACGTCTCGGTTACGTACGTAACCCTCGTTCCCTGAGTAGGGAACGGAGACGTTACGTCTGCCTGCCATTTTCCGCTGTACCGCGGGGATCGCCTGAGCTCAGTCTTGGCTCCTCAGCGAAGAAACATAAACTGCTGTTGCGGACTTCCTCCTTTTATACCCACGAGGTGGGGCGGAGTTACGTCTTGCAAATTCCGCAGACCCATGGCATTTCTTTGCCATAGGCTCGTTTTGTAATACTCGGAGCTGATAGGCTTTCTAAGCGAAACCCCATTCGTCGTCATCCGACGTAACGTCTCCGTTCCCTACTCAGGGAACGAGGGTTACATACGTAACCGAGACGATTTGCTTAACAGGCGCGCGTCAGTTTCAAATTACTACGCTCGTGAGTTTGGCTCGCGTGAGCGCGACACTGCCACCGCGTGGGCAATAGCAGGTAGGTCCTGCTACCCATTGCTTCCCTTCCGGTTGTGCTTTCCTCCAAATTTACTGCGATGATTGTTGAATAAGCTGCCTAAATACATACGTGCATTTACAGCTTGCTAGTTCGTCAAAACTATCCTCCTTTTGGGCTGAGACATTTTATTTGAAGTACAATTCACGGAAGTGAATTAGGGGCTTGAGTCATAGAATCCCTCAGTCCAAAACACTGATAGCTCACGTGGAGAGAGACAGACGCCCCCTCGCGGCGGCACACCTCCAGGTCAGCTATCACTCTTCTGCTCAAACTCACTCTGCCTACCCTTCACTATTTCTATCTGTCTCGATGACTCTGTTGCTGTTGTATTATTTTATTTTTATAATCGTACTAATAACTTCAGTAGTATGGTGATTTATTATCAGAAATCATTCTGATTCCTCTGCAAAAACAAAACTTTGTTTCTCCTTCCCCAGTGTATCTAGAAGCTGATTTGAAACAATTATTATTTTATTTTTATTTATTTATTTTTATTTATTCTCCTCCACTATAAATTTCTCACATTTCAGTCATTGATAGCCCCCCCTGAAAAGAAAGAAGCCACCTAGTGGCAGAGACACCCTTCTCAAGCCAGCTATCAGCCTTCTACTGAACTTAAACTGTATGAAATCATTTTCATTTATGCTTTTCCCGGGGATTATTTTATAATCATTACGAACGACTTCAGTGTTGTTACGATTATTATAAGAAATCAGTCTAATCCTCTTTCAATTTCCCCCAGGCTCATTTGGATTTGAGTTAAAGGCCATGTTGCAGGTTTAATTTTTCAACGAATTTGTGCAATTTGCTTGTTGGTAATAAACATTTAAACTGTTATCCATTGTATTGTATGTTGTTGGGTATCACAAAACGGAATATAATACGAAAAAAGTAGGTATCTTACAGCGGTTTGCAACGATTCTCCTTTCCCCCACAATGCATTGCATTACGTCACCTTGGGGAGAGAATTTACCAAAGCCCGCTGCCCGCCTTGTTGAGAGCGACGAGTAGTAGACGAGAGTATTCAGATAGCGCAGATTATAGATAAATACATAGATATAGAGAGATAGATAGATGAGATATATAGATAGACTAGATATATAGACAGACTAGATATATAGACAGACTAGATATATAGATAGTCAAGTATAGAGAGAGATAGGCAGACAGCATAACGTTAGCAGATATAGCTAACGCTAGCAGCTAGATAGAAATATATAGTAGATTGTAGATTGACAATGGTGAACTACTGTGTTTGTGCTGGGTGTAAAAACTCCACCAAAACAGGACACAGGGTCCATGGCTTCCCTATGAAGGACAAGGCAACCCTCAGACAGTGGGTACAATTTGTCCGTGTTAGGCGGGCAAATTTTTCAATGACCTCCGTCACCACAAACTCAAAGATCTGCAGCGCGCATTTCAGGGAGGAGGATTACGACCCAGGGCATATCAGGATGGTTTCTCTTGGGCTGAAGAGGCTGAGCCAGGTACAGCTTATTCCGACCGCCGTTCCGTCTGTGCACACGCACCTCTCTGCCTGCCCTGCTCCAAGACCGAGAAGCACTAACATCGGTGCCGCCTGCCGCAAGCGAGAGCTGGCGACGGTAAGCCTCATACTAATGTTTACGTTAGCTAGCCCTGTGTATACTATATACCGTGTTTCCCCTCCACTACAGTCATGATCAGTCTGCAATCAGAAAAGCACATTTCGTGATTCATGAATATGAACCAAAATAAAAGTGCAATGTTCAGAAGCTGGTCATGTTTAGCTAACTTAGCGCCTTGGCTAAAGTTAGTGTTTGGATCACTGGTGATAATCAAGCGACTTTCACAACAGTGTGTGTTTGATTTAGCTGCTTGATTTAAAGTGGATGGAAATTGACTATTACGGTTTTCTTTCATATGTATTTAACCGTGATCGTGTTGCTGACCATTATGGATTTCTTTGCGCAAGATGTTGACAGATGCCTTGACGCAGGAGACCTCGGACCGTGCTACGATAGATGACCCCTTGCCCTCCTCCTCCACTTGTGACACAGGGACACAATGTCATTTGAAGCCCCCTGGAATGTCTCACGGTAAATCTAGGGTATTTCTGGGATGATTCAATGTTTGAGTGGTTGATATGCTGTCTAAAACAAACGTTGCCAAATTCTATGCATGCAGGACATTTCCATACACGTTGATGAAATTAAAACATAGCCTACACCAAAACATAACCTCTTAGATTTGCCATGATGTAATATGTATGGGTATGTTTACTGCCTCTGCCACAGCTGTGCAGGTGAACCTAAAGCCCAAGGTGGTCAGTGTAGGGACTCAAACAACTTTCAGGATGCAAACTTCCACCCCCCTCACTAGTCCGGAACAAACTGATGAAGAAGAGGATCCCTCTGTCATCATCAGTGATTCATCATGGGTGCCAGAAGACCAGATGTCTGATGAGGATGAGGAGGAATTGTGTGAGGAGGAGCCATCTGAAACTTGTCACCCCCACCAAAAGTGAGATAATTTAAAATCAACATAGACCAACTTTGAATTTTCATTTTTGTGTATCTGGTAGTTTAAATGAACCCCAACCCCCCACCCCCCTCCTTCTTTTTTATCTGTTTAGTGGCATTGATAAATGCATTGTTTGCAAAGCGGAACTCATGGCCCTGTTTGCCATCTGTCCGGCCTGTTGTGAGAAGTGCCATAGTAGAATCGTGCAGCAGGGAGGAACATTCATTAAAATAGAGCAGGTAGGGTTTGTTTTCACAAATTTAGAGTAAAATAATTATTTCTTACTCTGACAATGTCACCATGTTCTGATTGCTATATTTCCTATGCAGGGTAATCTTAGGTGTGTTTCCATTGAAAACAAGAAACGTTTGACCAGTAGTGTACAGTACTTACTCTATATTGAATCCTGATGTACTGTTGAATTATTTTTTTTTTAAACATATCTAGGTCTGTGCATCATGTGGTTACCAGCGTTTCTGGCAAAACCAGCCGATCCTACACAGGAATATGCCAGCCTGCAACCTCCTTTTAAGTGGGTCCATTCATTTTACTGGATGTTTGGCCTCCCAGACATTGCGAATGATGACCCTGTTTGGCCTTCAGTGCATCAGCGTGAGCACCTACTTTCGCCATCAGCGTCATTACACGATCCCTGTCATCATTCAGGCCTGGCAGAACGATCAGGCCAAGAATCTGAGTGACCTCAGGGCAATGGATGGAGGCCTAGTTGTTGCTGGGGACTGCAGGTAAAGCAGAATTGTTTATTCTATGGCATTACTTAATTTTACATACAACCTGGATTCTATATTGCAGGTGGCATGGTGGATTGCCTTTACAGACACTGGTTAATAAAAACTTGAAACATAATTCAAATTTGTAATTATCCCCAGGTCAGATTCTCCTGGGCACTCTGCAAAGTACGGCTCATACTCTTTAATAGAAGAGAGAGTGAACAGGGTGGTTGATGTGCAGCTTGTTCAGGTAAGCCTGATGTTATACAACAAAGAAATTTAAGTTTGTGGACTGCAACTTATATAGCACTTTTCCACTAGTAAAACCATGCATAGGGCTTTATCATGTCTTTCCTAACTTTGAATCTTGTACAGTGTATTATAATGCTTGGACCAGCAACCCTCTGGTTCCTTCACGCCTCCTTCACCACCACAAACATTCAACACTTACACTGTTATATCATGTTGCAGAGCTCAGAGGTCCCCAACAGCTCTTGGTGTGAGCTTGAAGGGCTCAAGCGCAGCATCAGCTTGCTGAGGAGGCAGAACCTGCATTTGTCAACCCTTATCACAGACAGACATCGCCAGGTAAATACAATATAGATGTAGAATGTGGATTTATGAATTGCACTGAGGTTGAATGTTTGTACTTTTGCTGATGCACTGATGGCCAGACAGTGCAAGCATCCACAAAGTTTGCTTTGTACTCTTTAGGTTGCCAAATGGGTGAGAGAAGAGCTGTGCCCTGACGGAACGCAGCATTATTTTGATGTGTGGCACGTTGGGAAAAGTATGTATCCATTGTTGGAACCTTGAAGCAGTTTTAGTTATTGCATTTCAATTAATACCATTTGTCTAAACCAGGTCTGGGGAAGGCCTTGGACACAGCCTCAAAAGACAGGCAGTGTGACCAGCTGCAGTTGTGGAGGCCAGCTGTTGTAAACCATCTTTACTGGACTGCAGCCTCAACCCCAGATGGCAACCCAGCTGTGATGGAGGCCAAATGGAGAAGCTTGGTCAATCATATCCAGGACATTCACGACCATGACACCCCTGCCTTTTCCAGTTGCGCTCATCCCCCTCTGGAGGGGGATCAACGTGATAAAGAGTGGCTGGAACCAGGTACAGTACACAGTATGTAGTATTGTGCATGCTCTATAATTCCTATGCAGGATAATCTCATGTGTGTTTCCATTGAAAACAAAAATCTGTCTGTCTATCTCTCTATCTGTCTGTCTGCCTACATATCTTGGTGTTTGCAGGCTCAATGGGAGCAATAAAACTGGAAAGCATTGTCACAAAGACGTCCTTACTGAAGGATGTGAGACAGCTGTCTCCACAGCACCAGACTTTCTCCCTTGAAGCCTTCCACTCCCTCATCCTACACTTTGCGCCCAAGCACACCGGATTTTCATACCTGGGCATGTATAGCAGGTCACTGCTGTGCAAGAGAATACATAATGCAGTATTTTATCATACATACACAAGATTTTTGTTTCAAAGGTGTTTTCAAATTTGTTATTCTGTAGGCTTCTCTTAGCGGCACTACATTATAACTTCAATGCAAACAGAGAGACAGCACGAAGAAGCGATGGAACAGAGAAGTTTTGCGTGCGATACCCACGGTTTAGAAAAGGTGCCTATGTAGTGCGTCCCATCAAAGAGAAGGCCTCATACGGTAAGCTGTGTCATGCAGTTGTATCATATTTTGACATGGCAAATGAGACATCTGATCAGTGATAGCAATCTTTATACAGTATTTTATCATTATTATTATGTCTGCAGGTTATGCAACATCATTAATCCAGACCCTTCAGGAGAGCTACACACAATCACCAAAGGCTCTTCAAGAGGCTAGCGACAATCTGTCAGCCTGTGCACCCGCCCCCATCGCCAAATCATTTGAACAAATTCCTAAGGAGGAGTTAATCAGCCACTATCTAGCCCAGCAGTCACGCTACAACAATTCTAATTAACATTTTTATTTAATTTTCTTCCCAGACAGGTCCAATCATTTAGTTGTAAGTATTTATTTTTGTTGTTAGTTGTAGTAGTTTTATTCCTTCCTGTCTGTTCATTTAGTGGTGGTTTTCTGCATGCCGCATGTTTTTTGTCTTTGTGTGCTATTTATTGCTTTGGTTTTTTTACTTAGTTGTTTGCACAAGATCATTCCTTTTTGTCTTTGTAAGAACCATTAATTGTAGCTGGTGGTGGGACCTTGCCGCTGTTGTGCCTCAGTGTGCTCCATGTGGTTTTACAAGGGGTTCTGCATGCTGCATGCTTTGGGCTCTGTCTGTGTGCTGTGGTTTTCTTTTCCTTTTGTTTGCATGAAATTTCTTTTATCTAATTTAGATTAACAACATAATTTACCAATCATTGTACCTGGTGTGCGCTTTTGTCTTGGGTCACTATGTGTCTGGTCTATGTGCTTTTGATATCACTTCATGTATGTATGCATGTATTTGTGTGTGAGAGAGAGAGAGCAAACCATCAGCTGACTCGCAGGTAAGACCATACCACGTGTTTTTATGCCTAACCCTTGAGTCTTTTCAGATTTGTTTATTTTATCAGGACTTCCAACCGGTCTCTCTCTTCTGTAATGTACTCCTATTACTTGGGATAAACTAATAAACTGTTTTTATTGGAATTCACGTGTTCTGTGTATTGTTACATTTTAAGGGTGGTTAAGCGATCACAACAGAACAAGCATGACTTAAATCTTGAACTGAAAAATATGTAATTTTATTAATGTTGTACATGCCAATATGGTTTTTATTAATTTTCATCCAAACGAGGCCATTGAAAGCCATGATAGGTCTCGTCACCACTATGTCTATACAACACATCTCTAGTTGCTCTATTTGTTTATTTTAACACCTATAACTGTTTTAAGTTGGTTCATAAGACTTCATGTAAAAAGTAAACAAACAATTAACATACTCGTGCGTCCTGGCTTGAAGGGGACCATGATCCTGCCTGAAGTGTGAGTATGCTATCTTCAGCACAAACGGATTTAGGCAGCATGCCTCAAATCCTGGATGCTGAGTGAGGCACTCAGTGAGATGTGACATCTGATCGTGGGGTGAGCTCCTCGACCAGCGACCAAAACGCACTCACTTCCCTACAGCACAAGCTTTCCAATGCAGTTTCCATGGGACGACACCGCCCACACAAGCACCTGACAATCAGAGTGACAGACACGTGTGTGTTTGTGTGTGTGTGTGTGAGAGAGAGAGAGAGAGAGAGAGAGAGAGAGAGAGAGAGAGAGAGAGAGATTTTGGTTGGGTGACAGTTGTATGTTACAGTTTGACAAGAGTTTTGAGTGTGACAGAAGCACAATGTTGTGTTTTATTGCGAGTGTACACAAATATAAGTAAACGCTTTGCAGTTTGAACGATATCCTGTATGAACAAAATGACGATGTTTTTATGTTTCCACTGTTCGATCGCGCCTCTCTCTTTCTCTCTCACTCACACACACACACACACACACAATACGAATACATGTATAATTCCACCCCTAATAGCTAGCATGATGCTTTCTATTTCTAGATGACAAAGACAAACTTTACCAGTACTACGAGACTATGACAAAGGTTACCGGTACTTATCTGAACTAACGTCATGATCATATACTGCCACTAGATATAAAGAAAACTTTGATTTTTCACTCGGTGCTATTCAATGGCCGTAAAAAAATATATATGTGTCGTTATTGTGCACTGCTGCTCGTAAGTTAAAACGGCTTGCCATCCCTTGTAGACTAGCTCCAGTGTTCATTTCTGCGTTGCTAAATGATAGCAACTCACCAGGACACTTCACCAACTCTCCACTCATTCTCCTCGGACCATGCATTCAATTGGCTTTGACGGCCATCTGTTCTTGGCAATTCTTCATTTGCCCTCTCACGTCTAGCAGGTTCAAAATTATACGGCTGCGGGCCATAATACATGTTAGTTCTTCTTGCCACCTCTTCCTTATCCCAGTCAGTCGCCATAGTTCTAATACTAGGCTGAGGCACCCTTTCCTCCGCTTCTCCCCAACGTGACGTCATCACAGAGTTGCGTAAAAAAAAAAAAAGATATCAGAAACGTAAAAAAATGGTCTTTAAGACCATTTTTGAGACATTTTACAAATGATACACATATCTTGAGTGATTTATGTACCCATTAATCAACAGTGGTGGTTAACCTGCAACATGGCCTTTAAACCAATTTTAAATTGAAATTTTAAATTGTGTCAAACACTCCAGGTGAACCACAGAGAGGAAGTGCGCCCCCTTGAGGCTCCAAAACCCACTACAGCGGCCTACCGCTCCCATTTCCGGCTTCCACCTGCATTGAGTTATTGCTAACTTCCAATCGGGTTAGGTTATTATTTTATTTTTATTTTATTTTTTTTCCAATAACTACCATCATGTCTAATATATTGTTGTGCTATCATCAGTTGGCAAAAGCCGTCCATCTTCTAATTTAGTTTTCCTTTCCAGGTAAATTAGTTTTTTCTCTTCAAAGTCATTTTATTACTACCTTACCCCTCTTCAGGTTTATTGTAGTTTCTGTTTTACATACCTAAATTACTCAATTTGGTTTAAGAAAGGAAAATCTTAATTCACTTTAAGCCCCCTTGTTCATTCCATTTTGCTTGTTGTATAGGTAAAAACCTCAGCAGCTGTGGTGGATTGTGGGAGTCCTGGTTGATCTCGGTGGGCGAGTCTGCTGACTGGCGTCGCCGACACTGACCGTGCGGTGACTCTCGAGTTGTTTTATCTCTGCCACGGTTTACGGCACGCAGTAAGTGACATCAGCAATCTGGTGCTTTGTAGGGTCAACCATCAAGCCATCGCACAAGTCAATTGTCAATTGCACAAACGATAGGCGAAACCGCCACGCCAGTTCACTGGTGGGTTCTGGGCCCCGCCCACCTTTGCAGTCCGGTCGGCCGGTTGATACCTCGAAGATCACCAGGTTGTGTTTACATGTCACGCTGTTTGAGGGGGCGTAACCGTGACCAGAGCAACGAACAGCCCGGGATCACGGCGGTCAAGTGTTTGGCGGCACCGGAAAGTTTGACCACGCTTGCTGGGTCCAGCTGGGTTCGACCTCAGTTCACCTCAGGTAAAGGAAAAAAACAGATTTTGATAAAACCCTGACACTTAATATAAGCCACAGAATATTAGACATTCCCCCAGATAGATTTTCTAAGCGTTTGGTTTACCTCTTTCCCCCTAAGACACACCCTCTTAGTTCTTAGAGGTTACGCTACAGAGCAGGTCAATTCACTTAGGTGTTATTTTCACTGCAATATTTTTGTTTGGCTCTTTCCCTTTCAATCTTCTCTTCCCTTAGTTTTGTTTTGTTCTGTTGTGATTTGTTTCTTTCAGTTCACCAAGAGACCCCAAGGAAGTTAAACAATAAGACTGACAACCAAGCAGCCTCTATTTCGGGTCCCAAGTTGACCCGCATAAATTGGCTCACCTAACTGTCTACGGCAGTTAGCCAAAATTTCTATAGACGGCACGACCGTACTACGGCTCGTTAGCCTCAAAAACAAAACAAAAGCTTGCATTGGCCCTTTTTGTGTGTGTTGTGTTTCTCTCGCCCCCAGTGAGCCAGAATGTCACGCGCTTCCAGTCCCGCGGCCCATTGGAGCAATCTGGATGCTTGGTTAAGAGCCATGACAACCGGCTGTCTGCCCAAGGACGCTGGCGACCCAAAACCCCTGACCCGACAGGAACTGGATGCCGACGTAGACCAGCTAATGTCCAACAACCCCACGCAGACCTACAGCTCAAAGGAATGGAGCCGGATAATCGGAAGCCTAGCTCACAACTTAGTGGCACAGGCAAGCTTGGCGGAGGAGGACAACGCCAATCTGGAAAAGGAAATTGCAGGACTAAAGACTCAACTGAAGGAGGCCCGCAAACAAAGGGACCACACGCAGGAGCGTCTGGATCAGCTACTTCTGGAGGTCAAAGCCAAGGACGAAACGCGCCCAGAATTACAAGAGGAAGTGGAAAGACTGCAAAAGGCCTTGGAGGATCTGCGCACGGACACAGACAAGAGGTTGCAGTCGGAAAAACGGACCACGGAGGAACTCCAGGACAAACTGCTACGTGGCGACGCTCTGTTGAAAAGAGCAGAGATTGAATTAAAGGACAGAGAGGCCAAAGCCAAGGCCTGTGAAAGACATTTGCAAGCAGCCCGAGCTGAAATTAACGAGCTCGTCCAACAGAGACAAGATCTAAAAGATGAACTTGACATTGTCCACAGAGAACTGAAACATTCTTACAGACTGCAGGGCCACCTGGAGGGGGAAACACCCATCACTCCGTTTCCCCTTACCAGCGAGCCTGCACGTTTCACCCAATCCCCCAAAGCTGAAGGAGGGGAAGCAAGCCCACTGCGTGACACCACTCTAGCCAGCCGCTACGAGCTCCCACCAGCTGAAGAGGAGCATGGCCCCAGACCGAAGGGTAGGGCCATCGGTCACCACACGGCCCCTAAAGAACTGGACAAGCTTGCTAGAAACATCCCGACCTTCACTCCCAATCCAGCAGGAGGTCATGATGTACACTCTTATTTAAAAGACATTGATTTTCACTTACAAACTGTGGCCAACGCCACTACTTGGGATAAGTTGTATCTTCTCAGGATCACTTCAAGCCGTGACGTGAGAAGCCTCCTCGACCGCCAACCAGACACCGTCAAGATGGACTACCAGCAATTGCAGCAAGCTCTGATTCGTGAATTCTCCGATCCAGAATCAGACCAAGGTATCATAGCGGCAATGGACCTGAAACAAGCCTGGCTCGAAACGCCACAAGCGTATTACGGCCGCCTCCGTCAAGCCTACTTCGGATTACGCAATGAGCCAGGCATGGAAGAGGACTGGAATTTCAAGACCCTGTTTCTGCGGAATCTCCACCCTACCCTCTCCCATCATCTGGGAGTCTTGGCTGAGCCAAGGACTATGTCAAGTCAACAATCGTGGGACTTGGCTCACAAAGCATACACCAAACAAAGAACTATCTCTGAAAAGACTGTGAGAAACCCCACAATCTGCCCCGTCTCTGAGCACCGCTCAGAGCTGCCGCTAGAGGGCGCACAGCACCCCACTTACAAACCTGTCAACAGAGAGTCAAGACCGTTTCAGGCCAACAGAGGTCAGCGCGGTCGTGGGGGTGCTCGCCCAAGGCAACAGAACGACCACTCTAGACAATTCTGGGACCGGCCTCGCCCCTCCCACAACCAAACGGGAGGGGGCACCTGGGAAGCCGGCCGGCAACCCAGAAGGAGCCGACCTCCATCTCCCCGAACACTAAGCCCAGAGAGCCGGTCAAAGGACCCCTCTCGACGTTACACTGATAAGCTGCGGTTGGAGCCAAAATCCAACAAAAACAACACAGCCACGGTTGAAGCTGCAGAACTTCTGAGCGTGCTGAGAGAGTTTCTTCAAAAGAAACCTCGCAAGGAAGACAAGGATAAACCAGACACCGCATGACTAAACCCTAGGCCTGAAGCCAACTCCACTCCCAACGTTCCTCCCACTGACAGCCCCACAGACACTGTCAAACCACAGACTCTGGAACTCGCTGTTACATCACAAAGTGACATCACCACTCACTCCCTCCAACTGACAGCCCCCCAGAACACTGTTTGTCAGCCACAGACTAGTGAAGTCATTGTTGCATCACCAACTGACAACACCCCTCACTCACTCCGGCTGACAACCGCACTTCCTGAACAAAACGCTGCACTTCCTGAACAAAACTGCAGCAGCACTCACACAAAGGTACCAGACAGTGCTGTCTTGTTGATCTGCACCCACAACGAGCCACACGAAACATACCCGCACTGTTTATCGATCAACACGCAAGACCCCACACCAAAACTCCTGGGGAACCTGATCGAAAAAGGAGTGGCACGCAAACTCTACCTAACAATCACTTTGGAAAAGGAGGTGAGACTCGAAGCGCTTGTGGACACAGGCTCCGATCTCACGCTCATATCGACTGAACTCTTTGAAAAACTTAAATTTGAAGCTCAAAAACAGAATCAAACTCTTAACTTCCACACTTGTGAGCTGAATGTGCAGTCATACAGCCAAAATGACATCCAACTAAGAAACGTAGCTCCCATTCACCTGGCAATCGGTCCTATGAGCCTAGTACACCCTGTCTACGTTTCACCAATGAACATTTATCCATTTCTCATAGGCAAGGACCTGCTGGATCGATTCGAGCCGTTACTGGACTTCAAACACCTGCAAATTTGGGCTCACGTGCGTGAACCCCTCCCCCTCCAGCCACGCATATCTGCTCAGCCAGACTGTCAGGTCACAGGGTTCACGGGAATTCCCTCAGCCAGACATGGCGACCCAGTCACAACAGCTGATCAGGGGTCAAGTTCTCTACTCTGTACTTTCAAAACCAGCCAAGGCTCTGGTACCTACTGCCCCCAGGTGAGGACTGCCCTGCAACTGCAAGATATAACCACAACAGACATTATCCTAGCACTATGGGCAGACAACTCAGCCATCAGTCTCTCACTATTCAATGCAATTATTGACAATACACCGGACCTGCCTTATACCAGCAAACGCACACGTTTCCCTCTCAACGCACATCCATCTTCCATGATAGCTGCAAAAGGGTTCTGTGCTTTGCAATTAAAGTGGAATAACCGGTGCCTGACCCATTACTTCCTGATCCTACCGGATCCGGTCCACGATGTCTACATCGGAGCAGACGTTTTGCTTCGTCTCAAAGCTCATGTGGACATGTTTAATGAAGTGGTATGAAGTGGTATGACTTTACAGCCACCTGTTCTCATCGATCATGAAAATCTGTTGTCAGGGCAGACCATCCCAGAAGTCTGTACCCTAATCAACGAACAAAGAACAGTGATACCAGCGTACACTAAAGGGGTCACTGTACGGCTCAACATGCGACGTGGCCAAATCTTAAACCACACGCTGGCTTTCTTCCAACCTTCACTCGAATGTGAAGACCTCGGACTCACACTCGAAGCCACACCCCTCACAGAAGTGTCATCTCCGGTAGTCTACATTCTGTTCAACAACTGCACAGCAACGGACATCAACATCCCCAGATCCTACAGGCTAGGATGGCTAGTGAGCCACGACTTTCATGACTTTGAACTTGTATTACCCGTCATCGGGCCCATCCCACCTGCACTGATACCTGAAGGGCACACTGACAACACAGTGTTCACAGTACCCTTCCAACTCATTGCCATCACATCGGTCATGTCAGTAGCCAAAGACCAAGTGTGCAGAACTGAGCTGACAGAGGACCAACACCTTGCAGTGTACACAGTCTCCCACCAGCCTGTCAGTGAGACTAATGCACCTGCTACACCTTTAAAAATCAACCCGACCGATGACACACCGACAGAGGAGCCATATCAAGGCTTTGAATCTCAAGTGCAGCAAATTCTACAAGATGCTGATGCGCTTCAGGACGACGCAGACCGCCAAAGACTAAGACAAGTCCTTTACAAGTTCAAAGAATCCTTTGCCAAAGACTCGCTAGACTGTGGCCTTACCCACCTCCACATGGTGCGCATCCCGACGCATCCCGAGGCTCCTCCCACTTTCGTCAAGCAATACAAAATTCCCATTGCCTCGCACAAACCAGTGCAGGAAATCCTCGAATCCATGCTTGAGAAAGGTGTCATCCATCCATGTAACAGCACCTACTCTGCCCCCATCTGGCCCGTTCTCAAACCGAATGGAAAATGGCGGCCCACCATTGATTATCGAAAGCTGAATCAACAGGTGCCATTATCACGGTGGCCCATGACACAGCTGGAACAGGAAATACCCCGAATCAGAGGAGCCACCATCTTCTCTACACTCGATGTGGCCTCTGGATTCTGGACCATTCCAGTGCACCCAGAAGACCAACACAAGTTGGCATTCACATTTGGCAACCGACAGTTCACCTTCAACAGATGCCCGTTCGGGTATGCCAGCTCACCAGCTGAGTTTAACATCTCCCTGAACAAAGCCTGCCCAGACGCCAGGATGAGAGGTAACCTGATTTATGTAGACGATGTTCTCATGAAGAGCACGACAGTGGCCGACCACCTGAAAGAAATAGACTATGTTTTGAACCAGTTATCCACTGCCGGCGCCAAAATAGCCCTCCACAAGGGACAGTGGTGTCGTACCAAGGCCAACTACGTGGGCCTGCTCATCGGACCCCATGGCATCGAACCACAATCAAACCGTATTCATGCCATTCAAAACATCAAGCCTCCCACTAACGTCTCTGAACTGCGAAGTTTTCTAGGGGTATGCAATTACTCTCGACAGTTCATCGAAAACTATTCAGACATCGCCAGGCCCCTCACAGCTCTGCTGAAAAAGGATTGCCCTTTCGTCTGGTCAGACGCTCAAGAACACGCCATGGCGGAACTAAAAAGACATTTATGCGCAGCTCCCTGTCTCGCATACCCCGATCCTCAAAAAGAATTCTACCTGGAAGCTGGATTTTCTGACCAATGTCTCAGTGCTGGCCTATACCAACGGCACGACCAAGACAAGAAGGTGGTTGCATATGCCAGAAAGACACTTCTCCCTCCAGAATTTAAATTCTCAGACTGCGAAAAAGCGTTGCTCTGTACAGTATGGGCCATACAGCGTTTCTCCAGCTACATTGGAGCACAGAAAGTTATAATTGACACTTGCCACCAGCCCGTAATGTTCCTCAACAGCCAACGCATCCAAGATGGCGTAGTAACCAATGCACGCACAGCCACGTGGTTAATGGCTCTCCAAGGACGTGATGTCGAGGCCCGATATGCACAAAATCACAAGTCAGCGTTGGGAAACGGCCTGGCTGCATGTCAAAACTGCTCTGACAACTCACCTGCTACGATGCTGAACACACCAGAGCCCCAACAGCCACCACTGACCTGTCACAGGTACTTTGACAGCAATGTGTGCAACGGCATGCCCACGGCTTACGTCGACGGATGCTCCTACAACCACGAGGGCATCCTGAAGGCAGGTGCAGGGGTACTGTGGGTTGACAACCACCCATGCCCACCACGACACTTCAAACTGGGCCCCCAATCATCACAATATGCAGAGGTAGCAGCAATTCTCATAACTCTGCAAATCGCAGCAGCCCATAACATCAGAGAACTTCTCATATGCACAGACTCTAACTATGCCAGACTCAGTTTTGTTTGCCATCTCCCAATCTGGAAACAAAACGGTTTCAAAACGGCAAACAACAAGCCTGTCAAACACCAACACCTGTTCCAGGAATGTGATAACATCACAACAACACACAATGTCACAGTGTACTGGAAGAAGGTCAAGGGACATTCTAAACTGCCAGGCCAAGACAAAGACTTTAATGACCACACCGATGCGCTTGCCAAAACCGGCGCCCTCCACGGTGAGCTGTGGTCTCCCCCAAACCCCTTACCCACCCCCGCTGTTGCGGCACTAACCCGCAGCAAACGGCCCTTGCCTCCTACGGCACCAGCTTCACAAATGCTATCGCTAACTCCGCAAATTTCCAACAACGATATTGCGGATATGCAAGCCACAGACACTGCCATAAAAACAATTCTTGACCACCTCTCTGACCCCGCCTGCCACCCGATCTCACCATCAGACATCGATGCTGACTCATACCTCAGATATCTACATAACTCCAGACATATGTTGCGTGTGCGGGACAACATTCTATGGTTTGGCACTGATGACACCACACCGCCTAGACTCGTGGTGCCACTTTGCCAAAGGGGGGTAATGCTAATGCATGCCCACAACACACCCTATGCTGGACAACACGGTACCAAAGCCACGTATGAGACACTTAGACAGGTGGCATACTGGCCAGGCATGCAACAAGATGTGGCAGAGTATGTGAGAGAATGCTTGGTCTGCTGTCAATTCCAACCATCAAACCCAAATCACAGAGCCCCACTGCAACGCAGAGGAATCACGTTCCCATGGTCAGACCTCCAAATTGACTGGGTAGGACCTCTGCCCAGGTCAACAAGAGGCAACAAGTACTTTCTCACGGTGGTGTGTCAGTTTACCAAGTGGGTAGAGTGTTTGCCAGCACCTAACGACACTGCCCAGACAACGGCATATCTCCTGATGAACCACATCTTCTCCCGGTTCGGATTGCCACTAAGAGTCAACTCTGACAGAGGTACCCACTTCACTGCCGAGATCATGCAAAAGATCTGGAGATGTCTAGGGGTACAAGCTAAACTTCACATTAGTCAGCTTCCAATCGCGTCTGGTCAGGTAGAGAGATCGAATCGAACGGTGGTCCACATGCTAAGAAAGTACGTATCGGCTAATCAGAAAGACTGGGATGTGAAACTCCCCTTCGTGCTGATGGCCCTCCGAGCCACACCGCAGGAATCAACACAGGTGTCCCCGTTTGAACTCATGACCGGGCGGCAGATGACCCTGCCATTACACCCGTTGTATCAACCGGGAGACCACAACCTCGTCACCGCCTACACCACGTCCCAGTACCTGGACGAGCTCCATAAACACTTGAAAACAACTTTCGCTTTCGCCCAGCAACATCTGAAAACCAGCGCTGAAGGGCAGAAAGCATATTACGACCGAAAGGCATCACACCAGGAACTCAACGTGGGCGACAAAGTCCTGTACTACAGTTTCGCCCTGCCACCCAAGGGGTTGTCAAAAAAGTTCCTGCCCACTGGACGGGACCTCACGAAATTGTGAACAAACTCTCCCCTGTTGCATACCAAATTCAGCTAAAACGGGGACCGAGAGAACCAGTTCTCAAATGGGTCCACCGCAATCAGATTAAAAGACATGTGGCCCCTAGTAGGGACAGACAGGAAGGGGCCAAAGAAAACTAAAACTCAACCGCCGTCATCGCAGCGAAAAGATGTCCCACACAACCTGGGACAAACCTCGCTGACCTGTGCCTTCTCTCTTTCCCCTTCTCCTCCATACCTCTCTCTCTTGCCTGTAACAGAATGCTGCTGTGGATTGCAATCCTGTGCTTTCAGTCGACCAGAGGCCAGCCGCCAGCCGACGTCATCTCACCAGGACCGGCCTCGGGCATTGTATTGAGGGATCAACCTGGACTGCTGATTACCAATTGCCGAACGCACACGCAGAAAGTGTACGTGCGACTCGACCCTCGAAATGTCTACCTTGCGCACTACCCAAGAGCGGTAGCCCAGTACAGCTGGGCAGGTGCCCGATGGACAGAAACCGCCCTCAACCACGCCGAAGCCGATGTCGAGCACATGCTGAACCAACTCGAGAAGATGACCGTCACCCAAGCTGAATTGGGAGGACACAACAAACGTTCCAAGCGGTTCCTGGGAGCATTGCTCGGAGCTGCTGCCGCCGTAGGCACGCTGTTCAACATTGGCATGTCAAGTGTCAACGCCGTTAACATAGCCACGGTGCGACGGCACGTAGCCGAAATTCAGACGGAACTTCCACATTTAAAAGAACAACTCAACACACAAAGTGCATCCCTGAAAACCATCGGCAAGACCCTGAGAGGAACCGTGACAATCCTCAACACTCATAGCGTCATGTTGAATCAAACGGTGAGCTCCATGAAACAGCTGTTCACAGTTTTCCAGAATGACTTTGCCCAGACACAGTTGGTCACGGCATTAATGACCGACATGCTCCGAGAAGTAAGTTCCTCCATGGACAGCTTAGCCATGGGTAGGATCCCGCCATACCTGATACCCCTAAGCCTGGTGCAAACCGTGCTGGCTTCTGCCATAACAACACTCACGGACCCGATACAAATCCACCTTGCCTACTCTTTGGGCAGTGCCATTCCCCTGTATGTTGACCCTGCACAGCGAGAGGTAGGATTCCTATTGAGTTTACCCATCATAGAATCAAGCCGAATCTACCGACTCAAGGATATTGTCAACGTAGGGTTTTGGCAGAGCAACACTTATTTCAAGGTACGGACACCCGAAGCGGTAGCATACCACGACAGCAATACACAGCTGTACTTAGCCCCAAACCTGCACATGTGTACCCTCACCAAAGACATTCACTATCTCTGCCCAAGCAAACCATTCCTAAGAGACAACACTGATGGGATTTGCGGCCTGCAACATCTGGCCAGCGATACACGCTGCCCGGCAGATGCTAAACCTCGCAGCCAAGTCACTGAGACGCAAGCTGAGATCGTGGGGGATCGGTGGCTCGTTAACACTCCAGTTCGGGCGGCGACACTGACCTACGACCAGCACGACACAGCTACACGCGTCAACCTGCTGAACCAGACCATGTGGATTCAAGTCCCACGAGGAGCCATCCTCCACCTGGACGACCTAGCCTTGTATCACCTCCCGAGCGAAGAATACCAATCCGAACTAGAGATTCCACCCTTCTTTAAGGATCGCAACTTCACTTTCGATCCAGAACTGAAAAAATGGATTCAGGAAGGGGGGTCACAGATCATCGACATCGCACCCCTTGACACAGCCCTCCAAGCATTTTCCAGAATGCCCATCCTGAACGCTTCACCTGTCGTCCAAGCCTGGACCGACGCCGACACTGCCGTGTGCATTTCAACGATCATCAGCCACGTCCTAACCTTGGGCCTGGCATACGTCCTGTACCGACGACTCAACGAGATGCGAGCCTCAACAGCCAGGCTCACCCAAGCCATGTCCGGAGGGTTCCGTAGGGGCCCTCGGAAAGAAGACTCCCCGCTAGAGAACGCGGAAAACCTCATAGAGCTGAGCCCTCAGCCCTAACAATCATCTGCAGCATCCGACCTCCATGATTTACCTGCCACCTGACCAATGCGGTCGTGATGGTTCAACGAGGCCCACCCACACGGGTCCTGCCGAACCATCAAGGGGGGAATGTAGCAATAATCAGATGATCAGCGCAATCATGTGACTTTAATCAACTAGATTCTAATTAAGTAAACACTCCTCCATTCTTCAGATTGTGACAAAAACAGATGTCATGGGACTTTTTAAGTTACCGATTCACCCACGAAGCAAATGGTGCTTGGACTTAATTAGATTACCGATGCATTATGCATTAATGCATTACACACACACACACACACACACACACACAAAGAGACAATCATTCTGAACCACGTGTAGTTAAACGTAACTTTCAAATGTACAAATGTTTTCTGGTTGTGTTCAGGATTCCCTTGTGACCTAATTTATATAACTGTAAGCTTTTATGATATGTGATCAGTCTGACATTCGTTTAATCACGAAAAATCATGTATCTGCATTTTACTAGCCCTAGGAATGCCGCGAGTGGTATGATTGGAATCAGAGAAATCGAATAAGATCGAATCACTAACCCAAAATGCAATATGAGGCATATTTTATTAATCCTAGTTTAGAAGTGTATTATTACTAAATTTGTAATATCTTATGCACATGACCCCGAAGGCGTGTACTTCGCGAACCACAAGGTTTGCCGACACGCCTCCTCCCAAACGATTGGATCAGACGCGTACGAAAGGCGTGTCTCGAGCGCCTTCAAAACCAGGAGCGCCATGTCTCCTCAGTGCTAGCGAGCAGTCCTACGCCAGAGAGAGATCCCAACTTCCCTGCGAACTCCAGCCCGGAGTTCCGCGTCGTTTTCCTACTTTGTTTTAATCTAAGCTTTTTCTTTTCTTGAGCTACCTCAGTTTGATAATTCTCCTTCGTTCAGTGTACTCACGAATGAAACGAATTTAAGATTAAGCATCTGTCGTACGAGCTGAAGAGATCGCAACATCTACCTCCGTCCGAACGAAACTCCAGACATCAGCCTGTTTCTTTTGTAACACAGCTACACCAAAGGGACCATATCAAAGTAACGTACAATCTAAATTAAGTGCTGTTTAAGGTTGTCTAGATACGCCTAAGAAAGCCTTTGGGTCTCGTTTGAATTGTTTGAACTGATCTCTCTCTCTCTCTCTCTCTCTCTCTCTCTCACCCTCTAACTTTCTCTCCAATATTTCGTATTGCAATCGTTCTTTTGTCTTTGTTAATTGTTTGTTTTTGTTATGCATATTTACTCCTGCGTGATTTAAGTAGTTTATGTAATCTTTAGTCTTGTTTTATTAAACTCTATAATCTTTTGAATTGAATCTGTCTTATTGTTCTATAAAGTTGAAGTCCCTGAAAATGCCGATCTCATGTTACAAAGCTCTACTTGATTTATATTAAAATATCTAAAGTGCCTTACACGAAAATATCATTTCTGGTGGCCACAGGAAGGGTATTTTTGATGTTTACAGGCTGGTAAACGAACGAGTGCATGATAAACTAAGTTTGAATCATACCAAAGTTTACCCTGATAATTGATCTGATTTTACCGACCTATATTAATAATTAATACGAGCAATCGTGTTAATGATTTATATACGGTGAGGTTTAACCTATTCCCTATTTGGGATAATCTAATTTGTGTATACGATAATGCATATTCATCATCTCATGAATATTATTCCCCCTTTGAGTTAATAATTTCCCTACAAAAGTCATTGTCGCTACAGTATGTGCCACTCAAAAATTCAGGATGGTGACCATTTTACAGATTGGCCACCATTTCTGTCAAATAGTCATAATGTCTGCTTTGTCTGCCTCCTCTCCTTTGACCTGTCCGGCTTAGTTAAACTTGCCAGGGATATAAAATCTCCGCCGGCATAGCTCTCAGGTTCATTGGAATACACAAGCCTCTCCACCACGGCAAGGTGCAGTCCACATAGAAGAAGGGCCACTGTTAGAAAAAGGAAGTGATACAACTAGGTTCGGGTCACCTACACCTAGCCCGATCATTCATCCAGTGCCATTTAAGTCCCGTGTGATCTGTACACCTTCCAGATAAGCATACATTAACAAGGCATGTATTGCCCCGCTTAACCGTGGCTCGTCTCTCCCGCGCTGGCACAACCTGTCAATTCAGGTGCGGCTATCTAACAACATCTATTACTAGCTAATTGATGAGGGGCTGTTAGACAGCCTTTGGGACACTAAACTTAGCTATACTATTACTACTACTCAATAACTACAGTGTAAGTAAAACTAGATCAGCTGACACTGAACCCCATGCTGAGTTCCACAGCAGTGAAGTTACCAGTGTGCCTTGGTTGTGTAATGACGTTCACTCTATTATAAAAAAACATTCCTTAACACATTAAATTGAGCTCTGATAGAAATGGTGGCCATCTTGAAAATGGTCGCCATCTTGAATTTTTGAGTTGTACCAACTTGAAGAATATTTGTACCAAATTGAATGATAGCATCACCATTTGAAAAAAAGATGTAATGATTCAAGAAAAATGGCGGCCATCTTGAATTTGAGGGACAAGCACCGTTTTCCAAAAAAACATTCTGAAGTGAGTATTTTCACAAAATGTTATGCCTACATCACTGTTTGAACGATTGACATAATGAGCATTTGACAGAAATAGCGGCCATCTTGAAAAAATGGCCACCATGTTGAATTTTTGGGTGGCCAACGCCTTTTCCCAAAAAGTGACCCTTAGAAAGTATCTGTGCCAAATTTCATGCTTCTATACCAATTTGAACGATTCTCTTGAAATATGCCATTAATCTGCTGCACTATGCTAAAATGCTCATTGTTACACTTGCGCCTGATGGCTGCTCGCACATCAGACACACTTGCGTGTGGAAACTCTTCAAGAACATCATCTGTTAATGTAAATGAGCTAAGGTCAGAGGGCATGATCATACAACTTTTTCTTTCCACTACATCAGTCTGTTAAAATCTTGTATTAAACAAGTACTACTTTATTAAAAGTACGTGAGGATTAGCAGTGAGGAATTGTATCAGTATGTCATGTCAATAATGCTTCCAGTATATAGTCAAACATACAGTATGCAACAGAAGAGAGTACACCCATGCAAGATCATAATATAAATCAAATGATATACTAATCAAGACTGACTGACATAACTACCAGTCTCCAGAAGTACTCACTGTTGTTGCACAATTCATACTGTTACATATATTTGTAATTAAGTCACTTAGTTTATATATATTTTACTTCTATTTAATATTGCACATGGGTATAGTCACTTCTGTTGTATACTGTATTTAACGGTTATTAGGGCTGGGTTAATGAACCAATGTCGTTTTCAAATTCCAATAATCAATTTTTCAGTCTAGCTTTTTTTAGTTGATGAATGAACAAAACTTTGCAACGTCTTATTAAATAAATAGCAATAAGAGTTGTGTTTTTTTTAAATTGTTAAGAAAAAGTCAATTGCATTATGAATTTCAAACAATAAATACCACTTTGTGGTGACAGATTGCTGTAGTGCCTCAGTTCATGTGGCATGTGAACCATTAATCTCTTCCTCTTTACTACTAGGTATAGGAAGACATAAAACTGAACGAAAATCAGAAGGTGTGTTGAAAGACAGTAGAACTTACTAAAATCTAACTAAAGTCAATAAAAAGCTATTATAAAAACTAATGTTAAGCCTAACTGTAGTAATATTACAGTAATACACCAACTGCGGTTCCCTCTGGTTTACAGTCTTAGTTCAGGGATCCAGACTTACTTTTTTTTTTTACTAGGAGCACTGTAGCCCCTGACTGAATTTTTTAGTAGCGCAAGCAGAAATTTTAGGAGCACATTGTCCTGTTTGTCACCATTGACAACGGTTCCGGGATGGCGCCTGTGTTTGGCTTTGCCTCTGCGGCTGGTTGTTCGTCCCGATGTTTTGTTTGTTTTTTGCGTCATATTGCTACTAAGTTTGTCAACAAATGTTGTGTCTACTGCATGGGTGTACGATCGCCAAACAATGCTGTTGATCCGATCCTCCATGGCGGAGTGCGGTGACGGATATACTTGGAGTGGTACAGGCGAGTTTGTAGCCCCGTTCGTACGTCCGACTGCAACTGCTGTCTGTATGCGGAATGGAGAGGGCCAAATTCGACCTACAAATAGATGGTGGAGAAAGCGAGGAAAAAGGGCAGGGAGGCAGATTCAACTGAAAAAACTCTTTAAAGTCCCTGTAAAGTCAAAATGAAGTATGTGTTCTGAGTTTGTCATATCACAGAAACATTTGTTATTAGCCACCCAGCCAAATTTGAATGATAAAAAAAGCCGGCAAGTAAATAAAATAAGCTATCAAAATCTTGAAAAAATGAGCAGTAGTCTCGGCTCTCAAACGCTGGGGGTGTGTCCGCTGGCTGCGCTGAAACCACGCCCACTCGCGGGACAGCTGCCGTTGCCACACTCAACTGTCACCCGCTACAGCCGGAATGGATGCTCCTAGCAGCTTATTAGGTTAATTATAACATAAGCACACAAGGCAACTTACACTCATTGGTGGGCACGCACTGCCGATGATGGCACCAGTTGTCGGCGCGACGGGAGGATGAAGGCTGAGGCGAGTCGATCGATAGTCGGTTCGGCCCCATTCACCAGTAACAGCGGATTATCAGTGAATCCCAGTTGTCTCCGACGAAAGTTTTTAAAATTATCCCGTGTAAAATGATCACTACAGAGGCGGGTTTTGGTGGTGATCCTCAGCTCTCTATCAGTGGCTCTAGTGCGTCATCAAGTAGGGGCGTGTCCAGGAGCTCAGGGCTCCAGTGCGTCATCGAGCCCCGTTTTAGACCCGCCCAAAAAATCTGGAAAATAGCAATGGTGAAAAACTGTTTAACGGTCTAACTCCACAATTCAGTACTCCACAGTTCACAGTCTTTGTAATATGTTTTAGCAATACATTTCTAACATTTATAATGTGTTTAGAATTTTTTTTTAAATTGCCTTTACAGGGACTTTAAGCAGGGGGTCTTGGACTGCGACTCCAGACCTTCATGTCTTCGTTCTGTCTTCCCTGACGTCCCCAGGGCTCTGGTCCCGGTGTACTGGAGAAACCCTACCACTGGTCGCGGTCACTTAAATGAGCTCTGTCCTGTGGATTGTAATTTTATCAGCACGCCAAGACTTACAGGCCGGGGTGGAGGTCTTGCGGTGGTTTTTAAAAAAACGTTGTATCTGCCAGTCAGTGAACGCCGACACATACTCTTCTTTTGAACTACAGATGACTAAGGTTGGTTGTTCAAATACATTTTATTGTATTCTAGTTTATCGGCCACCTGGGCCAGTGACCTCTTTTCTTACTGATTTCTTACTGACTTCCTATCATCTATTATTAAGCTGGACAGAGTGATTATCGTTGGGGATTTTAATATCCATGTGGATGATAATACTTGTAAAAATGCTTCTGAATTTGTAAATATTACTGAATATTTTAACTTTATTCAGCATGTCTCTGGTCCTATGCACAGCAAGGGGGTAGTTGACGTGACGTGGCTTTTTCACCGTCACAGAAGATAAAAAATAATTTATTTCACATTTTCATAATTTAAAATACTGTAAATGGTTAAACATTTTCCTGTTTTACATGAATTTGTTGTTTTAAAACTAGAGTTATTTTTTAATTTTTTACAACTTTGAGCCAAATCTCAAAATCGTCCTATGGTGTGACGGTAGACAAAATTATTTCATAAATATTAACTTCTATAAATAAAGAAAACAATGTTTAAAAATCTTAATGGACACTCCTGGCATAATTGTGCAAGTGTCTATTTCTCTAAGTGGCCAACACTTTTCCTATACATACATTTCTAAAAGTGTAGGAATTTCGTAAAGTTTGTCACAGAAAAAAATGTCCTTTGGTGTTATGCAATAACCAGATATTAAGTTGGGCAATATCATGGACAACTACATTTAGTTGAAAGACCCCATTCAAGGTCATGTGACTGAAGACCCCTATGAAGCCCATGAGCAGTGCACATGGTAAGAATTTCTCTCAGAATTGTTCAAACATTTAACTATGTTTTCAGACCACTGAAGTTGTTAAGTTTTTTTGTCCTTTGGTGTGACACCCCTAAATATCATTTTTTTAATTCAAATTTGTATTTTTAACAGCAGGACTATGTAATATTATCCAAATGTATCATGCCAATTGCTAATGACAGTTCAGCTAGCATTAGCATGGTTATTAACATGCCACAAAAGCTCAAATGTCCTTTGGTGTGACAGGAAATGTCCTTTGGTGTGACACTTTGGCCTGTCACACCATAGGACACAGATGTCACACAATAGGACAAGACCTCCTTAAGAAGCTATTAAAACAAATAGATAAAGTGTTAACATACTTTTCATTCTTTTTTGACCAGTTTTGATGATTTTAAATTCAATAATGACTTACATTTAATGTTTATTGGCGTTTTTTGGAAACTACATAAAATGTTCTGAAGTGTCACTAAAACAACTATAATGTATAATGTAACAACTATAAACAAATATAAAGTACATAAATACAGTGCTGCTACTTAACCTTTTTTAGAACAGAAAGAAATGAAAGCGTAGCGTAAGTTCCGCCAGGAAGACTCAATTGTTACGTCATGTATTACCTTCTCATCTATCCAATCGCGTTCTAATACGTGAAGTATAAAAGATCCTTACTTACACTCGTCTGAGTTCGCAGATGCTGATGCTTCATTTTTGCTCTCGTTCAGTCGCCAAGCCAACATGTTTCCGACGATGGATATGTCCCGCCGTATCTCCTGCTACACGTCGCGGTTCCCGCGTTCAGTGCCGTATCTCCCCGTAGGCACAGCGGTCTTCGGAGAGTTTTGATCAGCCTAGGCCTCTCATGAGAAGTTCCGGTCCTCTAGGCTAAAATACCCTGGGTAATCCATCAGATTCCACTTCACGTCATCAAAAGTTTCAACAGCGTCAGCTCAGGCAGGATAATCTGGTAGGAAGAGAACTGCAATGTCATCCTCAACAACTTGCCCAGCAAAAGAACATCGCTGTCGCACGGGTGCCATTATCCCGCAGATCACGATCCACCGTCATGAATCAGCAACTCTGCAAGTCACGAGAGGCGATCTTCTCTCGCTGGTTTCAAGTTCAAGCTCCACTTCCAAGGCTTTCAAGTCGGTTTTTCAAGTTTTTGGTAGGCACTTCACCAGCCACTGCTAATATGTCCCCTTTATCACGATTAAACTTCATCCAGGTAAGTATTTCTCCGTAGCTTCCTACACCAGCGGCAGAGTTCAAATTGGTCTCCACGGTGATGTGGAGTGTTCCTAATTACTACTTGTCACGGTATACTATTCTCTGGTTCCTTCTCGTCTCGTGTTTATGTTGTTGTATGAATGCACGTGCGTAGTGGGCGTGAGTGTTGTGACATTACCTGATCCGCTCCAGCTGATCATCATTATCACCGCCAGCTGCAGTCCATTTCCTCACCCTATTTATACTCACCGGTTTTTGTCCTCTTTGTTAGATCGTTGTTTGCTGTCTCGGTGTTCCAGTCTTGTCATCCCGCTCGTCCAGTGTTCGTGTTTCTTCGTGGATTCGTCATTCTCTGTGGATTATCGTTTGGGTTGTGTGGATTCCGTCTTCAGTGTTTCACCACTTCACGGTTCCTGTCTTCACCTCTGACCATCGAAGTCCCTGCGCCATCGTTCCACGCCCGTGTCATTATTGTCTATTTACTACAAATAAACTGAGTTAACTTGCTATTGCTTCCAGTGTTCTGTTCCCCGCTATGACAGAACGATCTGACCTAAGCATGGAAGCAGCGAGCGCGTCATCGACTTCGTTGGAGGATTTCATTCGGCACAGCATTCGCAGGATGGATTCCCAAGAGAGGAATTTGAATGACACGGGTCGTGCGGTACAATCTTTGGTGGCGCAGGTGTCCGAGCTTACCCAACAGATCCAACAACTACGAGCTCCCACTGCGCCACCCGCACCAGCCGTTCCCCCCACACCACCAGAGATCCATCATCAGTCTGAGCCCCGCCTACCGGTTCCGGAGGCTTATTCCGGGGAGTCCAAGTATTGTAGAGCCTTCCTGACACGATGCTCGATGCATTTTGCTCTGCAACCCAGAACTTTTCAGACTGAACAGGCTAAGGTAGCGTTCGTCCTGACTCTCCTGACGGGAAAGGCGGCGCTATGGGGAACGGCGGTGTGGGAGAACCAAGACCCGTGCTGCGCCTCGTTCCACGCACTCTCCACCGAAATCCGACGAGTCTTCGATCGCGCCGTCGCGGGGAGAGAGGCCGCCAGGGTATTGGCCGACCTGCATCAGGGTGAGAGGTCGGTCGCGGACTTTTCCATCGAGTTCCGGACCCTGGCGGCCGAATGCCAATGGAACGAGGAGGCGCAGTGGGACATGTTCCTGCATGGGTTGGCTGACCGCGTCCAGAGGGAGATCTACGCCCTGGACCTCCCCACATCTTTAAATGGACTGATCGAGCTAGCACTGCGGGTGGACGCTCGACTCTCACGAGTCGAGCGAAGAGGGGCGTTCACCCGCACACCGGAAGGAGCCGAGGGTCCCAGGTCCAGCGGCAGGGACGCGGTCAGTCCCGTCTACGATCACGAACCCATGCAGGTGGGGCGAGCTCGGCTTTCCCGGGAGGAGAGGGAAAGGCGGAGGTCCCAGGGCCTTTGCCTCTACTGCGGTGGTACGGGACATTTCGCATACAACTGCCCGGTAAAAGGTCGAGCCCGATAGTAAGTATGAGGCTACTATCGGGTGGGATCTCCGCCAAGAAGACCTCATCCACATCTACCCTCCTCCCGGTAAGACTAAGATGGTCAGTCCACCAGCACGACTGTAGAGCACTTTTGGACTCCGGGGCGGAAGGTAATTTTATGGACAGATCATTTGCACTCAAGTTTCAGATTCCCCTCAAGCCCCTCACTCACAGGATTGCAGTACACGCACTTAACGGTCAAGAACTTCCCACTATTTCATTCACGACTGAAGACATCACCCTCATCACATCTGGCAACCACACTGAGACTATTTTTTTTTACATACTGGATTCACCCCTCGCACCACTTGTTCTTGGACACCCCTGGCTCATCCACCACAACCCCCGAATAGACTGGCAGCAAAGAACTGTGCTGGAGTGGAGCAAGGAATGTCATAAGTCCTGTCTTGTGTCTGCTTGTTCGTCTGTGCCTGTTTTTATGTTTCAGGAGGAGGCGGGGGATTTGTCTAACGTGCCCAGGGAGTACCTGGACCTGAAGGAAGTGTTTAGTAAGTCTCGTGCTGCTTCTCTTCCTCCGCATCGTCCCTATGACTGTGCCATAGATTTACTGCCAGGTAAGTCTCCGCCTAAGGGCAAGTTATACTCACTGTCTGTTCCGGAGAGGGAGGCCATGGAGAAATATATTTCTGATTCTCTAGCAACCAAGTTCATTCGCCCTTCCTCTTCTCCAGCGGGGGCGGGGTTCTTTTTTGTGGGGAAGAAGGATGGTTCTCTGCGACCTTGTATCGATTACCGGGGGTTGAACAACATCACGGTAAAGAATACTTATCCTTTGCCGTTGATGTCTTCGGCCTTCGAGAGGTTGCAGGGAGCTTCCGTCTTCACGAAATTGGACTTACGTAACGCATATCATTTGGTTCGCATTAGGGAGGGGGATGAGTGGAAGACTGCGTTTAACACCCCCAGGGGGCACTTTGAATACCTGGTCATGCCGTTCGGGCTGTCCAACTCCCCCGCGGTCTTCCAGGCACTCGTCAATGATGTGCTGCGAGATATGATAGATCAGTTCATTTATGTCTACCTGGATGACATATTGATTTTTTCATCTTCTCTCCAGGAACATGTGCAGCACGTCCGACGAGTGCTTCAGAGGTTGCTAGAGAATGGGCTTTTTGTCAAGGCGGAGAAATGCGAATTTCATGCACAGTCTGTTCCTTTCCTAGGGCACATCATTTCGTCTGAAGGAGTGCGTATGGATCCTGAAAAGGTTAAGGCTGTGGTCGAGTGGCCAAGCCCAGATTCCCGTAAGGCCCTACAGAGGTTTCTGGGCTTCGCCAATTTCTACCGGCGTTTTATTCGCAATTTCAGCCAACTAGCCGCGCCTCTGACTGCCTTGACCTCCCCCAGAACTGCGTTCAGGTGGACAGACACAGCGGAAGCTGTGTTTGCCAAACTGAAAGGCCGCTTTGTTTCAGCCCCCATCCTTATTGCCCCTGATTCTTCACGTCAGTTCGTGGTGGAGGTTGATGCGTCAGAGGTGGGGGTAGGTGCAGTTCTATCCCAACGCTCTCCTACAGACGACAAGATGCATCCCTGCGCGTTTTTGTCTCATCGCTTGTCCCCAGCCGAACGTAATTACGACATCGGTAACAGGGAGTTGTTGGCAGTCAAAGTAGCGTTGGAGGAGTGGCGTCACTGGTTAGAAGGGTCGGGGGTACCTTTTATCGTCTGGACTGATCATAAGAATCTAGAATACATTAGAACGGCTAAAAGACTGAACTCCAGGCAGGCTCGGTGGGCACTTTTTTTCGGCCGTTTTGATTTTACTCTCTCGTACCGCCCGGGTTCTAAAAACATCAAACCCGATTCATTATCTCGTATTTTTGAGCCTTCCGAACGCCCGTCTACTCCCGAGTGCATTTTACCCGAAACCATATTTGTTTCCACACTCACATGGGAGGTCGAATCGAAGGTCAAGTCGGCCTTAGAAGGGGTAACGCCTCCGCCCGGTTGCCCACCGAATCGTTTATTTGTGCCGGAGGGATTACGGTCCGACGTCATTCAGTGGGGTCATTGCTCCAACGTGGCTTGTCATCCAGGAGTCAACCGAACCAGTTTCTTGGTTAAGCAACGATTTTGGTGGCCACTTATGGCTCGTGACATCCACAGCTTTGTCTTGGCTTGCTCAGTTTGTGCCACTGGTAAGACTTCTAATCGACCCCCAGACGGGTTACTCCAACCGCTGCCAGTCCCTTCGAGACCCTGGTCCCACATCGCGCTAGATTTTATCACCGCCCTCCCGCCCTCCCAGGGTAACACAGTCGTTTTGACCGTGGTGGACCGGTTCTCGAAGGCGGCTCACTTTATTCCCTTACCCAAATTACCCTCAGCTAAGGAGACAGCGTTGACTGTCGTAGATCACGTCTTTCGGTTACATGGCCTCCCGGTGGACGTGGTCTCCGACAGGGGACCCCAGTTTGTGTCCAAATTTTGGCGAGAGTTTTGTAGATTGCTGGGTGCGACGGTTAGTCTGTCCTCAGGGTTCCATCCCCAGAGCAATGGCCAAACTGAGAGAGCCAACCAAGACCTGGAGAGGGTGTTACGGTGCTTGGTTTCCAAGAATCCTTCCTCATGGAGCCAACAACTATCCATGGTGGAGTACGCCCACAACACGTTACCGGTGTCGTCCACGGGCCTTTCTCCGTTTGAGTGTAGTTTAGGTTACCAGCCACCTATTTTTCCTAGTCTGGAATCCGAGGTCGCGGTCCCCTCTGCTCACGCCTTCGTCCAGAGGTGTCACCGTACCTGGACTAGAGCCCGTGAGACTCTACTCCAGGTGGGGGCGCGCACCAAGGCCAAGGCCGATCGCCACCGGTCAAGGCCTCCCGTATACATCGTCGGTCAAAAAGTGTGGCTTTCTACCAGAAACATTCCTCTCCGCTCCGTCTCCAATAAGCTTGCTCCCAAATTCATTGGCCCGTTCACTGTCACCAAGATCATTAGTCCGGTGGCAGTCCGCCTCAATTTACCTCCGGCGTACAGGAGAATTCATCCCGTCTTCCACGTATCCAAAATTAAGCCCGTGTTTCATTCGCACATTAATCCGCCAGTCCCGGTTCCCCCCCCGCCGCGACTCGTAGATGGGGAGACCACTTATTCGGTTAACCGTATTCTGGACTCTAGGCGGAGGGGACGCGGATTCCAGTACTTGGTGGACTGGGAAGGTTACGGTCCGGAGGAGAGAAGTTGGGTACCTGCTAGAGACATCCTGGATCACTCCCTTATCGATGATTACAATCGACAGGTAAGGAGTTCTGAGAACGTCAGGAGGCGTTCTTAGGAGGAGGGGTACTGTCACGGTATACTATTCTCTGGTTCCTTCTCGTCTCGTGTTTATGTTGTTGTATGAATGCACGTGCGTAGTGGGCGTGAGTGTTGTGACATTACCTGATCCGCTCCAGCTGATCATCATTATCACCGCCAGCTGCAGTCCATTTCCTCACCCTATTTATACTCACCGGTTTTTGTCCTCTTTGTTAGATCGTTGTTTGCTGTCTCGGTGTTCCAGTCTTGTCATCCCGCTCGTCCAGTGTTCGTGTTTCTTCGTGGATTCGTCATTCTCTGTGGATTATCGTTTGGGTTGTGTGGATTCCGTCTTCAGTGTTTCACCACTTCACGGTTCCTGTCTTCACCTCTGACCATCGAAGTCCCTGCGCCATCGTTCCACGCCCGTGTCATTATTGTCTATTTACTACAAATAAACTGAGTTAACTTGCTATTGCTTCCAGTGTTCTGTTCCCCGCTATGACACTACTGATCTGCAGACTGCAACGGGGCTGAATAGCTCGACTTAAAGGGGAAATGTTCGTAGCACGTTTCCCGTCACCGATATTCCACAGTATAGTGGAAAGTTTGCAAATACCCACTAACAACTGAGTAACTCATTGAATAAATAAATAAATAATAATTAAAAAAAAAAAAAATTTTTAGCCTACTTAAGAACTGTTATGCATACTGTAGTGGGTATCTCTACAATGGCAGTAATTACAAGTGTTGTAATTCACAAACAACTATTATTTTAACATATTTAGGCCTACTTAATTCATAATAAGTCCCTTAATACTTAAAATTAGACCTTCAATATTGGAAAATGTGTTCAATTGCTGTGATACTCAAACTTTCCTGGTGACTACTTAATCCACTGATATGTGTGGTAGAAATAATTTATGTGATGGGTATTTCCACATTAATGTACAGAGAAATGCAGACTAAGGAGGATGCTCCGGTCAAAGACCTCATGTACTTAACCAAAAACTGCTTTCTCCTTAGAACTAACAGTCATATTAGTTTTATCAAGTCATTCCAATCACCAGAATTAATCAGCGAAGTAGACTCGAGTGACATTGTCTTTGCTCTACTGTATGATTTACATGTTCATGTATCTTTCTATTCAAGAGTCTCAACTGTATGTTGTGGCCAGCGATCTGCCATCCATGAATGGGGCTATTTCTGCAAAGAGCAACTTGGGAGTCATGTCAGGCATATGCTGTGCATCTGAGAAAAGGATTCTACGCTCAAAAAACAACAGATCAAGTATCATTTAAATTCCACTTTTCGCATCCTGATCAGGGCTGATTGTTCCTTCCTCGTCTTCAATTACGAAAATCGATATGTGGTGGGTCTCCGGTGCGTATGCAGGGTCTGGTTCGGAATGCCCCACAGATAATTTTGAATAGCAGGCTGGAATGGTCATTTCAAGGGTGAGTAAGCATATCATTTTTGTCTATCATTTTGGATGTGGTAGGGCTGCTGCTCCCGGCACAGGGGTCGGAGTTTCAACAGCTCGTTTTGCAGCTTCGATTACCACTCACTGACAATTTTAAAACTTTTCGCTTTGTTCAACCGGAATCATACAAGATGGAGACTCAAGAAGTTCAACGTATAGACAATATTCTGAATGGTCGTTGATGAATTATGTAGCTCATGCGTAGCTCTCTCTAGTCACTGATTGGCTTATTATGTCTAGATAATCTATAAATCATATCCCGTGGGCAGATTCATGCAAAATTAGGGTTGTGAGGCACCAACCCAGGAGGAATGTCGTTTAGCTCCTCTCAGCGTTGTTGTGGTCTTTAAAAGCAATTCCTTAATGGAATTCTCCCATTGCTTGAACTTTGAGCGTTGTAACCTTGCAGGTGTTGGTTATGCTTAAACGGCAACATTACACACTAAGTAAGAAAAGCAAATCCATCCAACCCCCTTTTATTAACCCCCGTTCGCAATGGTCTCTTTTCCTATTGTTGTATTCAGATTGTAGCGGTGTCTGTTATAGCGTACATGGCTCATGCATCCAGGGGATTCACTCCAGGAGCTTAATACTCCAATTTCCCACATGGTCTCTTCTGATTTAAGTTTTTCACCTCATTTTTACTTGCTTTCTTAAGAATTCTAAGAATGACTCTCAAGGCTCTGTATCACATTATCATTTATAAATTAGTAATAAATTCTGTCCTTTCTCATCTATGATTAAATTCCCCTCTATTTATCCTGACTAACGGAGCACTCCTCTCTAAGCTGGTTCAGGACTTATCAGTTTCCGTCCTCAAAAGCCGCAGTCTATCTCCCTCCCAGTATACTGGTCATTCCTTCAGGATCGGGGCAGCCACTACAGCAGCTGATCGTGGCATTTCTACTTCAGCTATTAAGAGACTGGGCAGACGGTCATCCTCGAAGCTCAGCAAGCTCTCCAGTAATGGTTCAGGTAAATAACTATGCAACTACTGGTGGTGGTGTCATGCGTTATCTATCTGGCGATAGTCTCAGCTTGAATAATTCGTCCTTGCGCCTATCGCTGGCGATACGGTCCTTAGGGGTCTGGCTTTGCGCGGCCTAGTGGCTTTTCTATGTGCGTTTCGTTCATGCGCAGCATTAGCAGCCTAGCGGCTCAGCGAACCTCGTCTTATGCGTGGCTCAGCGTTGCCTTGTCTCTGTGTGGCTCAGCGTGGCCTTGTCTCTGTGGCTCAGCGTGGTCTCGTCTATGTGTGGCTCATCGTAGCCGTGTCTCTGCGTGGCTCAGCGTGGCCTCGTCTCTGTGTGGCTCATCGTAGTCTTGTCTCTGTGGCTCAGCGTGGCCTCGTCTCTGTGGCTCAGCGTGGCCTCGTCTCTGTGGCTCAGCGTGGCCTCGTCTCTGTGGCTCAGCGTGGCCTCGTCTAAGTGTGGCTCATCGTGGCCTTGTCTATGTGGCTCAGCGTGGCCTCGTCTCTGTGGCTCAGCGTGGCCTCGTCTAAGTGTGGCTCATCGTGGCCTTGTCTATGTGGCTCAGCGTGGCCTCGTCTATGTGTGGCTCATCGTAGCCTTGTCTATGTGGCTCAGCGTGGCCTCGTCTCTGTGGCTCAGCGTGGCCTCGTCTAAGTGTGGCTCATCGTGGCCTTGTCTATGTGGCTCAGCGTGGCCTCGTCTCTGTGGCTCAGCGTGGCCTCGTCTAAGTGTGGCTCAGCGTGGCCTTGTCTATGTGGCTCAGCGTGGCCTTGTCTCTGTGGCTCAGCGTGGCCTTGTCTATGTGTGGCTCATCGTAGCCTTGTCTATGTGGCTCAGCGTGGCCTCGTCTCTGTGGCTCAGCGTGGCCTCGTCTATGTGTGGCTCATCGTAGCCTTGTCTATGTGGCTCAGCGTGGCCTCGTCTCTGTGGCTCAGCGTGGCCTCGTCTATGTGTGGCTCATCGTAGCCTTGTCTCTGTGGCTCAGCGTGGCCTCGTCTATGTGTGGCTCATCGTAGCCTTGTCTCTGTGGCTCAGCGTGGCCTCGTTTATGTGTGGCTCATCGTAGCCTTGTCTATGTGGCTCAGCGTGGCCTCGTCTCTGTGGCCCAGCGTGGCCTCGTTTATATGTGGCTCATCGTAGCCTTGTCTCTGTGGCTCAGCGTGGCCTCGTCTCTGTGGCTCAGCGTGGCCTCTTTATGTGTGGCTCAGCGTGGCCTCGTCTCTGTGTCTCAGCGTGGCTGGCTCAGTGTGGCCTCGTCTTTATGTTGCTCAGCGTGGCCTTGTCTCTGTGTCTCAGCGTGGCCTCATTTTCATGTGGCTTAGCGTGGCCTTGTCTCTGCGGCTCAGCGTGGTTTCGTACATAAAAAAAAAAAAAAGGTGTTATATATATATATAAAAAAGGTGTTATATATATATAAATAAAAAAGAAAAAGAAAAAGTTTAAATAAATAAATCCTAAGCGTCAGCAAATGCGTAAACGTCTCATGTAAATTCAGCAGCAGAAAAGTATCTTTTCATATAAAGCTAAGCATGCTCCACTTTTAGATCGTAGAGTTCCGTTCCCACGACGATATCGATGGAACTCTACTATCTATGGAATTGACACATCCATGTCTACCGCTGTTTGCTAACTCTTTTCTTCTTTTATTTTTAGGAACCACATAACATACGGCTGGTGGGTAAACTTTTCTTTCATGTTCTTTGGGGGTGGGCTTCGTCCAGTGGAATTATTCTTCCACCCATTTTTGGGGGTCGGCTGCGCCCCTGCCTTCATCTTCAGGCAGGATATGCAGAATCCGTACCCTCGGATCGCGAGTTATGGACGGGGCCTACGCCAAAGAACTTTATTGTGTATATATGGCTTGCTGGGCTGTTAATAAAATGCATCATTGTACAGTATCTTATCTCCAAATCTTTCTGGTAGAAATGAAAGCGTAGCGTAAGTTCCGCCAGGAAGACTCAATTGTTACGTCATGTATTACCTTCTCATCTATCCAATCGCGTTCTAATACGTGAAGTATAAAAGATCCTTACTTACACTCGTCTGAGTTCGCAGATGCTGACGCTTCACTTTCCACCATCCTCCCCACCTCCACCAAGAAGGTCTTCGCTCCATCCTTTCACCACCATCAGGTCGGTCCCTTCCATAACCCCAGGGGGGTCGGCTGCGCCCCTGCCTTCATCTTCAGGCAGGATATGCAGAATCCGTACCCTCGGATCGCGAGTTATGGACGGGGCCTACGCCAAAGAACTTTATTGTGTATATATGGCTTGCTGGGCTGTTAATAAAATGCATCATTGTACAGTATCTTATCTCCGAGTCTTTCTGGTAGAACTGAGGGAGAGATGAGTGCAAAAGAGAGGACCAGAAAGTATAGGGAGCGAATTAAAAAGGATCCAAAAAGAAATGAGGCGATCCTAAGAGAACGACGGAGAAAGTAAATCAAACTGAAATGTTGCCATATACATCATATACATATACATCTTAAAATAATTCAGGGATCTTGCTGAGTGACTGAATGACTGCTTATTATTCAGTATCAGAATAGACCTGTGTCTGTGTGAGGTTCAGGTTCAACAATAGTTACATAATAAGCTGTTATTACAGAATAATAATCTATATTGTGTTTTATAAGAAATTGACAAGTAAGTGGTTACATTTGTAGGGGAAACAGTAGGTCATGAGTTCATAATTGAGTATACATTACATTAATTTCTCTGTTGATCCATTCATATATATTCTATCATTATTTCAAACAGATATCATGAAAAGAAGGCTCTCTGGGAATTGGATACATTCAACATTAAAGCACTAGAAAGGAAGAGACAAACTAAATTGAGGAAGATTTGGAAGGAATCCAAGAAAAGATTTCTAATTTAATAGTTTTATAATAGAAATTTCATACATGACTGGTAATATTTTAAAATGAATTGAAGTTGTTTTTTCAAAAGTACCAAAAACCGAAAAAGGAAATGTGTGCAATCTGTTTATGAAAAAAATCATAAAGATTTTTAATGTGTCAATGTGTTTAAATGTGTTAAGTATGATTAAAAACTGTTCTAAGAATGTTTTAGATGGAATGGAGTACATTAATCTTATACAAATGTTTTAAAAAATAGAATTTCATTGTAGATGATTGTGTAAAGCATGATTAAAAACTGCTCTAAGAATATCTTTTAGATGGAATGGAGTTCATGAATGTTATGCAGTGTTTTTAGGGATTTTATTTTCATGTCACTGTTACTGTTTAACTGATGAATTTTGCAGTTTGACAATGTCCCAGTATTGTTTTGAAATGGCATTTTACTGAATTTCTCAAAGATATTAGTCAAGTCAAGTCATCTTCATTTATATAGCGCTTTTAACAATGTAGATTGTTCCAAAGCTGCTTTACAGTGATAATAGGAAATAATAACAGATATTATTATTATATAGTGACAGAGATTGTTTTGGCTTTATGACAGCTCTAGAATAAAGTTATTTTCCAGCTAAAGTTAGTTTTAATTGATTCACTCTCAATTAATTAGTTATTACCTTAGGGGGGCCGCTAACACACCGTTTTAACAGAAAACTCGTTAAGTTCTCTCTACTCAAACTTTAAAAACGCAAACCTGTGAGAACGCTGATGGCGCGCACATGCGCATTAAGAGTTCATTCTATAGGTATGCGCGTTTGAATATATGTGCGCAGGCATGCAGTCCTTTCCTAAAAAACCAAACCTCAACAAAATACTTGCATAGTATGTATGCATCAATGTTTCCTTATTGATGGATCTTTAAGTTTCAAAGTTACTTTTGGTGTGATATGTTTTGCACAGTTTATATTGCTGAAAAATTCAAATGTCCTCCTTTATAATTGTTACAATAAACACTATATATTCTGACTCTTTTTATGCAATGACTATCTTTGTCCTTTGGTGTGACGTTTTGTCCTATGGTGTGACAAACATAAAACAACAGAAAAATATACTTATTTTAAAATATCTTTTAAAAAAAGAGTCAAGTTTGGCATTAGGGGAGTTACAATAATATCTCCTCTTAGATGGGTACAATTTCAAACAGTTTTGTAAGGTTGGCGAAAAAGTTTTATTGACATTCGTAGGGAAAAGTTTATCAAGTTCCTCTATGCATGGTGAAAATGATTCTAATTAGTACTTTCATGTAAAATAAATATCACTTTAATAAAAAAATGTTTTAATAATGTGAACAATTCTCTCAAGTATTTTTTTTTGTGTTATTTAATATAATTTCTTAGTACTTTTTAAATGTCACACCATAGGACACATTTACAGTACTGTTGAGTGAAAACATGAAAAAAATATGTGAAGTCATTGACAAAATGAGTGACCACTACTATTTTCTGAAACTGCAGTTCCCTTTCAAGGGAACTCGAGCTGCGTTTGAGACGCGATGGGAACGCTCTGCGTGATTACGTCGTGAAGCACGTGTAAAATCAGTCCAATGGAAGCCCACTACGACATAGGTGACGTCATAGACCAGGAAACTATAAAGCAGCCCTGAAATCAGACCGCGACAGCTTCTGTACCTTCAGCAAGCGCTCTCTGTATATCTGTCCTTGTCTATTTATTGTTGTCTATCAAGCCCAATATATCTATCATTATTATGGCGAGCAAGCAAGATTATAGACGGTGTGTTGTTCCCTGCCCTCGTTATATTACGGGTGGGGACACACATCAGCTTTGTGTTGCTTGTTTGGGAGTGGAGCATGCCCAGTCAGTCCTCGAGGGGGCTGATTGTGAGCATTGTATGAGTCTATCTATGAAGACGCTCCGCTCTCGCTGATCGTTCTTTGAGGAGGACGGTTCGGTTTGCGCTCCCCGTGCGGGTCCCGCTGTTGCCTAGTCACGGCGGCGACTCGCATTTTGGGGTTCGCAAACGGATCTGACAACGTGGGTTGGGACGGGCCCCGCCCTATCTCAGCTCTCACCTGCAGATCCAGTGTGCTGCGATTTCCAGTTCCGAGGAATTGGTATCGTTAGTGTTTTGTTAAGAAAAAGTGAACAAGACAAAAAAAAAAAAAAAGCAGATGTTTGATTTTTCAATAAATAGGCAGCTCATAACTCTGTTGAATAAAGAGGAGCTTTTAAAAGGAGGTTTTCCTAATGCTGTTGCTAGTTAAATATTTACTGGACAGCTGAACATTATGAGAGTGAAAATAAAAAGAGTTTATTAGATGAAATATATCTAAAAAAACAGGAAAACTCTGTATCTCAGCCTCCTCGTCGGGGACTACTGTTTTTTTTTTTTTTTTTTTTTCATCTCCACACTGAGGTGTCGAGATCGTGGAATAAACCGGTTTCTATTTTATGTGTTTAATACCCAAACGTCTAACTATGACAGTGCCTTGGATTATATAGACGCTTGCGAGCTTTCTCTCTCCCGAGTCGGCGTCATCATTTTTAACCCCGACGTTACCCACCAGCCATCTTTAATAATAAATAAATTTTATTAGGCAGTACTGGTGGGTAAAGTATTTAAGGACATAGATGAATGTGAGGATGTCAGCATTGACTCTATTCGAGAATATATTCGAGAATATATATATATATATATATATATGTTTAAATGTATACGTTTTTCTGATATAAAAATAAAGAAAAAGAAAGATAAAAATGTCTGTTCTTCTGGACGCTCCGCTTTCAAGAAAACTAAACCTTTCAGCGGCGTTCCAGAGGTTTCTTCCTCACCAATCTATGTTCCTGAAACTGGCATAGAGTGCAAAGAAGAAGACCTGATGCCGAGGCTATCAGGCTTCTAAGGGTGGTCCCCTCCGGGGTAGGGATGGTTTTGAGAAATCGTTTCTCCTCGGCGCCCTCTGGGGTGCGACTCTCTGGGGAGGGTCGCAGCGCTGCCAGTTCGGTTGTTCCCTGCCGGTTCGCCGTTCAGGGCACCGAGGTGTCAGCGTCCCCATACGATCCTCCGAGGAGGGTCGTAGAGCAGTCAGTTCAGTCTCCCTGCCGGTTTGCCGTTTCAGGGTAACGAGGTGCCTGCTTTTTCCTACGATCCTCCGAGGAGGGTCGTAGGAACTAAGCTAGTTAGAGGTAGGCAAGATCTGAGGACTGTCGTCATCTCTAATAAAGCTTAGACAAGAAGTCCTGTCGAATGAAAAAAAAAAAAAAAAAGAGGGACGGTTTTGAGAAATCGTTTCTCTTCGGCGCCCTCTGGGGTGCGACTCTCTGAGGAGGGTCGCAGCGCTGCCAGTTCGGTTGTTCCCTGCCGGTTCGCCGCTTCAGGGCGCCGAGGTGTCAGCGTCCCCGTGCAATCCTCTGAGGAGGGTTATAGAACGGTCAGTTTGGTTGTTCTCTGCCGGTTCGCCGCTTCAGGGCACCGAAAGGATTGTTCAATCAAATCCAGAGGCCAGTCTCGAGAGACTGGTTCCCTTATCGGAATTTCTGGCAGCGTGGAAACTTCTGCCAAATATTTCTCTTTGGGTCCTGCACATAATAGAAAAGGGTTACAGAATTCAGCTCGGTTCTTGTCCGCCCAGATTTCAGGGGGTCCTCCCTACGGTAGTGGACTCACAGCAGGCTCTGGTTATGGAGTAGGAAGTACTGACACTTCTTCAAAAAGGAGCTATAGAAAGGGTTTCTCCTCCCAGCAGAGAGTCAGGGTTTTACAGCCGTTACTTCATTGTTCCAAAGAAGGATGGAGGGTTGTGTCCTATTCTAGATCTGCGCCATTTAAACAGCAGAGTTCAGAAACTCAAGTTCAGAATGCTTACACCCAAACAGATTGTATCACAGATTCAGTCCGAGGACTGGTTTGTCACAATAGACTTGAAGGACGCGTACTTCCAAGTATCTATCCATCCTCATCACAGGAAGTTCCTGAGGTTCGCTTTAAAAACGGGGGCGAAGCATACCAGTATCGGGTTCTTCCATTTGGCCTAGGTTTATCACCCCGCACCTTTACAAAATGCGTGGATGCAGCTCTGGCTCCTTTGAGACTCCAGGGCATTCGCGTATTATATTATATCGACGATTGGTTGATCCTAGCTCAATTTGAGCATATGGCAGTTCGGCATCGAGATGTCGTTCTGTCTCATTTAAAGATGTTGGGGTTGCCACTCAACGCCAAGAGAAGTGTGATCCTCCCAGCTCAGAGGACCACTTTTCTAGGTGTAATATGGGTTTATCTAGGCCAGTCACTCACTGTGAAACAGTTTCAAACTGTGGGTCTCATGGCAGCTGCGTCCAACGTAATTACTTTTGGCCTTCTGTACATTAGACCCCTGCAGTGGTGGCTCAGGACCAAGGGGTTTTCTCAGAGGGGAAATCCGTTTTCGCATGATCAAGGTCATGCGGCTATGCCTACGTTCCTCGGTCATGTGGAAGAACCTTGGTTCCTCGCCCAGGCCCAGTGTTGGGGGTTTCTTGTCGACGCATAATGCTATCGACGGATGCTTCCCTCACAAGTCGGGAGTGATCATGAGTAGTCGCTCGGCGGAGGGTCCGGACAACACACTGACGATCTCGTATATCAGAGCAGATATCCTGTTGAGGCAGGGGCTGAGGCCCGGGGAATTGAGACTTCACCCCGAAGTGGTGGAGCTCCTATGGGAGATCTTTGGTCAAGCTCAGGTCGATCTTTTCGCATCATACGATACAACCCATTGTCCGCTATGGTTTTCCCTCACATATCCAGCTCCTCTCGGACTGGACGCTATGGTGCAGGTGTGGCCGAGGCTGCACCTGTACACATTCCCCCCGATATCAATGCTCCCGGGAGTTCTGCTGGGGTGCGACTCTCTGAGGAGGGTCGCAGCGCTGCCAGTTCCGTTGTTCCCTGCCGGTTCGCCGCTTCAGGGCGCCGAGGTGTCACCGTCCCCGTGCAATCCTCTGAGGAGGGTTGTAGAACGGTCAGTTCGGTTGTTCCCTGCCGGTTTGCCGCTTCAGGGCACCGAAATGATTGTTCAATCAAATCCAGAGGCCAGTCTCGAGAGACTGGTTCCCTTATCGGAAATTCTGGCAGCGTGGAAACTTCTGCCAAATATTTTTCTATGGGTCCTGCACATAATAGAAAAGGGTTAAACGGAGTTGTGGAAACGGTGGGCCTGGCCTCTGAGGGGGCCCAGCTCATAGAATCAGGTCTCTTGACTGAGGTCGTTGAGACCGTCCTTCAATCCAGAGCTCCTTCCACGAGAAAACTATGTACATTGAAATGGAAACTGTTCTCTACATGGCGTGGAGAACGTTTTTTAAATCTTGTTAACTGCCCGGTTGGTACAGTTCTCGATTTCCTACAAGACCGTTTCTCTGCTGGATTATCTCCCTCCACCTTAAAGGTGTATGTAGCGGCTATATCTGCTTATCACCCCTCTCAGGGCTTCTTCTTTTGGGAGAGATCCTCTTATTATTTGTTTTCTCCGTGGTACATTGAGGCTCAGGCCTGCACTGCAATCTAGAGCACCGGCTTGGGATTTGGCCATTGTACTTGAGGGTCTGGCCTTGGCTCCCTTCGAGTCCCATCGAGGAGGTTTCAGAAAAATTCCTCACTCTAAAGACTATATTTCTCCTTGCTATTTCGTCTATCAAGAGAATTGGTGATTTACATGCTCTGTCGGTTGCTCCTTCATGTCTGGAATTTGCACCTGGTATGGTGAAAGCATTCCTCTACCCTAGACCGGATTATATTCCTAAGATCCCACTAAATGTTGGGGGCCCAATAGTGCAGCAGGCCTTTTATCCTCCACCCTTTAATACCCCAGATCAGGAACAGCTTAACCTGTTATGTCCAGTCCGGGCTTTAGATGCCTACGTTCACAGAGCTGCTCTGTGGCGTAAATCTGAGCAATTATTTGTTTGTTTTGGGTCACTCAAGAGAGGATGCCCTGCATCTAAACAGGTGATGAGTAAATGGATAGTCGAGGCTATTTCATTGGCTTATGAAGCGGCCGGACAGCCTTCACCTATGGCTGTGCGGGCCCATTCTACTCGGAGTATGGCGGCCTCTATGGCCTTAATTTTCGGGAGTTTCCCTTCTTGACGTGTGTAATGCGGCAGGATGATCCTCTCCGCATACATTTGTCAGGTTTTATGACCTTGACCTCTCCACTCCTGGGGCGAGGTTGCTTGCTTCTTAGTGTGCGCAGGACTTCACACAGAACGGGCATTTGTCACTATGGCGTAGTGGGTATGGGGTTCCCATCGCGTCTCGAACGCAGCTCGAGTTCCCTTGAAAGGGAACGTCTCAGGTTACGTATGTAACCCTGGTTCCCTGATAGGGAACGAGACGCTGCGTTTGCCTGCCATACTTCCTGCATGCCCTGATCGACTTGCTTCAGGTTTTTCGGAAGATGTCGCGGTCTGATTTCAGGGCTGCTTTATAGTTTCCTGGTCTATGACGTCACCTATGTCGTAGTGGGCTTCCATTGGACTGATTTTACACGTGCTTCACGACGTAATCACGCAGAGCGTTCCCATCGCGTCTCAAACGCAGCGTCTCATTCCCTATCAGGGAACCAGGGTTACATACGTAACCTGAGACGTTTTCATACTCCATAAATATATGTATTTTTTCTTAAAAAGTTATGTTTTCCAAAAAAAGTACTTTTTCTTGGCCATTTGTCAACTACCCAAGGGACATACGCTCGATCTTGTTCAATCTCATGGTGTAAGCATTAATAGTGTCTGTATCGAAGATGTATTTGTTAGTGATCACAGTTGCATCTTATTTGATATTGTTTGTGATGAGGATCCTCTCCCTGCTAAACGAGAGTCCTGCTCACGTTTTATTAACCAGCTTACTGTTGAGAAATTTTCAGCCGCATTTGACTCAAGCTCGGTTCTTATTTCGAATGTCGTGGACGCTTGTGCACAGGCTTTTAATGATCACTGCACCCTGCTGTTGGACAAAGTGGCGCCCCTTAAAACTAGAGAAATTCCCTCTGTTAATACATCCCTGTGGATAAATGACGCCATTCGCAGCTTAAGGCGTGGTTGTCGGAGAACTGAGCGCTTATGGAAAGCGACTCAGCTACAAGTCCACCGCCTATATCTTAAAGAGCTCTTAATGGACTTAAACGAAATGATTAAGGATGCTAGAGCCTCTTATTTTACTAATCTGATATCTGCCTCTAAAAAAAATCCTAAAGCTCTTTTCGAAACTATTAACAACATTGTTTCCCCTGCTGCATGTGTTGTCCCTGTGTTTTCAAATGTTGACTGCAACCAGTTTTTGTTTCATTTTGTGGACAAGGTTAGAGCTGTCAGGGCAGGCATTGTTTCATCAGCAAACCCTCATATAGTTAAACATCACAGACCTTCAATACTGGACTCCTTCTGCCCCATTACCCTGAATGACATCATTAAATTAGTGGGCACGATGATACCTTCTCAAAGCCCTGTTGATATTTTACCTACATCTTTGCTTTTAAAATCCATACATCATCTTGGCCCATGTTTGGTTTCAATTTTAAACTTATCTCTTCAGCTGGGCCAGGTCCCTAGCTGTTTTAAGCATGCTGTTGTTCAGCCTATCTTGAAAAAGAACAATCTTGATGCAGCTTCATTTGGAAACTATAGGCCTATTTCTAAATTGCCTTTTCGTTCTAAAATTCTAGAAAAGATTGTTGCGAACCAGCTAAATAATATTTTTGGATTCTCATAATATCTTTGGCAAGTTTCAATCTGGTTTTCGTAAAAAACATTCAACTGAGACTGCCCTCCTTAGGGTCTCAAATGACATTTTGATGGCTGCTGATGGGGGTAAATGTTCTGTGTTGGTTCTATTAGATCTCAGTGCAGCGTTTGATACTGTGGATCACTGCACTCTGATTGATAGACTGAAAACAACTGTAGGTATTACTGGATCAGCTCTGGATTGGTTTTCCTCCCATCTCTCAGACAGGAGTTTCTCTGTGTCTATAGGAACATATATGTCAGACTCTGCTTCTCTGTCCTGTGGTGTGCCTCAGGGTTCTGTGCTCGGCCCCCTGCTGTTCAGTCTGTATATGCTTCCTCTTAGGGAGATTATTGGTAGTTTTGGAGAAATATCTTATTGTTATGCGGATGATATCCAATTATATTTATCTTTTAGCCCTGATAAGCTAGACAAACTGTCCTTGTTGCACAATTGCTTAGCCTCCATTAATAAACGGATGGCAGACAATTTTTTGCAACTAAATTCAGATAAAACTGAGGTGCTGATTTTTGCTCCAGACAACATTATTTCTAAGATTAGGCAGGCCATTGGGGCTCTATCATCCTCGGACTGTAATGTTGTGCGAAATCTGGGTGTCATTTTTGATAAATCTATGTGTTTTAGCAGTCATGTTAAATCCGTGGTTCGTTCCTGTTTTTTCCAGCTCAGGAACATCGCTAAGATTAGATCTGTGGTTTCTAAAGAAGAGATGGAGATGCTTGTTCATGCTTTTATTTCCTCTCGTTTGGATTATTGCAATGTACTGTACACTTGTTTAAACAAATCCTCCATGTACTAACTGCAAGTTGTACAGAATGCAGCTGCAAGACTTTTGTCAAAGACCAACAGGAGATCACATATTACACCTGTGCTTAAGGCTCTTCTTTGGCTTCCAATTAGTTTTATAGTGCAGTTTAAAATTTTAACCATTACTTACAGAGCCTTACATGGTCAAGCTCCCTCTTATATCCAGGATCTATTGCACGCACACACTTCTGGTCGCTCTTTGAGGTCTTCAGGCCAAGACCTTTTAACTGTTCCCAGAACATGTTTTAAAACAAGAGGTGATCATGCTTTCTGTGTGGTGGCTCCAAGGCTCTGGAACTCTATTCCATTAGCCTTGAGGGCCTCGGACTCTGTGGAAACTTTTAGAAAACACCTTAAGACACATCTTTCTAGACAAGCATTTAACTAGCCATATGGTTTTGTATGTTATGTATGTTGTTGTTTTTATCTCTTTTATATTTTCTATTTTTTCTTTTACTGTGAAGCACTTTGTGACCACTCTTGTCTGTGAAAGGTGCTATATAAATAAAGCTTACTTACTTACATCTTAAATCAGCTTGCAATGCAATTTTTCCCATTTCCACAAAAATAACTGTATTGCTGACAGAAATTTCTAGACTACATGATAATAACGTGAACAATGCGTGAACAAATAGTCAGTATGGGTTTTATGGCCTTATTTTAGTGACTACATTTTTTTTTGTTTTTTCACAAACGTCATTTTCTCAAAACTACAAACTTTTACATACATGGTGCTGACATATTATTGTAGCAGAGTTTTTGGTGACTACAGTGTAATCAGACTTTAGCCATGAAAATGTCACAAGTAACAGAAATAAGGACAAATGTCAGAGCATGTCAGAACACCTCCAGGACCCAGAAAACACCTCAGACCCGAGAGGGTTAACTCAAGAAAATTACAAACCTGTTATGGCCTGCACTTTGGCAACATCAAGCTGACTTTTTCGGGAGTCCACTTTGCCAGAATTTCCCTGTCAGGGTGGACTCTGCAAGGATTTCCTTTATGAAAACCATTACAGCCACCTCCTAGGTAAAAATGTTCATGCGAGATCTGTTCAGCCGCTGGAAGGCCCTCTTCCGAACTATTACGGAAATCCAAATGGGAAAGGTACTCGATAGGGAATTCGGTACTTGTTTGCTGTTCCGACAGATAGATCACTTTAAAGGATCATGAAACCCTAAACCAAATTTTCTGAGATTTTAACAGAGGTATGTGTGTTGAACACCATTGAAGACAATGTTAGCATCTGTTAGATTTAATAGTAGGGTGAAAATGGTTACATTTTAGTTTTTTTTTCTCGCTATTTTCGTCTTCCGGGTTTAAAATCTTCATCGTGTCCACGTCACAGGTTGTGCAGAGCACTGTAAGTGCTTTGATGACTCATCTGTGTCTCATAATTATTAATGAGACTGAGTTTTCATATCCTATGAGAAGATACTGTCTCTTAATTATTCATGACACCACATGGGCCTTTCCAATGACAGACATATCAAACTGTGATATCGCGTAGTAGATGAGAGAGCCAATCATGGGACGCAAGTGTTTGTTTTCGTGGTGCAGAAGTTCAAGTGCGTTGAATATATTTCCCCGCGATGCTGCCAGGGCTGGACTCTGGCTCCGGGCAGTTGGTTGGCCATCAACCACGGACACATATAAAATATTTGCTGAGAGAGAGAGCCCCGGACGACATGTTTTTTGTATCCCAACATGTGGTGGTACCCATAAAAAATTGCACTTCAATTCCCAGATGTCTTAGGGTGCTTTCACACTCAACTTGAATCTATCAGATCAATATATATTGTGTTGTTTTATTAATTTGGTGCTATGCGCAGCTGAGTGAACAACACAGGTTTACTGTGTGTGTGTGTGTGTGTGTGTGTGTGTGTGTGTGTGTGTGTGTGTCGCATAAGGTGGCTTTCTGCTGCTTGCAAATGGGCTATTTTGAGGAGACAGTGGATTTCCACTAATTTGCTGCCCTGATTCCACGCGCAATGCACGCGAATACACTGCAGGCTAACTCTCTCATATCCAAGGTAAATCATCAACACAATATTTAACTAAATACATCATAATCAGCTAAAATGTATGCGCAGGTTACTTTATTTCCTGAACAGGTGTGCACCCGAGCCTTAATGCAACTGTTGCAACAGGACAACATGTTTTTTTGGATTAATAATTCTTCTGCATTAATGAATAGGTTGTGTTTTATTACTTTATATACCGTTTTTATTGCTTTAAATATTGTTACCATTAGATACAGAGTAGGTAATATACAGCAATGCTTCTCATAAACTCACATGTTTGTATTGCTTGTAACGACAATGAGTCTTACATTGAATGCATTAACATTAGCTCAAATGATATATAGGGAATTTTAATAATTAATCATGAATATGATTAATATTGCATATTACAGTTAAATTATCGAAGTTGGAAATAGATCGATTGTATATATGAATGATCAATCACAACGAATTATAATTCCTCATTCATATATCAATGGTCCCTTTCCAGATCGATTATATGAGATAACCTTTAATGGAATTAATTTAGCTATCGAACAATCTGTTTGTCCAGCAAACGGCCGTAAGATTAACTTATCAACTTCTCAACAAGGTTATCCCTTCCTTATAATTCCAAAAAGCTATTTTCTGGCCATGAAAATTCACCTTCTTGTTATTATAAAATTTAGGTTACTGAAATAGTAACGAATTGTAAAGCTTTGTAGCTAGATGAAACACTTCATTGACTTTGTAAAAATTAGCATTTCAGACGAACAATCAAGAATATAATGGTTTTAATAATTGGACTAATAATGCATCAAACTACAATTCACACGGAATATATGTGTATACACTCGAAACAAACAAACGAAAAACATTACAAACACGAATTAAAATAGGATGAGAAAGGGAGAGAAAACGATATATATATATATATATAGAGAGAGAGAGAGAGAGAGAGAGAGAGATTGAGAGAGAGAGAGAGAGAGAGAGAGAGAGAGTAAGAGGATGAGAAAGTGAAACTAACGGTCAGGATGAGAGATTGCAGTACGGCACAAAACACAGACAAAGTGAACCTTGAGAGACACAAAGATCAAATCCCCTGAATGGGGTTAACAGATCTTAAAGCATTTAGATCGATAGGAATTACGATACTTGCATGATTCTTCGTGTGGCTGAGAACCAAAGCGTGTGTGTGTGTGTGTCTCTGTCCTCGTGTCACGCGTTCACGTGGTCTTTCAGAGCGAGGGAGCGCGTTAGTTTGAATGTCCTTTGAGGTGCAGTTGCTGGTTGGTTCAAAGAGTCTCTTTAAAGTCGAAGTTGCCGATTACGTTCATTTCGCTGAAAGTGAACGTAGGAAAGTCCGAAGACGGAAATAAAGAAAGATTAAAGAAAAAGCAGAAACACGGCGTAAAGCTCCCTAAGGAGCCATGGCACGGAAACCTCTCACAGGGAAAAAGCTCTCCCAGAAACTTCTGTGTCAGTCTTTTATGGAGAGGAGGGGTTCACGCCTGCTTCGCGTATGTGAACCAATTATCTTAGAGTATCTTGAGCGGGAAAAGTTTTTCTTTGTCCTGTCAGGATAATTTGTGATGGTATGAAATTTTGTCATTTCTACCCAGAAAGATTGTACACACAGAACAATACATTTTACTGTAATATCCTATGTATGACTTGTTTAGTCAAAACAAGACGGTCAAACAGGTACCAAGAATGGCCGGAAAGAGTAGAAGAAACATAAAGTTACATTCATATGCAGAATTACACATATTTAATGTTCACTCACACGACTATAAAGCCATAATACCGGCTACCATGACCTAGGAAAGATCAAATTCAAGTTTATACATTTCTTAAGTGGTTATACTTATAGAAAATATAAGATTGCAGAGTCTATTCCTCTTTCTTTATCAGAATTCAAGTGGGAGCTATGATTCCCTTTTGAATTCCTTTTGGGGGTCATAAAGTTTTATGACCTAGCAAGAGGGAGAGGCACAGAATTTGATCCTGTTAGGTATTCTTTCTTTAGAAATACACTTAAGATTCAAAGTTACAGAACAGTCTCAAATTTAATCTATATAATAAGACAAAACTAATTAGATATGCATGCATACAGGAAGGTTAGATACAATTCTGTGTTATATACATTAAGGATATTTCTATCCTAAGTTGCACACAAAGGACGTTTGTGTGCGGGTATGTATGGCGTGTGTGTATAAGTTCATCCCGTGGTTGGCGCGGGCTGTTGATTCCCCCTTCTTGGGGAATCACGTGGGGAATCCTGTGGTCAGCATCTGTCCATCCGTGGTGTGTACCACGTGAGGGTTTCAAGAACAACGGGGTTCTGTTTCTTAATTGTGCAATGCGTCATAAATGGAGTTAATCAATGACCTGCTGGCAGACATTGGGGCACCATTTCACATGATTCAAGGTTTTGTGAATTGAACATATATGTGTTCATATTTGTTCAGTAGTGAAAGGAAAACAGGATCCGGTCAGTCGCTACATGCTGTCCTGTTACTAGAACCACTTACATATCCCGAAAGAGCATCGAGTATGCCCATCATGTGATTGTATGTGCATTCCAGGCAGGGATGAAATTCTGTAGCCCAACCATGCAGCATGTTGAAGCAATGGCTGAGACACAGTGTTTCCAAAAGGTGTCATCAATGTCCAAAAAACATTGTTGACCAAGGCACACAATGTGTACTTAATTGGGTAGTTTATTCACGAGTTGACTTCGACCCAGTTTCTTTCAGTAGCGTGGTTCTGTCTTGACTGACTTTGAATGAAAGGGGGTCTATTGACATTAGTGCAAAAGGCCCGAAGATTGTCATGTTGATACAGACATAAATAAAATTCACGTCCGTGATCAACTCTTAGCTGATCAAAAAGGCCATGGCTCAAGCAGATTTCTCTGTACACATCATCATAAATGATCAGATTATTTTTGATCAGCATTACAGAAAGTCCCAAAGTTTTCCCACTGAAACCATCAGAGACAACAACTTCAGTCACTCCAAAATCCACAAGCTTTTCATTTTGTTCTATGTGTATTTTGTGACCGGCATACTCAGCATAATAGACATGTGGATTAGTTTGGCGAGCAGTTCCCTCTCTTCGCATCTCTGTGTACTGCGGGGTCATTGGTGCCAGTGCACGCCTTACAGCTCTTTCACCCAACCTGTATCCTGAAGCTCTCAACATCCCAGTCATCATCTTTCTACCGTACATAGGGCCGCAAACAGTAACTGCTGGTCAAACGACTGCATCCACACCATCTCTCCCTAGCTGTGCGTAATCGAAACGATGAACGTTCCTCGATGCGCAGAATTTAGAAATGGAGGAAATACTGGAACCTCTCCGGTCAGGGTATATTCTGGCAAACCGTTTGCAAGGCAAAATGTAGTACACGCCATTTACCAACAAGCGATGGGTAACTCGCAAAGCACGATGTTCCTTAAAGTTTTCCCAGTACGATACCATAGAACGGCATAACGTAAAAGGGTTGAGAAGAGGCAGGGCACCAGTTAAAAAATTTCAAAGTTAAAGTTCACGCAAACAGGTATTAATAAACAAGTTTTAGTCAAATATTGATTGTTTATAGCTGAATTACTAGAACACAATTATATTTGGAACATTAGAATAAAGCATATTAATCCAATACAAAGAATTTAACAATGGCATGACAACCCCATTCTTATGTAATATCTTAATAAAATAGGCCTATCGAATTTCTAATATCTTTAAGTTCATGCTGATACAGTTTGAGAACCACCTAAACTGTCTACCACATGCTGAAATAGTGATGATGATCCCTGGTGTGGTGTGGACATTCAGACTGCAAGAAAATCATCTACAGCTTGATATTTTACTCTAGGCTACATTAGTTGCGCGGATCATCTTAAACGTCACCCGAATCGGCTGACACTTGGACTAAACCATTCAGTAATTAAAGGAAATAAAGAAATTTAAGAAAGACAAAAATATATATATATTTAACAGTAACACATAGATAAACTGTTAGAATAATACAAAAATATATAAACATTGGAAACAAAACCAACTCAATTAATAATTAAGGTTTAACAATGTTTAATGACAAATCAAACAGAAGACCAATATCCCCCTCAGACATGAGAACTATTAACTCTGCCTTCTATTGGCGGGAAATAGATATTTAAAAATGGTGGCAGTTACTGTGACCGGGTTTCATCTGTTTGGTATTGTAAAATGTTCCGGTACAAGTGAGTGGTCAATTGAAAACAATAAACATTTAACATGGTGACTGGTCTTGTTTGTGTTCTTAATACAATACATAAATCAATATAGTGAAATTAATGACTAAATGCATGTTAAATAAAGAGAAAGGACATTGTGAGGACAGGAACAACACTTAAACAATACACAATCATTGACACACATATCTGTGTTAACTGGTGTTAATTTGCGCAAAACAAATGTGTTATGTTAGTATGAAAATGTATGTATGCATAGTGTGTGTACTCAGTCCAGTGTCACAATAAAAGTAATTTCACAAAATAAGGCGGCTTTTAAGTCAAGTCAAGTCAAGTCAAATATATTTATATAGCGCTTTTCACAATACAGATTGTATCAAAGCTGCTTCACAGTATCAATCAAAACAACTTAATGTTTGTTTATTACTGGAAAATAGACATCCAAGTTTGGTAGAGCTGATCAATGGTATGATTGGTTAATTAATTTGAATATCCCCAACTGAGCAAGCCTAAGGCAACAGTGGCAAGGAACCGAAAAACTCCATCCAGTGACCTAATGGTGTCCTAACACCCCATCAGATGACCCAATGGAGAAAAAAAAACCTTGGGAGAACCCAGGCTCAGTCGGGGGCCAGTTCTCCTCTGGCGTTTATGAACTAGAGGCCGAATTTACAGTAACTGTAAGATAAAAAATTTATATGAATGCCTGGCTAAATAGATGCGTCTTCAGTCTAGTTTTAAACTGGGAGAGCGAGTCTGAGCAACGAACAATATCAGGAAGGCTATTCCAGAGCTTCGGAGCTAAATGTGAAAATGCTCTGCCTCCTTTGGTGGATCTGGATATCCTAGGAATGACCAGAAACCTCGAATCTAGTGATCTTAAAGAGCGCGATGGATTGTAAGGCGATAGAAGATCCGTTAAATAGACTGGAGCTAAACCATTTAGAGCTTTATAGGTCAAAAGCAATACCTTGTAATTAATACGGAACTTTATAGGTAACCAATGAAGTGATGATAAAATCGGTGTTATATGATCATATTTTCTTGATCTAGTAAGAACTCTAGCGGCTGCATTTTGGACTAACTGTAGCTTGTTTATTGAAGATGCAGGACAACCAGCTAATAAAGCATTACAGTAATCTAGTCTCGAGGTCATGAATGCATGAACTAACTTTTCTGCATCAGAGACTGATAGCATATTACGTAGCTTAGCAATGTTTCTAAGGTGGAAAAAGGCTGTTTTTGTAACATATGAAATATGCTTTTCAAAAGACAGGTTGCAGTCTAATGTAACACCCAGGTCTTTTACTGTAGCGGATAGAGTAAAAGGGCATCCTATTATGTTAAAGTCGTGCTGTGAAAGGTTTTGTGGATGGTTTTTAGAACCGATAAGTATTACCTCTGTCTTGTCTGGATTTAATAAAAGAAAATTATGCGTCATCCAATCTTTTATATCTTTAACACAATCTGTCAATTTGGATAATTTAGCGTATTCATCTGGCCGTGAGGAAATATATATTTGAGTGTCATCAGCATAACAATGGAAACTAATTCCATGTTTCCTTAGAATATTACCAAGTGGCAGCATATATATTGAGAATAATAAAGGGCCTAACACAGATCCCTGCGGCACTCCATAGTTTGCCGAAGTTATAATCGATTTTTCTCCATTTAAGTAGACGAAATGGTAGCGGTCAGATAAGTATGACCTGAACCAGCTTAATGCTTGTCCTTGAACACCAGTGTAATTTTGTAGTCGATCTAAGAGTATTGTGTGATCTATAGTATCGAACGCAGCACTAAGATCAAGTAAAACTAGTACTGAGATACAGCCTTGGTCCGAAGCTAAAAGTAAATCATTTGTGATTCTAACAAGCGCAGTTTCAGTGCTATGATGTGGCCTGAATCCAGACTGAAACTTTTCATAGATGTCGTTTTCTTGCAAGAAAGAGCCGAGTTGAGTGGACACAACTTTTTCTAATATTTTTGACATAAATGGAAGATTCGAAATGGGTCTGTAATTTGCTAGGTTATTTGGATCTAATTGTGGTTTCTTAATAAGAGGTTTTATAACTGCCAGCTTGAACGTTCTTGGAACATGACCTAAAGATAAAGATGAGTTAATAATATTGAGAAGAGGCTCTTCCACTACAGGTAACACTTCTTTCAGTAGTTCAGTTGGTATAGGATCTAATAAACATGTTGTTGTTTTAGATGAAGTGATAAGTTTATTTAACTCTTTTTGTTCTATGGTTGTAAAGCATTGTAATTGTTCTTGCGGGGTGATAATTGCGGCCGAATTATAAGGCGCGAGCAAAGATCGAACGTTTACGATTTTGATTCTGATGCTTTCAATTTTCTCGGTGAAGAAGTTCATGAAATCATTACTACTAAACTGTAACGAGGTATTTTGTTCAGACGACGTCTGTTTATTTGTTAGTCTAGCCACGGTATTAAATAAAAACCTTGGATTATTTCGGTTGTTTTCTATTAATTTGCTGAGGTGCTCAGCCCTGGCCGTTTTAAGTGCCTTTTTATAAAGTGACATACTGTCTTTCCACGCGATTCTAAAGACCTCTAAATTAGTTTTTTTCCATTTACGCTCTAAATTACGGATTTCTCTCTTTAAAACATACGTAGTATTATTGTACCATGGTGCTATACTTTTTTCTCTGACCTTTTTTAATCTAATGGGTGCAACAATATCCAATGTTCTAGAGAGAATGGTGCTCATAGTGCTAGTTAGTTCGTCTAATTCATCTGTTTGTTTGGGTTCAGACAGCAGCTGAGACAGATCAGATAAGCTATTTGAGAAATGATCTATGGTGGATGGACGAATTGTTCTACCTGGTCGATAACGTGGCGCAGCATGACATATTACAGCAGTGCGTAATATGCAAGTTACCAAGTAGTGGTCAGTGACATCATCACTTTGTGGAACAATATCTATATCGGTTGGATTGGTTCCATATGATATAATTAAATCGAGTGTATGATTAAGACGATGAGTTGGTCCGGTGACGTTTTGCTTGACCCCGAAGGAGTTTAATAAATCTGTAAACGCAGCCCCTAACGCATCATTTAAATTATCTACGTGTATGTTAAAATCTCCAACAATTAATGCTTTATCGACGTTGACCAAAAGATCTGATAGAAAGTCAGCAAACTCTTTTAGGAAATTGGCGTAAGGCCCTGGAGGTCTATATACGGTAGCCAATGCTAGAGATAATAGGGATTTTTTTCTTACATCTAAGAGCGTAACATTTAGCACAAGTACTTCAAACGAATTAAACCTATGACGAGTTTTCTTAGTAACATTCAGGATATCTCTGTAGATTGTTGCAACACCGCCGCCACGACCGATCAGACGGGGCTCATGCTTATAACAGTATCCTGGCGGAGTAGACTCATTTAGACCGAAATAATCATTTGGTTTAAGCCAGGTTTCAGTAAGGCACAGAACATCGAAATTATTATCTGTGACCATTTCATTTACAATAACCGCCTTAGGTGTGAGCGATCTAATGTTTAGAAGACCTAGCTTTAGAAATTGTTTTTGTTCACTAATAGCGAGATTTTTTGTTTTAATAACAATTAGATTTTTTCTAGATCCTGCAGTAGATTTATTATTTGATCTTAGTAAACGAGGAATAGACACAGTTTCTATGCAATGTTCTACACTAGTATTAATATCAATTAAATTGGTGCAGTAGAGACTGTGATTTGGATTTTTGGTTACTAGTCAAATGGTATTTAACATCTTGGAGATGTTATCCGACAGAAGATCTGCCCCGATTCTACTTGGGTGTAAGCCATCAGCGCGGAAGAGCCTTGGTCGCTCCCAAAACAGATTCCAATTATTTACAAAAATCAATTTCTGCTCATTGCACCATGACAATAACCATTCATTTAGAGCGAATAATCTACTGAACTTTTCATGCCCTCGTCGGTACGTAGGAAGCGGTCCAGACACAATAATCGATGTTTCAGGCGATGTGCTGCGTACCGTATCGATAAGGCTCCTGAAGTCTTTCTTCAGAACCTCCGTCTGTCGCAGCCTAGTGTCGTTAGCTCCCGCATGCAGCACAACAGCTCCGACGCGCTCGTCACCGTTCAAGATCTCAGTTACCCGCGCAGTGATATCGAGAACACGAGCACCAGGAAAGCAGTGACTGTGCACCTTACTTTTACCTAACGTAGCATGGACGTGTCGGACGGTGGAATCGCCGATGATCACAGCATCGCGTTCCGTTTCGCGAAGAGGGGAGAAGCGGTTCTGAGTGGAGATCTCGAAAACCGGGAGGGGCGAAAAGATTCTTGTCCTGGCTCGCGGCTTCCGCGGAACCACCCAGGCTTCGTGGTGGTGTGTTGGAGCCGGAGTGAATGAAATCATGGCTGATCGTGACCTGGACGCTCGGGACCAATGCTGAGAAACGCACGGAGTAGACGAGGTCAGCGTCAGCGGGTTACTAACGTTAATCACTGATCCGTGTGCATCAGCGCGTGATGTTTCAAGAGCTAAACGCCGGTCTCTCAGCTCAACTTGTCTCTCTAGAAGGTCAAGGATCTGCTTTTCTACAGCTTCTAATTCAGACTGCACCGCAAGCAATTCAGATTTGTTCTCATCTGCACCAAAAGGTAGATAACATACACCTGATATATTCGCCATTTTAACAGATGGACAGTAAGTTAGCAATGATGCAACCAGTGATGCTATTAATATTTATACTAATTTATGACTCAAGTCTTGGGTATAACCGTCTTTTTAGTGGTATGAGTGTAATATAGACGCAGGATAGACGGGAAAACAAACAAACTCACAGCAGGCAACGAGGCTGACAAAAGCAGTCGATCGCAGGGCGAGCAGCAGTGAAGCGGTGTCTCGCTCTACGACCAACAACCAATGTTCAAACCGTATTTGCGCAAACAAACAAACGCAAACAAACAAACTCACAGCGGGTAACGAGGCTGACAAAAGCAGTCGATCGTGTAAAAGCCCAGTGTAAAAAGCAGTTTTACACTGGGCTCGTTTGCTGCGGTCCGAGGCCGAGCGCGATTGTTCCTGGTTCCCCCCGCAACGTTGGTCTGGTTTCACACTTAACTTGATTCTATCGAACTCTGGTGCGTTTGCGTGCATCTTACGTCATTGCAAACGTGCACGGTGCATGATAGAAAACACGACGCGGGTCAATATTGTGTTTTTTATTAATTTGGTGCTATTATGCATAGCTGAGTAAACAACACAGGTTTACTCTGTGTGTGTGTGTGTGTGTGTTTGTGTGTGTGTGTGTGTGTGTGTGTGTGTGTGTGTGTGTGTGTGTGTGTGTGTCGCATAAGCTGTCTTTCCGCTGCTTGCAAATGGACTCTTTTGAGACAGTGGATTTCCATTAATTTGTTGCCCTGATTGCACGCACTATGCACGAATACACTGCAGACTCACTCTTGCTCGTATCCAAGGTAAATCTTCATCCCTTAAGTGTGTTTTATTTAACTAAATACATCATAATTGGCTAAAACACATGTGCAGGATACTTTTCTTCCTGAACAAGTGCGCACCCGAGTCCGTGTCGCTTTCACATACACGCGAATCTCCTCCAGGCAGTCTCGGGTTCGGGACCCAGTGCGCACCCGGGTCCCATGACAGCGTTCACATTAGCGATTTTTCATGTGAACCGTGCCCCTTTCCGAACTAAACTGCCAGTGTGAAAGCCCCCTAAGAGTCTCTAGTCACAGTGGTTCACTGTGACATAGGTCTATCTCAGTGTTTCTCAACCCTGCTCCTGAAGGACCCCCAACACTGAACATTTTCTTTGTCTCACTAATCAAACACACCTGATTCAACTCATCAGCTCATTATCACATATATCCCCATAATTCTGATTCAGCTATAAATCAGAATATTATTTGAAAACAGTGTTGGAGCAGGGTTGAAACTAAACTCTGCAGGATTGTGGCCCTCAGGAACCCCTGGATTGCATGGCTTTTCTATACTTGGATCTGAAATTCCTGTGGTTCCTGCAATTGAATCTGTTAATCTGTCTGTTATTTGTATATAGCCTACATTCAATTTTACAGTACCCATTTTACAAATACTGCAATTGAGACCAGCTTATATAGACAACATCATTATTGTCTTGCATTTTATTATTATCTGACATTATATTGTATCTCTCTCTCTCTCTCTCTCTCTAGAAATGTGTCTTGGAGTGACTTGGAAAACCCTGAATTCACCCTATATTTACAGTAGGCCTATATGTATACTTTATAAATACCTAAAACAATAATTAGCCTTCTAATGATGACTTATAATAGCTATTAATTAGGGCTGGGATAAACGATTATTTTTTAAACGATTAATCTAGCGATTATTTTTTCGATGCATCGATTAATCTAACGATTCATTTTTTCGGTCCGATTCGATTTCGATTCTCAATTATCTCCCCATTAATTGACTAATAACAATTTATACATGTTGATTTACAAATCTGAATGAAAAAAAAACATGAATTCCTTAACATTGCAATATGTTTATTGCTCTTAAAATTCCAAAATAAAAGACTATACAAGTGCAAAGTAATGCATTCTTAGTCAGAGGTAGCATTCAAGAAAACCTTGAAGCCTTGAAAACACATAGGCCTAAGCTTACTCAAAAAAGTGCAATCTGTCACGACACATTAAAGAGCCACAAAGTAGTAGGCCTATTTATGGTTTAATTTTCTTTGACTGACCAATGTAACCTTCTTGGTCCTGTCTGTCAGCGCTTTGTCAGTGTCCTGTTATGTATTTTTCACGACATTAATAGCTATAAGCGCATACTTGCAGTCTCGTACGCGCTTAGAGCTCGTGTGAATTGCACGTATAAAATTAAGTTAAGGAACAACCTCGATCCATCAGGAAACGCCACATAGGTCAATGCATTTCACTGTGCTTCATGATATTTTTTCCTTTTGCGCGAAGAAGCCGTTCGCCGGAGATGTGTTAAAAGATAGCGGAGTGCATTCATGATTATTAGGCTGCCGGTATAATTATCATCCTGGCGCCGGGTCTGAGTGAGTAATTTACTATTTAAAATAAAATACTTTATTTTACTCATTTAAGCTCTTATGAGGACACTCGACAAAACGGACAGTTTGGCATAATTTGTGTGTGTTATGGTTCGTTCAAGCCCGAAAGAGAACTCGATACTGACGCACATTTTTCTGTGGGTTGTGTGTGTGTGTGTACTTTAGAGGAACGAGTGCGTGCTACCTTGCACTTCTGATAATCTGAGGAGCCACTCGTGTTGCTACTACTCTCCGGCGCCGCCATCTTTGTTTTGGGTCTGACGAATCGACGCACATATTTTGTGTCGACGTATTTTTTGCGTCGACGTAATCGATGACGTCGACGCGTTGTCCCAGCCCTACTATTAATAAATCCTTATTTAATTTAATTGGTAATGTCTTATTCTGTTTGTCGACAATTTATGAACACATTAAATAAAAGAGATTAGATCATTCTATAAAAAGTATTGAGATTCAGTCCAAAGGACCAAGACTATCTCAGCGAGACAGCGAGAGCAGAGCTAATTTTGAAAGCGCGCCCCGAGATTTGTGAGAGTCAAGGAAATTCGCCTACGAAGAGATTCGCTCTCGCGCATTAACATCCCCTCTAGTGTTACAATAATACACTCTTGACAGTTCTTATTAAAATTACACGATAGAAATTGCCTCAAAAGAGCTATAATGAAGAGAAGAATGTCGTGTCTGAAAGCTGTATCTCAGCACGTTGCCACTGTCTGACATGTAGGCCATAAATTATTTCATGGTCAGACTCAGACGTGCCATACACATGTTACAGCGCTCTGGGTAAATGCATCCACACCCCCCCAAATAAATCGTACAATGGATGCAGAATTTCACGTAGGCCTAGATAAAAAAAAATAGCAAAGCCTCATTGAAAGTCAGTATGGGAAGGGCAAACTTTGTTTACGTGGCTGCAGCGCCTGTTACCATACATACCATCAGAACTGAATACGAGCAAGAAGCACAACTGAATGTACGGGAAGCCAAAAGGTTAAAAAAGGATTCTATTTTTTCCTGAAATCTAAGCGTTTTTTAAATTTTTTTTTTATTAGAATCGAATTCTGTCAATTCAATCCAGATTATTTATTTTCAAATAAAAAAATAAATAAAAAATAATAATAATTAAAAAAACAATAAACAATAATATGAGGAACTCTTTTTCTCATGTGTATTTTGGTGACATTTAACAATATTAATACATTTTGTATACTGTTTACAAAGTTGTATATATCATAAACCTGTCATCTCTGACGTTTTGCAATCTTTATAAATAATAATAATAAGACCATAATATGAGGCATTGAGTTTGGACATAAACACGGTCAGATAAGGCAACTTGTATGAAAATTCAACTGAATATATTCAGACATAATACAAAAACTATGAACAAGTGCAAGATTAATTCAATTCACAGAAATAGTTTGCATGTTGTTTAGTATGTAAATTTGGAGAAAACTATCAGAGTAGGGGTTCAGCGAAGAAATCGGCAGCTGGCAGCAGGAAGTAGCTGCCATTGAAAGCCGGAAGCCGTGCCAAATTAGGAGGGACCTGCCAATCGTGGTAGCCAATCAGTATCGTCCAACGTAGCACCAACCAATCACATGTAACTGGAGGTCAAGCGACAGCAGCCAATGAACAAAGCACACATGCATTTTACATGTTTGTTGTAAGTTAAAATGTATTAAATTTCTCTTGCTTTCTAGAAAAATATTGTGTTCCTTGCTTTTGTTTGAATCCCCGACAACAAAAGATGTGCCATTGGCATTTCCCTAAGTGTCGGCACATCTTGTGTTGTGCAGGGGCGTCACTAGGATTTTCATTTTAGGGGGGCTAAGCCCCCAATGAGGGTATGATTTTTTTTTTTTTTAAATAATAAAAAAAAGTTAACACTTTAGTTTAGGATCTAATGCTCACTATTAATTTCATTACCATGCAAAGGCAGGGTTTTATAATTTATAATCATATGGGGGGGGGGGGGGGTAAATTTTGATTTCTCTGATCTACATATGTGCATTTTAAGATGTTTTGAAGGCCAAAAAAAAATTGGATAACAGCTTTAAAACCATGTCAGTGGGCAGCTGATTATTTTTCTCTCCTCATCAGCATCACACTCTTTTTCTCTTTGTTTTTATCTTGCCCTGTCTCTTCCCCTCCTAAAGCTGAGCTTTGACTGATATAGGCTTTTCATTTTTGTCTGTCATTGAAGAAAGTAAACATGGGTCAACTGATAGGTTGCATTCACAATATAGGCTACACATTCATTATTGATCTTATGCCTAATACAGGGCCGTAGACAGGGCTTTATAATCAAAGAGGTCCTAAATTTGAGGTTGGTATAGGGGGTTAAAAATTTGTATTTCTCTGATATGTGCATTTCAAGACGTTTTTAAGACCAAAAAAAAAAAGGATAAGAAATAGCTTTAAAACCATGTCAGTGGGCAGTAGATTATTTTTCAATACCTGCTCTCTCCTCATCTCCATCAGTCTTTCTTTTTTTCTCAGTCTCTTCATCCCTTTCTCTTCCCCTCCTAAAGCTCGAGCTTTTTTAATTTACTTTAGGCTACAGTTTGTATTATATTCTCAATATGTACACATTCATTATTAATATTGTGCCTAACATGATGAAAACGGCTTTGTTAATGTTTCTTTTCCCCTCACAATGACAGTAAACTAATTATTAGCGTACATTACACGTTACATAGGCCTAGTATTTTCAGTTCTAAATGGCAAAAATAGACAAAACTATATTAGTTTGCCTGATTATTTTTTGTCATTCGTTTAAGATTTATGACCTAAAAAAATGTCAAATATAAAATGTTAAGTTTAGCTACTTACATCTTATCTCGCACTTGACCGTACGCGTCGAATCGCACTGTTAAAATTCGCGCTCAGCAGCGTCTGTGAACATAAAGCCCGCCTACTTTGATTTGATTGGTCAACTCAAATATTCTGACATTGACGAGCAGTGACAGACCAATGAGGCTCAGATGAACACACACACACTGTCCTCTGTTTCTGACGTGCTCTCTGCTCGGCGCCGATGCGGATTGAAGATGAAGAACGCGCTGAATCTGATTATAACAAGACTGAAGCGAACACGAATTTGTGTAGCCTACATTAAATCACAAATTTTTAGGGGGGCTAGGCAGAAGTTTAGGGCTGAAGCCCCCCTAAAAAGGGCCTAGCGACGCCCCTGGTGTTGTGACCCTGACCTACATAATCATAGTATGTGTAATGTAATTAGTTACATTTTGTTTAATTTAGATTTCATTCATGTTATGATTAACTAGGGATGAGCGAGTACAGCATTATCTGTATCTGTGTTAACCATATGAATTATATGTATCTTTATCTGTACTCGGACTGGGCGGGGCCTAACCCGGTAGTGTGTTTGTGTGTGTATCAGCTTAATTTGTAATATTATTTATACCACAACTACCTTTATTTTTTTTTATAAAATACAGCAAGAAAGTGTCACTCAGTGCTTGAAGTAAAAAAAACTGGTTAGAGCCAGCAGACGGTTAAAAAAAAAACAACAACTCCGATGACCGGCAGAGAGAGAGAGAGTGTGTGTGTGTAGCTAGCTAATTAATTTGTAATATAGTTTTATACCATTACTTACTTTATTTTTTTAATGAAATACAGCAAAAAGTGTCAGACACTCAGTGCGTGAAGTAAAAAAAACTGCTGACAGTTTAAAAAAGAAAAAAAAATCTCCGACAGGCAGAGGCGAGTCGCATTCTAACAAGCACCACGTCTGAACAAACCCCACGTTACTTTTATGTGTATTTCTTTAATGAATAAAGTGAACATTATCTGTACTACTTTCTGAGGAGGGAATGTTTCATTATGTTTTGGTAGTCTGTGCTCAGGCCCTCTACAACTTTGGAGGAACTGTGATTCCCTTGTGCTTTTGTGTGTGTTGAATGCTCTGTGCAGGTCTTGTGATATGCAACAACAGACCCCGAGACACATTTCTACGACCTCCGAGGTCATCACCGGACCAAGTCTTGGACTCGGATGACAATTATCTTGATTAATGTCGACTTACCCTCCTATCTATCCATAAGTGTTGAATTGTTTAGACTTTGTTTTCTTAGCCAATCAGAAGTAGCCAACATGTATGTACTGATGTCATTCATGCCCTTAGAAATGGTATAACTGGTGTGAGATTTTGTGTACGGTAGAGTCTCTGGCCTGCAACCTCCTCGATGAAACTGCAAACTATTCTTCAGTAAATTTTTACTTATTTGATTGAACCTCACGACTCTTGGTCTTCTTTCATCATATCTGGTCCTGGGTCTTTAAGCTGTTATGCCCTAACACAAGAAACATGGTAAATTTTGTTAAACCATTGGTAGTTAATGAATCATGGGTAAATTCGCTAACCAGGAAAAAGGTGGATATATTTCATTATTTAACAAACATGTATACTCATTCATAAGTTACATTTATACATGTACAAATTCATAATTTCAAGTGTAGCTTTTTGTTTGTTGTTTTATTATGTCTATGATCTTAGTAACTTGATTTTAATCAAATAATATAAAATAATTACTAATAGAAGTATTTTATGTAAATAAGTACTAAAATTATATATAATAATAATATATATAATAAATTAATAATAATAAAATAATATATAATTATAATGATATAATAATTTATTTGCCTGGCTAAAAGCGGCATACACCTCCGACTTCCGGTTATTAGTGGCAGCTGACATCCGGTTTTATTGACAGGTACTGTCAGCTGCCAGTGGCAGCTACTTCCTGCAGCCGATTTTTTCGCTGAACCCCCTCTCAACTATCAGTGACTTGATAGGATATTGATAGGGATATTGATGTAGGGATTTTCATGTCATGTTTCACTCAAGTCATGTTTTTCTGTGTTATTATAAGTAAGGTGATTGAGTGCTGTATTTCAGTTTTTTTCTTCTTTGTGTATATATATTTTAATAAAGACACTTTTATTCTCAGTCCTTCATATAGCCCGTTAGTTTTTTTTTTTTTTTTTTTTTGTGCCCTTTTTCAGTTCAGAGCAACTGCCCCTCAAAATTCCTGTGCACGTCCCTGGCCATAACTAACACATTATTGCATCCTACTACCCTTGAGTAAAGGCCCTTTGTCTCAGTCATACATTTTTATTGTCCAGTCATGTTTTCTAAGATTCTATGCTTTAAAGGTTATGCAAACATATAGAACATATTAATTTTTTTCCACTGTACAGTTATAGCCTACACTCTTTCGTAGATGTATTCACATTTAAACACTATAAATTTAAACAATGTATTATGCATTACTTCTTTATAGATGTATATATTAAGTTGCTCAAGCAAGTGGCAAAACATTTAAATCTGTACTTATTTTAAAATCGCAAACATTTTAAATGAAAACTTACAATTGCCAGCGACTCTCAGACTCAGTCCTTTTCTTTTGCATTTAAATTTTTATAAAATAAATCTAGCGGATTTTACATTTAAAGTGACACACAAAAAAAGTGGCAATTTTAACATGCTATAAAAAATAATCTGTGGGGCATTTTGAGCTAAAACTTCACATACACACTCTGGGGGCATAATTGAGTATCACATGACAAGAAGGCACATGACAAGATCACATGAGGAGCAAGAGAAACGCATGATAAAACCAGGAACATGTGTGTGTGTGTGTGTGTGTGTGTGTGTGTGTGTGTGTGTGTGTGTGTGTGTGTGTGTGTGTGTGTGTGTGTGTGTGTGTGTGTGTGTGTGTGTGTGTGTGTGCTTCTCTCCCTCTGTTGTTTCCGCTTTGTACAGAACGGAAGCATAAAACATCCCTAGAAGACGAGAGACATGAATGCTTTAGGGGGTAGGTGCCATTTATTTTGACATATTTTTCTCCTGTTTGTGTAGTTAAAGAGTTAGAGAAATTCTTGTATTTTCCTTTGTTTTATTGTCCCTGATAGGATACTTAGCTTTTTGGGTTAAGGTAGTCTACTTTTTGTTTATTATTTTGGCCTAGTCTAGACCAGGGGCCTGTACCATGAAGGCTGTTTAGGTGGCTAGTCAGGTATGTTTTAGTTTAGTTTGCACCAACCCTGGCTTTTAGGCACCATGAAAGTTGTTTGGCTTTTAGCAGTGTTCATCGCCATAGTAACTTAGGCTCCACAGCTAACCTGGTCCAGGGCAGGATATGTTCCAGGTAAGAGGTTGTAAACCGAACTTGGACCAATCAGCTGTGAGCAAAGGATAAAGTCACTCAACCTTTTTCTACTCCAAATTAAAGGTATGATTTGCAAATTAATTGTAAAGACAAAACCGTTTGTCTTTTACTAATACTTATTTAGAATAATAATTTTGTATGAGTTGTATATTAGATATACCCTTAATTGATCACACATGTACAATTTTAGTTTATCAATTATTATTACGCACAGTTTAAATAAATAAATATAAAGGTAATATAAATATGCTTTAGAATCAATAGATAAAGCTATAAAATGACTACTGTACATGTGAGTTTAAATATTCAATTCTCACTATACCTTTATCAACTGTTCAAATTAACTTAACTTTTCCTTGCAGTGATATGGCAAGACCTTTTCTTTTAGTTGCCCTCTTTCATAGACAGCTATTTTCTTCTTACTTTTAAATAAATTAAATTCTTCATATTTTTTTTTTAATCTCGTAATATTCTGCAAAAGAGAGAGTTGAATCATCTTTCATAGCTGATTCTGACCTCCCTGGGGCCCTAAGCAAAATTCTGTTAAGGGGCCCTCCTACCTGACCCATGAGCCATGTAAACCATTTGCCATTGCCACACAGTCACACCTGACACCCCAGAGCTCCCACTACAATCCTTCCTACTTTAACTACTAATGAAAATGTAATTCCTGATATCAGAAATAGACATTGTTACATTAAAATAGTACATTATTAATATGATCAAAAATTCACATTTTAAATAGTACAAATGTAATTATTGATATCAAAAATGCATCCTGTGAATGAATAAATGCTTGCCATAGCATGTCACTGTGTTTTAAATGATAAAAGCAATACTTGATACTTGGTGGTTATTATTTACTGAGGGATGTGAATCCATATTGACCAGTATGTCCAGCCAATCAACATTTTAAATGCAATATAGCCTGTAAATCAATAGTCAATGTCAATACATTGCTTTCCATCTTGCTTTATTGCAGAGTTGTAACTAAACTGACTTGGAGTCTAGATAATCATTGTCTTGTTTTAAAAGTATGTGCGCCTATAATGAGGAGTGCCATTACACCCATATTGTACTGGTCCCCACAGGTGTTTTGCTGGAAAGTGCGGGTTTTATTTCGTGTACGTGCATATGAACGCATGTTAACGCGTGACACGGTTATCTTTTTCAAGCTGCTGTTTAAACAAACACCGTTGCCCTTTGTCGTTTATCAAACGTAATAAATAGTTGTATTTCACTCTTACTTTTTTTGTCAGTCACAAAGTCACAGAACACAGAAAGTGGCCGGCATTAGAAAACAAGCAAGCAATGGAGGAGTATGGGAATGTCTGGTGCTATGATTTGGTTTTCTATTTGTAATTTTTCTTTTTGGTCCTTGTTTGTCTGTTCATGTTCCTTGTAGATTTGTCTTAGTAGCTGTTTGGAGTAGTCCCTTCTGCAAAGGGCTTGGAAGAGAGTTTTCTGGGCCAACCCGAAATCAGAGTCCTGGGTACATATTCTGGAAAATCTGATAATTTGAGAATTAACAATACCTTTGATGGTATGTGAGGATGGTTACTTTTTTTGTGTAGAATTGCGTGTGTCGGTTTTCTTGAAGAAAACTTTAATATCCAAGTGATGGTTGATCTTCCCTCTTATACACTGTGGTATCCAAAAAGTCTACTGTTGATGATTAAAGGGGTCATAAACTGCATTGTTTTATTGTTTCATAATGTTTCTTGGGGTACACTTATAATGTTAGTATGCTTTTACTTAAAAAATTGTCATAATTTAGAAATAAAAGGCATTTTCCTAGGCTGATTTTAGCCTCTGATTTGAACGCTCTGTTTGAAGGGGCGTGTCTGTGTGAGACTTCAGTGTAAATGCCCACTGCTGTGATTGGGTAACAGCTTTGCATATGAAATAGCACGTATTACATGTGAAACTCTCACGAAAACTTTTAGCATGTTTTTACTATTACAGCTCTCAATGTTATCTACTCTTGAAAAGTGATAATTATAGCATTACAATTAGATCTATGGCATTTATTTAGACCATGGCATGAAAGGTTGCAAATCATGTAGCCGATCACAGACATGTATGCAGCAATATCTCATTGCAACTCGATTTCTGCACACTAACAAATGCTTTCATCATAACTAACAGTGCAAACATATATAAATATAAATATTTAGTTTTTAATATTTAGCCGGGTTCGTGAACTGATTTACCAAAGAATCCAGTGAAATGTACCGAATACGAATAAATAATGTTCACCTGAGACATTCACATTGTTGAAAATAAACAACCACATTCCAAGCATTAGGACCCTTTGGAAGGTAATGTTGTTTTTAGTCCAGTGAGTGACCCTGTGCTCTTCTCTCTTCCTCATCTCACTAACGCCAGTGGGCGGGGCCAAAGTTGATTTTCTTCTGCAGAGGCGGACCTTATTTCTTCTACCTTATTACGTCATAAAGAGGCACATTCCAGAATGAGTCGTTCACTGGGCCTGGTAACAATAAAAGCTGATTTTGGACTAACAAGGAAGTTTTCAGTTCTGAAAATTTTAGGATATTCTATTCTTATAATATGATGACGTCTTATATGTCAAAACCTTAAGGAAAATTTGGTTTCTCAGTTCATGACCTCTTTAACTAAAGATTTGACTTTTATTTAGTTACAATGAGAATTTAAGATTGATATCAATTCCTTAAAGTCCTGTAGGTTGTACTGCCATATTACCCATGTATCATCCAAATATATGTAATAGCTGAAAGGAATTTTGGGGCATTTGGGAAAGACCATTTCCTCCCTTTTGGCCATGTAGATGTTGACATACTTTGGTGCAAATTTCTTGCCCATGGCCGTTCCTTTTATTTGTAGAAAGTACTCCCACTTGAATTCAAAATCATTTTGGGTGAGATTTAGTTCTAACAGATTTTAAGACTTGTTTGTTGGGTCGTGTTGTATCTGGATATTTCTTAACTTTCTGTCTCGGACAGCTTGCAGGCCAAGGTGGGTCTCGATATTTGTGTAGAGACTATCCACACCTTATGTAAATAGAAATACCTCTAGTGGTATTAATTTAACACTGAGAATTTAACACAAAAAATGCTGACAAGGATTTAACCCAGAAACCAAAGTGAAAGAAAATGAGAGACTCTATTCTGAGGCTTTAAACTGTTAAGACTGTATTTAAAAGGGAGTTATAATGGCCTTAAGTTGTAAAATAAGTCTCTGATGTCCCCAGAGTTTGTATGTGAAGTTTTAGCTCAAAATACCCCACAGATAATTTTTATAGCATGTTCAATTTGTCCCTTTTTGAGGGTGAGCAAAAACATGCCGTGTTTTGTGTGTCCCTTTAAATCCAAAGCAACAACATTTTAAAGTGGAGGAGACAGCCCCCACTCCAACCCATTAGCAGGAAGAAAGCACTGAGGTGATCAAACACCTTCGGGATCTCCTCATGGAGAGAAGACTTAATTCAACAAATAGGTTCCACTTCTAAGGGGGAGCGTGCCTCATTTGAGAGGGTGCTCTCACAGAAGTGATGGTCTCTACGGCATAATAATTCTTGCGGTAGTAACCAGAACCTCCGCGTCCCGTTCTTTTAGAACCAGACCTGGAACTCTCCAAGGTGTAAAACGCGGGTGCTATCATGCCCCATCCCTAAGAATGTACTCAGAGGAAGGAGTCAGGAAGGGCTGTCGAGAGGAGAGGTATGGTTGGGCCAATATGGGGCAACTAGCAAAACCCGCTCAATCTCTTCTCTGACTTTAGCACAGTTGTGTGCAGGAAGGCTCACTGGGGAACGCATTTCTGCGGAGGCCCCAGGGCCAGCTGTGGCCAGAGTCTTTCCGTGTCAAGGGATGTCCACTCAGACAGAAGAAAAAAATTACTGGCGGAGGGATGAGTCCGGAGGGGCAACAGATGTAACTGTGCGGCCCCGAAGTGGTACCAAACAGTTGGACCGCCTGGAGGACGGAGTCTCCACTCTCCCTGGGCCAGAGGCTGTCGTGAGGCTCGTCAGCGGCACGATTGAGCAGGCCAGAAGTAATAAGTGTAAGCGACCTCAGAAGCTTCTGACTCCAAGGTGGCGGGCGAGTTGCAACATGCGAGGGGAGCGTAGCTCAACGGTCGCCGGGAACGAGGGTTACATACGTAACCGAGACGTTCACAACACTTAAGTGCCACTTCAGTCAGCACTTATGAATCAGTCTTAGACTTCACTGAAAGTTGCTTTCAGCTTTTTTATAAAAGTCTCCTACTCTTAGACCTACTTTCACTAAGAATTTTTTGACACTTAAGTAAAATCTCTTTAGAGCATTTCTAATAAATTACTTTTGATATTAATCACTATACTAAATTACAGTATTTCAAACTGTCCAGGCTTTCCAGTTACTGCATTCAAACACTCCTGTAGCAAAACATTAAAAGCTGAACTAACCATAAGAAAAGTGTAGATGAATGTACCAGAGTATAACAAAATACCTCAATAACAGTTTGAAATTATTTTTATGTGTAATGTACAGAACTTTAGCTGTGATAGTTTTTAATTTCTTTAATGTTTTTTTTTATCCTGTTCTATAACTGGTATTATGTATATTCTAATGTCAATCAATTTAAAACAATTAACTAATTAATTACACATTTTTCTATAATTAAATGTGATCAATCGTATCTAACATTGACGTTTTAATATATTTTATATTATGATTTTTTCACATTGAATCTTGAATATATTTATATATTACAGCAAACTGAACATATAACAATGTCTGATTTTTGAGCACATATCAGAAAATGAAGTCTAAAAAAATATCAGGGTGTCCTCGGGATCTTAAAAAAAGGTGATAAATCAATTTAGAGAAATTTCCAAGGTATTAAATATTTTGTATCATCTTTTCGTAATAATCATTGTGTCAGCGAATAGAGGGCTGTGTAGTTTATTTATGGAATCCCGCTAGATATGACGTCATCTGTTACCGTGCTCACTGAACGGAAAAATCGCTAATAAAACAGACCGCGCCACTTATCGTACAGAACGCAGGTATACACTCGAGTCAGCATAATATTTATCTTGTTTATATTGTTTCACTTTCATGTTGAGAAAAATAGTAATATCCACATGCTCAAGTAGAAAACGCACTGCCGCTGACAGACGTTGCAGGGACAGTGACAGATAACGAAGTTTCTAACAGCACTTTGCGTTTTCTGTTATTGAACCTGTCTTCCTTGGTGAAACTTAAAGCAAACATATGTCTCAAAATAATTTTGCTATCAGTTAAGTTATCATCTCCTCACTCGGGTACAGCTGAGTTTGCCTGCAGTCGTGAATGCAGTGATGGACAGCTGTCTTTCCTCAGTCGACTGCTGTTTGAATTTCATATGATTTCTTATTGCGGTGGTGATATTATAATAACTCAGTATCATTAATTAATTTGATTAAAAGTAATTCCATTTAGTAAATCCAAACTTCGCGAGGCAGACGACGACAAATGTGATCAAATACAATCAACACGCTCCACAGCGCCACGCAGTGCATTTAATTATAACTGCGAGTTAATGCTTAGGATTATCATGGATTCACAGCATTTACGGCCAGCAAAGCAACGTAGTGAAATTGGAATAGTATTTTATTTTTTCGAATAATAATTACCACAGATTGAATATTCGTGCACACCCCTAATGACACTCTGCTCTGGTGCATCAAATCAAGCACTCCGTAGTTATCACAGGTAAACTGTCTGACCAGTCAGGTGTTTGTCATGAGAAGTGTACCACAAAAGAGCTATGGTTTGCAGACAGTTATAAGAGTTGATGTTACAAATACGTTTTTTGAATATACTTTGTGAACTCATTGTCCCTTTAGCTCAGAGAGGATTATTTTCACTCTTCAATAAGTTTTGTCAATTGTTTTGTTTATTGGTCTAATTCTGGTTTCTCTTTCTAATAAATCCTGAATTGGGTTAGTCACTTAAAGGGGAACTCGGCAACTCTAGCTAATTCTTCACTGATTTTCACTTTTGTTGTCGCATGTTTTCTCAACGAACTCCACCTACAGCTGTGGGGCGTATATTTCACAACAATGTCGTAAAAAAACTCACTTGCGGCACCCTCCACCCCCCTTTCTACCACTGCTCATGTGCATTTGTTATTATCGGAGCCGGCCAACTTTATCATGTGGAGTTATGTCTACCGAGGTGGGTAATAAACACACACGCCACCCTCAATGTGTATGATGTATGTCGAATTGCCATAAAGCAGTTTGTGTTTCTCGCTCGTTCTCGCTTCTCACGAGACTTCCTATTTCCAACTTACCGGGATGTTAGTCCCCATGTTGCAAGGTTGGTTTTCCGCCTAGGAACGCTGGGGGGAGTGGGGAAAGTCACCATTCTCACCAGAACAGGTTATTTAACCATCCAAATGATTTCTAAACGGTTTTATTAAGTTGAAATAGTTGCCGAATTCCCCTTTAATTAATTATCTTGTGCTTCGTTCCTACCCTTCTGAATTGTTGCATTGATAAGGAGTTATCAAAAACTAAGACTGTTTAGTTGTGCTATCTTGCAATTAATATATAAATGTTAAATGTTATGTGCGCCTATAATGAGGAGTGCCATTACACCCATATTGTACTGGTCCCCACAGGTGTTTTGCTGGAAAGTGCGGGTTTTATTTCGTGTACGTGCATATGAACGCATGTTAACGCGTGACACGGTTATCTTTTTCAAGCTGCTGTTTAAACAAACACCGTTGCCCTTTGTCGTTTATCAAACGTAATAAATAGTTGTATTTCACTCTTACTTTTTTTGTCAGTCACAAAGTCACAGAACACAGAAAGTGGCCGGCATTAGAAAACAAGCAAGCAATGGAGGAGTATGGGAATGTCTGGTGCTATGATTTGGTTTTCTATTTGTAATTTTTCTTTTTGGTCCTTGTTTGTCTGTTCATGTTCCTTGTAGATTTGTCTTAGTAGCTGTTTGGAGTAGTCCCTTCTGCAAAGGGCTTGGAAGAGAGTTTTCTGGGCCAACCCGAAATCAGAGTCCTGGGTACATATTCTGGAAAATCTGATAATTTGAGAATTAACAATACCTTTGATGGTATGTGAGGATGGTTACTTTTTTTGTGTAGAATTGCGTGTGTCGGTTTTCTTGAAGAAAACTTTAATATCCAAGTGATGGTTGATCTTCCCTCTTATACACTGTGGTATCCAAAAAGTCTACTGTTGATGATTAAAGGGGTCATAAACTGCATTGTTTTATTGTTTCATAATGTTTCTTGGGGTACACTTATAATGTTAGTATGCTTTTACTTAAAAAATTGTCATAATTTAGAAATAAAAGGCATTTTCCTAGGCTGATTTTAGCCTCTGATTTGAACGCTCTGTTTGAAGGGGCGTGTCTGTGTGAGACTTCAGTGTAAATGCCCACTGCTGTGATTGGGTAACAGCTTTGCATATGAAATAGCACGTATTACATGTGAAACTCTCACGAAAACTTTTAGCATGTTTTTACTATTACAGCTCTCAATGTTATCTACTCTTGAAAAGTGATAATTATAGCATTACAATTAGATCTATGGCATTTATTTAGACCATGGCATGAAAGGTTGCAAATCATGTAGCCGATCACAGACATGTATGCAGCAATATCTCATTGCAACTCGATTTCTGCACACTAACAAATGCTTTCATCATAACTAACAGTGCAAACATATATAAATATAAATATTTAGTTTTTAATATTTAGCCGGGTTCGTGAACTGATTTACCAAAGAATCCAGTGAAATGTACCGAATACGAATAAATAATGTTCACCTGAGACATTCACATTGTTGAAAATAAACAACCACATTCCAAGCATTAGGACCCTTTGGAAGGTAATGTTGTTTTTAGTCCAGTGAGTGACCCTGTGCTCTTCTCTCTTCCTCATCTCACTAACGCCAGTGGGCGGGGCCAAAGTTGATTTTCTTCTGCAGAGGCGGACCTTATTTCTTCTACCTTATTACGTCATAAAGAGGCACATTCCAGAACGAGTCGTTCACTGGGCCTGGTAACAATAAAAGCTGATTTTGGACTAACAAGGAAGTTTTCAGTTCTGAAAATTTTAGGATATTCTATTCTTATAATATGATGACGTCTTATATGTCAAAACCTTAAGGAAAATTTGGTTTCTCAGTTCATGACCTCTTTAACTAAAGATTTGACTTTTATTTAGTTACAATGAGAATTTAAGATTGATATCAATTCCTTAAAGTCCTGTAGGTTGTACTGCCATATTACCCATGTATCATCCAAATATATGTAATAGCTGAAAGGAATTTTGGGGCATTTGGGAAAGACCATTTCCTCCCTTTTGGCCATGTAGATGTTGGCATACTTTGGTGCAAATTTCTTGCCCATGGCCGTTCCTTTTATTTGTAGAAAGTACTCCCACTTGAATTCAAAATCATTTTGGGTGAGATTTAGTTCTAACAGATTTTAAGACTTGTTTGTTGGGTCGTGTTGTATCTGGATATTTCTTAACTTTCTGTCTCGGACAGCTTGCAGGCCAAGGTGGGTCTCGATATTTGTGTAGAGACTATCCACACCTTATGTAAATAGAAATACCTCTAGTGGTATTAATTTAACACTGAGAATTTAACACAAAAAATGCTGACAAGGATTTAACCCAGAAACCAAAGTGAAAGAAAATGAGAGACTCTATTCTGAGGCTTTAAACTGTTAAGACTGTATTTAAAAGGGAGTTATAATGGCCTTAAGTTGTAAAATAAGTCTCTGATGTCCCCAGAGTTTGTATGTGAAGTTTTAGCTCAAAATACCCCACAGATAATTTTTATAGCATGTTCAATTTGTCCCTTTTTGAGGGTGAGCAAAAACATGCCGTGTTTTGTGTGTCCCTTTAAATCCAAAGCAACAACATTTTAAAGTGGAGGAGACAGCCCCCACTCCAACCCATTAGCAGGAAGAAAGCACTGAGGTGATCAAACACCTTCGGGATCTCCTCATGGAGAGAAGACTTAATTCAACAAATAGGTTCCACTTCTAAGGGGGAGCGTGCCTCATTTGAGAGGGTGCTCTCACAGAAGTGATGGTCTCTACGGCATAATAATTCTTGCGGTAGTAACCAGAACCTCCGCGTCCCGTTCTTTTAGAACCAGACCTGGAACTCTCCAAGGTGTAAAACGCGGGTGCTATCATGCCCCATCCCTAAGAATGTACTCAGAGGAAGGAGTCAGGAAGGGCTGTCGAGAGGAGAGGTATGGTTGGGCCAATATGGGGCAACTAGCAAAACCCGCTCAATCTCTTCTCTGACTTTAGCACAGTTGTGTGCAGGAAGGCTCACTGGGGAACGCATTTCTGCGGAGGCCCCAGGGCCAGCTGTGGCCAGAGTCTTTCCGTGTCAAGGGATGTCCACTCAGACAGAAGAAAAAAATTACTGGCGGAGGGATGAGTCCGGAGGGGCAACAGATGTAACTGTGCGGCCCCGAAGTGGTACCAAACAGTTGGACCGCCTGGAGGACGGAGTCTCCACTCTCCCTGGGCCAGAGGCTGTCGTGAGGCTCGTCAGCGGCACGATTGAGCAGGCCAGAAGTAATAAGTGTAAGCGACCTCAGAAGCTTCTGACTCCAAGGTGGCGGGCGAGTTGCAACATGCGAGGGGAGCGTAGCTCAACGGTCGCCGGGAACGAGGGTTACATACGTAACCGAGACGTTCACAACACTTAAGTGCCACTTCAGTCAGCACTTATGAATCAGTCTTAGACTTCACTGAAAGTTGCTTTCAGCTTTTTTATAAAAGTCTCCTACTCTTAGACCTACTTTCACTAAGAATTTTTTGACACTTAAGTAAAATCTCTTTAGAGCATTTCTAATAAATTACTTTTGATATTAATCACTATACTAAATTACAGTATTTCAAACTGTCCAGGCTTTCCAGTTACTGCATTCAAACACTCCTGTAGCAAAACATTAAAAGCTGAACTAACCATAAGAAAAGTGTAGATGAATGTACCAGAGTATAACAAAATACCTCAATAACAGTTTGAAATTATTTTTATGTGTAATGTACAGAACTTTAGCTGTGATAGTTTTTAATTTCTTTAATGTTTTTTTTTTATCCTGTTCTATAACTGGTATTATGTATATTCTAATGTCAATCAATTTAAAACAATTAACTAATTAATTACACATTTTTCTATAATTAAATGTGATCAATCGTATCTAACATTGACGTTTTAATATATTTTATATTATGATTTTTTCACATTGAATCTTGAATATATTTATATATTACAGCAAACTGAACATATAACAATGTCTGATTTTTGAGCACATATCAGAAAATGAAGTCTAAAAAAATATCAGGGTGTCCTCGGGATCTTAAAAAAAGGTGATAAATCAATTTAGAGAAATTTCCAAGGTATTAAATATTTTGTATCATCTTTTCGTAATAATCATTGTGTCAGCGAATAGAGGGCTGTGTAGTTTATTTATGGAATCCCGCTAGATATGACGTCATCTGTTACCGTGCTCACTGAACGGAAAAATCGCTAATAAAACAGACCGCGCCACTTATCGTACAGAACGCAGGTATACACTCGAGTCAGCATAATATTTATCTTGTTTATATTGTTTCACTTTCATGTTGAGAAAAATAGTAATATCCACATGCTCAAGTAGAAAACGCACTGCCGCTGACAGACGTTGCAGGGACAGTGACAGATAACGAAGTTTCTAACAGCACTTTGCGTTTTCTGTTATTGAACCTGTCTTCCTTGGTGAAACTTAAAGCAAACATATGTCTCAAAATAATTTTGCTATCAGTTAAGTTATCATCTCCTCACTCGGGTACAGCTGAGTTTGCCTGCAGTCGTGAATGCAGTGATGGACAGCTGTCTTTCCTCAGTCGACTGCTGTTTGAATTTCATATGATTTCTTATTGCGGTGGTGATATTATAATAACTCAGTATCATTAATTAATTTGATTAAAAGTAATTCCATTTAGTAAATCCAAACTTCGCGAGGCAGACGACGACAAATGTGATCAAATACAATCAACACGCTCCACAGCGCCACGCAGTGCATTTAATTATAACTGCGAGTTAATGCTTAGGATTATCATGGATTCACAGCATTTACGGCCAGCAAAGCAACGTAGTGAAATTGGAATAGTATTTTATTTTTTCGAATAATAATTACCACAGATTGAATATTCGTGCACACCCCTAATGACACTCTGCTCTGGTGCATCAAATCAAGCACTCCGTAGTTATCACAGGTAAACTGTCTGACCAGTCAGGTGTTTGTCATGAGAAGTGTACCACAAAAGAGCTATGGTTTGCAGACAGTTATAAGAGTTGATGTTACAAATACGTTTTTTGAATATACTTTGTGAACTCATTGTCCCTTTAGCTCAGAGAGGATTATTTTCACTCTTCAATAAGTTTTGTCAATTGTTTTGTTTATTGGTCTAATTCTGGTTTCTCTTTCTAATAAATCCTGAATTGGGTTAGTCACTTAAAGGGGAACTCGGCAACTCTAGCTAATTCTTCACTGATTTTCACTTTTGTTGTCGCATGTTTTCTCAACGAACTCCACCTACAGCTGTGGGGCGTATATTTCACAACAATGTCGTAAAAAAACTCACTTGCGGCACCCTCCACCCCCCTTTCTACCACTGCTCATGTGCATTTGTTATTATCGGAGCCGGCCAACTTTATCATGTGGAGTTATGTCTACCGAGGTGGGTAATAAACACACACGCCACCCTCAATGTGTATGATGTATGTCGAATTGCCATAAAGCAGTTTGTGTTTCTCGCTCGTTCTCGCTTCTCACGAGACTTCCTATTTCCAACTTACCGGGATGTTAGTCCCCATGTTGCAAGGTTGGTTTTCCGCCTAGGAACGCTGGGGGGAGTGGGGAAAGTCACCATTCTCACCAGAACAGGTTATTTAACCATCCAAATGATTTCTAAACGGTTTTATTAAGTTGAAATAGTTGCCGAATTCCCCTTTAATTAATTATCTTGTGCTTCGTTCCTACCCTTCTGAATTGTTGCATTGATAAGGAGTTATCAAAAACTAAGACTGTTTAGTTGTGCTATCTTGCAATTAATATATAAATGTTAAGTGTCGCCGATGTAACGGTTAAAACTTGAAGTGGCGATGAGGTCTTAAAATGTATGAAAGGTCTTAAATTAAATTTAATTCCATGATTCCTGTATATACCCTGAATATATTTTATAGTTCTCTATGATGTATTCACTGTCTTTTATTAGTTTCAGTTCTTCTCTGCTGATGCAGTTTTGGTAAAAGTCATGTGAAATTGGAGTTGGTCTGTCTTGACAGAAATACAAAATTCAGTTCAGTCACATATAGGGTTTAGGAACCGAGAATCGGTTCTTATTCAGAACCGGTAGTGTTTTTGAAAATACCGGAACTGTTCCTAAGTTTCGGTTCCGAAAACGGTTCTGGTGTGATGTGTGGGCAAAGTGCTGAGAGCTTATCCTTTAATAGCGACGTCTCACCTCATGAATATTAAAATAGTAAGGAATGCACTGAAAAGACCTTGAGCTACTCCTATACGCTCTGCATCAGATATCAATGCAGAGAGAGAGAGTGTGACGGCCCGAGTGGTGGCCGCACAAGATTGGTAATGTTGATGTATCATCACACACATACATTTACACAAAGGACATTCATTCATTTAAGAATAATCTTTAAGTTTCTTTCTTTTGTCATTCACATTTATTTGTTTAGTATAATGAGACAGCATAACCACACGAAACAAACAATATTCATTAATTCTTTATTGTTAGGTTTACATTTACAACACATTTTTATATACATTGTTACTGATTTGAAGTGCACACAAATGTCACTTATATTTGTTTCTATTTTGAATTTAAGTTTACCAGTGATGAACTTCAGACATGGTCCGCTGTAGCCGCATCCAGGCGTGATGAAAATTAAAGTCCGGGCAGGAACAGAATTTAAACATTATTGGTTCCGCCCGGACATACCATTCGCTGGGAGTTGCCCGGGGGAGGAAGAATAGTGATGTCTTTATTAATTTATTTCTTTACTTGTACATTTATGGTATTTAATTACATTATTATTTTTTCTCTCTATGTAATATATATCTCTGTTTGATTCGATTTTGATTTACTTAAGGTTATATGTTGAATGTGTAGCTGAATTGTTTTCCCTCTTAATTTGTAATGGGCCCATCCTTTCCTTTATAAGCTGTTGCTTTGTTCATTTGAGCAGGTCAGTTTTTAGTTTGTTTGGTTGTTTTTTGATTCTCTTATTTTCAGTTTTTTTGTTTATTGTTGTAAGAAGTTTATGGGCTCTATTTTAACGATCTAAAACGCAAGTGTCAAGCGCAAAGCGCAAGTAACTTTGTGGGCGGGTCTTGGGCGCTGTTGCTATTTTACCGGCGGGATAAATTACTCTTGTGCCCGACACAAGTTTAAAAGGGGTTGGTCTGAAATAGCTTCATTATTCATAGGTGTGGTTTGGGCGTAACGTGAAATAAACCAATCAGAGCGTCATCCAACATACCCTTTAAGAGCAGGTGCGCATGTTGCATGGTGGATTGTTATTATTATGGCGCATTTACCAGGCGCGCTTCAGAATCGGTTCACAGCCGAGGAGATCGATGTTCTCGTCAGGGCCATAAAAGAAAGAGAAGTGACATTGGGGATGGCACAAACCCACCCAAATCAATAGAAAAAAATATGAGAAAGCTCAACTTAACTGGTAAGATAAAGAGTAGGGTTTTTAATGTACTTACATTATGGTAAAGGTGATTTCGCAGTCTTCAGATTTTTTTTTTTCCTGGTTCTTGACGGACAAACTAATTTGTCAGATGTCCTTATATACATATGTGTCTTGCCACTATTGGGCAAACAGGTCTGATCCGTCATTACTACAATTTGCCTGAAAAATTTGGGTAAATGTGTAAGCTAGATTTATGCCTATTTTTTCACATCTTCATGGACACCACAATGATTTCCCTTGTGTGTTAATATTTTTCCTTGTTATAATGTATGATTTGCAAAAATAAAAACTGCTGCATCTGTGTTGATGAGAGAATCAAAGTGTATGCGCGTTGTGCACCCGCTACATTATGGCCAAACATGCTATCACGATGCACACACGGGAAACAGAGATCCAATTGCAGTTTTATTTAAAGGGTAATCCGTACTCACAAACTAGTCCAGGCAAGGGTCAAATCCAAAAGGCAATCCAAAAACAAGAAAACAAACAAGAACAGGCAAAAACAGGCTACCAGAAGTGGTGTGACAATATACAAGGACTCCGTGACAAACACTGAAACAGACAGGGTATATATACACAAGTGCAAACAAGGTGACGAGAAACAGCTGTAATGCAATGAACAATCAGTGACAGACAGGATCATGGGAAGTGTAGTGAGAATGCATAGACACCGTGAAAACTGAGGACCTCTAGTGTTTTACCCAGGGAACAACCAGACACTGTGACACATGCGCACTTAAAATAGCATTATGAACAACGCGCAACGCGCCACTGACTTTAGACTAGGTTTTTTTTGGTCAGTGGCGGAATTGTTTTCTGGAACTGCAAAATAGCACTATTGGGAATGTTTGTGCCGAAACACGCCTCCTTTTTGCGCCGACCCGCCCAGGGAGCGGAAGTTCATTTCCTAGTTTACCGACGTGCGTCTGTGGAGGGAAAAGCCCGCTTTGCGCGGGTGCAAAATAGGAATGATACATGCGTCAGTGTACAAAGTCATTTGCGCCGGGTGCAAAATAGGGCCCTATGAGTTTGTAAAGTTGATTTTTTTGGGGGGTTCAAATAAAGACCCACTTCCAGTACAAAGCTTGTGTTCCTTGTTCCTGACTTCTCGGTCCCCCACAGAGAGTAAGAGCAGCATGATTAATCTTTAAGACATCTCGATTCAAACACCCACGCAATCTTATTTCCTAAATGACAAAAACTTCACACCGGAATATTCAAATCTGTTTGCACTGTCGCTGACACAGAGAGCAGTTGTCAATATATAGGTATGAAACAGCTTTACTTTCAGTCTTTTCAGGCTTGTAGTGACTATTTTTAAAAACTCATTCTCTGTGCGATGCCGGTCGGTTCCTTTCAGTGCATTTTCTAGCTTTGAAGCTCAGCTACTTCATTTAGACTGAAACCCCTATTTTATTAGGGGTGATCTACCATCCTCCACACTCACTCCAGGACTTCATTCAGCAATTTACAGAATTCATTGGTAATATCACCACAACCATTTTTTATTGGTGGGTGATTTTAATATCCACGTTTGCTGTCAATCAAACACCCTATCAAAGAATTTCCTCAGCCTCATTGAATCTTTTAACCTAGTCAAGTGGATAAATGATTCCATTCACATTCAGGGTCACATTTTGGACCTTGTACTTTCATATGGGATGGTAATCAGTGATGTTGTTATATCTGATTTTATGCTTTTGAGCCATAAACCGATATTATTTTCCTATTCCCCTCATTTTGGCTCAAGTTTTAACGAGCACTTTATGAATTCCTCCTCACATTTGTTTTTGGACTCCCCGCTATTGCACTTAGATGCCGATCAGCATCTCGGTCGGTTAACCCTCTGGGGTCGGGCGCGATAGTCTCGCTTTTTTTCTTATCAGTGCAAAAGAGACTCAAAATACTCAGTTGATTTTGATCTTACGTGTTAGTGTTATACATCATTCGATCCTGTTAAGTGTCTATTTTTTTGTGTATACTCACAAAAAAAAACAAAGTATTGTGCTTTTTGTCAAATAAAGAAAAATAAACATGATGCGAGTTTTGCATTCTCTCTGACAGTGAAGTCCATTCTGAAACGCGTCCGAAAATTAACTGTAAGTCCGCGAATACTTGTCACACAGGCACGAGTGTTTTTCCATAATAAAGCTTGAACTCTCTTCTTTTAAATTAATTAATTTATATAAAAAAACAAATATTCTCAGTTTATGTAATCTGTATGAAAAGAGAGAGATGTCAGTCTTTTTCTTTCCAGCTCATTAAACCTGATTATGTGTTAATGTGCCACGCCCACGGAGAGTGCGCGCTATTCAAATGATCTGAGGCAAGCCATTCAAACATGTCAACTCCCACCAGCTGGATTATAAAACACATCATGTTTAATAAGAATCTCGCACTTTACCTCGTCTTGCTACGCTGTGAGGAATAATACTATCTAATAACCCTGGAAAATGTACCAGAAGTGCTGGTAGTTTCATTTCGAGGAGCAACGGATCCAGCTGATGTAGTAAGTCATTTATTTCTTAAGTGCTTTGTTCTAATTGCGATATTGAATAGTGTCTGTAAACCGCAAAAAGACTGTTTAAATATGAATTGCATGTCTGTGTGTGAATGATGAATGAAAGGCACAGGCGCGCGCGCTGTTGTTGTTTACTTCAGTTATACAGCGCGTGTCTGTGTCATTCATTCACTCTCGCACCTACATTAGTAAACGTTATTTTTACATGAACACGTCCAAACTATATTGCTATAGCCTACTGAGATGAGTAAAAATAGACTGAAATACGTTGAAATAAAATGTCTGTATAAGCAACAAACCGCAAATGAACATGTATGCCAATATATCATAAACACGATATGTTACAGACTAAATATGAATGTTTAGACAAGATTTCGTTGATTAGTTTTGGATAGATTATACAGTTTTGACTGTAAAAAAAGGACTACTGCCACATTAAATAGGTAAGCTTTTGTTTGCCAATTTCTGCTCATATGTTAAAAATAAAGTAGGTATATTGAATTATCAACTAAGATGTAATTATAGTGTTTGTTCCAATATTTAAACTAATGAATCCTTACCTTTTAAATACGTATGATAAAATGTATACTTTTTACATTTTAGAAAGAATACACTTGAAATACAGTTAAAATTGTAATTGTTGTTGTAATTGTAACCTATTTGTAATTGGTTACAATTTCTAATTGTAAAATATATATATATAATATATATTTATTTATTTTGTCCTTGCATTTTTTGGTACCCAGTGACACATCTGTGTGAAAGGCTAATTAATATGCAGCTCATTATGCGGTACATTATCCGGCCATTGTCTTCTCAGGTGTGAACACGCCTCCACGCATATTGCCTTTCCAAACAAAAAGTGTCTTATAAAATTTAAATCAATGTATTGTTTTATGTGAATGATTAGGCAGGATGATTTTCAGATCATTTTGAAGCAAAAATTCTAGGCGACAACATCCATTAGTCAAAAGTATTGTGGACATATATTTAGTATGTGTTTTGTGGACTTATTTCAGAGGCTTTAAGTTTTCGTTTTTTCAATAACCATGCATAAACAATATTCATTCAAAAATACAAACATGTACATACATCTTGCTCACATATTATGGTACCCCTGTTTGTGCTAAATAGAGTGAAATGACAACTTTGCCAATAATATGTTTATAAGCAACTGAAAAAAGCACGAATGTCAGAGCATGTCAAAACATCTCAAGGACCCCAAAAACACCTCAGACCCCAGAGGGTTAAACTCTACTTAGCTAAATGCCCTAAATGAAACCGCTCCGCTTAAGCCTTACAAACCTAAACTTTAATCTGAACCATGGCTCAACATGGATATTCGTCGACTAAGACAAGCTAGCAGAAAGGCTGAGCGCAAATGGAAGAAGGACAAGCTACATATTTCACTTCAGTTATTTAAAGTCAGTTTGTCGACTTTCCAGAATGCTGTAAAGTCAGCAAAAGCCACATACTTATCTGACATGATTATGGCAAACCACTTTAAACCGAAGGTTTTATTCTCTGTTATAAACTCTGTTTTAAACCCTTCGGTAAATACAATGTCTGGTGCTTCGGATGAGTTATGTGAGTTATGTGCTTCTTGAGATTTTTTTATTGACAAAATATCTAACCTGAGATGCAATGCTAGCACCTCTCATACGGAACACTCTAGTCAGTTGTTGAATTCTGTTACCTGGGATGCTTTTGAGACCATCACTCTGAATCTCCTCAAAGAAATTATAGCCAATATGAAACCTTCATCCTGCTCTCTTGACATAATTTCTCCTAAGTTTCTTAAATTAATTGTTGATTCAGTAGGGCCAGAATAGGTGTCATTTGTAAATAAGTGCCTCCTCACCGGCTCCATCTCTGCTGCCCTTAAGGTGGCCACTGTCACTCCGTTAATCAAGAAGCCTTCACTGGATCCTGCCGTGCTAAATAACTTCTGTCCTACCTCTGTATTACCTTTTGTTTCAAAGGTGTTGGAAAAGTTGTTCTTAAACAACTCCAGTTTTTTCTAAAAATGCAATATTTCTGAAAAATTTCAAACTGGTTTTAAAGGGGCATTTGGCAACTATTTCAACTTAATAAAACCGTTTAGAAATCATTTGGATGGTTTAATAACCTGTTCTGGTGAGAATGACGACTTTCCCCGCTCCCCCCAACGTTCCTAGGTGGAAAACTAACCTTGCAACATGAGGATTAACGTCCCGGTAAGTTGGATATAGGAAGTCTCGTGAGAAGCGAGAACGAGCGAGAAACACAAACTGCTTTACGGCAATTCGACATAAACACACACGCCGCCCTCAATGTGTATGATGTATTACCCACCTCAGTAGACATACTCCACACGATAAAGTTGGCCGGCTCCGATAATAACAAATGCACATGAGCAGCGGTAAAAAGCGAGAGGAGGATGCCGCAAGTGAGTTTTCTTACAACATTGTTGTGAAATATACGCCTCACAGCTGTAGGGGGAGCTCGTTGACAAAACATGCAACAACAAAAGTGAAAATCAGCGAAGAAATAGCTAGAGTTGCCGAATGCCCCTTTAAGTCTGCTCACAGTATTGAATCTGCCCTGTTGAGAGTTTTAAATTACATCTATCTATCCACAGACACTGGTGACTCTGTGGCTCTGGTACTTCTGGAACTATCAGCAGCTTTTGATACTGTCGACCACTCTATCCTGAAACCTAGACTAGAGTATTATGTGGGGCTAAAAGGTATCGTCCTCCAGTGGTTCCAGTCCCAGAGTAAACTTAGGAAATTGTTCCTCTTCTGTTGCCCATCTAACCTGTGGTCTTCCTCAAGGATCTATCTTAGCGCCTTCTCTTTTTTCTCTCTATACGTTACCACTGGGGACTATTCTAAGAAGACATGGGGTATCTTTTCACTGTTATGCAGACGATACTCAAATGTATGTACCAATCAAGAGAAATTATCCCTCTGCCCTTTCATCATTACTAAGTTGTCTAGATGAAGTTACATTTTGGCTGGACTAAAATCTTTTATTTCTAAATGAAAACAAAACCGAGATCATTGTTTTTGGATCCACTGTTAATCATCAGGCTGCCAACTTCGACCTAGGCAGACTATCGGCTTTTAGATCTTCAAGTGTATAGAACCTGGGCGTACTACTAGATGAGTCTTTAAACTTTGATAAACAAATCTCCTCTGTAATAAGCTCTAGTTTTTATCAACTTCGTCTGCTGTCGAAAGTCAAACCATTCCTTAATCATAAAACTCTTGAGATGGCTGTTCATGCCTTTATCACCTCACGCGTAGACTACTGCAATTCACTTAACTGCGGTATTTCGAAAACTCAAACTGCTCGTCTTCAATTAGTGCAAAATGCTGCTGCAAGATTCCTCTCAAATAGTCAAAAAAGTGACCATATCACCCCAACTCTGAGGTCTCTTCATCGGTTGCCCATTAATTTCAGAATTGATTTTAAAATCATTTTATTTGTTTATAAATCTTTATGGTACCAAGCACCGAGCTACCTATCTGAACTGCTGCAACCTTATACTCCATCAAGAAGTCTGAGATCAAGCGATAAGGACCTGTTATGCTTATTAACCAAAGTAGAGTAAATTACTTTTTGAAAGTTGCTTCAAATAAGGAGGGTTTCGATTTACATCGGATGCTTCAAAACGTTCATAAGACAAGTGACTGTTTAAGCTGCAGTCCGTAATCTTTTTTGTGTTCAAAATTTACAAAATGTAATGAGCGAATAGCCTACATCATGAATGCATTTTCCAAACCATGTTTTTGTATTATCCTAGCCTTGGAAAACCCAGACGAACTTCCGGCAAATTTAGATTTGCTCTGCAAGTTAGTCTGGCGAAGAGCCCATTCAAACTCATTTCTAATCTTTCCAAATCGAGGCACCAATCACAAACGTTCAGGCAGGCTTTACAAGATGACGATCGATCTGATTGGTTTTAGGTCTATCCAATTGCGCCCAGAGGCATTTGAGCGACGTCCGTTTCCAAATCGAGGCACCAATCACAAACGTTGAGGTGGGCTTTACAAGATTAAGATCGATCTGATTGGTTTTAGGTCTATCCAATTGCCCCCAGAGGCATTTGAGCGACATCTGTTGGTGACGCCCCTTTGGAAGTAACTCAGTTATGACTGAGAAGGGTCTGGTTTTAACCAGGCTAGTATTATCCTGAATCACCATGGTAATCCTATATAATAACTTTAAGTGTTTATTTTCAGACTACTTTACACTGGTCGGCACCGATGCGAAGTAGCTTAGTACCTGCATGACTCGCCATAGATGTAGACAGAGAAAAGGAACTCTGGCTACGGTGTTCTTCCGCAAGAAGTTCCCAGTTTTAGTTTTTATTAAGCACCAAAAGTTACTGACTGCAGCTTTAAAAAATGTATTTGTCATTGAATCATTCATTCAACAGACTCGTTCAAAAACGCTGATTCATCCATTAACTCATTTGACAAGTATAAGAAATAAACACTAAAAGGATTGTTTGAGTTAAGTGTTGTGCATTTTTTCCTAACTACTATTTGTTATTAGTCTAGTTGTTTAATAATTTAAATGGAATCGGAACCAGCATCGTTTGGCAAAACCGAAACTGGACAATTTCTTACAATTCCCAACCCTAGTCACATGTGTCTTCAATGTAAGAAAAAGCAAATATGTCTGCGAAGACAAAAAAACAAAACAAGAAAAGACAGTAATAAAGACCCCTGATCCCTAATGAAAAAGAGATAGTTTTTAATAGAACATAAACTCTTTTTTTAATGGGCCCCTATTATGGATTTTTGAAAATGACCTTTCATGTAGTGTGTAACAGCTCTAAGTGAATGAAAACATCCTGCAAAGTTTTAAATCTGAAAGTGCACTGTATATAAAGTTATTGTCTTTCAAAAGTAAGAGTCGACTCTGAGTCAATGAAATGAATAGTTTTTCAAACGAGTCATAAGCCATTTCGTTGTGATTTCAAGATGAAACATTAGCATATTGTGCGCAGACACGAGGGAAAACCTCAAACACTGCAGCTGATTTCTGTGGATGCTGGATATCATCATGTCGAGAAGACGGTGTGCTCTTCAATGTGAAGTCAAGTCACATTTATTTATATAGCGCCTTTTACAATACAGATTATTTCAAAGCAGCTTTAAAGAGATAACAGGAAAATAATGTTGTAATAATATTGTTGAATATAAAATTAAATGTCCCCAACTAAGCAAGCCAAAAGCCAAAAGCGAAGAAAGGTGAAAAAGCCGACAGTGGCAAGGAACCAAAACTCCATCAGTGACAGAATGGAGAAAAAAACCTTGGGAGAACCCAGGCTCAGTCAGGGGGCCAGTTCTCCTTTGGCCAACAAACGAACAGTGTATAGGCAGTGTAGTGTTACAAATTTATTAAATGTTTTAATTTAGGTTCCAATACAATAGTATATAAACTGAGAAAGTTTATTAGTGTGAATTTTGTACCTAAGGTAAATGACGTCACAAACCTGCCTGTTCCTGTCTGTCCTGATCTCTCTATTGTAAGTTAAATTGATCAGAGCACTGAGACTATCACCTTTTGTCTTTATGCACTGCCTGGCCATTAAGCTCTATGATAATGTGAAGGTAGGTGATACAATCAGGCTGATTGGATTACCATCTATACATGACACTGTTATGCGGATGAGATCAGGGCTGGGGAATTTCCAGTAAGGTTCCTAAACCTGTATACCTCATTTACATGCTTGGTTTCAGAGTGTCTCCACCTTTATGTAACTCCTCCCCCTTAAAGGGTATATGAACTAAAATATATACTACCTTTAGTCAGACTTGGGAAGACTACAGCGATGAAACAGCAATAAGGCCGTGTGTCCACCAAAGCGTTTTTTCACGCTCCTGGCGTAAAATTCTAATTGTTTTCAATGGGAGCGCCGCGTTTTTTAAACGCCATGAGCGTAGCGAGGCGCTGAGCGAGTATTTAACGCTCAAGCGCTGAGCGTTCAGCATTTTTTCACGCTGAAGCGCTGAGCGCCCGGCGTTTTTACTGGTCGCCGAGAGTTGAAAAATGTTCAACTTTTGGATAAAACGCAGCGCTCATCACTGTCACTTTTAACCAACCGTCCAATCTCAGTGGAGGAGGGACGGGACTATTATCACACCGACCAACTGTCATTCAACATTCTTTGTGTACAAGGACATCAAACAGCAGAGCTGACCAAAATGGATGAAAAATGAATATTGCTGGTCTCCGAACATACGTGTTTATACCAGATGACATCCCCGGATTACCACAATGTGAATTTAAAAAACAATGCTTGGAGGAACATTTCATCGGCGATCGGTCTATCAGGTAAGCAGTCAGACAGCTGATCGGTGTTTACATTAGCGTAACGTTAGCTTGCAAACCGTCAAAGCTAATTTTTTTTAGATACATTTCTATAAATAACGCCCGGTAATCGGAATATTCTAATTGTTTTAAGTTTCACAAAATCTCTAATCTTTTTGTTCATACAAATTTCAGTAGAACAATGTCGTAAAAAGTGGAAATACCTGAGGGACACTTTCAAAAGAGAGAAAAATGAAGAGAAAGAGAGAAAGAAGTCAGGTTCAGGGACAGCAGGAGGCAATCGGAGGTGGAAATATATGTCCATCCTCAACTTCCTGGAACCATACATCACAAACAGGGACACCTCTAGCAATTTGAATACATCTTGTGATGAGGATATTAGTGCAGTGGCTCTCCTTGAGTCTATGGTAACACCAGTGGAGGTAGTGTAGCATACTACGTGAACCTCAATGTTATGTGCTGCTACATCTGTTTTAATTGTGTAGTAAGTGCTGCTATATCTGTATAAATAATTATAGGATTTGTTATAAATGATGTTAAATGAAAGGCTCTTATTATTTATTTTAAAGGAAGGAATTATTTATGTCAAAGGAAGGAATTAGTATTATTATTAGTAGTTGGCTATACACTTTATCTGTGTGTGTGTATATAATTTTTTTTTAAATACATTTTCTGATTTGTCCCCCACAGACATCAGATGAGAGCACACAGTCCCTGACCCAAACCCAGGCCAATACCACACAGCCCGGATCTCCTGACTCCCCTAATGTGCCACCACTCTGCACACCTGAAATTCCTCGCCGTACTCTTGCTCCAAAGAGAAGGGCTGAGCAAGATATAACTGACTATCAGCGCTGTGTGCTGAACGCCATCAGTAACAAACCAGATGAGGAAGAGCATTTTCTTTTAAGTTTAGTTGGTGCTTTGAGACGCCTTCCTCTACGCAGTCGATCTGAATTTTCAACAAATATTACATGAAGCAGAATTTAACAATCAATAAAACACTACCATGCACACATAAACAAACATACAGACCAGACACACACAAACATGGCCTAATAGACTCACCAAATTACTACATGTAACAATCAATAATTTTATTTTTTATTTGGCAGTTTGATGCATTTATGAATCTGTACTACAAAGTGATCATTAAAATAATTATTAAAAGCATTCATCTTTTCCAGTCATTTATTTTCCTCTTTTGATTTTTAGACTAATATTTTATTTTATTCGTAATGTGTAGCTTGTTAGTGAAAGGAAATATGCTCATTTTCTAAGGTTATGGGTGGCTCTTAAAAGAGCCTTTTTTTTATTTTAAATTGGTGGAGGTCCTGGATGGTACTGATGGCAGTGGTCCTGATGGTGATGGGAGTAATTATGAGGCCTTAGATGACAGATTGCTGCCATGCAACTTCACCTGCTGGAGAGGAAAAGTAGGTGGTGTACCTTTCCCTTATTTCCAGTGCTTCCCTAGAGGCATTGTTGCTACCTGCTCGCTGGATGGGCTGCATGGCAAACTGTGGCTCTGATGGCAGGGGGACACAACTTCCTTCCTCTTCATCAGCATCCTCATAACGTAGGAAATTGTGAAGGATGCAAGTGGCCTTCACCACTGCATCTGCCACTTTTGGTGAGACACCAAGCACTCTGTGGTAGAGTCTCCATTGGGCAGCAAGTATCCCAAATGTACACTCCACCATCCGCCTTGCACGTGAAAGACGGTAATTAAACACACGCTGTCGAGGTGTTTTCCTGGGTAGGGACGGAGAAGGTGCCTCTTCAGAGGAAAAGCCTCGTCACCCACAAACACATGTGGCACAGGCTGGAGGTCTTCTGCTCCTGGTAAAGGTGCATCCTCTGGCAGGTCGAGGGTTCCCTGGTGGAGGGCCTTGCCAAAGTTGGTGGCACAGAGGGTCCCACCGTCACTGCTTTTCCCGTATGCCCCCACATCCACCATCCGGAAAAGGTACCGGGCATCAACCACTGCTAGGAGGACGATGGAGAAGCTCCCTTTGTAGTTAAAATACATGGACCCTGTTGAAGATGGGGCCTGTATTGTAACATGCTTCCCATCGATTGCTCCTAGACAGTTGGGGAAGTTCCACAGCCTATGGAAGTCTTCAGCGATCCTCTTCCAGTGGTGTTGTTCAGAGAAGGGCATGTATTCCTGGACCATGAGAGACCATATTGCCTCACACACTTCTTTTACCACCCTTGCCACTGTGCAGTAACCCACCCTGTAGCTAAAAGCTATTGACCTGAACGAGTCTCCTGTTGACAGATACCTGAAATAAATACAGAAAAAGTTGCAAAGGGCCATTAGTTATAAGTTAAATAAAACATCTATTTAAATCATACTTTCATTAGGTATAAATGCAATAAGACATCTAGCCTATTTATATTATGCTTTAATTATATAAAAGTATATTAAATTATAAATGTGTTTAGATGTGTAAAATATCTTCAGTAGCTATCACTGAATCATAAATACCTTAAAATAAGGTAACAAAAAGTAAAATAAGCTACGTTGTACCTCATATGCAGTGATGAATGTAACTAAGTAGGCTACATGTAGCCTACTAGAATACAATTTTGAGGCACTTGTAACGTTACTTTATTTGAGCTTTTTTTATTTTCTGACAAGTTTATTTCTAATTCACTAAATGAAAGAGACAAATACTGATTTTTTTTTGTACTTCACTGCATTTACTTACAAAATACTTTGCATTTTCAACTTAATAACACAAAATATCACTTAAATAAATTCGGAATAGCCTACATTTACCAATGCACTATACCTCAGACAAATGCAGAGACGTTCTTCCGAGCTGATGGCCTCCCGGTAGTTTGTGTCTCTCTTCGAAATAGACGGTCCAATTCTACGGAACAACATTTCAAACTGTGTCCTGCTCATCCGAAAATACTCATTGAACCGACTACCGTCCAACTTTAGTTCTTGAACCAAACGATGGTACTCGCCGAGATGTTTTCTCGCTCTCAAAATCTCATGAACCCACATAGACCGGCGTGTCCGTCCTCTTTTTCTACGTGGTTCATCCAAAGCAAGGGCCAGAGCAAGTACTCTACTTTGTGTCGACATTTTAAGTGTGAAACAAATTATCCGTGAAATCAGTTACAAGTTAACTGTGCCGCGGATATTCTGTATAATAGCAACGAAGCGTCTCAACTGAAAAAAACGCTGCGCTGCCAAAACGCTCTCAAGCGCCCACAGCTGGGCGTTTTCAGCAGAGCGCCTAGCGTTTTCAGCCGGCTAAAAACGCTTTGGTGGACACACGGCCTTAAGAACTCTGCTTAAAAGATACCTTTGAGTCTCCTGGTCTCTGAAGAAAAAGGTTTACAACAGCAGCATTATAGGTCAGAAGTCAGATTGGATCAGAACTTTAACAATATTTATCCAGTTCCATATGGTTGGGGTCGGAGTCATCACGCCGGTATGGAGACGAGTTTGTTGAGGTATCCATGAGGCCTTCACAGTGTTGATGAGGCTGGCACTTCAGGGATGCGTTGTCGTCGTGTCCATGTGATGGTCTTTCATCAGATCTGGATATGGCCCGGATCCGGCGGACTGCAGTAAACCTCGGATAAACAGAGAGACTAATATTAGCGTAGACACCATCCTTCTTATGATGTACCAAGTACATCTGGATTTATGGGAAGTGTTCCCAGTTCTGGCTGATCTCAACTATGCAGCCTAACATTGAATTATAGAAGTCTATAATGTGTTATGTGTATGCTAAGCCAAAGACATGTGTTTTTATATATAAAAATGTATTTATTAGAGTTGAGCCGGATACTCGGCTGAAACGAGTATCCGGTACGGATAGAGCATTTTTGCCGAGTACGAGTATAATACGAGTAATACGAGTCAATATCTGTGCTCGGATTTAATAAAAATCCTAATTGGGTAGCTGACTGTGTCTGCGTTCTGTGATAGGCTAGTCACAGCGCCCCTCCCCTACACACATACAGATTTATTGTGTTGCTGTGTCCCGCTCTGCTCACTCACACACAGAACACTGAGAAGAGAACAGCTCTCTCTCTCTCTGTCTCTCCCTCAGTCACTCAGGTTCGCGGGTCTTTTTTCCGTTAACATTTAGGGTTTCGTCAGCTTCAGGTTTGTTTTTTACTTCGGTTTGTTGTTGTACACTTATTAACCAGTAGAGTTCTGGTAAACATGGGGTTTGTTCAGACGTGGTGCTTGGTAGAATGCGACTCGCGTTGCGTCTCTGCCTGTCTGAGATTTTTTTTTCTTTTTTAAACCGTCTGTGTCTGACACTTTTTGCTGTATGTCATTAAAAAAATAAAGGTAGTAGTGGTATAAAACTATATTACAAATTAATTAGCTAGCCACACACACTCTCTCTCTCTCTCTCTCTCTCTCTCTCTCTCTCTCTCTCTCTCTCTGCCGGTCATCTGAGTTTGTTTTTTTTAAAACCGTCTGCTGGCTCTAACCAGTTTTTTTTGTCTTCACACACTGAGTTACACTTTCTTGCTGTATTTTATAACAAAAATAAAGGTAGTTTAATATTACAAATTAAGCTGCTACACACACAAACACCCCCCCCCCCTCTCTCTCATGATCAGTGATACAGAATAAAGAGCGATACAGAGAGTACTTCAGCTGACACTGCACCACCAGATAGAGTTTGCTTAACCTTGCAGGACAGTGAGGGTCAAATCAGCGACAATGAAAACAGTGGCAGTAGCACCCACCTTTCCCCCACTGAGACCAATATTGCATCTGGGGATGGAGGTCCTCCTCCACCAAAGACCAAGAGGACTTCTGCAGTATGGAACTCTTTCACTGTTTCTGAAAATGATCCCTCCAAACCCATTTGCAAGCTTTGCAAGTCCAAGCTAAGCAGAGGTAGAGATGTAAAACATTACAACACAACATCTCTACATATCCATCTGCTATATGTTCATCACATGAGAAAGCCCACTGTATCAGCCACCTCCTCCTCCTCTCCTCTTCCTTCTCGGGTCACTGGTGTTCACCTGGGTGCTGCTAAGGGCTCACATTCATCTTCCTCTTCACCAATACTCACTGCATTTGCAGCAAAGCAGCCATTCTCAGCAAACCATCCCCGGTCAAATCAAATTACAGAGATGATTGGTAAAATGATTTGCACTGATCTTGAACCTTTCTCTGTGGTGGAGAGGAGAGGCTTCAAGACACTTGTTGGCTTTTTAGAACCCAAGTATAAGATCCCATCGAGGCACTATTTCAGTCGAACTGTAGTGCCTGAGCTGTATGAGGCAATGAGAGGGGAGTTGGTCCAGTCACTTAAGGCAGCTGAAGGAGGTGTCATCAACCTCACTACAGATCTCTGGACCAGCAATCACAACGCACTCTGTCTTACTGGGCACTGGTGTGAACGTGTAGGGGAAGCTTCAGTACAGAGGAAAGCAGGGCTGCTAAATGTTGGTGTGCTGGACATTGAGCATACATCAAACAACATTCTGTGCTGCCTTAAGGAAAAGATGAGAGAGTGGGAAGAGTGTTGGTCAGTCTGTCACAATAGAATTTGTTGTTTCAGATAATGCAGCGAATATGGTGAAAGCTTTGACTGAATATGGGCACATCCGTTGCATGTCCCATACGCTTCACTTGGTGGTGATCAAAGCACTGGAGAAAGACAAGGTTGTGACATCCCTTCTCTCCAAAGCCAGGAGCATATCTGGCCATGTTCATCGCTCAAGCAAAGCCAGCAACAGACTACATGAGCTGCAAACACAGTTGAACCTCCCCCAGCACACGCTCATAACAGATGTAAAAACAAGGTGGAACTATACGTTCTACATGCTCCAGCGGCTGGTGGAGCAGTGCAGGGCTGTGCAGATTATGACACAGGAGTCTAACATGGGTAACGCTCCAACAATCATCTATCCAAATGAGTGGGGGTTAGCATCAGACATGCTCACTGTTCTTAGTCCTTTTGAGGAGGTCACACGGGCGCTCTCAAAACACAGCGCCTCCATCTCTGAGGTCATCCCTCTCCTGCATGGCCTGTGCTCCATCATCAGGTCACTGCATGCTGGTGAGGAATCTGAGGATGAATCTGATCAGTTCATGGCTGGTGATGATGATCAGGATGCTACAGTGGGGCTGGGCCAAGATGTTGCGGCTGAGTCCAGGGAAAGGTTAGGCACAGCAGCAAGGAAACTGGCAGCCAATCTGTGCAAAGAACTAGAATGGCGTTTCGAACCAATTTTTGCAAACTCCACATTTCTGCTTGCCACTCTCCTTGACCCCAGATATAAGGCCAGCTGTTTTCCAAACAATGTTGAAGTGGAGGCACTGAAGAGGACATTACTCCTCAGGATGGAGCTCTGTGACCCTGTGGCTACACCTGCAAGAAACACAGAAGAGACACCTGCCACCAGCAGCACTTCAGTCTTGTCTTTCCTGCAGAAAAAGAAATCGGCTATTCCAATGAGGACACATTTACCATCAGGTGATGTGGAGGCCTACCTGGCAGATGGGGACATCAGCCTTACCGATGACCCAGTGAAATACTGGTCAGGCAAGCTTCAGTGCTGGCCCAATCTTACACGCTTTGCACTGCAGCATCTCAGTTGTCCACCTACAAGTGTCCAGTCTGAGCGTGTTTTTAGCACAGCTGGAAATATGGTCAGTCCACAGCGTGCAAACTTAGATCCTAGCCATGTGGAACAACTGGTCTTCATTAAAGTCAATGCAGATCTGAAAAACAGCGTCAGACTATTTGAACCGTAGAACACAGTCCCCCCCCCCGACCCCCTCTGTCTTTCTCTCTCTCTCTCTGTCTCTCTCTTACTCAATCACACACACACACACACACACCTGGTGTGGAAATAAAAAAAGAAAAAGAACCAAAAAAATAAATAAATCACACTGATCTTAAAAAAATTAAAAGTTAAAAAAAGAAAGTTATGTTGAGTATGAAAACTCAAGTTCATTACATTTTTTGAAACCGCATGTGTTGTATTCATTGTTGCAAAATTTGTTCTGTATATAGTTCGTTTGTTATCGTGATCAAAACCATTGATCTGAAGCTCAATGCTGACGCTGTCATGTAAATAGTTTTGTAATCAGCAATAAATAACAATTTCTGAACAACTCATATCAATTGCATGCTTAAAATAACATACCGGTTAAAGCCCCGCCCATTTCAAGGCAACCAGACTCACTTCCGGGTTAAACCCCGCCCATTTCCGGGTTAGGCCCCGCCCAGTCCAAGTACAGATACAGATAATTCATATGGTTAACACAGATACAGATAATGCTGTACTCGCTCATCCCTAGTATTTATTGAATTTTAACAGTTTACAAGAATACATGTTGATACATTTAACAAAACATATAACAGTCAAAATATAAAAGAATCCACTCCCCCCACCCCAAAAAAAATAAAAAAAAATAAAACTGGGTAACAACATTTTATAATCATATACAGTTTAGGAGGAATCGACAGTTAGGGACATATCGCCTTCAAGTTTCCAGAGTTTCCTCGAGTTCACAGTTCTCCAAGAATCCAAGAAAGGGATTCCAGATCTCTTTGAATTTGGCTGATTTCTTTTTCAATGTGTTTGTTAACTTTTCAAGGATTATACATGCTGATAATTATTTCAGCCAGCGACCAAAAGAAGGGCTCTTGACATCTTTCCAACAGAGAGAAATCAAGCGTCTAGCTTGTACTAAACATAAGTCTGTAATTTTCCTCTCTTTACGGTTTAACATACAGTCCTTTGGATACAAATTAAAAATGCAAAGTGCAGGATTGTCAGGCACTGGATTTAAGGTCATCTTAGAAATACATTTTATAACTTCATTCCAGAACCTTCGTATCTCAGGGCAGTCCCACAGACAATGAAATAAGGTGCCTTTATCGACATTACATTTAACACATATATCAGGGATATTTGGATTCATCTTATTCAGTCTTTCCGGAGTAACATAAGTCCTCATAATCCAATTATATTGAATCAGTTTGAGATGGGTATTTATTGTTAGGAGTTGTGCTCTAGAGCACACCTCTCTCCATTCCTCTTCTGAAATATCTGTTTGTAAGTCATTTATCCATTGAATTTTCTTATGCTCAGTAGAGTCTTTATGGTTTTTAACCAGAATGTTATAGAGTAAAGATATCTGACCCTTGCCAGTACAATTATTCACTGCTAGATTTTCTAACATAGACAAGTGGGGTTGTATATAGGAATGTGTCTGTGCATAAACAAAACTCCTTAACTGTAAATATTTAATTAAGTGTGTCCGAGGTATATCATATTAATTTCTAAGTTCCTCAAATAAAGCCCGTTTACTTTCTTTATATAGACCCGTAACTTTACAGATGCCCTTTGTTGCCCACATTTTAAAACCTTGATTTTTTTTTTCCAGGAGAGAAGTTATTATTCCCCCATATTGGTGAAAAGCCTAAAAACAAAGTATATTCACCAATAAGTGACTGTACATTGTGCCAGACAATAATTGTGTTTCTCACAAAGGGGTTAACAGTGAGCCGCTTCAGTTTTTTGACAGATGCAGAGTATAGATAAGTGTCAAGTCGCTGGTCCTTAGTGCAGATACTTTCAATTTGCATCCATGGTAATTACAGTTCAGGCGAAAACCAGTACATTGCAGCTCTAATTTGAGCAGCCCAAAAGTACCATTGTAAATTGGGTAATTGTAACCCTCCCCTCTCATAAGGCAGGTAAAGAAGTGACAGTCTCAACCTTGGCCTCCTGTTATTCCAAATAAACTTAGTAAATAGTTGCTTCATTTTGGAGAAGAACTGTGGCGGCGGGGGTAAAGGGATGGATTGAAATAGGTATAAAAACTTTGGTAGTGTATTCATCTTAATTATATTTATACGCCCTAAAAGAGAGATTGGCATTGATGACCAGCTATAGTAATATAGTATAGAAATTATAGGATCATAGTTACAAGATTCTAAATCTTTAATGGTTGGGGTAATGGTGATACCGAGATATTTATATCCATTTACAGCATTATTGAAAGAGTGGTTTATTACCGGATTTATTCACTCCTGCTTATTCAAGAACATAATAGAGGATTTTGTTTTGTTTACTTTAAAGCCTGAAAATTTTCCAAATGTATCAATTAAATTAGTCAGATTAAGAATTGAACACATCAAATAAATAGCTCCACTCCACTCTGTCGAATGCTTTATCAGCATCTAAGGACAGGATGGCGGCGTCAGGGGCTCCCTCCCTCGCATGTATCAAATTCAACACCCTTCTAACATTATGGAAAGCTTGACGGTTTTTCACAAAACCATTTTGATCCGGGTTGATCACCGTCGGGAGCACCGGTTCCAGTCTTCTAGCCATTACTTTAGCGATAATCTTAGTATCTGTGTTAACCCTCTGGGGTCGGCAAACGCACCGGCGCGTTTTGCTCGATTTTTTTCACATAGCAGCAAAATAGACCTAAAATACTCCGTCATTTTTGGTCATACAGACCAAATGTCTACTTTTTTATGTGTCCAATTACAATCGAAATAAAACATTGTGCTTTTGTAAAATAAAGAAAATAAACAGGGTGTGCTTTCTGGCTCTCCGTCACAGTGAGCTTTTTTTTTGGAGCACGTCTCTAAACTTAAACAAAACTCAGCGAATACTATTCACCCAGGCATGAGCAATATATCTTTATAATCGTTTAAGTTAGTACTTTTAAATGACCTAATTCATAACAAAAACAAATATTCTCTGTTTATGTAATCTATATGAAAAGAGAGAGATGTCAGTCGTTCTCATTTCAGCTCATTATAGCAGATTATCTTTTAATTTGACATGCCCACGGAGAGCGCGCTATTCAAACGCAAATGATCTGAGGCAACACATGCAAACGTGTAATGTTGCCCACATTAGATGGATACAGCACACCAAATTTAATCAGATTACATTACTTTACGTTGTCTTGCGAGGCTGTGAGGTAAATTTCCCATAATCCTGGGAAATTTACCTCAGAAGTGCTGGTTTAAATTCATTTAGAGGAGCAACGGATCCATCTGAGAGGAATAGTACGTTTTTTTTTACTATTGTTTTAATCGCGATATCCTGGTGTAGGTAAACAGCAAAAAGACTGTTTAAATATGAATTGCGTCTGTGTGCGAATGAATGAACTGAACAGCTTTTACCAAACTATATTGCTCGACTGAAATATGTTGAAATAAAAATCGACTGAAATATGTTGAAATAAAATGTCTTTGTATAAGCAACGTATAAAACTGCAAATTAACATTTATATGCCCTAATATATCATAACAACAACAAACGATATGCCTATGTTACAGACGAAATATGAAAGACAACATTTCGTTGACTAGTTTTGGATAGATTATAAAGTTTTTACTGTAAGGGACCGTTCGGTATTTATGGAATGGACCACCGGAGGAAAATAGGGGAGGGTCATGTCTTTTTATTCTTTGTTGAGGGGAGGGTCATCAAACTTTTTTTAGTCTAGGGAGAGGGTCACCCAACTTTTGTATTCATGAAAACAGCGACATTTCAAAGTGGCTTGTTTGGTGCATATTTTTCCATGTAGTTCCATGTAGCTCTCTCACTCTCGGCCCCCCATCGCTAGCAGATGGGTCTGACCCAACAAAAATCAGACGCGAAAGATAAAGTCCAGTTTGGCGCTGTTTGACAGAGCGCGCGCTTCGGACGTACGTGCTCGGAAATAGTGTATCATATCAGAACAGAACGCCAATGAAATGTTTACCCGGCAAAGCTTTAAAGTACGAGCAAATGATGATTGCGAATAAGTGCAGTGTCCTGTGAGTGTAAACCGCTGCATTAACATGTGATGTGAATGCAGTTTTACAGTATTGGGACTTAAAGCCTTGTTTATACTTTGCCTGGCTCCGCGAGCCTCCGCTGCCTGCGCGCGCTCCTCCCCAAATGGACGAAGAGTTTATACTTGACGTGCTCTCCGTTGTACTATTCTTTGAATTGACAGGAGGCGACTTGGAGTAATTGCCCTCTAAACCACCAGGAATCAGCATTTAGAAGTAAGGTCAGGGTTTGTACACCTTTTCCAAGGTCAAATTCAAGCACTTTTCAAGCACTTTCAAGGTCCATTTTAAAACCTTTTCCAGCACCTTACACCACCGTAAATTACATACCAATACACAGTCAAAATTATTATTTACTGTTTTTATCACATTAAAAGAGATAATGCTATAAACAGGCAAAATTGTGTTTCGTAATAGCAGAAGGATCAGATATTTAAGCAAATCACAAGTTTTATTTTTCAAAATGTATCACTGTCTAAGTAGATAATGCCTATGAATAATAATTTTCATTATATTAATGTCCAAATATTGCTTCCCCCTTGGTTTTGGGACACATTCTTGATATAGACTAGGTTTGAACAAAATCTGAGACAGTGCAACAACAACCTGTAATTCAATTTTTAACCCAGAGGATTCTGACAGTGCACAGGCCCTGCCTGATAAATAGAAAAAAAATATTATTATTATATTACTATTATTATTATTATCTACTGGAATAGAGCAATGCAAATATTGCATAAGACCATCCTCAACCTTACAGTAGGCTAACCTTACTTGTATGACACTCCATCTGACACGATTTCTGTTCAGCAATCAATGATTGTTGTTATGCACTGAGCTAACGCTTGCGGGTTTTAATTTGCGGGTAGTTAACGTTACAGTTACTGTGCTGTAACTTTGGCTATTTTCACTGCATATTCCACAAATGAACGTGCCATAACGGACATGCAATACTAACATTAGCTACATTATCACACCAAGTACTTTCAGTCACTGGCTGTTTACACCTGACCACTTCATGCGTTTTCTGTGATCGGATAGCTATCCGATCGTGAAAAGACCAGGTGTAAATGCCCTCCGAAACGTATTCGAGACGGGTTTGAATCCGATCGCTCAAACCACTTCAGAAGGTCTGGGCCGCATTCCAGACGGAACTGGATAAGTGTAAATGCATTTTTACTCCTCCCAAAAATGCAACAAAATAAACATGTGAGAGCATGTTATAGGCTATATGTAATGTTTTAGCCAGATATGACGGCGCTATTGCAACACACATTACCGCAGATGAGAAGCTCATTTCATCAAGCCAACGAGCAAACTATCGCAAATCAAAGTGATAGTCGCAGGCGCTTAACACAATCATCATCATTAAAAGTAAAGAAACGAAATGATCTTACCAGTGCTGTTGCCGCTCTCTCTTATTGCGCTCTTTGACTTTGATTTTAGCTGATAATCAAAATGCAGCTCATATATCATATCAGATCTGTTGCTTTCGGTGACGTGAACTCCATTAAATCTGAATTGAATTGAAGATCGGATTTATATCCGTTTTGCGAAAACACATTTATGTGACCAGGTGTAAATGGAATCGTTTTGATAAATCTGATAGCTATCCGATCTGAGAAAACGCATGAAGTGGCCAGGTGTAAACAGCCCCTAACTTTCAGACAGGACGCGGAATGCGCTGCACTATGAAACCCATTTATTTCAATGGCTTGTGACGCGCGAGGACATTTTGTTGCCGAGTCAACCAAAGTGGAGCCGTGATCAAACTTAAAAATAGTTCAACTTTTGGCGCTGTGCTCTGTGATGATTACCTGCGCGGCCAATAAAAATGGGGCATCCAAACAAGAGCGGAAATCTAAATGAAAACTCCGCCTACTTTTGCTCTGGCCAGCGTAGAAGGGCTACAGTTTTTTTCTCCATTTAATAAACAAACTATTCAGTCAGATAGGTATATGTTGTGAGAGAACAGTTACAATTTCAAGCATTTTATCCAAAATTTAAGCACTTTTCAAACCTTGAAAACACAACATCAAAATTCAAGCATTTTCAAGGATTTCAAGCACCCGTATGAACCCTGTAAGGTACACAGGTGAATGTTTATTTTAGTACACTTCACCAAAACCACACTACAAAAGAATCGTGTAAAGCAGTAAACCTTGAGATTGTTAATTGTTACATTAGAACAAATTAAATGAATGAGAACATAGCCTATACAAAGAAATTAACGATAACTTACATATTTTCTAATTTCTAACATTTTCATTTAGTTTCGAGAACATTTTTTATAAAATATGGACCATAATTGAAAGGGCTTATGTCTGCTATTGTGGGGTCATTTTGTAAATTGAAGAAACTACACACAAACTGTGTGCCGGTGTGATGAGACGTATATGCATATATGCTCGGCCAGATTCGGCTCGAAGTCGTGCATCTTCGGATGCTGAGCCGTGCGCGCAGTTTTTCGCGCTCATGCAGACGCGTCGAGTAGGCTATAAACCAAGCTTGAGGCGCCAGAACTGCAGCTGATAGAATGTGCGCTGTAGCGATACCATATTTCTTCAAAAGCAGATCGCGGAAACATTAAATCATCCACGATCAAAAATCGGGATATCCATAAGCTCAAGTATAAAACAACTGTTATCATGTCTGAAAACAAACACAAGTAACGGAGTTTACAAAACTGTATCGCACACGTGTATACAGTGGTACATTTATTCATCGCACAGGCCAGTCTTTTCGTAGATAGCCTATATGTCATACTGTACAGCCCTGTACAGGACCCTTTTTAATGAACTTTTGGTGTAGGTCTAGGCATCGAGATATCTCAACATCTTTGCCAAGCGCAAACCAGTACAGAAGTACTCAATAAATTATCGGGGAGGGTCATGCCTTTTTTCTTAATCATTTTGGAGGGTCATAGAAAAATGTATTGCTGGCGGAGGGAGGGTCAAGTCTATTTTGACTGTAGATCTCAAAACTGTCCCTAAAATAGACGACAGAGAGCATACGGAGGCTTACGGAGCGAGCGCGCGCAGAAATTTATATGAGAGAGAGACACAACAATTATTATATATATATATATATACATACAATTATAGCATTATTTATTGTTTAAGCACTTTTATGATGGCGAGCAGTAAACGATTTACGGTGGAACAAGCTCTGGAACAATTACTGGAGAGTGACGAGGAGAAAGCATTGCTTAGAAAATTCTAAGCATTCTTAAGAAAAACGCCTGGGACTATTTGTAAATGAAGATACATTTTTCATTGTTCTTTACACATTTTATTTAACAATTACACATGTCTGTCAAGCAAAGGCTTTGACAAATATATTTTTTGTTCAAAAACTGTTCACTATTGTTGTGTGATGTGTGATTTTCAGAAATAAATGACAAAAATTGAATTTCCATTTTTTAAATTCTCTAGTTTATTGTACATTTTTTCACTCATACTTCCTTTATAAACACATTACATGCATGCTTTAGGGTCTTTTGAATCCATAGATACCAAACATAGTGTTCCATCTCCATTACATATGGTTTATAAGCCCAAATGTAAAAATAGAGAAAACGGACCAAAAAGGGCTTAGTCCCCAGAGGGTTAAGGGTCTGAGTGTGCTTGTTGTACCATGGTGTTGGACTATTTTCTTTAATCTTCTTTAAGTGCAAAAGAGCAACTGTGTCTAAAGTGCTGGAAAAGAGAGTTAAAAGTTTCTGTCGCAATATCGAGTTCTTCTAAGCTATCTGGGATGCTGAGATGATGAAACTGATCAGGGAAATTATTTATAAAGCAATCTTTAGTGGCAGAAGTGATAGGTCTAACATATTTGAAACACGGAGTCTGCTTTGCAGCCTTGGCTAAATGAAGTTTACACGACTAGATAGTGATCTTAGATGTCATCACTCTGCTGCAGAATTTCAACGGCATCAACATTGATTCCATGTGATAATACTAGATCTAGAGTATGATTACGACAATGACACGTCCGGACACGTGTTGTCTAACTCCGGTAGAGTTAAGAATGTCTTTAAATGCCAATCCCAATGCATCTTTTTCGTTATCTACATGTATATTAAAATCACCAACAATTAGGACTTTATCTGCAGCCAGTACTAACTCTGATAGGAAGTCAGCAAATTATTTGATAAAGTCTGTATGGTGCCCTGGTGGCCTGTATACAGTAGCCAGCACAAATCTCAAATGTGATTTATCATTTATGCTAGATATTGTTACATTTAGCACCAACACTTCAAACGAATTATATTTGAAACTAGTCTTCTTAGTAATTCTGAAAATGTTACTATAAATCATATTAGCATTTATAGGTTCATATATAACATTTATAGGTTCATATTTATAACCGTAATCTTGGGGGGTGGACTCATTTAAAGTAATGTAATTGTTTGGTTTTAGCCACGTTTCTGTCAAACACAGCACATCCAGGTTATAGTCTGTGATCATATCATTAACAATAAGTGTTTTTGAAGTAAGGGATCGAATATTCAGCAACCCTAGCTTTATCATTTGTTCATTTGTATTATATCTGTTTTTATCTGTTGAACATCAATTCAATTTTTACCCTTAGATGGGTTTGGAAGTTTTTTGTATTTCCTAATTCGGGGAACAGACACAGTCTCTATGTGATGATATCTAGGTGAGAGTCTCTATGTGATGGGATTTATCTGACCTCAGTGACGTGAGACAGCTAGCAGACGGTCGGTTTAGCCAGTCTACTGCTTCCTGACCTGAGCCCCAGATTGTCATGTTTGAGCTCTAAGACCATGTGCCATATTACTAGAGAGAAGAGCAGCACCATCCATCGACTTTTGATGCATGTAAACCTGTTGTAGGAGACTCTTTAGGAAACTTAAAATAGCGTAATGGGGCACTTTGATATACAGATTATACTACATTAAACTTTGTTTGCTTAATTGTTATATTATATTATATTATAGGTTAAAGCATTTTAACAGTACAGCTTATATTATATATATATATATATATATAATAGAATATACTAAAGAAAACTTTACCAAACTACCAAACTCTATTTTTAGGAAATGAGAATTAGAGGACGCTGACTCTAAAATGAGTTCTCCATCTCCTGAATCAAACTGTGTGTCAATGAGGAGTGATCAGTCCATGATGAATTTTCCCCTTGAATTCAGTGATGCAGTGACCTCTGACACCAGGTGAGACACTATTTTTGCATTTAACACAATTTTATCTAATGAGTATATGTAAATGGTGCATTCACAGTTTAGCTAGTGCTCTAAAATTCCATTTTTGTCTTTTGTCAGTATCAGCAGGAGACAGAGATCAGAGTCCGCAGAACCCAGCTGTGTGTCTGTGAAGAGCAACACATCCATGGATCACCCATTCCAATTCAGTGATGAACTAGTGACATCTGACCCTCTGTTAGTATAATCATGAAATTGCAAATTCACTGTAGTACAACTAATATAAATAGTGATTTAAGAGATTCAGTGAAGTAACACTAATGTACTTAAGCATTTGCATACAATCTAAAATCAATATCATATTTGTTTATAATGGTTACTGTAATCACTGTCATTTTGTTACTCTTTTCTTTTTAATTTCAACAGGAAGGAGATATATGAACCAATTAGATCTGTGCCCCCATTTACATCCCCCTATCAGACCCATATCAGACATGATGACACTGAAGCAGTCCTGCAGACAAACACCATGGAGACTGGATACCTGCAGGGAGTCAAAGACCAGCACAAAACCAGCATGAAGAACAAGTATGAGAGATTATTTGGGGGAAACAAGCTCCAAGAGAATGAAACCCTCCTGAGCAGGATCTACACACAGCTCTACATCATAGAGGGAGAGAAAGAAAGAGTTAATGAAGAACATGAGTTTTTTCAGATGGAGAAAACACAATACTCACAAGACAATGCAATCTACTGCAATGACATCTTTAAAAACTCACCTGAACCAGGATGTGAGGATAAAGACCAAATCAAGACTGTTCTTACTAAAGGCATCGCTGGAATTGGAAAAACCGTCTCTGTGCAGAAGTTTGTTCTCGACTGGGCCGAGGGAAAAGGGAATCAGGATGTAGATTTCATGTTTGTTCTTCCATTTCGAGAGCTGAACTTGATTGGAGATCATCAGTTCAGTCTCCACAGACTTCTGCTGGACTTTCATCCTGAACTTAAAGATGTGGACTCAAAGATTTATAAAGAGTGCAGAGTTGTATTCATCTTTGATGGTCTGGATGAAAGCAGAATGACACTGTTCTCAGGTGCTCAGAAAGTTTCTGATGTGACTGAGACTTCATCAGTAGGTGTATTGATGTCAAACCTCATGAAAGGAGAGCTTCTGCCCTCTGCTCGCATCTGGATAACCTCCAGACCAGCAGCAGCCAATCAGATCCCCAACAAATACATCAACCGTGTGACAGAAATTCAGGGATTCAATGAGCCTCAGAAGGAGGAATATTTCAGGAAGAGAATCAGTGATGAGCATCAAGCCACCAGAATCATCTCACACATCAGAAGAGCAAGAAGCCTCCACATCATGTGCCACATACCCATCTTCTGCTGGATCTCATCCACTGTGTTTCAAATCATTCTGAAACTAGATCTCAGTGCAGAAATCCCTCAAACTCTGACTGAAATGTACATCCAGTTCCTGCTGATTCAGATCAACATGAGGAATCAGAAGTATGAAGAGAGAAATACAGAGAAATCCCTGCAGTCCAACAGAGAAGTGATTGTGAAACTTACTGAACTGGCTTTTAAACAGCTGATGAAGGGCAATGTGATGTTCTATGAGGATGACCTGAGAGAGAGTTGCATAGATGTCACTGATGCCTCTGTGTATTCTGGGATTTGCACTGAGATCTTTCAAGAGGAATCTGTAATAAATCAGAGAAAAGTCTACAGCTTCATTCATTTGAGCATCCAGGAGTTTCTTGCTGCTTTCCATGTGTTTTACTGTTATTTAAACTGCACCATGGAGACCCTTAAGGTTTTTTATTCAATGCATAATCTGCATAAAAGCGCAGTAGATAAAGCCCTTGAGAGTGAAAATGGACACCTGGATCTCTTTCTGCGGTTCCTGCTGGGGGTCTCACTGGAGTCCAATCAGAGACTCTTACAGAATCTACTGAAACAAACAGAGGACAGCTCAGAGAGCATCAAGAGAACTGCACAGTACATTAAAGAGAAGATCAAAGATGGACATCAACTCTCCACTGAAAGATCCATCAATCTGTTCCTCTGTCTGCTGCAAATTAAAGATCAGACTCTATCCAGAGAGATTCAGGAGTTTGTGAAATCAGACAAAAATCAGAAACTCTCTCCTGCTCACTCTTCAACAATTGCCTACATGCTTCAGATGTCAGAGGAGGTGCTGGATGAGCTGGACCTCAAGAAATACAACACATCAGATGAGGGTAGAAGAAGACTGATTCCAGCTGTGGTCAACTGCAGAAAAGCCCTGTGAGTAATTTAATCCTGTCTTTCATCAATATTCTTTATGAATGAAAGAATCTGTTGTCATGCCAAGTATCTTGATACAAAATCTTGTATCATTTATTTTTAGAATGGAATATAGCTGATACTATTGAAATACCCATTGTAGAAAGAGGTTAAGGATTTCATTCTTGTGTTTTTCTCTTTTTCAGTCTCGCTGGCTGTAATCTCTCTGGTCAGTCCTTTGAAATTATGTCATCAGCTCTACAATCCTCAAACTGTGTTTTGAGAGAGCTAGACCTGAGTAACAATGACCTGTGGGATTCAGGAGTGAAGCTGCTCTCTGATGGACTGAAGAGTACAATCTGTCAGCTGGAGATACTGAGGTATTAAGAACAAAGAAGAGATTATGTTCAGTCAGTCAGTCATAATGGTAATGTGTCTGTAGATGATCTAACTGTGTGTGTCTGTAGGTTATCTGGCTGTCTGGTGACAGAGGAAGGCTGTGGTTATGTGTCTTCAGCCCTGAGTTCAAACCCCTTACACCTGAGAGTGCTGGATCTGAGCTACAATCATCCAGGAGAATCAGCAGTCCAGCTGTTAAACAACAAACTGAAGGATCCAAACTACAAGCTGAAGATACTTAAGTATGTGTAGCAGTAAGAGCCTTATTTGGTTTTACAGTAGATTGCTAATACTGTAAATCTTAGTTGATTAAAATTAAGTTGAACAAACTGTGAATCTTGCTGCCTTAAATTAAATGCCTAAGTAAATTATTGCTTAACCCTCTGGGGTCTAAGGTGTTTTTGGGGTCCTTGAGATGTTTTGACATCCCCTGACATTTGTGCTTTTTTCAGTTGCTTATAAACATATTAATGGCAAAGGTGTCATTACACTCTACTTAGCACAAACAGGGCTACCATAATATGTGAGCAACATGTATGTACATGTTTGTATTTTTGAGAGAATATTGTTTATGCATGGTTATTGAAAAAACTAAAACTTAAAGTTTCTGAAATAAGGCCACAAAACACGTACTAAATATCTGTCCACAAGACTTTTGACTAATGGATGTTGTTGCCTAGACTTTTTGCTTCAATTGATCTGAAAATCATCCTGCCTAATCATTTACACAAAACAATACATTGATTTAAATTTTGTAAGACACTTTTTGTTTGGAAAGGCAATATGCGGGTGGGTAAGCGAGCATGGTAAACATGGTAAAAACATGTTTACTAATGTAGGTGCGAGAGTGAATGAACGGCACAGACAGTGCCTGTGCCGTTTATTCATTCACACACAGACACGCATTTCATATTTAAACAGTCTTTTTGCGGTTTACAGACAGTATTCCATATCGCAATTAGAATAAAGCACTTAAGAATAAATAACTTACTACATCAGCTGGATCCGTTGCTCCTCGAAATGAAACTACCAGCACTTCTGGTACATTTTCCAGGATTATTAGATAGTATTATTCCTCACAGCGTAGCAAGACGAGGTCAAGTAAAAGATTCTTATTAAACTTGATGTGTTTTATCCAGCTGATGTGGGCGTTGGCATGTTTGCATGGCTTGCCTCAGATCATTTGCGTTTGAATAGCGCGCACTCTTCGTGGGCGTGTCACATTAACACTTAATCAGGTATAATGAGCTGAAAAGAAAAAGACTGACATCTCTCTCTTTTCATACACATTACATAAACTGAGAATATTTGTTTTTTATATAAATTACATTTAAATAAGAGAGTTCAAGCTGAAAAGAATGAAGAATGTCTATATATGTGTGTGTGTTGTGTCGTCTTCACCCGGAATTCTTTCTTGCCGGAAAGGGGGGTAGTTGAGGCGATAAAAATCTGTTTGAGGCTAGCTCATCCCCGTTTATGGCTGTTTGTTTTAACTCGCGCACGCCACAAAAGTGTCAATGGAAGCAATTAGATGCAGACTCTCTGGCGCTAGGCTGGTGAGTTATCGGACAAAAGTCAATGGTAACAAGCTTTCCTGAAACTCAGAATGGGTAAGTCATGTGAAAAAAAATATAAAGGAGCATATAATGAATGTTTTGTTAGCTTAATGCTAATGCTAGTACTTACATGGTTGCACACCCACACTTTTCTACATTGCAAAATGACTCCACCGACAGTATGACTCCACCGGCAGCACTTATTCCATCATCTGTCTTTCATTTCGCCATGTCTGAAAGCTGTGTATGGGAGAGCTTCTGCGCTCCTATTGGTCGATGTCACAAGTGTGACGGAACCCGTCGTGGAGGACCAAAAACAATTAAACATGCTAGTCTTTTAATTGGGACGTGGCGTCAGTTGTCGTCCACTATGACACACTATACAGGATGGATTGTGCCAAAATCTGTCTGATTTAGTGCATTCTGAACCCAGCAAAAGAGAATCTGTTGTGAAGAAACCGATTTAAAATGTTTTTTGACCACTCATTTTAATTGTGCCATTATGTCACTATGTGCCAAAATAGTAAAATCATTTCATTAGACTATTGAAGATTATTTGTTAGTCTATATGTGTGTGTTTTTGTCTCATTTTAGCTTGGACCATGGAGGACATTTAAGGATAAGACCAGGGCTGAGAAAATGTAAGTCCACACACGCACAGGGTTTTAATGTTTTATGGGGACTTTTCATAGACATAATGAATTTCATACTGTACAAACTGTAAATTCTATCCCCTGACCTTAACCCTACATCTAAATCTTCCCATCACAAAAAAAATTTCTGCATTTTTACAATTTCAAAAAACATCACTTAGTACGATTTATAAGCTGTTTTCCTCATGGGGGACAAAAACATTTTGGATATTACCATCTTTGTGGGGACAAATAACATAGGGTTTACCAGGACCACACACACACACACGTACATATTTATTGATGTCATTGATGTTCTTATCTGTCTTTCTGTGTTCAGATGCCTGTGATCTCACACTGGATCCAAACACAGCACACACTCAACTCATTCTGACTGAAGGGAACAAAAGAGCAACATGTGAGGCAGAGCACCAGCTGTATCCTGATCATCCAGAGAGATTTGTGTCCCATGAGCAGGTTCTGTGTCGAGAGAGTCTGACTGGACGCTGTTACTGGGAGGTTACATGGGTTGGCTCGGGTCATGTAGCAATGACATATAAAGAAATCAGCAGGAAAGAAGGGAGCGAATGTCGGTTTGGACGCAATGACAATTCCTGGAGTCTTTTCTTTTGTGATAAGCTGTACACTTTTTGGCACAATAATAAGAACGTTGACATACCTGCTCTTTCACCCTCCTGTAACACAGTAGGAGTGTATCTGGACTGGTCGGCTAACATTCTGTCCTTCTACAGCGTCTCTGACACTCACACACGCACACACTTACACACATTCACCCCCACATTTACTGAACCCGTCTATGCTGGATTTGTAGTTTATCCTGGGTCTTCATTGTCTTTGACTCAGATTGACCTGCAGTGAAAAACCACAGAGATTCATATTGAAGCCATTTTCCACCTCTGAGCAAAATTAAATTAAAATGAATTGTGACATTATTCGTTGCTTTCTTACAATTATGAAAGTTGCAATTGTAAGCTACACTTGGCACTCAACCAGAATAATACTTTTACCGCCACAGAACGCCTAGTTGAATTCGCCTTACAATAAAACGAGGTTGATCGTGAATTACAAGTGCTCTGTATCTGCTGCTCACTCCCATTCGTTTAGTTGGCATGAACGCGTTTCGTCAACAGTTCATGTTTAGATAATGCCAGATTGTTGACAATCATACACACTGCTCAAACATTCTAAAACTCTATAAAACCAGTTGAATCAACTGGATTGTACACTTCAAATAAAAAACATATATAAATGGAAACCTTTAAATACATTAGCTAATTTAATAAGATATAGGGCCTACATTTGGACACATCGAGAGATTTATCCTGAAAGGAACTTTGCCTGCAATTTAAGATCCGTATCATCAGGCTGGCTATCCGACACTCTCCATATAAAAGAGAAGCGATTAACATCCATATTGTTCTGCACCCCCACGATAAAGCCACTGAACTGCCCCTCCAAACCCCCATAGGCTCTCTGAGAGGAGATTTTTGAAAAAAATTATTTTTATTATTTTTTAATTCAAATAGGCCTAAATCTCGAACCACAGTTAGTATTTCCTGCTTCTGTTAAACTAAATACCATTTATAGGATAATTATGAACTTAAATGAAACAATATCGCACCATTTCGACAAAGAAATTATTTGATCTGTTTTATACATTTTAATTCAGGGCGATTTAGCTACATTTAATTAGAGCGAGATTTTCACTCTTGTCCTTTCCTCATTGGGAAGCGCTCATACACATGTTTGAGTAGATCCTCGGCAACTCTTGTTGTTTTCATATGGATTACTTAATCAGATAATATTTATTCACATTTAAAGCTTTAGACATATTTCTTATCGAGACTGAGCTGAGGCAAGTGGCCTAGTTTCGGTTCATTTTTTTGACACACAGTTCCTGAAAACAGTTAATACTTAATTTGTAAACTTCAATATTTCATTGAAAACAATCCCAAAACGCTTTGTGACATTTTTTAAATCTGTGCATGCATTAAGGCCACTGGAACCAGGATCGTAACTGAAACGCCATGTTATTATCTATCAATACAGGAGCAGAAGTGCTCGTTCTGATTTTATTGTTTGTTGTTTATCCCTGCTCCCCGTCCCCCCCTGGCAAATAGCACCTTGCTTACAACAATGTTTTTAAAAACTCTTTCTGTAAATGGAAAGTTTTTTTTTCCGTTTTTTTAACAGAACTGCTTTTGAAATTATGATTGAAATTATTATACAGATGTAAATTCAGTCATTCTGTTGGATAATATTTGTTCCTTAGTGTAAAATGGAAATGCATGGTAATTTTATTTTATAAATATAAGCAAAAAACAATATGGTGTAACAAAGTTTTAGAAATAGACAAATCTCTCTGCATTAATAATGTAACGTTTTTCTTTCATTAAATTTAACCAATTCTGTTGTAGCCTAATAGGCTTTATGTATTATTTTTTAAAAGTTTGTTCTATTGTTTCGTGTTTTTTTTTTTTTTTTTTTACATATTCAGTCAGTCTCATTCTTGTTGAAATAATGAAAATCATTTTTACAAGACCTTGTGCTGTGTTATAACAGAGATATATAATAGTTCACTGTTCATACAAATAAAAGTCTATATGTATACTATATGTTTACTATGTATACATAACTTGTATATGATCGTTTAATAATGAAATTACTACTTTGTAACATGCAGTTTGAACTCCACCAAATCTTTATTTGTTTCATTATTGTACAGCAAATGTCAATAGCTCTTGCTTTGATTTTTCATGTCTGTTGTAGGCTTATTTGGAAATTACCATAGATGTAATATTTCATCCTCACTGTTAATTGACATTACCCCAACTTACATTTCAAAATGCAATTTGTTGCTGTTTTGCAAAATGTCCATTTGCGCCACCTGGCGGTCATTTCGCGAACGACTTTAAAATGCGACTGGTTTATTTTTGCCGCAGTGATAATAGGCATTCTGCTTGACTACCTACTGTGTAGTCACGTTGGTTGTAAGAATCTGTAACCCTGGTAGGCAGAAATTTCTATTCTAACCCCTTCTCGTTCAAAGTTTTTTTTATTGAATGACAACTTTGCAAAAACAATTACTGTACGATGGAATATACATATTTTCCCCTCTTTTTTTTACCAGAACATACCCCACCCATATCCCACCCTCCCACCCAATTACAAACAGACCTACATTAAGAATTCCTACAAGAGATGATTTTAAATCACAGTTTAAATTATAATACATAAAGGTGAAATAGTTAAGAACGGAAGAAACTAAATACACATCTTAAAAAAAAAAACTTCAATAAAGAGACCAAAAACATAAATAAAATGGAATGAAAAAAATAAAAGAGGGGAAGGGGGTAGCTACTCTGATATTGTTGTATTTGGTTTCTCAAAAAAAGTCAAGAAGGGGCGCCATCTTTTGCAAAATTTATTCTCAGATCCCTGGGTGGTGTAATGTATTTTCTCTAAATTCATACAGGACATAATGTCCCTAATCCAATATGAGTGGGAAGGAGGAGTTCCACTCGAGTAAGATAGCCCTACGACCCAATAAGGAGGTAAAGGCCAATACTTTCAGCTTCACTTTAGGCAAGGCCAAATACGGAGCAATGCCAAAAATGCCAGTAAAAGGGCTTGCCTCAATTTGATGGTGAAGTACTTCAGAAATCGTTTGAAAGACTGATGTCCAGAACTCATTCAAGGTGGGACACGTCCAATACATGTGAAAGAGTGACGCAGGTGCGCTCTTACAGCTATCACAGGTTGGGTCCACATCAGGGAACATACAAGCTAGTTTGGTTTTAGATATGTGGATACGATGTACTACTTTAAATTGCACAAGAGCATGTCGGGTGCACATGGAGGTAGAGTGTATCCGATCCAGGACTGAATCCCACATGTGATCTGTAAAGGCAGAACCTAGGTCCTGCTCCCACATGTTTCTTATAGCTGCTAATGAGGGGCTATGCAACTTCGAAATAAGGTTGTAAAAGACAGAAATTGTGCCTTTTAATGTGGGGTTAACAGAAAGAAACATATCGACAGGATTGGCTGGGGGTTTATTAGGGAATTGGGGAATTAACTTCAGTATATAATGCCTGATTTGTAGAAATCTGAAAAAAAATTTGTCTTTACGAAACCAAAGTTTTTTGTCAATTGAGAAAAACTAGCAAATAGATAATTGAGCTGATTTGTAGAAATCTGAAAAAAAATTAGTCTTTACGAAACCAAAGTTTTTTGTCAATTGAGAAAAACTAGCAAATAGATAATTGAGCTGATTTGTAGAAATCTGAAAAACAATTAGTCTTTACGAAACCAAAGTTTTTTGTCAATTGAGAAAAACTAGCAAATAGATAATTGATAAATAAATCGCAGATGCATTTTAAGCCTTTTTTATGCCAGATCTTAAATGCACCATCCACCATCGAGGGAGCAAACAAACTGCAATTGGGCTGAGAAGTAAAAAATTCTGCAGTCCAAAATTCTTCCTAAATTGGGTCCAGATTCGAAGGCAATGCTTAATCACGGGATTACCGTTGGGAATAGCAGAAGAGAGTGGGAGTGTGGCGCTTAAGACAATGAGATAAAGATAAAGACAATGGACTAATAGCGCTGGACTCCATTGTTACCCATACTGGGGCTGAGTCGTCGAGGTGAAAATGCACCCAGTACACTAAAGAACAAATATTAGCAGCCCAGTAGTAGCATTGGAAATTAGGGAGGGCCTTTCCGCCTGTTTGTTTGGGTCTTTGAAGAAAAGCTTTCCGTACCGAGGGTGTTTACCATTCCAAATATAATTTATCATTAAAGAGTCAAGGGCCTGAAAAAAGGATTTGGGGAGAAAAATGGGGAGACATTGGAAAAGATATAGGAATTTTGGGAGCAGTGTCATTATAATTGAATTTATTCTACCTATAAGAGAAAAAGACAGAGGAGACCACTTAGATAATATTTGCTTCGCCTGATCCAATAATTTGAGGAAGTTCGATTTAAATAGGTTTTTAACATTTCAGGTAAAACATACCCCAAGGTAACTCAGATGATCTGTCACCACCTAGAGTGGAAGAGCAGTATAATTGAGTTTAAAAAGAAAAGAGGAAAGAGTTCGCTCTTACTCAAGTTAAGTTTATAGCCTGAAAACTGACTAAAGACCTCCAACACAGAAAGTGCCTCCGGTAGGGAGGTGGCTGGCTTTGAGACAAACAAAAGTACCTTATGCTCGATTCCTCCTCTCCATATCCCCTGTATCCGTTCGTTACTGCGAATGGCAATCACAAGTGGTTCAATTGCAATAGTAAAAAGGACTGGGCTCAAAGGACAACCCTGTCGGGTCCCATGATGCAAATAAAAACTACTTGAGTAACGACTGTTTGTTAATACTGAGGCAGAAGGGCATGCATATATAATAGTTTAACCTAAGAAGTGAAAACAGGATCCAAACCAAATTTTTCAAGGGTAAAAAATAAATAATTCCATTCTACTCTATCAAATGCTTTTTCAGCATCCATAGAAGCGAGGCATTCTGATTCAGTATTCTTGGGGGAATATAAAATGTTCATTAACATTATAAAATGAGTGGCACCCCTTTATAAACCCAGTTTGGTCAGGGGATATGATGAGGGGAAGAATATCCTCCAATCTGTGGGCAAGGATTTTGGCAAGTATCTTTATGTCCGTATTTAATAGTGAAATTGGTCTATATGATGCACAATCTAGAGGATCTTTATCCTTTTTTACCAACAGAACATAAAAAAGGCGATAATTCAACTGAGAATTTCTTAAAAAAGTCAGAAGAAAGTCTGTCTGGGCCAGGAGATTTACCTGATTGCATAGATGTTATTGCTGAAATAATTTCCTTCTGAGTGATAGGTGCCTTAAGGCTATGCCTTAGGTCTTGACAAAGGGAAGGCATGTTTAGGTTACTGAAAAAGGTTTCCATGGCAGTTACGTCTGCTGTACAATCCGAACTATACAAATTTGAATAAAATATTTGGAACTTTTCGTTAATTATAGTTTCTGATCTGATGTTGTACACCCACTGTATGTCCGTATTCCAGGGATAAGTTGCTTTGCTCTAAATCCGCGCAGTTGATTAGCCAGGAGTTTAGCAATCTTGTCACCATGCTCGTAAAAAGTACTTCTGCTCCTCAGCAATTGGTTGGCAACTTGACGAGAGGAAAAAGGTTGAAGGTAACACTTTATTTTACAGTGTCCTTGTTACATATGTTACATGTACTTACCACAGTAATAACAGTAAAATATGCATAATTACATGCAATTAATCCTCAACCAAATCCTAATCCTACCCTAACCCTATAGTAAGTACATGTAGTTGCTTAATATTACTCGGTACTTAAATATATAATTACACTGTAACAATGACACATTAAAATAAAGTGTAACCAGGTTGAATTCTGTCTGGAGTTTTAAACGTTCTTTGTAAAGTTCAGGTGAGGGCGAATTAGCATATTGTTTGACTATGTTCAGAATCTGATCCGCAATTTCAGTTTGTTTCTGTTTTAAACACTTATTTTTGTGTGCTGAAAATTATATAATTTCACCCCTCAAATAGGTACGATGAGAAAAAGAAAGACACACGGACAGAGTAGCAAAATAACGAGGAAAAAAAAAAAAAAAAGAAAAAAAAAAAAAGGGAAAAACATAAAATAACTGAAAATACAGCAGGTGGTAGCTCATCAGCTAAACACCCAGTTAACTCCAACCCATCCCACCCTGACCCCACCCCGTATATATTGCTCTAAACAGCAAACCCCGAAGGACCCTTACTAGTCTCACAACAAACATTCCAGGCTTTACTTCCTGATCTGTGCTAGCTCCCACATAGATCTTGTACAATTCACCCTATAGCAGCCTGGTAACAGAATTTACAATCATATATAGCAAACAGTCAAAATGACAACAAACCAAACAAAAATGCCATGCTCATCCAGCATATTCAAATACCAACAAAAGAAGCCGTGAATTAAGCCTAGCTGTCAAAATGACACAAAAAAAAGATTGTCACGCTCATCCAGCCGATTTAAAATACGAATAACCAATAAAACCGTGGAGTTAGACGGGCAGTCAAAATGACAAAACATTTTTTTATTATTAAATTGTCACTCTCATCCAGCTGATTTAAAATAAAGATAGAAATAAATAAAAGGGTGTAAATTAGGCAATGTAATACAAGCAACAAAAAAAAAAAATATATATATATATATATATATATATATATATATATATATATATATATATATATATATTGTCACGCTCACCCAGCTGATTTTCTTATTTTAAAGGGCGAAAAAAAAGGCGTGAAATAACATCAGTCTGAGAGATTGGCTGGGGATAAGAATAGAACATTTGTCCACAATTGTATACTCACAGGCAATCGAATTTACTATGGACTCACACCCAAAGTAGAGATGTAGTTGGATGCTTCAGAGACGGACAGCAACCACATCCTCTCGCCGCTCTGGAGAGTGATGTGCAGCTTCGCAGGAAAGAGGAGGGAGGGTCGGAGACTGCGCTGATAGAGCTCAGCCATAACCCCCTTGTATTCAGCCCGCTGCTTCAAAACTTCAGCGCTGTAATCCTCATTAAACCGGAGCTTGTGGCCATGGTATTCCAGCTCGCCTTGTTTGCGTGCCTCTCTCATGATCAAGTCTTTAATCTGCTATAAGTGAAAGCGGATGATGATGGGACGCGGTCTCTCACGCGGGCCAGGTATGGGTGCCAAAGTGCGATAAGCTCTGTCCAGCTCCAGGGGAGAAGGGAGAACTTGATCGCCAAAAACCTCGACGAGAAGCTGGGAGAAAAAGGCGGTGGGGCGTGCGCCCTCGGCTGACTCTGGCAGGCCCACAAAACGGATGTTCTGTCTCCGACTTCACCCTTCCAAATCCGATAGTTTAGACTTCAGCAACTTATCTTCCTGCAGTAAGGAGCACGTAGCCTCAAGTTGCTCCAGGCGTCCGCAGACAGCTTCCGCATTCAACTCGAGAACGGTTATACGCTGTCCCTGTCCTGAGACCACCGCCTGGATCTTGTGTAGCTTAGTGTCCATGCTGGCGAACGAAGACTTGAACTCGGCGGCTATGGCTGCTCTGTGCTGCTCAAGCAAAGCCGAAATGGATCTAGCCGATAAGTTAACATTAGCGTCACTGCTAATGCTGTCCAAGGACGTCTCTGACTCTGCTAAGTCACTTTTTTTATTTATCATGGGTCTGGGCATTATTCCGAACGTAGTGTTGGTGTTATCGGCAATATATGCACAGCTAATCGATGAAAGAAGGGTTTAAACAGGAGAGTCAGAAAAAGTTAGTGGGAGCTAGAAAACGAACGCACCTACTCCATGGTGGGTAACCGGGAACCCTCCCTATTCTAACAATTTCGCCTCTCTGTTTGCGATCATATCATTTTAAGCCGCTAAACTCTAGGAAAGTTTTTAGTCCAATGATCCAGTAAGCGAATGCATTTAAACAATCAGTCCAAAGTGGCGCAAAATCAGTGGCGAATAATTTAACAACATTTTTTCACTGACGAAAACAAGAAGATTATTAAGCACTGCTTCGGAGATCTGAAGGTTGAGGATCCAAATGCAGAAATTTATTGAAAGGGTAATCCAGAATCGTAATCAAAAACAGGCAAAAGGTCATAAACACCGGGTAAACAGTCCAAACAATAACAGGGCACAGGAACACAGGAAAACAGGGAAATCCATGAGAGACAGGCGAACAGGTTAAATAAAAAAGATATGCAAACAGGGTCAAAACCAAAGAACAGGAAAGTGCTCAGAATTGCAGTATGACACTAGACAAGACTTCACAGAGAATGACTGAATAAACCAGGTATATAAACACAGAATTATCAAGGGTAATGACACACAGGTGAAAGTAATCAGGGATAATGAGTTTGGGCAATGGGTTATAGAAGATGTAAGGCTTGTTCGCAGATTGATTGGTGGAAACATACCGTTTAGAAATTTTGTCCGACTTGAAACAACGCCGACACCACATGACTTCGATGTATGCCATCATAGTACCGCGAGAGTGATTCGAGAGCTTCTCCAGAACGGCTGCACAAGCTTTGATGACGACACAGCTGTTCCAATGATTGGCCGAATCCACTGCATGACAACTATCATGTGTGTTTCGTGTTTATTCTCACAAATCTGTTTTTTATAATATTAAAATCTCTTTTCATGTAATCATGCTGTGTCATGTTTATTAAAATAAAATGTATAAAAAAAGTAGACCCCACTTCTATTGATAGTATAGGCTTATGTTGAACTTTATTCTTGTACAAACAGATGCTGTATTAAGCAGAACTTAAAGTATTGAATGAAAATGTTGGTGTATTTGACAAATATTGCATTTATTTCACTTCAGCTGTGGTGAAGTATGCAAACACAGTGCAAGCATCTCTTCGGGAAGCAGAAATTGTCCGACTTCACGTCTCCATTTTCTGCAACTCGGTCACATCCAGCCGCAGCCGATGTTGAATACACCTGTAGTCTATGAGGGAATGACAATAGTCTGGGGTGGAGTGCCCTCTAGTGAACAACCAGGGCACTCTAGCTGGTGATTGTGATAACTAAATAAAAACTAGTTCTGAATAACAAAAACTATGATGAAAATCTATTGACATTTTCGTCACCGAGTAAATCTGAGACAAAATTGTTATGGAGGGCAGATTTGGGAAGAGATCTAGTCAGAACTGATGTCCTGCTTGGTAGATGCGCACATTTTTAATTGTAACATGCTTATCAACCCGTAAGTTGATAAGACATAAGTTGACATACACTTGTTGCATGTCACATAAAACATTCAAAAATGTAAATGACTGGGAGAAAGAGAAGAGCAGACATATGGATAAATCTGAAAAAGCGGGATAACTCAAAAGAGCTCAATTAAGTCCAGTTTTCTGTGCACACACAGAAAGCCACCTCTCAGACTTCAGCGCACAAGTACTAAATTGAGCTCTCTTTCGCGTCTTTCTGTGGTTGAACGGACAAATGCACACAAAATTGTCAACATGTCTGTTTTGGCAAGTATTCACTTAAACAGTTGGGAAAATATCGGATGTGTATCAGTGTATTGGATCCGTGCGATCGGCCTTAAAGTGACAGCAGTCTAATAAATCTGGTGCTGTCCGTCTTTAATGTTAATTAAACAAAAGTTATTATTGAAGTTATTCAGTTAAGAGCATTAAGTGATTTTCTTTTCTTTTGTTGTTTAATTTATACAAATAAATGTCTGCTTAAAAAAGAAAGTTGAAAGTTGTCATAAAGAATACTTATATCAAAAATTTAAAAAAAGACCCTGTTCTTGTTTCTTTGTGAGAAGTGGTTTTATTTATAAAGATAAATAAATACAGACAGATAAATAAAGACGTGTAATCTCACAGCAGTTAAATCTGTGTCTGTATTGCATGTTCAAACCTTAATATCATTCATATTAACAGGTTAATAGATGTTTTCTCCAGGAGTATATAATGAGTGTGGAAACTTTACAGAAATACTGAATTGATGCATTGCAATTCAACTAAACCCATTAGATTTTAGTTGACTAAATCTACTGTAGATGATACAAAAACAGAGACAAAATGTAACATATAGACATTAAGTAGTGTTCATTTAATACTAGCTGTGTGTTCCATCCTAAGTTGAGAATTTAGACGTTTCCGTCCTATGTGATCAAAAGAACAAAATCGTCACTTTCTGGGAAACTGGCGCAAAGTATTAATAATAAAAATAAAAGCTGCTGCACTCTGGGAACTTGTCTCTTTTTTTCCTACATAATAAATGACTTGCGCAAGACATGTTATCTTGCGTTCATTTGCCTGATGTTTGGAAACGCAATCGTGGTAGACACAGACATTGGCTCAGGCATCAGAGATGCTGTGCGATGCGATTGGTCTGTTGGTTTGTCCAGTTATCCAATCACATGATCTGTTGAGGCAAAGTCACAAGTTCTTTGTTGCGCATCGCGGGTTTATTTGTTGAATGTGTTTTCATCGTTGTTTATTCGTATGTCTTCTTATTGAATAAAAAAAAATGTATCTGCCTCAATTAAGCGCATTTTTCCATTCAGAATTTAATACAATTTGTTAGAAGAATGTTATACTAACCTTCATACTAACCTTAAAAAAAGTTCAACTGATATTAAGAAAACTTTAAATTTTACATTCACATTGCAAACAGAATGTTTGAAAAAAATGTGTTAGCTGGGGTAATAATTATTATTGGTTATTAAAAATGAATAAATACATAAACACAAAATAGAAGTTCCTATTTTATCACTGTCTATGTGTGTGTGTTTTGGTGTAATTTAGTATCAGTTCTTCTTTCCAGGTGATGTGGTTTTAACATGTGACATCTGACTAACCAGAAATGCACATGTGACTTCAAAGAAACAGTGTCAATCATTGAAGTAAAAGCAATTATGTTTATTAGAACTAAAGTAAGAAAGTTAGAATAAAAGAACCCTAAAGAGAAAAAAGTGTTTGAAAAAAGTGTTTTCAGGAAGATGTGGTTATAAATAGAACCTTTAAACAACGTCTTTTTTGTATTATGAGGAAGGTAATTAGATTGCAATCCCAGTGTACTGAAGTGTTAAGCAGGCATGTGATCTGTCAAGGACAAAAAACAAGGAAGGAATGCCACAAAATGCTGCTTGTTCTGCTTTTTTTTTCTCTGTACCTTTGGCTGGAGATTTTTACATTTTATGCAAAGCTAGACATATTTATATATGTTATTTTTGTATTTCTTGGTATGTGGAGATAAACAGATTATAAGATGATCGGCTAACTGGATGATTATTAATGAGTAGTGGAGAAGGGGTAGGATTAAATAACCTTATGCTTCTTCCTACTCCTTTTCGGACATGTATAAGTAAACCAGTTTCAAAAGTTTGCGTTTTCAGGCACCCAAAACGCCATTTTTGTGTAAATGAACGGCCAAAACGCATAAAAAGTTTGATGTTTTTAGTTGAAAATGGTGTCGTGTAAACAGCCCCTAAGACAATAGACAGGAGAGCAGACGGCACAAGGAAACAGACATAAGCCATGTGCTGAAACATAACAGGACATGAACACAACTAATGAGAACACTCATAAGCCACGTTCATACATGACAACATGAAAGCATGCAGCCAATGAAAAACACAAGCCACTGGTACACAGCACAAGACAAAACAAATCATGTAAACACACGGCCGATACGAACCACGTGCTACACAGACAAAAATAAACGCGGACAGAAGAACGTACGGCCTGGGCACACTCGAAACCACACGCTCAGACAACAAGACAGAGTGCATGGAAAATGAGCGAATGCTCATCCCTTGCGCTAACTACAGAAAACAAACAAACCCTGACTATAGCATTTATTTAGTCTCAAAACTCATATAAAATAAAATCTAGGCGCGTGCACAGAATACGAGGGCAAAGAACAGTATCCGCACACAGAATGCCATCCTCGCGCAGGCGCGTTTCTGCACTGCAAGCTCTCAGAAAGTATCCATGCAAACAACACTCTCGCTCGACCATCTCTACGCTCTAGCAACTAGCTCGCTTTATCAAGTTGACTTTTGAGACTTTGGAGGCGGGGACAGTCACTGATGTCTCCGCTCATTAGATTGGTCACTTTCAACACCGATCATGACAAGACATGATGCAGGTCCAATCAATTGATGGCTGAGAGAAGAAAGATTTTCATGGGTCATCATGTTAGAACAAGTAAGTCACAAATTTAACATCATTCAGAGATCGCATTGTAATATTATTTGATGATATTGATTTCGTTTCCTGTATGCACTGCTATATTGCAAGTTAGCTACATTTTTGTTGTTAGAAAAAACTAATAGCAGAAGTTCCCAGGGAAGTTATCAGGGAACTCGAGCTGCGTGACAACGCTTTGGGAACGCCCCTGCGTGAGTGCGTCATGAAGCACGTATGAAATCAGTCCAATGGCGAGACGGAACGTCATAGGCGGGTGACGTCATCGACCAGGAAACTGTATAAGCACCCCAAAACACAAGCGCGTCAGCTTCTGAGTCTTCAGCAAGCGCTCTGTGTGTGAATATATCAGTCTGTGTCTCAAAGTGTTTACAAAAAGTAAACTAGATGAAAGATTTCTGCCCTCTCGTGCTGCACCTCCACGCCGGTGTCTTCCATTCTGGTCCAAAGACCAGTGTCATCCAGAATATTTAGCCAGCAAACATCTGTTTATTCAAATATTTTTGGGGCTAAGAATTATGGTTATGGGGCGATGCCTAAGGCTGAAGAAACGCTAGCGAGCCATCTATCTCCAGATACGGCATCGTCATTTAAGACACCGGCGTTGCCCACAAAGCCATTAAGAAATACCTCGGCTTTGGTGGGCAAAGCTTACTCGGCGGCAGGTCAAGCGGCAGCGTGCTTACATACTATGTCGATATTACAAGCATATCAAGCAGACCTATTAAAAGATATGAGTGAGGGGGATGAAATTATTGCTGACGTAATTCGAGAATTACGTCAGGCAGCAGATCTATCTCTCCGTGCCACCAAGGAGACGGCCAAATCAGTGGGCCGTTCTATGGCAGCCATGGTGGCAACGGAGAGACACTTAGGGTTGAATTTATCCAACATGAAAGAAAAGGAAAAATCTTTTCTCCTGGACGCCCCGCTTTCAACTGCTGGCCTCTTCGGTGACTCAGTGAATTCGGTCATCGAGAGGTTTCAGGAAGAGAAAAAGCAGGCGGCGGCGCTCCAGAAATCGAGTAGCTCCTCACACCGGGCGCAACAAAAACAGAGCGTCGCGTCTCGTGCTCCTCCTCAGCAATACTGGGACGAGACGCGGCGCTCACAGACGAGGTCGTCTAGGGGCAGAGCTGATCTGAGGACAGTTATTGTTGCCAAGAAGGCCTCGTCGAAGAAGAGGTCCTGATGCCAAAAGCGTCAGGATGCTGAGGGTGGTCCCCACCGAGAGGGGAAGGTGTTCGCCGCATTACACGGCGCCCGTTCTCTCTCGGTGCCCTCAGGGGCCCGTTCTACCAACCACTCCTGCGTGCTGGGGCATAAACGGTCCCAGCGAGCGCTTTCCCGAGGGACGCTCGCCCACTCTGAGGAGTGGTCTAAAGCGGTCAGACCAGTTGTTCCCTGCCGGTGCGCCGTTACAGGGCACTGTGTCTGCCACTCAAAATATTCCAGAGGCCAGTCACGAGAGACTGGTACCCTTAGTAGAATTTTTGGCAGAGTGGAAAAGCCTTCCAAATGTATCTCAATGGGTCCTGCAGACTATCGAGAATGGGTATGCGATTCAGTTCAGATCACGCCCGCCTCGCTTCAGAGGGGTTCTGCCCACAGTGGTGGGCCCCGAGCAGGCTCTGGTTATGGAACAGGAGGTGAAAACTCTTCTGTTGAAGGGGGCTATAGAACGAGTTCTTCCTCCCAGCAGCGAGTTGGGTTATTACAGCCGATATTTCATCGTTCCAAAGAAGGATGGGGGGTTACGTCCAATTTTAGATCTGCGCCTATTAAATCGCTCAGTAGGGAAGCTCAAGTTCAAGATGCTGACTCTCAAGCAGATCGTGTCACAGATCAGGTCCAAGGACTGGTTCGTCACGATAGATCTAAAGGACGCATACTTCCATATTTCCATCCTTCCTCAACACAGGAAGTTCCTGAGGTTCGCGAGGCGTACCAATATCGGGTTCTTCCGTTCGGCCTAGCACTGTCTCCCCGAAATTTCATGAAATGCATGGATGCAGCTCTGGCTCCGCTGCGACTCCAGGGCATCCGCATTTTAAATTATATCGACGATTGGTTGATTCTAGCTCAATCGGAGCATCAGGCGATTCGGCATCGAGATGTCGTGCTCGCCCATATCAAAAAGTTGGGGTTGAGGCTCAACGCCAAGAAGAGTGTGCTTTCTCCATTACAGAGGACCACTTTTCTGGGTGTGGTTTGGGATTCGACGACGATGCAGGCACGTCTGTCTCCTGCTCGTATAGCTTCGATTCTCTTAGCCTTCAAACAGGCAAACCTAGGCCAGTCACTTACTGTAAAAGAATATCAGAGAATTCTGGGTCTGATGGCAGCAGCGTCCAACGTTATACCTTGTGGCCTGCTGTACATGAGACCGCTGCAGTGGTGGCTCAGGGCCAAGGGGTTCTCCCCGAGAGGAAACCCGCTCCGCATGATCAGGGTCACGCGACGGTGTCTTCGCGCCCTGGCTATGTGGAAAGAACCTTGGTTCCTGTCCCAAGGGCATGTGTTGGGGGCTCCGTGTCATCGTGTAACACTAACGACGGATGCCTCTCTCACAGCCTGGGGGGCGATCATGAGTGGTCGCTCAGCTCAGGGTCTGTGGCAGGACCATCATCTTCAATGGCATATAAATTGTCTAGAAATGCTGGCAGTGTTTCAGGCTCTGAAACACTTCCTCCCAGACCTGAGAGGTCATCATGTTCTTGTCCGGTCAGACAACACATCGGTGGTCTCTTATATAAACCATCAGGGGGGTCTGCTTTTGCGCCCGTTATACAAGCTGGCTCGCCAGATCCTTCTATGGTCCTAGGGGAAGCTTCTTTCATTGAGGGCGATTTATATCCCGGGGTATTTAAATCAGGGGGCAGACATCCTGTCGAGGCAGGGGCCGAGGCCCGGGGAATGGAGACTCCACCCCGAGGTGGTGGAGCTCCTATGGAAACATTTCGGTCGTGCCGAGGTAGACCTATTTGAATCCAGGGAAACATCACACTGCCAACTGTGGTTTTCCCTAAGTCCTCCAGCCCCTCTGGGGTTGGACGCTATGGTACAGGAGTGGCCGAGGTCACGCCTGTACGCATTTCCCCCGATTGCTCTGCTCCCAGGAGTTCTGGAGAGGGTTCGCCGGGACGGGGTCAGTCTACTGTTGGTAGCCCCGTACTGGCCGGCCCGAGTTTGGTTTGCGGACCTAATATCTCTCCTCGACGGCTCTCCTCTGGAGATTCCGATCAGGAGGGACCTTCTCTCTCAGGCGAGTGGGTCGATACTTCACCCCGCCCAGATCTATGGAGGTTGTGGGCTTGGCCTCTGAGGGGGCCCAGCTCATAGAATCTGGTCTCTCGACTGAGGTCATGGAGACCATCCTCCACTCCAGAGCTCCGGCCACTAGGAAGTTATATGCCTTGAGGTGGAAAATGTTCACCTCTTGGTGTGGAGAACACCAGCTGGACCCAGTTAACTGCCCAGTGGGTGCAGTGGTGGAATTCCTTCAGGAGCGTTTCTCCACAGGGTTATCCCACTCCACACTGAAGGTGTATGTGGCGGCCTTATCTGCTTACCACGTCCCTTTGAGTGGAGCTTCTCTCGGGAGACACCCACTTGTAACCCGTTTCCTTCGTGGCACTCTGAGGCTGAGGCCAGCAGTTTGCACGAGGGTGCCGACCTGGGACCTGACGGTTGTTCTAGAAGGTCTCTCTCTAGCACCGTTCGAGCCTATTGAAGAAGTTTCTGAGAAATTCCTCACTCTAAAGACTGTATTTCTTCTTGCTATATCTTCATTAAAAAGAATAGGAGATATTCAAGCTTTGTCTGTCTCCCTCGTGCTTGAAACTATTTGTTTGCTTTGGACCCCCTAAGAAGGGCTGTCCAGTATCTAAGCAGAGGTTTAGCAAGTGGGTGGTCGAGGCCATCTCACTTGCCTACGAGTCCGCCGGTCAGCCTTCTCCTTTGGCTGTCCGGGCTCATTCAACCAGGAGTATGGCTGCCTCTAAGGCTATTTTGTCAGGAGTATCAATTCAGGACGTTTGCAATGCGGCAGGATGGTCCTCACCGCATACATTCGTAAAGTTTTATCATCTTGACTTCAGCTCCACTCCAGGGGCGCAGGTGCTTTCGTCCGAATGTGCGCTCTGACTTCACACGACGGACACTTGCTCGTATGGCGACGTTGGTATTAGCGTTCCCAAAGCGTTGTCACGCAGCTCGAGTTCCCTGATAGGGAACGTCTCTGGTTACGTATGTAACCCTAGTTCCCTGAAGGGAATGAGACGCTGCGTGTCTTTGCCATACTCCCAGCATGCCCGTGAGCACTTGCTTCAGTCTTATTAGAAGCTGACGCGCTTGTGTTTTGGGGTGCTTATATAGTTTCCTGGTCGATGACGTCACCCGCCTATAACGTTCCGTCTCGCCATTGGACTGATTTCATACGTGCTTCATGACGCACTCACGCAGGGGCGTTCCCAAAGCGTTGTCACGCAGCGTCTTGTTCCCTTCAGGGAACTAGGGTTACATACGTAACCAGAGACGTTTTCTGCCCTCCTTACTGAAATTTGTTAAAGCTGCTATATTTAAATAACTGGAAGATTAACCAATTACTGCATTTTGTTAATCTTCCAGTTATTTAAATTTAGTGGTTTTAGCTAAGGGGTAGCTAGCTTTAGAAATGCAGTAATTTGTTAATTGATAAAAAATTATTAGTGTACAAACCTGTGTATGCTAATCGGAAAAATGCATACATTATTTTTGTGATTGACAACTTTTAAACTGTGGTTTGTGTGTGTGTGAGACCGTGAGACATTATTAACTATACTTTGTTCTGTCTTGCAACAGCTAAGACATCACATTCTTCAAAGGCTTTTGCATAAAATAGAACTGGGATTCAACACACCACTGAATTTGGATTACTTAGAATTAATTTGTCGTCAGGCGTTGTATCTTCTGCAGGCCCTATCCAATCATGTAGAAGTACCCTCTGCTATCACCCAGGCTTTGCAAGAGCTCTTTGACCTTGTGAGGGCACAACTGGAACGTCCATCCCCATGTTTCACGGTGGAAGTTGCTGGTGGTATCACAGGGAGACCCAAAATTTTGATTGTAGAACAACGCTTGAAAGAAATGCTCCATACTCTACTTCCTGTGTCTTGCATAGCTAAACTGATGGGTGTTTTAAGAAGCACAATATTCAGACGAATGGAAGAGTACGAGCTCTCTGTCAGGAAAATGTATAGTTCCATCAGTGATGATGAATTTGACAGTTTGGTTGCTTCAATCAAGAATCATTTACCAAATGCTGGTTACAGGATGGTCAGAGGGAGACTGGAGTCAATAGGCCATAGGGTTCAGTGGAGGAGAATTGCAGCCTCCATGCATAGGATTGATTCTGTGGGCATCATCTAAAGGCTGTCAAGTCTTGACTGTGTTATATGCAAAGTTTACTCTGTACCAGGACCCTTGTCTCTGGTACATGTGGACACAAACCACAAGTTAATCAGGTTTGTATTAAAGTCAAGTTTATTTGAAGGTAATCCATCTAAAGTACTGGATGGCTACTTCATTTTGGATTGGGTAATTTTCATAATACACGTTGACTTTTTTTTTTCATTTTATATATGAATGATATTTTATACCCAATTGCTTTCTAGATACAATATTGTGATATTTGGAGTAGTGGATGGTTTCTCAAGAAAGGTAACTGGCTGCTGCTGGTTTTTAACATTTTAGTAATTCCACATGTTGAACACTGGCTATGCCAGCATAGACCTTGTGCCTTTGGTAAACATTCTTAAGAATAAAGACTTTTACATAACTTTTTAAATAACACTCATGTAATGTCCAGACCTTAAATTCATTGAAAGTCTATAGACATAAACAGAGAGAAGTAGCTCCGGCTACAATCTTCTTCCACAAGATGCATTGTATGCAGTTTTATTTATTAACCGCTTGAGTGCCAAAGTTTACCTTTAAGTAAAAGGCACACAAGAAACAATTTTTATAATAGAATTTGGTCAGTGTCCTATGCTTGCTGAGCATACTCGTGCTTCCTGAGAAGGAACCCTATCAGTTTTAACTTTGATGCCTTTTAATTGTTTGAAATGTTTCTTTTGTAGATAATGTGCTTAAATGCAGCCACAAATAACTGTGCATCAACGGCATTTCACTTCTTCCTTGAGGGAACTCAGCTGCATGGTTTACCTTCAAGGTAGTGTATTTTAGAAAGTTAAAAAGCTAGTGTAATCTATGTAGGCAAATAGACTGGGAAAATTCAAATAGTTCAATATGAGCTTCATCTTACATGGAAAAATTTAGATAAATCTGACACTTTACTTGAGATTAGTTTCCTCAAAGCAAAATGTCATTACGAAATAATTATTCAGTTTACACACTCTTCCCATTGTACACACTCATTGTCCTTGGTTGTGGGTTTATATTGGATGACATTTATTTCAATTTATCAATATTGACTACTACTTAAGGGTTGTGTTCATTAAAGTTGCTCAAAGCGATGTCACACAAGCGATGATTTTTTAGGCCCAAACCTTTTTTTGTCACATACAGCAAACATTTCCTCACTATCCGCTAGCTGCCTGTCCCCTGAACACACTGTAAAAAACCGCGGTCTCTGCAGACACCCCAGGCTCCACAAACGGCAACAAAAACAAACTGGGCTAACCCGCACCACGAAACACAACAAATTGTTCCAGCCAATAACCGACCAGAAGGATTTGGGGGTGGGATTTGGGGGGTTAGTGTGTGGATGAGGAGGAGGGAGGGTCTGGCTAGCTTCCGTTTTGTTTGACAATGCTTCGAACGTCAACAAGAAGTGACGTCACCCAACATCGCTTAGAGCACCTTTAAGTAAGGGTATCACTGGGGGGGAAAATCCCTAAGGCAAAAGATTTTCTTTAAGAGCACTTTTAACTAATCAGCGATAAGCAGGCAGACGCGATTTAGCGCGATAACTTGTAGCTGTATATTCAAGTGATCACTAATGATCGCATAAACATACAGTAAGTTGCAGTGTTGTGCCTGAATGCGTTCATTGAACGATGGTTCATGAACTCGTTCATATTTTGGGCGAACGTGAACTGAACGTACTGTATTTCTGCCTGATAAACGTTACTGTGAACTTGTTCATTTTGGTGTCTGTGAACGGCATGCTCTCTGAGTTTAACTTCGTTCAATAGGGTGCCAGATTTCTATAGAGCCTTCCAGGCGAAAACCCGGATAAAACACACTGTAAACAGGCCTTAATATGTAGCGGAAAAACACCCAATCTGGCAACACCAGCCACCAGTGTCGCACCGCCGCATGCGTAATAAAAAAAAATCATTTAAATTAAACGAGTTTTATAACAAGGTCGGTGAGGATGGGAAAAATCTTACATTTCTGTGCAAACTTTCCCCGTTGATAAAATAATAGCTGTCTGTGGTTCTATATGGGCTGTGGCCAGTGCTTGAAGTGGGGGGAAAAAAGTGCCTGTACTCTCTTGCACTGGCAAATCATGACATTTGAGATTTCTACAGTGAAAAACAAAACTTGGAGATATTGCTGGTACAACAACAATTTATTGTTATTTATTAACAACATAAATGTATTTAAACAAGTCATGTGTGCGTGTGTGTGTGTGTGTGTGTGTGTGTGTGTGTGTGTGTGTGTGTGTGTGTGTGTGTGTGTCACTATGGCAATAATTTTGAAAAATAATAGCTCGCAGCAACATATGGAAAAACAATAACTATGAACTAGTTCAAAATCTTAAGTATGAACTGAACTAGTTCATTTTAAAATATGTGAACTGAACTTTGAACTAGTTCATGTAGAAAGTGAACTTTCCCAACACTGGTAAGTTGTATCTACAGTAAAGAGTGAGATAGTGAGCAACTCTAAAAACATGGATTACACCTGTGGTGGGAGATGACTCGATGGCTCTTAATAAATATAACTAACTCTGAGAGCACATTTGAATGACTTGAATTGAAATCGAATATAGGATGACTCCTGTCCATGGTCATGTGCACACTGGCCTAACCAGACATCTGCAACTTTTACACTGTCCAGACTGCACTCTAGTCGTCCTTGACAGCTGCTGAAAAAGGTTTAAATCAACGATGAATCAGTTTTGACTGCTAAATTTTGCATTATGTTCTGCAATGTGTGCATCCGAAGGTTAAAGTCATCATTTAATTTCTTGATTAACGTTTTGACAGTGTTCACCTTGACATTTTAGTCATATTTTCTGATTCTCCTTAATTATTGCCCTATTTTGATCAATTTTCCTGGCAAATGTATTTATTTTTTATTTTATTTTATCATCGTTAATTTGTTTTAAGGAGATAAAAATGGTTGTTTCTTGATTTTTTTTGCTACCAGATTGAGTATCCAGTTAAGAGACAGCTAATCTTCGATTATTCAATCTGACTAATATCAGTATCCCAGGGTATTCCAACAGTCTGTATTGTTATTCCATGTTCATTAAAGATATGATATAAATGACTAGTATGTCTTAGCATGTTAAATGAATACATTCCAGTACACTTTTGACTATAGCAGTGACGCTACTCAGTGCTATTAGCCTATATATGTGCTATTTCACACAGGAATCTACTCGCAGAGCAACTTGAAGAATTACAGGTCCCTGGAGGCTCACATTTTTTTTACCAGTGGCTTTGTGGGAGTGGTTTTACATCACAAAATATCAGAGAGCGACAGTTATTTATTTCGTTGCGATGTGAAGCCATCTTGGAGGGTTACTGAAAAGCCCCTTCAGACCTGGGTTGCGGTGCACGGGACTGTAAAAAAAGTTCATTGTGAGGATTCACGTGATGTGGTTGACGAGAATGGCTGCTTGAGGAAGAGCTGCGCCCAACCCAGCACGATACTAACTTTGAAATTTGACAAAGAGTCCAACTTTATGTGAGTTACCGTATGAAAAGTTGAAGTTATATTTGCAACAATGCCAAACAATACCAAAAGTACGACTAATCCCCCGAGAACTGGCTCAAGTGGAACGAAGGCTAACGAAGTGGCGAATGCTAGGCAAGCTAACCTGAAGAAATCGCAGCCTCAGGTCGAGCCCGGCGCTGACGAACTGGACGTTAGTACCATCCCCGGTAATGTAGCCAAAGAGTTTGCTAAACTCACCGCACTAATCCTGGAAAAGTCCGACGCCCACGACAAGAAGCTGGAGGCTATCTGGGTGACAACAATTGCTACAGATAGTAAAATAGCTGAAATTACAAAACGCATTTCTCAAGTCGAGAGCCGTTTGGGCTTCCTCGAGGAGGCTAATGAGAGACAGCAGGTGAATCCTCCAGCCACAGTAACAGAGGTGGAAGCCCTCCGCCAAAAGCTGGACGACATTGAGTAATTTACGGTTCATCGGGTTTCCTGAGGGCAGCGAGGACGGAGACACCATGTTATTCCTCATTAAAATTCTACCGGAGATCCTAAACCTCGCCTTTCCCGGAGGACTGGAAATTGACAGAGCGCACAGGATTGGAGGATTGCGCAAGAGCTCGGGTCCGGAACATCCCTCGCCTGAAAGACCCATCATTGCCAGATTTCTCAGATTCCAGGACCGAAACCGCATCTCAGAGGCTGCACGCAAGATGGGTAAAGTTACCTGGAAGGAGCATCGTATAATGGTCTTCGCCGACTATTCCAAGTTGGTTAATGAGAAGCGCATAAAGTTCAACGAGTGTAAGAAGATGCTCCATGTAAAAAACGCACGAGATTTTCTCTCGACTACCTGGCAGTGCTCACCGTGAGATCAGCACAGGGCCCCCGCCGATTTGATGACCATAAAAAAGCCCTGGCTTACATTAATTCCCTGGGATAACTGGGCGTTGCTGCGTTTTGGTGTAATTATATTTACCGCCAGAGTATCACGGCCTTAAATAATGAGGGGCTGTCCCCCTTGCTGATATTTTTTTTTTCTGTTGGCCTCCCATTGGCCCCGGAGTGTATGAGGGTAAAGATGAATGTACAAAATTATCCATTTTTGACTGTCAAACAGACCTTTCTTCTTTTTTGTCTGAACATAAGAGGATAATATTACTGGAGGTTTACAGGCTATGGACTAATGGCGGGTCATTTGATCCTGTTTTTTTTTCTTCTCTTTTTCCCCCCTCTATGTTAGGAGGTTTAATTATTGGCGCTGAATTGTAATTTTAAAACTCCTCAAATTACTTGATTCACAAGGAGATTTGGTTAGTTTCTCCTCATGTTAAGGCTTTTTGTTTTATGTTTTTTATTTTTTCATTTATTTATTTTTTATTATTATGGTATGTGTGTGTATGGGTGTGTGTGTGTATATATATATATATATACATGTATATATTGTTTTTTTTGGTGTATGGGTGTATATATATATATATTTTTGACAAACGGACAAGTTTATCTGGTCATACGAAAAATATCACCGATCCGTTACGGTCTATATGGACAAGTGGTGGGCCGTTGGATCCTTGTTTCTGTTGGGGTATTCACCACAGTTGTTTATGTTGATCAGTTCAGGGTAGCTTTGTGTGTTATTTATTTGTTTACATTTTTATATATATATTTTTTTATTCTTTTATTTATTTATTATTATTTTTTTTTTATTATTACTTTTTTCTCGTTTCAGTCAAGAAAGGACTAAAGTGAGACTTTATTGGTGAGGCAGCCCAGGCCTTGCCCTCACAATGTTCGCCCATTATTCTTGTTTAAGCATATGGGTGTCATGGGTCATGCATTCGGTTATTTTCTTTATGCAGACTTCGGTTTAATGTGTAACTCATTGTCTAAGTTTGAATTATCTTCCTCTTTGTTATTATAATGTTAATGGTTACGCTCGTGTCGGGCAGGTAGGAGGTTGGGTGGTCGTCACTGCCTGATTCTGGGCAGGACATCAGGTGTGGGGGGTGGGTGTGGCACGGTCATAGCGGCTTCAAGTTAGAGAGTCACGGACCAAACTGAGATTAGTGTTGCGTCTGGCTTCTCAGATGCTTTTCGTTGCTTTCGTTGTATGTTTGTTTAAATTTAATGTGTTTTTTGTCTCTTATTATTTAGTGATGTTACTCATAAATAAGTCACTTTGGAAGGTACAGCAAATCTTGTATTACACTCATTTTACATTATTTCAGCTAGTAGTACAAAAGGGTTGAAGCTTATGAGCTGGAATGTCAGAGGCCTCCACAAGATAGTGAAGAAGAGGAAGGTATTAACTTTTATTAGATCAAAAAAATGTGATGTGGTATTTATGCAGGGTAATAGTGTCATTCTAGCGAATGTGTACGCTCCAAACAGAGATGATCCGGCATTTTTTGGGCTACTTGAGAAGAAGCTAAATGATTTGGGAGACTATCCAATTATCATGGGGGGTGATTTTAATGAGGTAATGGACCCTGTATTAGACCGTAGCTCTCCATCGGCCCGCACCACTAGGGCACATGCAGTGCTCAAAGATATCTCCAAAGTATCTGGTCTAATAGACATTTGGCGGCTACAAAACCCATCTTCGAGGGATTACACATTCTTCTCTTCACCACATAGCTCGTTTTCCAGAATAGATTTTTTCTTGGTATCTCATTCGCTGGTATCAGTTATGGGAGCGAGTGACATTGGTAATATAATTATTTCAGACCATAGTCCAATATTTCTCCATATTCTGTCCTTTAATAAGCCAGCTAGATCAACTAGATGGAGATTAAACTCTAGCCTTCTATTAGATGAGACCTTTAAGGAATCTCTTAGATCACAAATCAACCTCTATATAGAGACAAATCTCCCAACGGCTCCGTCAGCAGGGGTAGCATGGGAGGCTTTGAAAGCCTTTTTGAGAGGCCACATGATTCAACACTCGTCATTCAGGAAGAAGGAAAACAATACTAGGGCCCTATAATTTCCGCGATCACGGAATCGCGGACGGAATCGCGGAATTGGCCAATTAACGCGGAATCTAGTGTTAACTCGGAATTTTACAAATTTTGAATGAAATTCTGTTTTTGTGTGGGAGAAGAACGTATGTCTGGGGAAAATGTAGACCGGAGAAAGCAAATCTGGGCTACACAACCCCTCCCGTCATTTCAGCTTCAATGATGGCATCAAAACAATGAAAGCATGGCGAAGCGACTCTCCACGGCTCTCCTTTCATCGGCAAAAAAGTTAAGAAACTCGACGCTAAGCCCTCAGTACCGAGCCGAGCAGTTCGCACGTGACTTTTATGAAGTGTTTCCCACACATAATTCGTGGCGAAGAATCAACACCGGCCGCCACATATTGCGTTTCGCGTTCAGTTGCATTTCCTTTCCCTGCTCTCCCTCCGTCTCTCTGTCACTCACGCGTCTCTCTTTCTATCTCTCACTCACACACACACACACACACACACACACACACCCATCCCCTCCGTGCACACCGCGTCTGTCTATGAGGCGCCGGACTGGACAAAAGCGAAGCGACACAGCGCGAGAGAGACCGTATGAGTGTGTCCGAGAACGCGCTCGACAGTGCGCGAGAGAGAGACAGAATGTGACTTTTATTTAAACTTATATAAACTAATATAATTTATTTTATTGGACAGTTTAAAGCTCCTAACCATATTTTGTTGTTACTTGAAGTACTTAGAGTGCAGTGTTATGTTGCATCATGTAGTAGCCTATTTGTGCTGAAAAGTAAGAGTAAATGTCTGTTACCTCAATAAATTTAAGGTCATTCCTATTTTATGTGTACATTTTAATCATTAACATTAAAAGCACACTCTTTTTACGACTAAAATAACAATAAAGGGTGAAAAAAATGAATTCCCCAAAATTAAAATGGAAAAAACGGATTTTGCAAAACTTAAAACGGAAAAAACGGAATTTGGGAAAAAATAAAACGGAATTTGGAAAAAATAAAATGAATTTTATAGGGCCCTACAATACTAAGCTCCATGAGCTTGAAAAACAGATCATAACGGCAGAATCAAACTTTTAAAAAAAGATGTCCTCAGAAAATCTTACCAGGTTGACTAGACTAAAATATGATCTTAATTCAATTTTGACCCAGAGGGCAGAATTCTCTCTCTTTCGGGCAAGGCAGAAATACTTTGAGGAGGGTGACAAGGCTGGTAGACTACTTGCCAGGTACATTAAACAAAAAGAAGCAATGAGTGCTATTTCTGCTATTAGGAGGGACAATGGGACTGTCCTGACTGATCCCAAGGAGATTAATGCAGCTTTTAGAGACTTTTATGTAAAACTGTATACTTCAGAGTCGAAGGGGGACAGGGAAGACATTACATCTTTTCTGTCAACTCTTGATCTGCCGGGGTTGTCAGGGGACCAGCTTGAACGTCTTGAATCACCTGTTACTATTGAGGAGATAAGGGATGTTATTAAACACCTCCCTTCAAGTAAAGCACCAGGTTTAGATGGGTTTACGGCCGAGTTTTATAAAGCTTATGCTGAGGAACTTGCACCATTACTCTTAGACACCTATAATGAAGCTCTCGAGAAGGGTAAACTCCCTCCTTCATTATCTGAGGCCATTATCACTCTTATCTTGAAGGAAGGTAAAGACCCCTTAGACTGTAAAAATTTTAGGCCTATTAGTCTGACCTCCTGTGACAGTAAAATACTAAAATACTAAAAAAAATACTAAAATCTAAAATTCTAGCCAACCGTCTGGACAAGGTTATAACCTCCTTGATCCATCCTGACCAGGTTGGCTTTATACGTTCGCGCTCCTCGGCTGACAACATCAGAAGACTTCTTGATATTATGTGGGCCACTCAGGATAACGCCTCTCCCATGGCTGCTATCTCGTTGGACGCCGAAAAGGCGTTTGACAGGGTGGAGTGGCATTATCTGCTCTCCACCCTGGAATGTTTTGGCTTCGGCAAAAAGTTCATAGCTTGGATTAGGCTCATATACACTCACCCCTCAGCGTCAGTGCTTACTAATGGTATCATCTCCCTCCCATTTGTACTAGAAAGGGGCACGAGGCAGGGAGACCCTCTCTCTCCTCTACTTTTTGCAGTTGCACTTGAACCGTTTGCGGTTGCTATACGTAAAGAACCTGCATTTCCAGGTATACAAATCGTTGACAAATGTCATAAATTGATGATGTACGCAGACGATATCCTTTTGTTTGTCACAGATCCCGAACATTCTCTTGCATCACTATTTAAAATTATTGACAAATTCTCATCCAATTCGGGTTATAAAGTCAACTGGACAAAATCTGAGGCTCTTCCTCTCACACCATATTGTCCCAAATCCCTCTTCCATTCAGGCACTTTTGCCTGGCCTAAGAAAGGCATTAAATATCTTGGTTTAACATTCCCCCCCATATTGACAGATCTGATTAAAACAAATTTTGACCCACTACTGGACAAACTGAGGGCTGATATAGAGCGGTGGTCTCCAGTGTATCTCTCTATGTGGGGAAAGGCAAACATCATTAAAATGATTTGTGCTCCAAAATTCAACTACTTGCTACAGGCTATCCCAGTCCGAATTCCTTTGCGCTATTTCAAACAATTCGATCAACTTTGTAATACATTTTTATTGAATAACAAACGCCCCAGGATGAACCTCTGTAAGTTGCAGAGGCCAATGGACAAAGGAGGATTAGGTGTGCCCAACTTTCTCTTTTACCATTATGCGTTTACCATTAGGCATATGGCACAGTGGTCTTTACCCCCGGAGAGAGCCCCCCCGTGGTTCCACCTCGAAAGTGCGGTGTCCTCCCCTCTCACACCCATAGCATGTATCACAGCTAAATTAGCCCAACAGAATCAGTCACATCCCATTATGTCCCACATTCAATGGGTCTGGAAGAGAGTAGCTAAGATCTTTAAATTTGATCCGTATCTGCACCAGGCTGCCGGGATCTGGCAAAATCCCAAGCTCTGTATAAATAAATCTCCCTTCCTTTGGAAGTTTTGGTTGCAAAAAGGTATTAGGGTGCTCGGAGACTTGTACCATGATGGGACATTAAAATCCTTTGAGGCACTTAGACAGGAATTTGACTTACCACGTAATCAACAATGGAAGTATTTTCAGTTAAGACACCTCCTGGTGCAGGTCTTCGGCTCTCCTTCAGTAGTCCCACCGAGTGGTGACTTGTTGGAGAAGGTTCTAACAATTTATGGCCGCGGCCATGAAGCCTCTGCCTACTACGCTATGATCCTTGCGGCATCGGACTCTAATATACTGTCCCTTAAAATGACATGGGAAACTAACCTAAAGGTGTCATTCACGGATGCAGAATGGGGCAGAATTCTTGGAAATGGGAAAAAAATGTCAAGGGAATTGCAAACACGACTTATCCAATTCAAAATATTGAATAGAATCTATTGGACACCATCCAGGCTGCATAAGGTTGGTTTGGTTGATAACTCGGAATGCTGGAGGTGTCGGGACAAAAATGGTACCCTAGTACACATGCTCTGGAGTTGCCCAAAAATTCAGGCATTTTGGTCTTCCCTACATGCAATCGTAGAGAAAATTGTCGACCAGAATATCCCGTTCACCCCTAGTCTGTTTATTTTGGGGGACCCCTCTGCATTAAGTGACCTGACCCCTCCACTCTCTAACTGGACCCAGACTGTCCTCATGCTAGGCCGGAAACTTTTGGTCAAAGAATGGAAAGCCCCCTCTGCACCAGCACTGGATTTGTGGCACGTCGCTCTGGGTCAGCTGGCTGCCCTTGAACAACTGTCCTATAGGTTGCTTGATAAAGTGGAGGAGTACAACTTGAAATGGGGAAAGTATCATTCGTACACCTTGGAGGTTTAATGGCATTCCGGCTCAAAAACATAGCACTGAACTAGAAAACATGACTGAGGGATACATTTTGATAGATTAAGGTACCTACATTTAGGCAAGGCTGTAACTCAAGGGCTAGGTGCATCACGGTCCTTTTTTTCTTTTTTTTTTTTCTCCTTAAATAATAATAATTTAGAGTGTAGTTTTTGTCTATGGATGTGCTATATCTTCCTGTCATTCTATTTTGTTGTATGAGCACTGCTTCAATTTTCAGATGGATATGTGTGTGTGTGTTTAAATTTTCTGAAAAACCAATAAATTGTCAATCATTAAAAAAGTTAATTGTGACTGCATGGCAGGGTAAGTGCTATAGCCTATCTGGAGTGCATATGAATATTAAGTTTTATATGTTTTATACATTGTATTTCCATAACTGCTGTTTATGTTTTTCTTTAAGTGTGGGTGAGACATGTTCCCATGTGACTGCTGTTTTTTTTTATCGGAGTCTTGTATTAGGATGGGGTTTAATAAAGTCCCATGCACAAGCAAAGCCTGCAAAAATATTAGCCTGCACTTGTAGCAGAAACAACTTTTTACTCTGAGCAAACATCAGCAGGAGTAAAAAGGAAAAGAAAACCCCCAATCCCAAAAGCCTCTACTTCACAGCAGCTGCAAATTCTGAACATGCTAGCGGACAAATCACCACATGCAGTGGTTCTGAACAGTTTTAATGCTTTTGCCACAACATCCAAGAAGCCATGGTGTTTCAGCCTGCATGAAGTGAGTGAAGAGGAGGTGGAAAAGGTGGAAAGAGCGACCATCAGCCAGGCATCTTGTGTCCAGTGGCATCAGGAGCGTGTGGGTGCATTACAGGTCCATAGCACACCGTGTCTTGACTGCTGCTAATCCAGCCAGGTCGTTAATCAATGACATATGCCAACAAAGACAAAGGCCTATTATGAAGCCATGGATCCAGTGGGATAGACACCATGAGCAAGATGTCATCAACATGTACTGCTATGTTCTTGGAGTCGGAAGACTCATAGCAACACATCATCGACCATATACATCTATTCACCAGTAGACAAACCACACACAAACCTTGACATCAGGAAAGCTGGCTTCCGAATTTGCCAGGCCATGCCATTCATGGGTGTCTCATGTGATGGTTATGTGTACTGTGAGTGTTGAGGTGAGGGTGTTCAAGAAGTCAGGTGCCCCTACAGATGGGGGCGACAAACTTCTAGCGGATGGCAGCAGTGGCTTGAAGATAACCGAGGGCACCTGGAAAGCCTGACACATTTGAAGAGGGACCATGCATATTTCACACATGTGAGTGTTTATATTTTTCTCTACATACAGCTAAGCAGTGCATCAAGATTTGGTTTAATAATCCAACATCTAGAAGATTACGTTGTAATCAAAAACAAATTTAAGCAGCACAACTGTTTCCAACATTGATAATAATTGAGTATCAAATAAGCATATTAGAATGATTTCTGAAGGACAATGTGACACTGAAGACTGGAATAATAATAACAATTCAGCTTTGATAACAGAAATAAAATTATATTTTTTAAATATTTTTGATTAAAAAAGAAAACCATTATTTTAAATTGAAATAATATTTCACAATGTTACTGTTTTTTCTATGTTGTTTTAATCAAATAAATGCAGGCTTGGTGAGCATGAGACTTTTTTCAAAAACAAAACATATTAATATTTTCAAACTGTTGGCTTTGTTTCTTAGGTCCAGTCAGATGCAGATGTTTGTCACACAACGGGCCTATGCTGATTTCATCACATGGACTCCTCAGGCTTGTCTGATATTCAGGGTTACAAGAGATGATGAGTTCATCAGTAATGCAGTCAGTGCAATAAAAAGGTTTTGGTCATTCCATATTTCCCCTAAACTTCAGGAGCTGAAACATGCACAGGTAGGTGGTTTTATTTTGTAGCCGATTGTAAAAATGGCAACAAATTAGTCATTATGACTGTAAGTCACATATTTTATTTGTTTTGAATTATCAAAAATGTAACATTTAACTGAAATTTCTAAATTAAATGTTTATATATATTCAACATTGTGGGCTCACAGCATATGTCATGGTGCCATAAGCAATACTAGGCGATTTCTAAGCCAAGCCAGCTTTGACCCCAGGAATAAATTACACTTTACTATATACATAGAAAAAAGCTGTTTTAGATTATAATAATATTTCACAATATTACTAACATATCACTATTACTAAATATATCACAATATTATTAATATTAGTTTTTTTTGTGTGTGTGTGTGTGTGTGTGTGTGTGTGTGTGTGTGTGTGTGTGTGTGTGTGTGTGTGTGTGTGTGTGTGTGTGTGTGTGTGTGTGTGTGTGTGTGTGTGTGTGTTTTTTAATCAAATAAATTCAGCCTTGGTGAGCAGAAGAGACTTTTTCTAAAAACATTAAAAATAAAAATCTTACAGATCCAAAACATTTGATTGGTAGTGTATATACATATTAACCCTCAGGGGTCTGAGGGATTTTCTGGGTCCTGGAGGTGTTCTGACATGCTCTGACATTTGTGCTTTTTTCAGTTATTTATAAACATGTTAATGGCAAAGGTGTAAATTCACTCTATATAGCACAAACGGGGCTACCGTAATATGTGAGCAACATGTATGTACATGTTTGTATTTTTGAGAGAATATTGTTTATGCATGGTTATTGAAAAAACTAAAACTTAAAGTGTCTGAAATAAGGCCACAAAACACATACTAAATATGTGTCCACAAGACTTTTGACTAATGGAAGTTGTCGCCTAGAGTTTTTGCTTCAAAATGATCTGAAAATCATCCTGCCTAATCATTCACATAACACAATAGATTGATTAAAATTGTGAAAAACATTTTTTTGTTTGCCAAGGCAATATGCGAATGGGCGTCAACTGCCCAACCCCCTTGTGAATAATTAGTTGGTTCACACCTGAGAAGACAAAGACCCTGCATAGTAATGAGCCTTTCAGTCAGGTGTGAGAAAGAATGCAAGGACCCCAAAGAATGCAAGGACAATATATATATATATATATATATATATATATATATATATATATACATACACACACACACACACACACACACACACACACATATATATATATTATATATAAAAGCTAAATATAAATGAAAGTCAAAAGCACATTTTTAGTCATACCTTGCTCTAAGCAAATCAAATGTGAGTGAAATAAATAAATAATCAGTCAGCTATAAACAAAGCAATTGTGAGCGATAAACAAAAGTAAAGGCAGGTATCTCACAGTAAATGCTTATGCCCCGTTGATGTGGGCTCTAAGCAAATAAAATGCTGCGTGTATAGTACCGGTGAAAAGTTTGGACACATTACTATTTTTAATATAAAAAAAAAAAAAAACATTTGCGAGTATCTATGGCCCATATAGACCACACGCATTTAGGGTTAGGCTACACAATGAACGGATAGGCTACACAATGAACGGAACGAACGACACATCACTAACTTACATTTGAAACATTTACATCGGTATTCACAAACAAGTATTTACGCATGATAAAGTGTCATAGGCTAACCAAAACTGAACATTTATATAGAAAATATATTGTATTTAGACAGTATCACATATTTTACCGGAGTCTGAAATATATTTCTCTCAATCACATTACCTAGCAGTTATTCGCGAACAAAATGCATTACACATAAGGCAGTAGGCTATTTAGAATGATAATCAGTGTCATAAACTAATCAAAACTGAGTGAAATATATGTAGGCTGATATACAAATATGTTTAGAGAATATCACATTTAAAAAGTTTACATGAGCATACACGAATGTTAGGGATATTGTGAGGCAATATTTCCTATGTCAAAAGCTAGCCAAAACTAGGCAAAATATAGTCTGAAAATTCATTTGAGCTCTATGATCAGAAAAGGAATTATATAACACTAAACAACTTACTCCGAACCAGTGGCGGATCTAGAAAATTTTACATGGGGGGGCAAAGGGGTGGCAAGAGGTCTTGGCAGGGTGGCAGGGGTAGACGGTGGGAATCCCTATGTGAATTGCTTTAACAAAACAAACACAAAAACACAGTAGTTATTGTTTAATCATGCCCTTACACACTACAAAGGTTTTTAATTCACAACAGGAATAAGCCCAGTGCAGTGTTCAAACAAAACAAAACAAAACAGTGCATCTTTTAAAAAGTAAAAGTATAAAAAGCTAAATGAAAATATTAAAAAAAGTACAATAATTGTGTCCAAGGACTTTTAGCCTTAATGGTTAGGCTCCAGCTACTTTCTTCAACTACTCTTGCCTGCAAAAGTCAATATGTGAAAACCTCTGGTTATCCTTGTATTACATTACACTGTAGGGCCATGTAGCTAATAATAGCCTATATAACAAATATAAAATCAGAAAGATTTATCACATGCACACACACCAGTTATGTTTAGACTACTTAATATAATAATCCTAATTGTATTTGTTATTTCCAGAGCCGGACAGTAACGGAGTACATTTACTTGAGTACAGTACTTGAGTACAATTTTGAGGGATCTGTACTTTACTCGAGTATCATTTTTGGGGATTACTCATGACTTTACTCAAGTACATTTGAGAGGCAAATATTGTACTCTTTACTCCACTACATTTCTATCCATAACCATGAGTACCCGTTACTTCTAAAAAAAAAAAAAAGGAAAAAAAAAATCTCGGAAACCCTCAATTTGTTGTTTCCCTCTCAAACGTGATTGGATTGTGCAGGCGCCACTGATTGGGACAGCCTATCAGCAAATCACCTTCACCTTCAGCTCTGAACTGACGCCAAAGTAAACTCCATGGTCAGATTTATGTGGGTTCAAATGTGGGTGCAAAAAATCCATTAAAACTCTAGCAGAGGTTTGTCAGAGTGTTGCCATTGTGCATTGCCTTGTGGGCAAGTGAGAAATGTTAAATAAAGCAACATGGTAAAAAGATGAAAATGACTTGAATTAACTTTCAATTCCTTTTAGATTATCAAAGGTATTAACATTAACATTTTTCATAACTCCATGTAGGACGTTTCTGTACATAAATGTAAGCACGGTTCGCGTACCTACCCCGAAGTGATAAAATAAAATTCTGTATCAAATTTATAGGCAAAGACAAGTAGTTTTAGGCATGGTTTGTAGGGAATTACAAACCTGCGCACATATATTTGAACACACATAACTATAGAATCAATTCTTAATGCGCATGTGAACGCCTTCAGCGTCCATCACAGGTTCAGTTTAAAGTCTGTTTAGAGAGAACGGTGTCGTCTTAGCGGCCCCTAATTTAATAACAAATGATCATTTCGACGGAAGTGAATCAATCAAAACTAACTTTAGCTGGAAAATAACATTATTCAAGAACCGCTATAAAACCAAACCAATCTCTGTTACCTTAAATTATATGTTTATCTCTGAAAAGCCGCTTTGAAACAATTTACATTGTTAAAAGCGCTATATAAATGAAGATGACTTGACTTGACACTGTGGCAGTAGTAATGCAATATTTAGAAAATTTACTCTTGTACTCTTGATACTCAAGTACTTTTAAAAACAAGTACTTCAGTAGCCTACTTTTACTTAAGTAGACATCTGACTGTAGTACTTTTACTTGTACTTGAGTAAAATTCAGCAAGGGGTATCTGTACTTTTACTCAAGTAACGAAGCTGTGTACTCTGTCCGCCTCTGGTTATTTCCCCAGTTGTAACCTGGTTTCATTGCTGTGATATCTGAGAGGAATTGGATTTGCTTAGCTAATCAAATGATCGATCTCCTAACTGGCACTGTATTGTGTGTTGTAACGCCGTCGGCGTAACGGCGACCATCAGTAAACGTTATGGATACAAACAATTTATATTTTTTATTAAGCTGTTCTTGTCTTTACTAAAATCAAAATTAGGCTAATCAAAGTGAAGAGTGCTCTTACAAATCACGAGGGAGCGATTTGACCGCTGATTTTGGCTAACGTAATAGACTCGCTGTTTTTGCTGATGCTGAATCGTCTTTAGCATGTATACATTCATTACAAATGTAACTTTAAGTTAAACGTGTGTTTAACTACACCTGGGGAAACTCACTTCACCTTCAGAGGCTCTGGGGCAGCTCAGTCTCTCCAGTCGGGTTGCAGGGCCACCGCACCGCAGCAGACTCGCTGTGTGTGTGTGTGTGTGTGTGTGTGTGTGAGCCAGACTGAGCGAACGGCGCTCTACATTTGAATCAGGGACGTACTAAGTATTTGAGGGGGAGGGGGAAGGGGCTTTAATAAAAATTAAATTGTTCACTTTTGGTAAATGTATCGTTTAGTTCACTGTTTTGAGAAGCTTGCGGGTTGTTTTTACAGGTACAGTTTTTGGATCATCAAAGTTAGGGGGTCAGCTGGGGGGGCAAGGCTCTAGAGTGGGGGGGCACCTGCCCCCCCTTGCCCCCCTGTAGATCCGCCCCTGCTCCGAACTATCCTCGGCGAGATCAATTTGTTCTTGAAAATGCAGCCGTTCGTCGTCCGAGTCGCAATCTTCCTCTGAAGAAAAGGTGAATTCTTCATCGCTGTCCAGAATCATCTGAAGGGCCTCTTTGTCGGAGTAGCGTGCTGCCATCATCAAAACGCGATGAACTATCAGTGAATCTGATAAAGAAACTTTCTGTTTTTATGGCATTGATCGGGGGGCGTGCCGCGTGTGCTATGCATAGATCGCCTATTTACCATGTGAAAAGCTCTGAGGGCGCGGCGGTCTCAGCTCATTAAAGATAATGAAGGGAGAACGAACAAACTGTACCTCTCCTTGGTTTCAAACGGATTACATAAACTGGAAATATTTATTTTTTCAGTAAATTGCTTCATTTAAAAGAAGAGAATTTCAGCTTCATAAAGAGAAATCTCTCGTATCTCTGTGACAAGTATTGACAGAGTTACAGTTCATTTTTCGGACGCGTTTCATAATGGACCTCACCGACAAAACGCACATCATGTTTATTTTTCTTTATTTGACGAAAAGCACAACAGTTTGTTTTTATTGTGAGTACCCACAAAAAAAAAGACACTTAACAGGATCTAATAATGTACAGCACTTATATGTAAGATCAAAATCGACAGAGTAATTTGAGTCTCTTTTGCACTGATAAGGAAAAAAAGTGAGCTGGTATCGCACATTGGTTATATGTAACGCATACTTTAACACCTTGTTACAGTATAAACAACTATGTAAAACTTATTCAAATTTATTTATTCAAAAAAAAGTGCGCTTGTAAAACGTGCAACACAGACCATGTAAACATATGTACATGTTGCCAAGGAGGCAGAACACAGTCCAGCTGGTAGCAGTGCAGATAGTAGATCAAGCAGAAGAGGCAGGGTGATAGGGTGTGCATCAATAGACCAGCACTGAAGTAAATCACTGACCTATGGACAGACATTCAAAAGCTGCTACAGTCAGAATGCAACAATCAGTTCCTGTGTAAAAAAAGTTGTATTTTGAAAATAACAATGTATTTTGCTTTGAGGAATAGACACTTAAACAATGTTCAGGTATTTGCAGAATTTTTTTTTGGTAAACATTGCAGCATAGTGTGCATTGATTATTACGTCGAAGACATTTACAGTATCATTTTATTCTGGAGAGTGATGGAGAGGCAACATTAATGTTAATGTTTTACTTGTATTTAACCCTCAGGTATTTCTTACGTATTGGCCACACTCATACTCATTGTTGGTCTAATATGACCATACACATTAAAGGGGTCATATGATGTGATTTCATGTTTTCCTTTTTCTTTAGTGTGTTATGTAGCTGTTTGTGCATGTGTAAGATCTGCAGAGTTAGAAAAAAGAAAGAAGGCGTAACTTTTATTCTCGCCGTATTATTGTTGCTGCCGACCCCGAGAACTGAGAAGATGACACAGATGAGTCTCGATGTAGTGTTTAAAATGGTTCTAAAGTGTGCATTTCCTGGCTCTCCGAATCGTGAGAAACCAACGAGAAAACGTAAAAGTGCCTTACCAATCCTGCAAAATGAATGGCTAACCTTTCACTCTTTCCCATCAAATGATCGTGAGCGTCATCTTCTCAGTTCTCTCGTGAACTCACTCATAGGCCCACACAGAAGAAAATTAAGAGTTGAATAAAGTCGTTATTTGGGGGGGGGTTTTGCGCACTAAAAGTATTCTAGTCGCTTGATAAACTTAAGATTGAGCCACTGTAGTCACTTGAACTATTTTAACGATGTCTTTACTAACTTTTCTGGGCTGGCAGATGAAATTCTCTTGCAGCCTATGACGGAGTGAGTCAGCTCTCAGATTTCATCACAAATATCTTAATTTGTGTTCTGTAGATGAACGAAAGTCTTACGGGGTTGGAACAACATGAGAGTGAGTATAGAGCAGTATAGCGCTTGCTTGTCATTTCTACTATCACAAATGCAGACATAGTTTTATGTTTACATAGTGTTCTCACACCCATAGCCCGGCGTGACGCGTAAAAGGCCAGTATAAGTCATTATAATCAGCAATTACATCCCCAATGAAATAAAACCTTACTAATCTGATACGATCTGGTCCAGTCTAGCTGGCAAAGTTGATCGATCAGCTTAGTCGTCTGCATTTTACGGATCAGATTCGGGCTCGAATTGATAAGTTAGTGCTGACATTATCACCTGTCATTGGGAACGTCTACGGTTACGTATGTAACCCTCGTTCCCTGAGTAGGGAACGGAGACGTTACGTCGGATGGCGACGAATGGGGTTTCGCTTAGAAAGCCTATCAACTTCGAGTATTACAAAACGAGCCAATGGCAAAGAAATGCCATGGGTCTGCGGAATTTGCATGACGTAACTCCGCCCCACCTCGTGGGTATAAAAGGAGGAAGTCCGCAACAGTAGTTTATGTTTCTTTGCTGAGGAGCCAAGACTGAGCTCAGGCGATCCCCGCGGTACAGCGGAAGTGGCAGGCAGACGTAACGTCTCCGTTCCCTACTCAGGGAACGAGGGTTACATACGTAACCGTAGACGTTCCCTTTCGTTGTCACTCCGAGTTACGTCGGATGACGACGAATGGGGTTACCAGTCTAATCACGCCACCTTCTCAGCTGTCTTCCAGTGCCCTGCGTAAATCGAGATCCCTGTCATAGACTGGACGAAGGGCTCCATTTAACACAGGAATACCAAGGTACCCTGGGAAGCATATCCCAAGCTAGGGGAAGTATGCAATTAATGCCAACCCAGAGGGGGGGGGACTTAGAGAATACACATATGACCCGAAGGATGCATATGGGGAACTCTGGGGTGTCCAGCCGCAGGTGGAATGTTTCAACCCCAGGGGTGGCAAGGTGGCTTGCCGAGGGAAAGACACATGCTCAGAGAGGCTTACAGTGGAAATACACATGTGGGGGTCGCTCAGGGGAGGGACCATGCACACGGGAGGCACCTAGCCGACGCGCAGGCAAGAGACACTGGCGCCGACGTCAGGAGTGCTGGAGGAGCTCAGGGCTTTCGGAAAAGCTACCTGAGGAGAAAATCGCACGTATCCAGTCCGTGGAGTGGAATGGCGAGCAAGCGAAGACACCTGAGCGGGTCCGGTACTAGCTAGTTGAAGCGAGTACATGAGAGGACACTGGCTCCACTCGGAGATTACAGAATCTGGCGAATGTGTCAGGTGTCGCCCAGCCTGCAGCTCTGCAGATGTCTGTTAGCGAGGCGCCATGCGCTAGAGCCCAAGAGGATGCCACACTCCGGGTGGAGTGGGCCGTCACACCAAGGGGGCACGGTCGACCTTGCTGCTGGTATGCCAAAGCAATGCTGTCCACTATCCAGTGAGACAACCCTTGCTTGGAGAGAGCCTTTCCCTTCAGCTTCCCACCATAACAGACAAAGAGCTGGTCTGAGGTCCTGAAACACTGCGTCCTGTCTACATAGGCGCGAAGAGCGCGTACTGGACAGAGCAGTGCCAAGGCTGGGTCTGCCTCCTCCGGGGGCAGCGCTTGCAGGTTCACCACCTGGTCCCGAAAGGGAGTGGTAGGAACCTTGGGCACATATCCGGGCCGGGGTCTCGGGATCACGTGAGAGAAGGCCGGTCCGAATTCCAGGCACGCTTCGTCGACGGAGAATGCATGCAGGTCCCCTACCCTCTAGATGGAGGCCAATGCAACCAGGAGCGCTGTCTTCATTGACAGGAACTTAAGCTCGACTGATTGCAGAGGCTCAAAGGGAGCACTCTTCAGGGCAGTTAGAACCACTGAGAGGTCCCAAGAGGGAACGAGAGGAGGGCGAGGAGGATTTAGTCTCCTCGCTCCTCTCAGGAACCTGATGACCAGGTCGTGCTTCCCTACCGACTTACCTTCGACGGGGTCATGATGTGCGGCAATGGCGGCAACATAGACCCTAAGGGTGGAGGGAGACAGCCTTCGCTCCAACCCTTGCTGAAGGAAGGAAAGCACAACGCTGATCGAGCATCTCCGGGGGTCTTCTCGGTGAGAAGAGCACCAGTCGACGAAGAGGTTCCACTTCAACGCATAGGCGTGTCTCGTGGACGACGCTCTAGCGGAAGTGATGGTAGCCGCCACCGCTGGTGGAAGGGTACTCAAACCTACCTCGAGCCATCCAGGAGCCACACGTGGAGGCTCCAGAGATCGGGGCGAGGGTGCCACAGGGTGCCCCGTCCCTGAGAAAGCAGGTCCTTCCTCAGAGGAATGGGCCAGGGAGGTGCTGTCGCGAGGAGTACAAGTTCGGGGAACCAGGTCCGGTTGGGCCAATACGGCGCGACCAGAATGACCTGCTCCTCGTCCTCCCTGACCTTGCGCAAGGTCTGCGCAAGAAGGCTCACTGGGGGAAACGCATATTTGCGGCCCGGCGACCAGCTGTGCGCCAGTGCATCCGTGCCGAGCGTGCCCTCGGTCAGGGAAAAATACAGGGCGCAGTGGGTCGAGTCGTGAGAGGCAAACAGATCTATCTGTGCGTCCCCGAACTGGTCCCAAATCAGCTGAACCGACTGGGGATGGAGTCGCCATTCTCCAGGGAGGGGCTGAAGCCGTGAGAGCTCGTCGGCTGCACAGTTCAGCGCTCCGGGAATGAAAATAGCTCGAAGCGACCTCAGATGCTTCTGACTCCATAGGAGGAGGTGGCGGGCGAGTTGTGACATACGGCGGGAGCGTAGAACACCTTGATGGTTGATGTACGCAACAGTCGCGGTATTGTCTGAATGGACTAGTACGTGTTGACCCAGGAGCAACGCCCGGAAGCGGTGCAGGGCAAGGCGTACTGCCAACAACTCGAGGCAATTGACATGCCAAAGCCGCTGGGGTCCTGTCCAGGAGCCCGCAGCAGCATGTCCATTGCACATGGCGCCCCAGCCCTTGGCGGAGGCATCTGTCGAGACAACAACATGCCGGGAAGCTCGTTCCAGGGGGACACCCGCCCTGAGAAAACTGAGGTTCGACCACGGGGTGAAAAACTGACGGCAGGTCGGAGTAACTGGTACTCGGAGCGTGCCTTGTTGCCATGCCCACCTCGGGACTCGGTCGCGAAGCCAAAGCTGAAGCGGTCTCATATGAAGCAATCCGAGCGGCGTGACCGCGGCTGCAGATGCAATATGCCCCAGGAGCCTCTGAAAATGTTTCAGTGGAACCGCACTCTTGCTCTTGAGTTGTCTCAGGCAAGTCAGCAGTGACTGCCCGCGCTCGCTCATAAGCTGCGCGGACATGGCGACCGAGTCGATGTCCATACCGAGAAAAGAGATCCTCTGCACGGGGCAAAGTTTGCTCTTCTCCCAGTTGACCCGAAGGCCCAGACGAGCTAGGTGCCGGAGCACTAGGTCCCTGTGTTCGCAAACCTGATCTCGAGAGTGAGCTAGGATCAGCCAGTCGTCGATATAACTCAGGATGCGAACCCCGTGTTCCCGAAGGGGAACAAGGGCAGCCTCGACGACCTTCATGAAGATGCGAGGAGATAGGGCCAGCCCGAAAGGGAGGACCGCGTACTGGTATGCCTGCCCCTCGAATGCAAACCGTAGGAACAGTCTGTGGCGAGGAAGAATGGAGACATGGAAGTAGGCGTCCTTCAGGTTGATCGCTGCAAACCAATCCTGGGGCCGCACGCATTCGAAAACGCGTTTGGCGGTGAGCATCTTGAACGGCAGCCTGTGAAGGGAGCGGTTCAGCACGGGCAAGTCCAGGATTGGCCGTAACCCACCGGTTTTCTTGGGAACAAAGAAGTAAGGGCTGTAGAAACCGGCTGCAGGGACAGTCTCGATTGCACCCTTCGCCAGCAGGGTGGCAATCTCTGCTCTCATGATGGGGGCATTGCCGAGCCTGACGGTACGCACGATCCAGCGGGACAGACGGGGAAGCTCTAACCAGGCTCCCAGGAACTGAACCAGCGGGATCATGCGGGCGACAGGCGTCCCCCCGGAGGGGCAGCGAAGCGGAGTAACTGGCCCGGACGTGGACGGCATAGCGGCCCGGTGTGGGGGCACAGTTAGCACCGCGCCCTGGCAGAGGGGGCCAGGGGAGGACCAGGTTGGTCGTCCCGCGGGGGCCTGCTCTGCCAGGGGTCTGGCGACAGAGGGGGACAGGGGCGAAGCGGTCCGTGGACGGCACGCCGTGTCAACCACCTCTGGGACAGAGGGGGACGAGGAGAGCACGGCTTGTGGGCGGCACTCTGTGTCGTCCGCGAACTCTGTGTGCTCAGAGACGGGAGAGTCAGTTCTTGGAGAATAAGGATTCTTCCCCGGCCCTCCACCGGGGAAAGGAGTGGTCCTGCTACCAACTCCTGGAAAGAACTGAGTCCCATCTCTGGGGAGCCCCTCAAGAGCGCCGCCTAACCCGGCGTGTAGCGGGGGGCGGGGCTGGAGAGGGCTGTGGCGTCCGGCCACGGCCTCCAGAGCCGGCCCGGGTGAACGGGCGGGGTGGGAGCCGCGGGGGGGCGCCCTCGGCGGTGGGCAGATCGAGGGACCTGAGCGGACGGCGGGGCCGTCGGGACAGAGTCAACCTCAGCCTGCTCCATCCCCGAGGAGCCCGTCTCAGAAGCGCCGCTTAACACGGCGTGTAGCGGGGGGCGGGGCTGGAGAGGGCTGTGGCGTCCGGCCATGGCCTCCAGAGCCGGCCCGGATGAAGGGGCGGGGTGGGAGCCGCGGGGGGGCGCCCTCGGCGGTGGGCAAACCGAGGGACCTGAGCGGACGGCGGGGCCGTCGGGACAGAGTCAACCTCAGCCTGCTCCATCCCCGAGGAGCCCGTCTCAGGAGCGCCGCTTAACCCGGTGTGTAGCGGGGGGCGGGGCTAGAGAGGGATCTGAGCGGACGGCGGGGCCGTCGGGACAGAATCAACGTCAGTCTGCTCATGGGCGGCTGAGAGCTGTTGGGCCAGCCCTCAACCGCACCGCCGAAGAGGCCGACCTGGGATATGGGAATGTCGGACAGACGGGTCCGCGCGACATCCAGCACATCAAACAGGTACAGCCACAGAATGGTGAGCATCACCTTACCCAGGGAGCGTACGGCCACTTTCGGTGGCGCGCAGCTCAGTGAAGAGCCCTGGGTCAGTCCCGCCCTCGTGCAGGTCCATGAGCATCTGGGTCAGGTAGACCAGCAGAATGACCATGGCATGCAGTGAGGCGGCCGCCAGTCCCGTGGCGCTATAGGATCTCGCCACAAGCGTAGACGAAAAACTACAGGTCACGGACGGGTGCTTAGGATTGCGCCGAGAAGAAGCACTCTGAGGACACAAAGCATCGCAACAGAGCGTTCAGCCAGGGGAACCCCAATGTACCCACGGGCAGCGGCCCCAACGAGGGGAGGAAAGGCGGATGAGTTCAGAGAGCGGTCCCTGATCTCATCATGCACGTCCGGGAAGAATGGTATTGGGGTTGCCGTGGACGAGGGTCGGCGGCCTTATCAAAAACCAATCGTCCTGGGAAAGCATGGCCGTCATCTCCGGATCAGACTCGACGAGTCGTCACTTCCAGGAAAATCAAACCCACCTAGTGAAGCTGCTACAAACATAATATCATCCTCTGTAGTTTCAAATGAAACACACGGGCCACCAGAGGGTAGACCCGTGGGAATCACCTGTTCACTAGCGGGCACCGTCATTGAAGAGGGGGGCTGGGGTCGCGGACACATAGTCGGCGCCTTGTTCCAGACCGAAACCCTCAGGTCACCCTGGCCACCAGCCGAAGATCGGGGGGTGGATGAGGGGACTCTCACTCATGTGAGTTCACCGAGTCTCGACCTTAATGACGCAATGATCATGTTTCCATGGAGAAAACATGAGTCATCCACGAGCGCTGCTCTAGCATGATCAAGCCCAAACATACTAGACAACGCTCGTGCCCATAAGAGTCCGATACCAAGCTGCCGCACCATTCATTTTTTTTTTTTTTTAAATGCACGGGCGAGCCGTCTTTAAAAAGACGTGCCGCGTGCGAACTCTTTTAGTGAGAGAAAACTCAAGTGTTGAAGCACCCGGGGAGACACGCACCGACTGGCAGACCACTGCAACAGATCAGCAGGAAGCACGCGCTCGCCGTAGATCGCCGTCACACCAACACTCGAGGTACTCGTTTGTAAAGCTGACTATTCAGAGATGGCTTGTGGAGAGAAGAATACACTTGGCTCCGAAGCGAAAACATAAACTGCTGTTGCGGACTTCCTCCTTTTATACCCACGAGGTGGGGCGGAGTTACGTCATGCAAATTCCGCAGACCCATGGCATTTCTTTGCCATTGGCTCGTTTTGTAATACTCGAAGTTGATAGGCTTTCTAAGCGAAACCCCATTCGTCGCCATCCGACGTAACTCGGAGTGACAACGAAAGGGAACTAAAATCGCCTTTAAAGATTACCATTTATGTTCGCGACTGTGCAGCATTCACTCACAAAAATAAATGTTTTATTTATTTACTGTCAGGGTTTGTGCAGGTAGAAGATGACGAGAAGGCAGAAGATTCAAATATAAACACTTTTAATAACAATAACTCACAGAGATGTAGGCAGATCGGTCACAGAACAACGCTAGACTGACGGATAGACAAATCACTGGTAACATTTGATGAGAACGAACAAAGACAGACTGAACAGAGGGAACTAAATACAGGCACTGATGAACATAAACTAGGTGACACAGATGAAGGTGATTAACAATACACAGGTGATGATGATGGACTAATGACGGTTGGCATGGAGATAGATGAGTGGCGGGAAAACAAAGGACATGTGACTAATACTGAAGACAAACAGAAGAACGTCCTAGTTGCGTATGCAACCCACCGTTCCCTGAAGGAGGAAACGGAGGACGTAGTCGACGTCGACTGAATGGGGATCGCGTCAGAGAGCCTATCATCTTCGAGTACTATTGAACGAGCCAATGTAATTGGCGTGCATGATTCGCATCACACACTCCGCCCCCGCGACGCGGGTATAAATACGGAAGTGGATGCACGCACTAGTTGCTTTTTCGCTGAGGAGCCGAGCGTAACCCGCAGTCAGCGGTGGTCCAGCGGTAGTGGCAAGGGGACTACGTCCTTCGTTCCCTCCTTTAGGGAACGGTGGGTTGCATACGTTGCAAGGACGTTCCCTTTCAGTCGATAACGTCGGACGTAGTCGACGTCGACTGAATGGGGACAACCTTTGAAAGCGCCACTAAAGCTGCCACCTTCCAGTGCCTAGACAAAAGCCTCCTGATGCCCCCGCAATTAAGGCGGGGAAGGACAGGGCTTAGGCCAGGGAAGTCACTGCTGTTCCTACAGGACCACTGGGAAAGCGTTCCTGTACATTGGAAGGAAGGGACGCTGCGGAAGCACATCCTACCCGAAGGGAGGTAAATGTGGAAAATACACATATGAATTGGGTAGATGACCGGGCAGTATAACATATGGAATAACACTGGGGTGGCTCCAGCCTAAGACGGGGGGAGACTCACCTGACAGTGACGGCAGAAAGACTCTGCCGAGGGAAGACACGGGCTCGCCGTAGGGAGCCGTATCGAGGAAGAATACACATATGGGGTTTGCCGTAGGGACCGCAACATATGGATCCAGCCTAACACAGGTTCCAAACTGCTTACAAGTGGTAGGCCTAACACCAGATGTTCCGCATGTCCGACGTTGGAGGGGTGTGGAGGAACTCAACAGGGTTCAATTTTAAGGGAACTCAACTGGAGTAGAAAGGCGCACGTATCCAGTCCATAGGAGGGGAATGGCGCAGCAACCCGACACTTGAACCGGGCTCACGGTGAAACTGGCTTCATGAGAAGGGAGCCCACGGGAAGCAGCAGTTCGACTAGGTGTCGTCCAGCCCCCAACTCTAGAATCTGTTTAGCAAAGCATATCGTCAACGCCCAGGCGGAGCACTTTACACTCATCATAGAGTAGCTCAACACCTAAGTGAACATGTTGCATCTCGGAATTTTTACCGAAATGAAAGCCAGCACTAAGTGGCCAACTTTGCTTGGAAACAGCCTTCCCTCTCTGCTGAATTCCTAACAGATATTTGTAGAGCTGGTCTGAGGTCTATGGCTTGCGTTCTGTACACGTCTAACCGCTATAAGAAAACGGACAGAGAAAGCCAGGGCTGGATCTGCCTCCTCCAGGGCAGCGCTTGCAGGCTCACCACCTGCTCCTATTACGGGAGAGGTAGGAACCTTGGGCACAATCCGAGCCGGGGTCTCAGCTAGTGAGAGTTAGCCGGCCCGAACTCCAGGCACAATACGTTGACCGAAAGCAAGCAAGTCCCTACCCTCTAGTAGAGACCACGCGAGCAGAAGAACTGATATAACAGAATTTTCAACTCACTGCCTGCAGTGGCTCAGGGGCGGTCTCCGCAGTGCAGTTGCACCAGAGACAAGGCCCAAGAGGATAAAGAGGGACGCAAGGATTTACATTACCTTGCTCCTCGGGAACCTGATGATCAGGACGTGTTTCTCCATACTTCTGCATCACGATGAGCGTTGTTTAAACACCGAGGCAACATCATTTTGAGGGTGAAGGAAAACAGCCTACTCCAACTCATCTTGCAGGAAAGAGAGCACTGAAGTGATCGAAAGCTTTCAGGATCTCCTCTGGAGAGAAGACGCCCTCAACGACTAGGTTCCACTTCTAAAGGCGTAAGCACGCTACGCATTTCTAGGGGGTGCTCGCAGAAGTGATGGTAACTATCACATGTCCCTGTGATAGCCACCTGAACCTCTGCGTTCAGATGTAAGACCGCCCGGAATCTCCAGGGGTAGAAAGCGAGTGCCATCGTGCCCCGTCCCTGAAAAAGTGTTCAGGGGAAGTCAGGAAGGCTGTCGATGGGAACCAGGTCTAGTTGGGCCAATAAGGGGCAACTATGAAGACCTGCCCCCTCCTGACTTGGCACCGTAGGTGCAAGCGACGGGCGCAAAAAGACAGGAGCATTGCTCAACACAACATGTGAAGATCACTGAGGTTCAGGAGCATTTTCTACTCAGCACTTGAGTGTGATAAGTTCACTGAGTTTCAGGAGCATTTCTGCTCAACACCTGAGTGTGATAAACTCACTGAGCTACAGGAGCATTTCTTCTCAACACTTGAGTGCGAAGAACTTCACTGAGTAACAGGAGCATTTCTGCTCAACACTAAGTGTGAAAGGATTCACTGAGCTTCAGGAGCATTTCTGCTCAACACCTGAGTGTGATAAACTCACTGAGCTACAGGAGCATCTCTGCTCAACACTTGAGTGCGAAGAACTTCACTGAGCTACAGGAGCATTTTTGCTCAACACTGAGTGTGAAAGGATTCACTGAGCTTCAGGAGCATTTCTGCTCAACACCTGAGTGTGATGAATTCACTGAGCTACAGGAGCATTGCTGCTCAACACCTGAGTGCGATGAACTTCACTGAGTTTCAGGAGCATTTCTGCCCAACATGACGTGTGAAGAATTCACTGACTTGAGCAGGCGCCAGACGACCCTGAGTCGCAGTCGCAGTCGCGGGAAGCTTAAGCAACGGTCACAATGTCCAACAACTCAAGGCACATTTCCCCGTGTAGTCGAGGGTCGCCCAGGCCCCCGTTAAAACACGCCCTTTATACATGGCCCCTCAGTTGAAGAGGGTTTGGCAGCAGACCGGGATGACTATAGTCACACAGGGTGAGCTGCTCTGCCACGGTCACCTCGGGACTCGATCATGAAGCTAGGGCTGAAGCGGTCATATATGGAGGAAGCCAATGGCTGCATCTACCATATACCCCAGGAGCCTCTGAAAGTTCTTTCAGTGGGACCCTTTCTCACTTCAAACACCAGCTGAACACATTCTCATTGGAGAGACGTGTTAGACCGAGTCCATCTCCAAAACTGAAAAAGAGATACTCAGCCCGTGGGCGAGATTACTCTCTCCCAGTTGACCTGAAGACCCTACGGGCTCTGGAGCACTTGAAGGGAAGGACTCTGTACTGATACTCCAACCCTCACACGCAACACACAGGATGGCCTGCGGTGCGGAAGGTAGAGATCTGAAGCACGTCTTTCAGGTCGGAGCTGCAGACCAATCTTGGGCCAAGATGGTCACGACCCACCACCTAGTAGCACGAAGAACGAGTTTACAACTGGCCTTCGTACCGGCTGGAGGAGCAGCTATATCAAATCCTTCGCCAGCAGGATAAGATAAGCACGCACAAGTCAGGAGCACTGCTCAACACTCGGTGTGATGAATATCACTGGATTTTCAGGAGCATGTCTGCTCAACACCTAATGTGATGATTATCACTGACTTGAGCGGGATAGCCGAGCCTGAGGTGGGGCAGCAAAGTAGAGAGAGTGGTGTTAGTGTGCTGTGCAACACTTACCTGTCTCCATTAGCGGCAGGGGGTGTGTGAGAAGGCGGATGACCGGGTCCTCGAACGCACCAAGCTGCCTGCTGGCGACCAAGGGGGAGCTGAGGGGTGTAAGGCTATACAGGGTCACACCCGCCAGACTGGCCCTCTTGGGACCCAGGAACAGATGAAATTGCTCTCTCTTTGAAGTGTGGGTACCGCTTGCTCCGCTTTTTTTTTTTTTTTTGGGGGGGGGGAGCCAGCGGCGGAACAGACACACACACACAAACAAAGACTCCACCCGGCCCTCACCCGGGGGGAGGGAGTGATCGTGCCAGCTCCAAGAGCATCTCATCCACCTGGTTTGGCAGCGCCTGGAGCGGGCTGGGCGTCTCTACTGCGGCCGGCTCCATGCTGAGGCCTGGGTGGAGGCTGCTGCGGAGGCCCAGCAGGAGCGGCGGCCGGAGAACGCCCTCGGCGACGAGCAGGCGGAGGAGCTGCCAACCTGGGAAATTGGGGAGACCAGGAACCGAACCTTGTCCGCATGCGCCATATCAACCAGGCTGAGCCAACGATGGCGCTCCTGGACCACTAAGGTGGACATCGCCAGACCGAACACGCACGCTATTCATTTCCTTCTCTGTTGGCCTCTAGTCAGTTAACTTAGTGTCATAGCGTAGAGCTACGTCACACGTAGGCTCACTATTGGCCGACGCTGGTCATGTGGGTGATGCGTGTGACGTACAACAACAGAAGCTTACACTTTTACACTAGTGAACTGACTCGAGGCCCAGAGAGAAGGAAATGAATAGTTGAAATAAAGTTTATTTTTTGTTTTTTTGCGCACAAAAAGTATTCTCGTCGTTTGATAAACTTAAGATTGAGCCACTGTAGTCACTAGGACTATTTTAACGATGTCTGTAATATTTTTTCGGGGCCTGCAAGTTCAATCCCTCAAGAAGCCTATGGAGGAGTATGGAGGAGTGATCCAGCTCTCAGATTTCATCAAAAAATATCTTAATTCGTGTTCCGAAGATGAACAAAGGTCTTACGGGGTTGGAACAACATGAGGGTGAGTAAATACTGACAGAATTTTCATTTTTGGGTGAACTATCCCTTTAACTAAGACCTACTTAGCAGTTAGGACCAGGCTTAGTAAAGCCCTGTTGGTGCAACTGGCTCCTGTATTTTAGTTCCAAATAGGAAATGGAATCAATTGATATATTGGGGCTTTTTTGTTGACCCGGAGAGCTGCTTAGTTCTGAACCAAGGGCTTTTCGTTTTACAACAACTAAAATGAATTTTAGCTTTGCAGTTTCTTCCAGTTAAAATGCACTGTTTTGGTTGTCTTGCTGCAGGTTTAAAAAATGAACAGACTCACCCAGACTTCGTTCCGTCGTTGTTCCCCGAGAGACGAGCGCAGGCCTGTCATGGTCAGGGTTTGATATTCTGCATCAGTATCTGGTGCATTTTTCAAAGCCAAGGGTCCTGTGCAAGTTTTCAACTGAAGACCAGTTGTCCATTACTCTGGTTAAACTGCAGCAGAACACTACTACAGAATTTGTGTAGTATTGTAACGGTCACATCAGACTATTGTCATTCCCTCACAAACTATGTTTCCTAATACTCACTGCCCGGACTCTTCATCCATTATCACATTCACCTGTGTCTCATTATCTTGTTTAGCTCACCCCATATAAGCCTGGTTTTCTCATTCATTATCTGCAAAGTCTTGTACGTGTAACACTGCTTTTCTGAGCGTTTTCACTGTTTTCCATGTTTCTGTTTTTTGTTATCTGCCTTTGTCCTGGTTTTCACGTTCCTGTCTCACCCTCTGGATTTGTTTGTTAATTTTTTGGACTGATTACCCTGTGCTTTTGACCACTGTAAAAACTGCATTTGGATTCTCAACCTTTGTGTCTCGGAGCAGTTCGTTACAAGTATATTACATATTGCACACAGCATTTTTAGTGACATATTTACCCGATGGCTGGACCTCATGAATGGCAAAATATCTTTCTTGATTGCCTAGCCAGAAAGGGAATGCATGCGGAGCACGGTACCAGCTGAAGTGCTGGTACAGCACCCAAGGCTTACTCTGATTATTGACTGTTTCGAGATAAGAATTGATCATTCGAAGAAGCTGAAAACTAGGAGGGTGATTTTTCCTGTTCTCAGCAGCAGTGCATACTAGTTATAGTTAATTAAAACTCTTAGTTAATTAGTTAATTAAAACTTATAGTTTTTTCCTATAACGTAAAGATTTTTCATGGCCCCCTACTGCACAGACTGATAAAAGATATATAGCATATCAATTCTAAAATTAAAATAAAAAATTCTCCTCACAGAGCAGTCACTAACTCCAGATACAAGAACTGGACTACAGTGAAATACTTCATTGCATGCCACCCATCTGGCGCAATTACGTACCTCTCCAAAGACTTGGGCGGGAGAGCATCAGATGTAAAGATTATGATAAACTCTGATTTCCTATCCTCACGGTACCACCAAGCTGGAGATCAAGTCAGAGTTTAACTTGAAATGTTGTGTTATGTACTGTACACGGTTAAGACTCTTCATAGTATCATTACTACAAATGTGTTTACTTTAACGGCCTATTTTTACTGAAAGCATTTGAAGTCATGTAGTCCCCATGTTGTATTGGGCTCTATTCCCATATGTTTAAATGGAATATGTCTGTGTAGTGTCTTTATCTTAGTTATGTATTGTCATTTCAGATTCTTGCTGAGGGTTCACTCTAAAGTACGACTTACCCATTCTGGGTGCACAACTTATAATGGCATCTTTCACTAGGGGGCTAAAATAGTTGTCAGCACAAGATGTGGCAAATTCTCTTGTCACGTCTAACAACAGAATTCACATAGGTAAGTATTATCGAGTCAGTATTACAGTAGTCGGTTCTCCATTTCAGAAATGCTTAAGGAATTAGGTATTATGTTACTTTTTATAGTTTTATTGGATCTAAAGTAACAATGGAGGTATAATAACAGATAAATATGTTCTCTGCAGAGAGAGTGATTAGGTGCCTTGAAGAACCGGTAACACATTCTGGATGGCCCACTTCCTCTGCTTTGTTTTCTCTCTCATCCTTCATGCTCTTCACCAGAAGCAGAGGCAATAATTGACTGAATTGTACATTTTTGTGGGGCATTAATAAACATATCTGACAGTGTTATGTACAACAGGGATTACATTTTAATGTAAGGGTGCAATAAATGTATCAAAATTGAATAACAACAGTAATAGTAATAAATGTGTAATAATTTAAAGCCATTCAAATGTATTGACAGCGCTGGTTTGTATGGAGCTAATGAGAGCTTCATGAACCACGTGACTGTGTGTCGACTACGCCGGCGAGATCAAATCATGTCACAACTCTGTTTTTCAATGGCTTTGGCTTCAACTGAGGCACTACAGCGATCTGTTATGCCACATTAAGTGCGCCAAAATGGTATTTATTGTTTGAATTTCGTATTAAAACTTAAAAAATTGAAAGCTGAGACTTTGTTTCATATCAAAAGCAGGGTTGGCAATTTGGCGTGAGATTTACTTGGGCAGAGTGGCTTTCACTCTGAGACAGAGCCTGAAAGTGTGTCACACGCCAAATGCGTGAGAGTTGGCAACCCTATCTTGTTATTAGCTAAGTTCCACATTCACATATCTAAATTCTAAACCTCTCTTCTTTTTATGAAAGAACTTGAAAAATACCTAATTTCAAATAAATTGTCTGAGAACAAAAACAACTTTTAAAAAGTCAAGTCAAGTCACCTTCATTTATATAGCGCCTTTAACAATATGGACGGTTTCAAAGCAGCTTTACAGTGATAATAGGAAATTAAAGTAACAGAGATTGTTTTGGGTCCATGTACCTTCGGATAATTTGTTTTTTCGTTTTTGTTTAAAAAACAGAAAAACGAAGAAACCGTTAGTTTATCGCATATTCAAACCTTCTCGTGGACATAAAAAACGAGTTTCAGTTTCTTTTATTTATATTTATAAAAACGAAAAATGAAGGTTTTTAATGCACAAAGCGCATATTAGTTCACTGGAAGTTTACTGTATCCCTGGTTACTGGCGCTTGCGACAAACAAGGTGGCGTTCATCAATCAAGATGGGGTCAGTCCTGGAAAATCACGGTGGAAACATAATATGTTAATATGATAAATAATGGAGCAACGTATTCTGATGTTTCCACTGCCTTGGCGTCCATTAGAATTGAAAGAGGCCATTCTGTGGCCAGCATAAAGAAGTTCCTTGGCGACCGCAACCTGGTAAAGAGAGGGCATTTGTCGGATGATCATTTGGAGGTGGCAGTGGCCAGTGCTATTCGAGAGGTGAGTTTATTTTTTATAATCCTGCTGCTGCTGCTACTACTAAGGGATGTGTACTGTCCGCCTGCAATTTGAAATTTCCGGTTTAATATTATTTCGTACAGACTGGACCGTCTTTTGGCCGAAAAATGATGACGGGTTACCTTGCCTCAAAGGGACTCCGCATTTCAGAACGCCGCGTTGGATCAGCACTGAGGCTTGTCCATCAACCTCACCACCAAGCTCGTTTACAGGTGCCTATTTCACAAAGTGTTGTCTGTCTTTTCAGTTTAATTGTGTAATAATGTATGCAGTGTTTGATTAGTATGTGTATAGTAAAATTGGGGTATGAGGAATTAATACAATACTAATCAATGACTGCACAATTAAACTGAATAGACAACACATTGTGTATGTTACATTATTAACCTTAATCAACTAGATTTTTTAATCAACTTGGGGGGCATTCTTTGGGGGGAGGCGGCGGCGGCATTCTCCAACACCGGCTCTCGCTCGCTTTCCATCCCTGCCGCGATGCCTGGGGGGGGGGTTGGTTGGTTTTTGTTGCTATCAATATGCGGGAGACTCCTGGAACTTCCGGGAGACTTGGGATATCTGTGAACGCATACCTCTCTGTCCAATCATCTTTGAAAATTCTATTTTCTTCATCAACTTTTCTTTTCCTGGACAATGACATCCTCCACACCCATTCAAACGCTTACTGCGGTGAAGTGTGGCGTTGCGCCCGATTACGTCAAAAGTCATACGCTCATAGACATCATATAGGTAGACGCCCTATCGACCGCTACTGCCTATTGGCACGGACGAGAATTGGAGCCGCCATCTTAAACCGGTCATCCGCTCCGCTCAGTGTAATCTGAATGGCAGGTGAAATGAGCTGTCACCGCATTAAATTAATCATATCTCACTGAATACTGAACTGATTTTCACGCGTTTTTTTTTGCTGCAAAGGTCATTCATGTAGCTATGATACAGGACACATGGTTCGGTGTATTTTAATATCCATAGTAGGCTTAACAGTAATATAATATTCTGATATCTGATATTCTGATAAGATATAAAGTGACCAGACACATTATGTGTGATGAAGGATATAATGTATTTTATAAATCACACACTATAAATATAATAAAGAAGCAGAAACAGATAGTTGCAGTAAAGTAAGATATTTTAATAAGTTGAAGAAACAATTTATGATATGTGACACGCACATACACACGAACAGACACACACACACTCTCTCTCTCTCTCTCTCTCTCACACACACACATACACTTCCACACACAGAACGCAGCCACCGAATCCACCGAACACAGCCACCTGTAATAAAAATTGAGAAGAAGCTTTTGGTAACGATTTAGATTACAGCCCGGAAAGTACTGCGTAAGTACACCGAATTTACAGCGTACCTTTTGGTAATTATAGAGTACCTATAAAGTACGTACGTGTAATTATAAGGGAACAATTCATAATATTTGTGGAATAAAGGGGTAATAACCAGGAAAAATACAAATAGTATATGCAGTAAGTATTTTATAACTAAGGGCTAACTATTTTAATACTAAATGGTATGTATGAACATACTATGCTAAAAAACGTGGAAAATTACAAATAATTTATACAGTAAGTAATTGATAACTTCGAGCAAACTATTCAAATATTATGTGATATGGCCTAGCTACATGCAAAACAACAATCTTATGTTGAGAGCAATTTAGCGAGGACACGCACATTCACTGAATTGGCTCGATCACACTCCTCTCCACATATAGGCGAGCTGGTGTGTGGTGATCGCACTGGCGTCGTTGTGCCGTGGCTGCCGTCACATCATCCAAGTGGATTCTGCAAACTGTGGTGATTCAGGAGATACCTCTGACATGGTTGTAAAGTGCGCTGGGTGTTCAGCAGTTCATAGTAAATGTGCTATACATCATTCAATCATAATCATACACCACATACCTTTTTGGAATAATACATAGGTATTAAAATATATTTATAGGCCTGGTATTTTTTTAACCATGGGACACATATTCTAGCATCATGCATGATGGAGATTACTGAACTACAAAACTTGAAATTCAGGGGAATGAGTTATTGTAATGGTTTTATTTAGAATTTTCAACATATGCTAATTCAATTCAAACTTTATTGTCATATGCACAGGAAACAGTCGTCACACAGTACAATGAAATTCTTATTCTGCGAATCCTCCCAGCAACATCAGACATCAATTAAACTCACATAAATAACAAGTGACTAGACATCAGAGAAACATAAATAAAGTAAAGTGCAAAGTATGCAAAGGTAAGTTGTCTGTAGTTCACTCCCATGTCCCTCTGTCTGTGTGCGTATGTGTGTGTGTGCACGCATACATACAAGGTGGGATGGGTCTCAGGATCTCAGGATCAGAGGTCAGTTTGCTGTGTTGGGGGAAGGGGCAGTGGATAAGTACCATTCACAAGTCTGATGGCCTGTGGGTAAAAGCTGTTTTTCAGTCTTGTTGTCCTTGCTTTCACACTTCTGTAGCGTCTTCCGGATGGTAGAAGTGTGAATATGTTATGCTGAGGGTGGCTACTGTCCTTGATGATGTTGTGGGCCCTCCTGTTGACCCTGATCTGGTAGATCTTCTCCAGCGTTGTTAAGGCTGTACCAGTGATGGTTTCGGCTGTTCTCACCACCTGCTGCAGAGCCCTGCGGTCCCGTGCTGTACAATTGCCGAACCAGACTGTGATGGAGCTGCTGAGGATACTCTCGATTATACATCTGTAGAAGCTGCTGAGGATTTTGCCTGACATACCAAATTTCCTCAGCTTTCTCAAGAAATCCAGCCTCTGTCGGGATTTCCTCACCAGATGTGTGATGTTGTGAGTCCTCAGATATGTGAACACCAAGAAATTTAAATGTGCTCACTTTCTCCACCGCAGTCTCTCCGATATGCAGTGATGGGTGCTGCTTCCTCCTCCTCCGTGGGTCAACAATCATCTCCTTTGTTTTACTAACATTTAGGGAGAGATTGTTGTCCTGACACCACTTCACAAGGCCAGCCACCTCCCTTCTGTATGCTGACTCATCACCCCCAGATATCAGTCCAATGACTGTGGTATCATCAGCAAATTTAATGATGCTGGTGTTAATCTGGGAGGCCACACAGTCATGGGTATATAGCGTATAGAGCATAGGACTCAGTACGCAACCCTGTGGAGTTCCTGTGTTTACAGTTATAGTCCTGGATATGTGGTTGCCCATTCTAACAGACTGGGGTCTGCCTGTCAAAAAGTTCAGGACCCAGTTACAGAGGGTGGATGGCACACCAAGGATGGAGAGCTTTTTGACGAGCTTGGATGGTATCACCGTGTTAAACGCTGAACTACAATCAATGAACAGCAGTCGAACAAAGCTGTCCCTGCTCTCTAGGTGCGTGAGGGCTGTGTGTATTGTTGTGCTGACGGCATCCTCTGTAGACCTGTTCGGTCTGTACGCGAACTGGCAAGGGTCCAGCGTGTCCGGTACAATCGTCTTGATGTAGCTCATGATGAAATATCCCTCCATGGTTTCTAGTTGGGATATTTCTGTATGTGTTTACGGGGCACAATGTTGTCGATGCAGGTGCTAATATAGCTAGTTACCACTGAAGTGTATTCATCCAGATCAACAATACAGTCATTACGCCTAGCAGCTGTCTTGAACACATCCCACTCAGTACATTCAAAGCAGTCCTGAAGCACCTGATCAGATTCTTCAGTCCACACTTGTACTGTTTTCCTTATAGTGGGTGCTTGCTTGAGGAGCTGTCTGTATGCTGGGTAGAGAAACACTGAGATGTGATCGGACTGTCCGAAGTGGGGGCGAGGTGCAGCCTTGTATGCCCCGTTAACGTTACTGTACAACTGGTCAAGTGTGTTTTTCTCCCTTGTAGGGAAATCAACGTGCTGATGGTATGCAGGCATCACAGTCCGTACATTACAGTGGTTAAAATCGCCTGCAACGATAAACACTGCGTCAGGGTGTGTGTTTTCTTGTGTGTTTATGACGTCATACAGAGTCCCAAGTGCTACCGCGGGGTTCGCGTGCGGAGGGATGTAAACACCCAGGAGAAATACAGCAGTAAACTCCCTCGGTAAATAAAAGGGTCTGCATTTTAACAATAAGAGCTCTGCATCACTCGAACAGTGTTTGCTGACAGTCTGCACGTCTGAGCACCATCGGTTGTTAATATAGATGCAGGTTCCCCCACCTTTGTGTTTTCCAGATGCCGCTGTGCGGTCCCCGCGATGTATGGAGTACGTTTGTAGCTGAACCGCGGAATCCGGTATATTGTCCGATAGCCAGGTTTCAGTGAGAATCAGCGCACAACAGTCTCTAGTTTCTCGCTGGGACACAATCCTGGTTCTGAGCTCATCCATTTTATTTTCGAGGGATCGGACGTTCGCAAGCAGAAGGCTAGGCAGAGGCTAGCCCACCCCTCTTGCCTCGTCGCCGCTTGAGCTGCTCTTTCCGCCGGCTGCGCTGTTCACCCGACTCCGGTGTTGGTGGGCCCCGCTGGTGTGAGCTCGGATACAGCAGGCAGTCCAGATCCAACAGATTAAAAGTGAGCTCATACGGTTGCTTCCCGATTTCCAGTAATGTTTCTCTGTCATAAGTAATTAGTGCCAATGAAACATGTACGTTTAAAAACTGAAAAAAGACTAAACAAACATAAACAAACATCAAATAACTATGGCTGCGGGAGGAGTACACAGAGACGTCTGCCACGATGGGCGCCATCTTACCATCTTATCAAGCTACTTACCTTAAGAAAGAAAAAGAGGAGGCTACAGGATTGTGTTGGGTCATCAAGCAAAATTAAAAATAGGCAAGGCAACTATAATAGTGAAAACAAGGCAAGCAAAATTAGAACTATTTTCTGTAGTTAGTTACTGTGTAAATATACCATTGTTTAGTGTTGTTACTGTGCAAGTCAAACTTGTTACCCCCTTGTTTCACGTACCTATAAATTAAAGTGGCACATGTTACCCCCTTGTTTCACATAGTTATAGAGTAAGTACAACATCTGCGGGCTGTAAATTAAAGTGGCACATGTTACCCCGTTGTTTCAAGTAGTTATAGAGTAAGTACAACATCTGCGGGCTGTAAATTAAAGTGGCACATGTTACCCCCTTGTTTCAAGTAGTTACAGAGTAAGTACAACATCTGCGGGCTGTAAATTAAAGTGGCACGTTACCCCCTTGTTTCACGTAGTTATAGAGTAAGTACAACATCTGCGGGCTGTAAATTAAAGTGGCACATGTTACCCCCTTGTTTCACGTAGTTATAGAGTAATTAAAACATCTGCGGGCTGTAAATTAAAGTGGCACATGTTACCCCCTTGTTTCACGTAGTTATAGAGTAAGTACAACATCTGGGGGCTGTAAATTAAAGTGGCACATGTTACCCCCTTGTTTCAAGTAGTTACAGAGTAAGTACAACATCTGCGGGCTGTAAATTAAAGTGGCACATGTCACCCCCTTGTTTCAAGTAGTTATAGAGTAAGTACAACATCTGCGGGCTGTAAATTAAAGTGGCACATGTTACCCCCTTGTTTCACGTAGTTATAGAGTAAGTACAACATCTGCGGGCTGTAAATTAAAGTGGCACATGTTACCCCCTTGTTTCACATAGTTATAGAGTAAGTACAACATCTGCGGGCTGTAAATTAAAGTTGCACATGTTACCCCCTTGTTTCACGTAGTTATAGAGTAAGTACAACATCTGCGGGCTGTAAATTAAAGTGGCACATGTTACCCCCTTGTTTCACGTAGTTATAGAGTAAGTACAACATCTGGGGGCTGTAAATTAAAGTGGCACATGTTACCCCCTTGTTTCACGTAGTTATAGAGTAAGTACAACATCTGCGGGCTGTAAATTAAAGTGGCACATGTTACCCCCTTGTTTCAAGTAGTTATAGGGTAAGTTCAATATTAAACCATTTTAATTATGCTGGTCCAGATAAACCTCACTTCAGCCAAAGTTATCAACAAAGAACTAAATTACAAATTGTAAAAACATTGTAGAAAGACTTTAATTTAACCAAATAAAAGTTTATTTAAAACAATGTACATTTAGGTAATTTTTAAAACTTTATTTATTTATTTATTATTATTATTTATTTATTTGAATGTATGTGCTTTTGAATGCATGTAAGTGTTTTATGTGAGGCACCATAAAACTCAAACTAATTGCCCCACGGGGATTAATAAAGCTCTAAACTAAACTAAACTAAACTATAATAGCAAATGAATGGGAAATGGGCCAAAAATATGGAAACAGAATATTTTTGTGTGTACAATCTACAAATCAGCCACAATACAGAAAAATAAATGCATAGCGATGAACGGGTGAAACTCTAAAACATCAAGAGTGCAAAACAGACAGACAGACACACACACACACACACACACACACACACACACACACACACACACACACACACACACACACACACACACGGCTATTACCATACAGCAAAAATGATTCAGAAGACTGAAATAAGAGATGGAGATAATCCAGACGGATTAAGCTGTGATAAAGCAATCCTGTTTATTTTTGTTAAAGTTTTATTTAACTTTAATCTTATGTGTAACAAAAGGCTTTCTCTGCATTCAGGTTTGACGTGTACACTTCAAATCCATTTTTTTTTATAAACCTTGACAAAAAAATTGTATTTGAGAATTTCTAAAAAATACATTCAAATCCACATCTTAAAAGCAAGTGATTTTGTCAAAAAATTACTAATCTAAGCCTAGTCTCTATATTAATTTGAAATATTGCATTAATTGAAAAATGTATACATTTTTTATTTTATTTATCATTTAAGTTTCATTTTCAGGTTTCCGGTCACTTTTGACCGCAAAGAACACAAGTGTGACCTCCAAATGAGGAACAGGCAAGAGTGGAAAATGATCAGCAAATAATTATTTCATGTCAATTTTTATATCATCTGGACTTAAGTAAAACATATCCAAGGAATATTTAAAATATTTAAATGGATTTTATGAATTGTATCTCCTAGGATACGTTGCCCTATTGTGGTATAAAAAAGGACAAACTCATCAATATTCCTGTGATTTATTTGATGCAAATATATTTATATATATACATATATATAAAATGTGCAAAATAAACTGCATGTATAACAGGTTTAAGTGTCCTAAAATTATATATTTCTTATATTTTTTCACTGCTGAAAAGTGTCATCTTCAACCTCAGGGGTGGGCAACTCTAGCCCTTGAGGTCTACTGTCCTGCAGGGTTTAGCTCCATCCCTAAGCAATCATTTAATCTGATTTATGATACAACAAATAATTTTCTAAGTAATCCTGAAGACTTTGGTAAGATTTTTCAGTTGTGTTTGATCAGGGTTGGAGCTAAATTCTGCAGGACGGTAGCCTTCCAGGAGCAGGATTGGACACCCCTGTTCTACCATAAAATGAGCTGTGTGAAACGCTGCAAGAAAATATCTTGTTAAGTTGATTAACAAGATATTTTCTTGCAGCGTATTATTTCAAAAAATAATTTTCAAAAAATATTTTCAATATTTTCAAAAAATATTTTTTTTACATTTGAATGTTACCATTTGCACAATTTTTGAACTCAAAATACATAGATTGAGAAGGGGGACTGTGTACAGGGGCCCTGAGGCCAGGAGGGCCTATAAGGATTTTCTCTAAGGGCCCCGGCCCTGGAATGAGAATGTGACCCACATATAGGGCTGAACGATATGAGGAAAAGCTGCGATGTGCGATAACATTGTCCAATATTGCGATGACGATATGACTTGCGATAAATATTCAAATGTGAATGTTAGCTATAGCTACTGTTCCCATGTCTTAGTGCTTGTGGCAAGGGGGCGTGGTCTAGTGAAGTCTGTGACAGGAGAGAGGATCGGGAGACAGGTGCGACGTAAGTGGGTCAAGTGTCTTGTTTCAGTGATTGGCGTAGAGAGACGCATATAAGCGACGGGGAAACATTGTTCGGGAGAGATACAACCGGGAGACCTGTGGGCGAGTTCGCGTGTGAAGCAGCACGGGAAAAGGTCTGTAGCGAGAGAGAGAGAGAGAGAGAGAGAGAGAGAGAGAGAGAGAGAGAGAGAGCACGCGCGCCGAGTGCGAGACGGCTTGAGGGAATTAACCCTTTATGGACTGAGTTGTTTTGTTGCAGTGTTGTTTGCACACCTTTTCTTTGTACTTTTGTTTTTGGGAATAAACCCCAGTCTCCCAAGCCGACCCTGTTCTCTTCCTTCCCTACATATTGAACCGTACTACAGTGCTTTAATAGGTGCTTTGATAACTACACGTGATAGGTCAAACGTGTGAATGCTTGGCCCATGTAATAAACTTTTTTCCCTTATTCATTGTGTCAGGCAATCTTTTGCGATGTGTTCATCGTGCATGTTAATATCGCGATGACGATGAAAATTAGATGTATCGTTCATCCCTACCCACATACTCCAAACAGACTCAACTATAATAATGATAACATTTAGATGAAAAATGATTTATCATGCCTCCTACAAGAGACTAAAGAGTATGTGTGCACGTTGCCTGTTTAAGGGTTAATGATATTTGAGTGTAAGAAACAACATTTATAACACAGTTCATGTCAGATTTTGTGCTGATTTGAAATATGTTATTTAATTTTGAGTTCGCCAGCATTTTATTGATTCTGGATTCCCCAATTCAAGTAGATGGGACTTGGTCTTGGATGCTGAAATTGCTGCCCGTAGGCATTGCAAACATGGTCGCTGAGTGAACAGACTTTCCTTGAAAGGGACTTTGGTTGAGGCGAGTTTTTGCAGTACTGTGAAGGGGGAAAGCAGCTTTATACAACAGTCCTGTTATAGATAACCTCCTTCGTGAATGTTCTACTACACATTTTTTCCCCCAGACTGCTTTAGAGGTTAGTTTTAAAAATTAAAAATGTCTTTAGACCACATTAGTTTTTACTAAGTGTAACTAATAGCAACATTGTAATAGTAGTAAGTGGTCACTCACATATACATGACAGCAAGCTGTGTAACAAGAACAGTACAATTATGATTACATATTTACTTACACATACCTCTGCAATGATACTTGACAAGGCCACGGTTGTTTTGTCAACCTTGTGCCTTTTCAAGGATTCAGGAATGCTCTTTGTTTTCAAGAACGTGTTCAGTATACGCTTGTACCGGTGTGTAACCTGCTCCGGGGTTGTCACTAGACAGAGAGACATTTTTGGTCATTATTACAACTGTTATCAGCCTTTCTGCACTGTGTTGTTGTTTGATAACTGTTTAACATTATGGAGTCCATACACATTGATATCACAATTGTTAGTGTTTTATATGCTACTAGGCGTTCTTAAGCACTGACTCAGTGGATGCATTAACATGGACCTTTATAATCCTTTGGTAATCGGATTAAGAGCTCAATTGGATTGAAAACCATATAAAGACCTCTAATGATCCTAATGACCTCGATCTGAATGAAATTTTATTCGGATTGTAAGTGGTGGTATAAACCTTTTGTTATCTGATCATTAAGAAAATATTTGCCATGTATAGACATGATCAGATTGCTTCCTAAAACTGGGATGTTCTGTGCATGTTCATTAATGACGCAGTCATTAAGAGTCATGACAAGCGGGAAGCAGAAATGGTCTGTCGGAGATGTCACGGTGTTGCTAAACATGTTTAAAGATAATAAAATAGTTTTAAAGACTACTTTGTACAATCAAAGCGAGCTTCACACTCTAATTCAGAGACCTACTGCTGGATAAATGTAAGAAGTATGGCATAAAGCATATGTTTTCACTTTCACCTATTTAGAGCCTAAAGTTATATTAATTTGAAGTTGATATTTCAGTAGTAAAGGTAAGAGCACCTATAAGGTGCATATTTTTTTTTAATATAAGAGGATGTTTGTGCGGTGTACGCAAGTGCAAATATATATTTGATGCTTGCAACAAAACACGCACATCGATCTGATTACTTTATGTAGCGTTAATGTAAACAGTATGTTTGGAATCATCAATCAGAATGAATACATTCTGCATGTACTTATATGTATCAATCAAGGCAACTTGCGGTCAGATTAATTAAAAAAATCTACGCATCTGTAGAGATTATAAGTGTATGAGTTGTCCCACACAATATGAAATCTCAACACTGTTTTGCCATACTGTCTCTATATTGCACGATATTGAAGAAAAATGCTATATGCGATAACTCATTAAATAATGCAATATTCAATAATCCTTAAAGTGTGTGAAATAAACTTAATTATCTTTAAAATATATATGAAATTATGTAACCTACATACGTGTTTCACATTCTTTTTGTGACAAGAAAACATCCCTACAAGTTCTGAAAGTGACCAGCAGTGTTTTACTGTAGCATAAGATGTGTTATTTTAACATCAGTGTAAACCAGGTTCAGGGTTTCAGGAAGGCCTACATTAGGTTTTCTTTAACAACAGAAACTGAATAATCAAATGTAAAATTAAAACACTGCTTAGTTTTCACTGTATTACTTAAATATATATACTGATTCTTATTAAAGCTACAAAAGTTATTCAGCCAAGAGCAGTGAGTGATTTTCTCTTTGTCTTTTGTTCATGACCCATTATTGCAAGCCGTTGCGATATGCATATTGCGATTTATACATTTGCGATATTTCGATATATTGTGCAGCCCTAGTTATTACTGTGATGAGTTTTCACTGTGATGCTTTAAAACAGTTTGGTACCCTGAGTATAGCATAAATGTGTAAAGCCTAACACAATACATCTATTTTCCAAACCGCTTATCCTCTTTAGGGTTGCTGAAAAAAAAATATTTTACATTTACATTTAGCTGACGCTTTTATCCAAAGCGACTTACAATTGCTATATATTTCAGAGGTCGCACGCCTCTGGAGCAATTAGGGGTTAAGTGTCTTGCTCAGGGACACATTGGTGTCTCACAGTGGATTCGAACCCGGGTCTCTCACACCAAAGGCATGTGTCTTATCCACTGCGCCATCACCACCAATATACAGTGAGAAATGATTATTGTTTGACAATTTTTCAGTGACAAAAAACATCAAGATTTAAATGTCCAAAATTTGCGTAATGTAGGTGAACAAGTTGCCAGTGTGTTAGCTAAGTAGCATTTTATAATTTCAACTTACTCCTCCTCCCAAATTCATTGGGTTTATTTGTCTTCTTCGTCTTCTTCTTCTTCTTCTTCTTCTTCTTCTTCTTCTTCTTTTCTGCCTCAGAAGATGATGTGGAAGATGAGGAGGAGGACAATGAAGAGGATGTTGAGGAGGAGGAAGAGGTGGTAATCCTCCTCCTCCTTGTTGGTTTCTCTAAAATAAAATAAATGTACTTTAAGTGTCTCTGCTTTAACTTCTTTTAAACAAATTCTTTACATGTATTTAAAAAAAATCATACAACGACTTATTCAAAAGCATGTCAGAGGAAACTCGAAATATAATTATTTGAAAGCACGTCATGTTTAAAAACAACTTACTGTAGCTGTGAGGAGGGGCAGGTGCAGTTGGTGGAGCAGTGGCAGGTGCAGCAGCGGCAGGTGTAGCAGCTGAGTCCATCAACTGATCCAGCTCTGTTCTTAGCTGATCCCTCTGGTCCATCAATGCACTCTTCTCTTCCATCATTTTTTTTAAGAGAACAGAGGCAGTAGGAGCAATATTACTCCCCTCATCAGATACAACAGCTGGTTGGGGGGAGGGTATCAGCTGGTTAAAACAGCTCCTGCTATTGACCAGCTTTGACTAGTCTCCATCTTAATCTGTTATTTTCCACTTGGAAACTCATTGTCTTTATAAAACTTTTGACCACAATTGGATGTTGGCTGCAAACATTTACCAAAGCTGACTTGCATAGCACACACACACACACACACACACACACACACACACACACACACACACACACACACACCGGAACAACAACAACAACAACAACAACAACAACAACAATAATAATAACAATAAATGGTATTAGTGGCATTGCGTTACTGTAATAGTAATAAATACATCTAGCTTGTCCAGTTTACCTTCTGTGGAGTACTCTGGAATTTCTTGTGCACTGTCCCCCATGGTAAATCTACTGAAGAAAAAAATGAAACTGTTAAGTTAATCACTAACCTGACCAGTTAGCCTTATCTTACTGGAGTAAGCTACTTTAAAATTGCTCTCATGATAAATCTTAACCTAATTTAGGTAATTACATGTAACCTACAACGGCTAATTAGCCTAGTCATTTAAATAATGTGGTACAACACAATATAATATCATATGAAAACTACTGCATTATCTGTAGTTGCTAATGTAACCTCTTTTAACAACATCCAATAGAAACTACTTTATAAAGAAATTCTATGGCTAATAAACATTTTACTCACCGATTGTCGTCAACAGGAAGGGCCTTACGAACTGTTTCTGCTGCAATGACATTGCACGAGTTACTTACTTGTCTATTTTACTTAATAATAACGTTATTATTTCAAAATATATTATGATATAAGTTTTTTTCATCCAGTTAAATTAGAGCACACAAAAAAATGAAAAGCGCAAGCAAAGCAAGTTCTGTGTAGAAAATGTCTTACCTGCTTTTAAGGCTTCGATGTCTGTGGACCAAAGTATGGGGATCACGGCCTCCCCACGTGCTCCTGGGATACTCGCTTTGATAAAATAATTTAGATCGTTTCCCTCTTCGTTGTTTTCCCAGACTATTTCGCGCAAAATTCTTAAACCTACCCCACGAATCTGTGACTCACGCAGCAACTCAATTATGCTTTTTGGTGTTTCCATAATCCGGTTCAAAACTGGTCATTTAATCAAAAATAATGTCCAGTAGGGGGCACACAATTTTACCTAAATGATTAAATACGTAAGTTTAAATCAACTTTTTTGCACAAAACAAAAAACATTGTTTTTTATATATATAATATATATATTCCTTCTTTACAGTTTCAATTTGAGGAACTGTCTCAACTGTCTCAAAGTTAAAGCATAATGTGGTAACATCCAGTTAAATCTGAGTTTATTATCTGACCATAAGTGTTCAAAAGTAACTGCACTTTGACTAAAAGTCAAAGCAACTTACATACCTCATGCCTATTTATTATTTCTATAAATTTACCAGTGTAAGACACTTTACTCATTTTGTATATGAATGCAATATTAACATACTTATAAACAAGTGCAGACATCACATTTCAAATGCCAGGATTCAAATTTCATGTTAAAGGTTTGCATGATGTATGAAATTAAAACTCATCATTTCTGTTTTTTACACACATTTAATGTCATTTGGCATTCTACAAATTTTAAGTAAAAGACAAAATGTTATAACAAAAAAACAAACAAAAAAAAAGTAAAATAAATAACACTAACCTAACATTTTAACTCGGGTTAGTAGAGTTTTATACAGTAGGCCTACATGTATAATGATTTTACAACCGAGAACCACACAAGGATGGGGAACTTCCTTCTGGTTATGACCAAAGTCATGTTTCGTCTCATTTAAATCTATATACCTTTTTAATGTCATGAAGTAAGCGGCCAATGGGTCCATGTCTGTGATCCTTCCCAAGCCAATAGTTCCACTCAATGGCACAAAGATTTCGTTGTAGTGAATGTTCAGTGAGGTTTCCCCTGTAGCGATATATATATTTTCTTTATATGAGCGCCATGCACGTTCCATGTGCTGGGTGTGGGCTCCCGATTGTGGATGGACGAATAAGCGTCTGTGGTTCACCTGATAGTGAATGTAACCCTGCTGCTGCAAGGTATTGTATGCTCTCCAGCTATCACTGAGAATTTGACTCCCAGTTCTTACATACTTTTGTATGATGGGTAGCAAATGCCTTCTGGAACGGCTTTTGACCAACTTCAAAACTGGTCTTCGACGTGTGGCCCTCACCTCTAGCAATCCAAAGACCCATGAACGTTTTCGTCTCCAGGCTCTCCCAAATCGTCCACGGTTGTACTACAAATATTCAAATCAAAATGAAACAGACATGTTACTATTAAATTACTGGAAGAAAATTAATTTAAACTATTTTTATCTTGCTTGTCAACATCTTTAGGCATTCAGTGTTGTACCTTTCTTTTGTGGCAGAATTTGCTTTCATCAATGACAACAAAAGATTGTCTACCACCAATTCTCATCTTTTTTCTCTTCTTAAGTCGTTGAATGGCAGTGACGCAGCAGTGGCGAAGAGTATCATACACTTTAGTTATTGATGCACTACTTCCACAATACCCTTCCTCAATCATGTCCAGATGTCTTTTCCGGAGACCTTGAGCAAAACTGACAATTCAAAATAGTGTTAATCCACACACGAGATAGCCACAACTTCACTCAAAAAATAAAACAATGCAACATTATATAATGTATCCAGTGATTCTTGAATTAAAAATAATATTTAATTAATGTGTTATATGTCAGAAGGTTGTGAGAAAAACTGATAATACTGAAAAAATATAAAATTCTCTAAAGGTAAAAATATACCTATTGTTTCACATAAAAATGCTAAAATAATGCATTTAAGCTAATTTATTCAACAACAAAAAAACTGACTTGTGCATTATCTTGAGCCAGGTTGAAAGATCCATGTGTGAACCTTGAAAGACTGAACCCTTCTTTATGGATCTTGAAATGTCCCCGTGGCAGATTCTTCGACATCTCCTGTGGAAATGATTAAACAAAAATGCAAAAATAATACAACAATAAAAAAACATGACATTTGATATTGCACAACATTTAGATAAACGTTAACAATGATACAACGAGTTTGTATTGTTGTACGTTTAAATCATATTACACAAGTAACCAAAATATGTACACAGTTACTTATATACTTACCACATATAACCAAGTCTTGTAGAGCCTGATTTTGCCATTCTCATGTGATGCTTACAAGCAGGGCACTTCATCTTTGGGGCAAGTAGCCTTTTTTTCTGCAACCACTTAATCAGCTTTCTTCCCCCTTTCTCCATTTTGTGGACAAATTCTACCATCAACATGCCCATGACTATAGAAGACAAAGAAAATAATGCCTATTCATTTTTATAATAATCAAATATAACGTAGATCATTGCATAACTTTCAAATTTGACGGTTTCAAAATTACACTAGGCTATCTCATTATGAATCACACTTAACCATTTTAGAATGGGGAGTGTGACCAACAAAACAAAATTGTGCATGTTTACTTAAATTGATAATTATAAACTTTGCTTTTTCAAACAATCAATTTAGTTTAGGTGATAAATAATAGTACATGTATAATATTATAATCAAACAATATCAGCTAACGTTAAATTCAAATAAACTTTAAGCAAACTCGCTTACCTGAAAATGTGTGAATAACACAAACAACGGGAGGATGACTAACGTAACAGAAAATGAAGTGCAGTCCTGGGACTAAAATCCGAAAATGGAAAAGACACAAGCCTGTAATAGAAATCGACAGTAGGTATAAGTTACACAATTATAGAACTAATATAAAACCTTTAAACTGAGGCAAACAAGAGCGAGACAAGCACCGCCACCTTTTCGAAAAAATATTGGACTGGGCTTCAGTGTAAAATGAGAACTTACCTTTCCCTTTATTGCTGTTTTGATAGTAATTAATTAGCTACTAACGGTAACTCAGAGTTAACACCCGAGCTTTCTTCTTATTCGATTTTATGGCGGGTAGCACCACCATTAAAGTGCATTAACACCCGAGCTTTGTGAATAGCTAACACGCCTATGGCTAACACATATAAGCTTAGTTATTGCACAATTTCGACTCCTTTCTGCTCTTTAGTGACACCAAATGGAGCTTGATTGACAGGTGATCTGACCAATCATTCTTCGCCATCCGCCATTTTGTCCGACAAAGCAGTCAAGGGGAGGATTTGAACTTGAAAAACGGAATACTGACGCCTTTCCGCGGTTAAAATAACATTCCTTCTTATGTTCATTCATGTTTATTTGATGCTATAAATGAACTAGAAGGAGATGATCGGTTTACGAGCAGCTTTAACTGATGCTCTACAGCGATCTTTCACGACACATTAAAGAGCCACAAAACGGTATTTGTTGTTTAAATTTCTTTAAGAAAAATGACCAAATTTGAAAGGTGAGACTTTGTTTAATATGTTTAATATCAAAAGTAACCTGGTCTGTCCTGTCTGTCAGCGTGTTGTCAGTCTCTCTTCTCCGCGATGTATTTTTCACTGCGTGAGAACATGGTGTGTGCGTGAGAGCGGCGTGGCTTGTCGGACATAGTGACAGTAACTAAGGAGTGCGGGTCTTTGCGAACGGTCAATTATGTTTGGACATAGGCTATTAACAATTAAGTGTGTTAATGAAAATTTACATTACCAGAGATGATTATTTCTTAGATTTTATGTTATGAAGAATGAGAAAGAAGTCAAATAATGGGTCTTTGAGAAGAGACATTGAAAGAGACTAAAACCTCTTCTTTCTTTTCTTTTTTTTAAAGCTAAGATTTCTACTCTGAAAGCAGATATCTCCTTGCTTAAAGATGAGTGCATTTTTTTGAACAAGGGGATTGAAAAGATGAAGTCTGTTGTCCCAACTGCAGTGTCTCAAGTCCATACTGACCCGACAGTGCCAGCTTCTTCAGGTGTGTGTTTCATGCTTCATTGTTATTGGTTTCTGTCAGAAGAACTATGTTTGCTTTGGAGTAAACAAATTAATGAGGAGTAGGTAATTCTAATTATCATAATTTTACACCAGGACTGCAGCTGAAAAGGTTATCTACATCTTCCTTGAGAAATAGACATGTTATGACAATTTAGCCTCTACACTCTACAATTTAGCTGAACCCAGTGAACAGGATTTGGGGATGAATCAATCCTATTTTCTACAAACATTGAAAGAGATAAATAAATTGGTAAACATGGTACCTGCACTTAACAAAGATGGTGAAAGTTGTTCATCAAAATTTTTGGAATATAAAAACATTAAAAATGCAGGTTGAAAAAAGTATGAAAAACAGACTAAGATATTTTTTATTAAACTAACAAAAGTTTCTTAATTTGACTAACTATATATAACTATAAAACATGCCAAAAATCAAATAAAGTATTAGCCTCGTAGTATGGCCCACTAATACTGATGTAGGTGATTTGTAGTTAAAACAAAAAAATATATATAGTGTTAATTCTTTCTCAACAGTTTTTAATGACTATACTGTATTTCGATGTCCACTAAATTTAAGCATATTTAATGAAATGCTGTTAAACTTCACAATTCAAACTCAGCTTTTTCATTTATAACCTTTGATGTAGTGTGTTATATAGCTGTTTGTAAATGTAATGTTATGTACTTTGACCGGCCCTCAAACAACGGTGAAACCAATGGCGTCATTACTGAGCTGAAATTCAGATATGGTCGACGTTTCTGTAAGCAGTAGACCTATCACAACAGATAGGGACATCTGACCAATCAGATGGACTAGGGTTTTGGAAAGGGAAGGGCTTACAGTGAACAGATCCTTGAACCAAAATTTTGTGACAACGTGAGAACAGAGGTGGTGCATACTGTGTATTATTAGAAAATAAAGTTGTTGTTTTTAAACCTTGGATGCATATAAACCTAATATATTAGACCTCTAAAACAAAATTAGGCACTTTTAATATAGCAGAATATGGGCAATTTAAAATATTTCAGCTGCACTACAAATATTTTTGCTATATCACAATCTCCAATATGATATGAATACGGTGATAGGATTGTTCCATCATAATTACTTATAACAACATGAGGAATTATTTATAGATCAGTGTCTCAAGCTTCACACTAATAAAGCAATTTACAGTGATTACAATGACCTAAACGTTTCAGTGCAGATGGACTGCTTGATAACATCACAATTGTCCTTGGGTAACTAATAGGCTATTATCCAACCACAATTTGTATCTTTTTATCCAGTAGTTAAATGTGATTGCATATGCGCTTTAATATGGACTGAGAGTCAGCTTCATCAGGGTCAACAGGACAAACTCTAGTTCTGTTTGTACACTGAACACTTTTGTCAAATAATGCCAAAGAAACGTATTTTCTACTAATGCCAAATAAAAGTAATAGTTTGCTAAAGAGTGTGTTTTTTTTAATATATAATGCAGAACAGCAAGACTCGTGGGATTCCACCAGCTCCTCAGCGTAAGATTCCTCGGTGAAAGGGAAGAAAAAGAAGAGGAACAAAATGAAGAAGCCAAGGAAGAGCTACAAAAAAAAGGGGAAAAAATAATGTTATAATTTATCATGTCTATCTCATTTAAAATGAAAAGTTCACAATCTGTTTTGAAGTAAGTTGTTCGTAAAATAAAGTTTATGACATATAGGATATTATATATTTTGTATATATATTTATTGCACCTACTGTACCCTACAACTACTTGAAACAAGGGGGTAAGATGTGCCACTTTAATTTACAGCCCGCAGATGTTGTACTTACTCTATAACTACGTGAAACAAGGGGGTAACATGTCCCACTTTAATTTACAGCCCGCAGATGTTGTACTTTCTCTATAACTATGTGAAACAAGGGGGTAACATGTGCCACTTTAATTTACAGCCCGCAGATGTTGTACTTACTCTATAACTACGTGAAACAAGGGGGTAACATTTGCCACTTTAATTTACAGCCCGCAGATGTTGTACTTACTCTATAACTACGTGAAACAAGGGGGTAACATGTGCCACTTTAATTTACAGCCCGCAGATGTTGTACTTACTCTATAACTACGTGAAACAAGGGGGTAACATGTGCCACTTTAATTTACAGCCCCCAGATGTTGTACTTACTCTATAACTACGTGAAAAAAGGGGGTAACATGTCCCACTTTAATTTACAGCCCGCAGATGTTGTACTTACTCTATAACTATGTGAAACAAGGGGGTAACATGTGCCACTTTAATTTACAGCCCGCAGATGTTGTACTTACTCTATAACTACGTGAAACAAGGGGGTAACATGTGCCACTTTAATTTACAGCCCGCAGATGTTGTACTTACTCTATAACTACGTGAAACAAGGGGGTAACGTGCCACTTTAATTTACAGCCCGCAGATGTTGTACTTACTCTATAACTACGTGAAACAAGGGGGTAACATGTCCCACTTTAATTTACAGCCCGCAGATGTTGTACTTACTCTATAACTACGTGAAACAAGGGGGTAACATGTGCCACTTTAATTTACAGCCCGCAGATGTTGTACTTACTCTATAACTATGTGAAACAAGGGGGTAACATGTGCCACTTTAATTTACAGCCCGCAGATGTTGTACTTACTCTATAACTACGTGAAACAAGGGGGTAACATGTGCCACTTTAATTTACAGCCCGCAGATGTTGTACTTACTCTATAACTACGTGAAACAAGGGGGTAACATGTGCCACTTTAATTTACAGCCCCCAGATGTTGTACTTACTCTATAACTACGTGAAACAAGGGGGTAACATGTCCCACTTTAATTTACAGCCCCCAGATGTTGTACTTACTCTATAACTACGTGAAACAAGGGGGTAACATGTGCCACTTTAATTTACAGCCCGCAGATGTTGTACTTACTCTATAACTATGTGAAACAAGGGGGTAACATGTGCACTTTAATTTATAGGTACGTGAAACAAGGGGGTAACTAGTTTGACTTGCACAGTAACAACACTAAACAATGGTATATTTACACAGTAACTAACTACAGAAAATAGTTCTAATTTTGCTTGCCTTGTTTTCACTATTATAGTTGCCTTGCCTATTTTTAATTTTGCTTGATGACCCAACAAAATCCTGTAGCCTACTCTCTTTCTTTCTTAAGGTAAGTAGCATATGTTGAAAATTCTAAATAAAACCATTACAATAACTCATTCCCCTGAATTTCAAGTTTTGTAGTTCAGTAATCTCCATCATGCATGATGCTAGAATATGTGTCCCATGGTTAAAAAAAATACCCAGGCCTATAAATATATTTTAATACCTATGTACTATTCCAAAAAAGGTATGTGGTGTATGATTATGATTGAATGATGTATAGCACATTTACTATGAACTGCTGAACACCCAGCACACTTTACAACCATGTCAGAGGTATCTCCTGAATCACCACAGTTTGCAGAATCCACTTGGATGATGTGACGGCAGCCACGGTACAACGCCGCCAGTGCGCTCACCACACACCAGCTCGTCTATATGTGGAGAGGAGTGTGATCGAGCCAATTCAGTGAATGTGTGTGTCCTCGCTAAATTGCTCTCAACATAAGATTGTTGTTTTGCATGTAGCTAGGCCATATCACATAATATTTGAATAGTTTGCTAGTATGTTCATACATACCATTTAGTATTAAAATAGTTAGCCCTTAGTTATAAAATACTTACTGCATATACTATTTGTATTTTTCCTGGTTATTACCCCTTTATTCCACAAATATTATGAATTGTTCCCTTATAATTACATGTACGTACTTTATAGGTACTCTATAATTACCAAAAGGTACGCTGTAAATTCGGTGTACTTACGCAGTACTTTCCGGGCTGTAATCTAAAGCGTTACCAAGCTTTTCAACGTGTTTGCATCAGTAATTTCTAAAAATTAAATTCGGACAACATTAAGCCTATACCTTTTTTATTGTATGTGGATGTGGGAGGGGAAAATGTCGAGACTAAAGCCCTATTCGGATTAACTTTACAAGGGTAGATGGAGTAAGTTAATAATGTAATTTTACCACAGCACTTTTGTAATATCAATAGCCAAATCGCATGTGATGAGATATAGGTTATCAATAACACTAGAAGTTGGAGGGGTAACTCAATTTGCGCATCGCTGTCAGGCGTGTATTACATTGCTTCCTGATATCATGTGTGCAAACACAAATAACCTATACAACAGGGCAGTTTAATGCTTATCTGATAACCTAGAAGCTCTTGTAATTATTACTTTAACAGTTACCCCACCTCTCCATGCCGGGTGAACACCGGCTGATGCAGTAAACAGCATTTTCACAACGATTTCAGTACAGTAATAGCAAATATCCTTGCTCCTTCTCGATTATCTGGTAATATTCTATTCACAAAATACAACCAATAGTACGGTAATGTTAAGACATCTTATCTGCTGCCACGCAACGAAACTAGGAATACGACCGGTTCAAGATGGCGGACGGATTTCTCGGTTTCCAGCGGCCAATAGGGCATCTAGTCTCTATATGATATCTATGCATACGCTTACTGGATGTCATGGCAACTAAATCACGGAGGAAAAGTTTAAATATCTCGCCTTCGTTTTAATTTCGGACCATCTAAAAAAATAAACAAATGATTTTAACATGCGTTTATCAAAGTAGGAAATCCACACTTTTAATCCCTTACACACAATTAGTGCTCTTGAAATACGAAATGGAGGCGGGTCCGGATTGAATTCCCTCCGGGTTTGAGAAGTACTTTGAGAAGTACTGGTGTAGACTGTGGGAAAGAATTTTATTTATGTCTCTTTATGCAAGAGGTCCTAGCTGCATACAGATATAACACAGTAAGGGAGCCTTACAAGCAGACACCTTCAACAAAGGTGAGTAGTTAAAAAAAAAATTATAATAATATTTAATCAATTGTTTGAAACCTTTGGTAGGCCCTCTGTAAGTTAATGTTTTTGATTCATATATTCAGTACGCGTAAAAGTGGACTGCAAGATTGTAATTTTAAGTTTTAAATCAGAACCACAGGATTGAGCGAATGTGGCCGGAGATAAACAACCGGGTCAATTACCCTATTAAGGAGGCTTTGATTCAGCTAACTGACCAGGAAATGATTGACGTGGAGGACCCCACCACTCGCTACTGTGTGTCTGATCTCACATGCCAGATAGGTCGTATTGGTGTGGGAACAGTAGTGGACTCGTGGAATGCCCACAGAATACCAGGTATTCTTATTAGCAACCAGTTTTTTTTGAGAAACAGACTAAAAAACGTCTCAGGTTACTACTGTAACCCTAGTTCCCTGAGAAGGGAACGAGACGATGCGTCGATGACGCTTTGGGAACGCATTTGCGTGACTGAGTCTGAAGCACTACTGTCAACTAGTCCAATGGAATGAATGAAGCGTCACGGGCGGGTGACGTCACGACCAGGAAGATACAAAAGCACATCCGGTGCAATGCTCGCGTTAGCTAATAGAGCCGAAGCAAAGCGATCGCAGGGATGCAGGAAGTATGGCAGGGAGACGCATCGTCTCGTTCCCTTCTCAGGGAACTAGGGTTACAGTAGTAACCTGAGACGTTCCCTTTCGAGGGAACTCGCGATGCGTCGATGACGCTTTGGGAACGATAATACCCAATACGCCATAATTACAAAATGCCAGATGACAAAACTGTCGGCAAATTAAGTAAAAAGCACCTGGGAACCTGGGGCAGCTTCCAGGTCCAGGCTATAGAACCTCACAAATGTTAGTGGCGAGGACCATCCCGCCGCGTCACAAACCTCCTGAAGGGAAACTCCTGATAAGAGGGCTTTAGAGGCCGCCATACTTCGGGTAGAGTGAGCTCTGACCACCAAAGGACATGGCTGGCCAGAGGACTCATATGCAAGAGAAATAGCCTCGACTATCCACTTACTGATTGTCTGCTTAGAAGCAGGAAGACCTTTCTTAGGTGAACCAAAACAGACAAACAACTGATCAGATCTCCTCTACGGGGCAGCCTTGTGGACATAAATGTCCAGTGCTCGCACTGGACACAAGAGATTCAGTTTTTCCTGGTCCGAAGAAGTAAACGGAGGAGGACAGAATGCCTGCAGTACAATAGGTCTTGGAATATTGGTTGGCACCTTAGGGACGTAACCCTGCTTAGGGTATAAGAACGCCTTAACCATACCCGGTGCAAATTCCAAACAGGTGGGAGACACAGAAAGAGCCTGAAGGTCTCCGACTCTTTTTAGGGAAGAAATGGCTAACAGAAAGATAGTCTTGAAAGTCAGATATTTTTCTGAAACTAAATCTAGGGGCTCGAAGGGAGCCCCAGACAAGCCTTCCAAAACTATGGCCAGATCCCACGCTGGCACCCTAGTTCGAACTGCAGGCCTCAACCTCAAGGTGCCACGGAGGAAACGAATAATCAGGGGGTCTCGACCCAGAGATGCAATACCCATAGGGGTGTGGAAAGCCGCAATGGCCGCCACGTAAACCTTTAAGGTAGAATGACAAAAACCTGACGTGAAACGAGACTGGAGAAACTCAAGTACTGTGTTGACTGAACAGTTAACTGGATCTCGCTGCTGTTGGTGACACCAAGACGTGAAAACTTTCCACTTAAGTATATATAATTTTCTCGTGGCTGGAGCTCTGGAGCTAAGAATAGTCTCAACGACCTCAGTCGAGAGACCACTCTCTAAAAGTTGGGCCCCCTCAGAGGCCAAACCCATAGGTTCCAAATCTCCGGTCGGGGGTGAAATATTGTGCCCCCTGCCTGAGACAGAAGGTCTCTCCTGACAGGAATCTCGAAAGGAGGGCCGTCTAGGAGATGAATTAGGTCCGCAAACCAAAAACGAGTCGGCCAGCGTGGAGCTACTAATAATAGACTTAATCCGTCCTGGCGGACTCTCTCCAGAACTCCTGGGAGCAGAGCAACAGGGGGAAATGTGTACAGACGTAGCCTCGGCCACGTCTGTACCATAGCGTCCAACCCCAAGGGGGCTGGTTGCGTGAGGGAGAACCAAAGTGGACAGTGCGTCGTAAGCTGAGACGCAAACAGATCCACTTCTGCTTGGCCGTAAAATTCCCAAATGAGCTCCACCGCCTCGGGGTGGAGTCTCCATTCCCCTGGCCTCAGCCCCTGCCTCGACAGGGTGTCTGCTCCTATATTCTGGTACCCTGGGATAAACACTGCCCTCAGGGAGAGTATCTTCCCTAGGGACCACAAGAGGATCTGGTGCGCCAGTTTGCAGAGTGGACGCGAACGCAGACCCCCCAGTCGATTTAAATAAGAGACCACCGAAGTGTTGTCTGTACGGACGAGCACATGATGGCCCCTCAGGTCTGGGAGGAAATGTTTCAACGCATTGAAGACAGCCATCATCTCCAGGCAATTTATGTGCCAAGAAAGATGATGGTTCCCCCACAGACCCTGAGCTGAGCGGCCTTCCATTACCGCTCCCCAGCCGGTGAGAGAAGCGTCTGTCGAGATAGCAACTCGATGGCAAAGAGCTCCCAACACCGGACCCTGGGACAGGAACCAATGTTTCCTCCATATAATCAAGGCGCGGATGCACCGCCGCGTGATCTTGATCATACGAAGTGGGTTTCCCCTCGGGGAGAACCCTCTGGTCCTGAGCCACCACTGCAAAGGTCTCATGTACAGCAGGCCAAAGGGGATCACATTGGACGCCGCTGCCATGAGGCCTAACAGTCTCTCGAACTGTTTTGCAGTACGTGACTGGCCTAGCTTCAACTCTTTTGTGGCTGTGATGATAGCAGCTACACGAGCGGGCGATAGAGTGGCCCGCATTGTGACTGAATCCCATACCACACCAAGGAAAGTGGTTCTCTGTAGTGGAGAAAGCACACTCTTCTTGGCATTGAGTCTCAACCCCAATTTCCTCATATGAGCGAGAACGACATCTCGATGCCGAACCGCTGACTGTTCTGATTCCGCCAGCGAGGCCAGAGCTGCATCTACGCACTTCGTGAACGTGCGGGATGACAGAGCTAGACCGAATGGAAGCACCCGATATTGGTATTCTTTGCCCCCGAAAGAAAACCTCAGGAACTTCCTGTGTTGAGGGAGGATGGAGATATGGAAGGAAGCGTCCTTCAGATCTATCGTGACAAACCAGTCCTCGGATCTGATTTGAGTCACTATCTGTTTGAGTGTGAGCATCTTGAATTTCAATTTCATGACCGCACGATTCAGCAAACGAAGATCTAAAATAGGACGCAACCCCCCATCCTTTTTTGGAACAATGAAGTATCGGTTGTAAAACCCAGATTCTCTGTCGGGGGAGTACACCTGTTCTATAGCTCCCTTTGCTAAGAGAGAATGAACTTCTTGCTCCATCTACCGTGAGTAACACCCCGTTGTAACGAGGCGGAGGAGAACCGAATTGGATTCTGTAACCTTTCTCTATTATCTGCAGGACCCAAGGAGATATATTCGACAGATTCTTCCACTCTGTTAGAAAATCTACTAAGGGTACCAGTCTCTCGAGACTGGCCTCTGGTGTTAAAGGAACAGCCACTTCGGCGACCTGAAGCATATTGGCAGGAAACAACCGAACTGACTGTTTTTGGACCCCCCTCAGAGGGCTCACGTCCGACGCAATGTCGAGTCGACACTGCACCGAACTTTCGCTGGATACCACTGCGCCCCGAAGCACCAAGGGTGGCGGGGTTAGCAGACCGGTCCCATGAGGACCCCGAAGTGGAGCGGGCACCGTATTCTGAGGTGTACCCCGCTCCACCCCGGTTGGGGCTGTCCTCAATGGCCTGACGTACATAGCGTCAGGACCTTTTCTGAGCCGAAGCCTTCCTAGCCATAAGTACGGTCCTCAGATCCGGCTTAGACTTAGCCGACTTCGGCTGAGGAGGTTGGCTCGGTCCCCAAGATTTATTCAGGGAAGCACGAGACGCAACACTTATTTTTTGTTGCACACGGTGTGAGGAGCTTGGCTGGGGACGCTCACGCCCAGCATCCCCAGGGGGATGGACTCGGCGAGGAAGGAATTTTTTAAAAGCCTCAGATTGTTTTTTATTTTCTTGAAACCTTTCAACAACCGAATTCACAGAGTCACCAAAGAGACCAGAGGGAGAAATAGGGGCATCTAAAAGAAAAGCCCGATCTTTATCTTTCATATCTGTCAGATTTAACCAAAGATGCCTCTCAGTAGCTACGAGGGCTGCCATAGACCGCCCAACAGCACGGGCGGTCTCCTTCGTAGCTCTGAGAGAAAGATCTGTAGCCCGACAAAGTTCTCGAATTTCGTCGGGACTAACTCCCTCACTCCTGTCTATATCCCCCAGCAGATCTGCCTGATAGGCTTGGAGCACTGCCATCGTGTGCAGACAGGCTCCAGCTTGACCTGCTGCCGTATAAGCCTTACCCACTAAATTAGATGTGGTCTTTAGTGGTTTATTCGGCAACACGGGATCCTTCAGGGACGACGCTGACCCAGGAGACAGATAGCTTGCGAGCGTCTGTTCCGCTGGGGGCATCGACCCATAACCAAAATCTTTCAGCCCCATTATATTTGAATACGTTTGAACATGGGGACTAAAAAGACGTGACGAAAATGGTTTATTCCATGATCTACATAGCTCACTTTGTAGATCAGGAAAGAATGGAAGGGCCCGTGCCTGAGATGAAACATTAGAAGTGAGAAAACACTCGTCTAGTTTGCTTTTAGGACGAGAATCTCTCTTTTCTGCTGGCCAGTCAATACTCAACTTATCTACAGCACGAGTTATCACCTCAATAAGCTCCTCATGTGCTGGGGAGAGGGATGGCGAATCCTCTCCCCTTATTGAATCTTTATTTGTGTTTGTGTTTGTGTCACTCTCACCGATGCTCAGTAACTCTACCTCCTCAGAACTAGAGCACTGAAGCAACGGGCTCTCTTCCCGGGCGGAAGAAGCCGCAGCGCGGGCTTCCGACACCGGCAAGAGAGCAATGGATCCTTCGGGTAAAGGAGGAGATAAGGCAGAGCCCGTCCCCAACCCCGCCGAAAGATCCATTTGCGAGCCCCAAGTGAGCCTTCTCCGAGCTGCCTCGGCAGCCGCGGGTCCAGAACCCCGAGGTTCGCGAGCCTGTCCATCATCCTCAAATGTGGACAGACGGGAGCGGAGCATGCGGAGCGGGAGACGCTCACAATGCTGACAGTCAGCCCCCTCGAAGGCTGACATAGCATGCTCCACTCCCAAACAAACTACACAAAGCTCATGTGTATCTCCACCCGTGATATAACGAGGGCAAGGAGAAGCACAGGCTTTGAATAGTTGTTTCGCCATAATACAATATACTGAGAGACAGACAACAATAAATATACAGACAGTTTTGACACAGAGCACTTCGCTGAGGCACAAAAGCTGACGCGAGCATTGCACCGGATGTGCTTTTGTATCTTCCTGGTCGTGACGTCACCCGCCCGTGACGCTTCATTCATTCCATTGGACTAGTTGACAGTAGTGCTTCAGACTCAGTCACGCATATGCGTTCCCAAAGCGTCATCGACGCATCGCGAGTTCCCTCGAAAGGGAACTTTTGTATGTCTCCCTCATCAGACACACCTAATTCAAGTCTTGCAGTCTGTACTAATGAGCTGATAAGTTGAATTAGGTGTGTTAGGTGAGGGAGACATGCAAAATGTGCAGTGGCAAGGGGTCCCTAGGACAGGTTTGAGAACCACTGCTCTACAACAGTGTAATTAACAACAATTACAGAAATTCAGGAAGCAGTTATGTGCCTTATTAACATTACTCACCGATATTCAAATCCTTAAAGGCGGTGTTTCTAAATGCACTCTTCGTGAAGATAGTGGAATTTAATTTATTGATTATATTTTTAAATAAGATTGTGGGTCTCATTTTGTGAACCAAATTTAGTGAATTAAGTCTTCTTAATGAACATTTCTATTTTTTGTTAAGATTTGTACAACCAGTAGCTGTAATTTGAGCAAATTAAAGTTTATCAAGCAAGTACTTGTTTGAACAAAATATTTATTAAAACACATTTATTGAACAATGTTAAACACAATTTTTATACCAATGAGGGAAGAAAAATTAAACATCTTAAAAGCTCCTTAATTCTTTGCCCTGGAATGTATGCACAGCTCTGTGAATGTGTGGGATTTCACAACCTGGAACTTCTTCCCTGGAAAACAAACACCTTACCAATTCTAGTATAATAACAACAGTATCTATAAGTTGGGATGATACGTTTTTTTTTACGTGAAATTTTACAACCTGGAACACTGTTGTGACTCCACTGCAGAACAACAACAACAACAACAAAACTGTAGTTAAGGATTTTAAATTTGTGTGCAATTTCACACTCTGGAACACTTTTACAGAAACAATTTTACATGCTCCATATCAGAAAAAAAAAATTGTAGGTAAGGATTTTACATTTGTGTGCAATTTCACAACCTAGAACACCATGTCTATAAGAAAAAATGCTTCTTCAGAGAAGCATTGTACAACACATTTCAAACTAACTCTTTCACAACATCTAGAACAGTTGACAGATCAGCCACCCTGATGATGTTTAGCAAAGAGAACTCAGACCTGCATTTTAAGCATTGGTTTGATGTTAATGCCCATTCTTCAATGCAAGCTCTACACCCAATGATGCTCCGGCAACATTCGGACAGCATTGGCTCACTGATGATGTCTGTAAAAGCATGGAGGATATGCATTAAAACTATGTCATCAACATTTTTTGATGCCTACATTTTAGCATGTTGAGGTATACTTGAGTATATACTGATTGCAAAATAAGTTGCAAAATAAAAATAAATTTAAGCAGCACTATTCATTCTTTAGTGAAACTAAGTAAAAGAAAAGCTGGTAAAGGAAAAGTTGTTCAGTTTTGTTCAGTTCATTGCTTAGCCATTTGGAGTCACAAATTCACGCACACATCCATAAAAAGAAAAGGTGTAGTGGAGTCCAGGGTGTGTGAATGCTGCACACACATATGCGTTCTCCAGCTACAGTCTGTATCCAGCCTCTCACAGAGACTTCAGAGTCCCCAACACCTGCGATGTGACGACTCGACGCCTGTGAAGAGACGACTCAACGCCGGCGATATGTTATGCCCTAAATTAATACATGATGATTAACTAACTGTATTTTTTACGTACATTTTTGAAATGCACTTTCTGTAAAGCTGCTTTGAAACAATATGTATTGTGAAAAGCGCTATACAAATAAATTTGAATTGAATTGAATATGGAAAGTTAATTTTCATAAACACTTAAAGGGATAGTTCACCCAAAAATGAAAATTATTTCATGATTTACTCACCGTCAAGCCATCCTAGGTGTATTTGACTATCTTCTTTCAGATGAACACAATCAGACATATATTTAAAAATATCCTTAGTCCTCCAAGGTTTATAATGTTTGTGAATCGCAGCCCAAATTTTGAAGAAAAAAAAAAAAGCATCAATCCATAAAAAAATTAATCCATACGACTCCAGGGGGATAATAAAGGCCTTCTGAAGTGAATCGATGCATTTGTGTAAGACAAAGATCCTCCTTTAAAACATTTGGGCTGTCATTCATAACTATTATAACCCTTGAAGGACTAAGGATATTTTTAAATACATCTCTGTTCATCTAAAAGATAGTCATATATAGACCAAGGATGGGTTGCGGGTGAATAAAGCTTGGGATAATTTTCATTTTTGGGTGAACTATCCCTTTAACTGTGGTAAATTGTGAAATTAATACGTGAGACCCTTGGTATCTCATACCTCTACAAACAAGGCAGGTGAAGGCCTCCTTGAGCTGTGATGCCTACTGCATGTTGACTTGGTTTCTTTCCCTTGTGGCCAGTGTGGTGAGCACCCGGAGTCTAACAGCAACACTCTCGAGACCTTGAGATGCCTCCAACACCTCCTCAATCTTTTCCAAAATGTCCTGCAATCCAGAATCTTCTTTAATCTTCCTTAGGTCAGCTTGAAGTTTCTGAACAATGCCTGTAACACTGCCCTCAGCTTCAGTAAACCTTACCACCACAACACTTTTGGGAACTGGTTTGCCATCTAGCACTTCTGCAATATTTATTGCTCTGAAATTTGCAAACAGATTTAACATTTGATGAACACTCTCTAGTAGTATTTAGTTTACATATAAAACCTGTTCAAAAAAACCTCACAGTTAAGTGAAATAATACAAACTAATATATAAAAAGGTTTTCAAACCTTGTCCAACTTCGGCTTGCATGGGGCGTTGTTGTGAGAACAGATCCAGATGATGCTGGTCTTGTAAAAGAGAAAAGTGGCTGAACTGGTGTTGAAGCAAATGCTGAAGTTGATGGGGTGTTTTGCGGCATCTCAATTGGGTCACCATGGACTTCATAATGAGCCCTTAATGTTAAGTCCAACGAGCTGAAAGACCCTTCAGCATTGAGACTGTCACTGCTGACCTACACCAAAAGAACAAGAATTAGCCGAGTAAAATAGTATGTCATTTCAAAGCCAGACATATTCAATTCAGTTTAATCAAGTTATGTAGCAGGCCAATGTTGCATCTATAACAGTTCTGTAAAGTAATATGATGGTAAATGTAAAACCTCTGTGCAACAGCAACTTAAAATGTTTCTCTCACCCTTACTTTCTTTATATCACTTATGGAAAATATGGGCTGGCATATGTTCTATGCCAGTGCTTCTCATGCTTGGTCCTTGACTGTAGCACTGCACGTTTCCCTTGTATGCCACATCCATTTTAGAGTATAAATGAGCTCATCAGGAAGCATTATGTAAGGTGTGTTTGTTGTTTTGGATGTCTCCCATATTTAACACACCTGACATTGTACTCTAAAAACTGAAATAGATGTGCCATAAAAGAAAAATGTGCAGTGCTACATGGCATGAGAAACACTGGCATAGATAGAACACATACCAGCCCATATGTTCCACAACTGTTATCAATAACTTAAGGATGAGATATATAAATTGATGTTGTACAGAGGTTTTACATTTACTGCCGAATCACATTACAAAACTTTTATAGATATAAAATATCCCAGTTATAGAAATCGATTAAAGTGAATTGACAGCTGAGATGTCAAATATTAGAAGCAAACCTAAAAATCTTTAGTAGATTTCGTACATACATTAGCAAAAAATGTTACAATGCATGTATGGCTCTACATTTATTCATACTCACATGCTAATAGGTCGTTTACTAAGACCAAACTATTAGTTTAGGACTATTCAATTTCGTTCCTGGAGGGCCATGACCAGCAGAGTTCAGTTCAACTTAAACAAATCAGAACCGTCTAATCAAGCTCTTCAGGATTATTACAGGCAGGTGTGTTTGATTAGGGTTGTTGAACTCCAGGAACGTAAAGGAATAGTCATGTACTAGTTAACTTAGCTTATTGCTTATTGCTTAGTTAACTTATTTAACCCCCTTTAAAATTATCTTTCTGTGAGTCTTGCAAACCTATCAGAAATATGCGCAACATTTTTTCAGAACGCATATCTTCATCTTTGAGAGTTACTGTTTTGTTTCCGTGAAAAAGCACGTATGTATCCATATTATTCGCACGTGGAGGTGATAAGTGAACTAGATGAAGTGAAGCCTAATTGCGCGCGCAAGTGGATACTTCCGGTGAAGTAATACGCGCTTTGTGCATTAAAAACCTTCATTTTTCGTTTTTGGTTTTATTGTATTTTCATTTGATGCATTAGAACAACGTGTGATGAACGTTTTAAACAAAAACGAAAAAACAAATTATCCGAAGGTACACGGACTGTTTTGGCTTTACAGCAGCTCTAGAATAAAGTTATTGTCCAGCTAAAGTTAGTTGTGATCGATTCACTTCCGTTGCAAAGATCATTAGTTATTAACTTAGGGGCCGCTAACACGACACCGTTCTAACAGAAAACCCTGCGAAAACGCTGCGGCCCGCTCATTCGCACAAAACAGTGCCTGGTGGCTTGAGAACGCAAATAGGTTCCAAGGTGCTAGCCTTGAAGAAAAAAAAAAAAAAAAAATTATATATATATATATATATATACAGGTTCTTCTCAAAAAATTTGCATATTGTGATAAAGTTCATTATTTTCCATAATGTAATGATAAAAATTAAACTTTCATATATTTTAGATTCATTGCACACCAACTGAAATATTTAAGGTCTTTTATTGTTTTAATACTGATGATTTTGGCATACAGCTCATGAAAACCCCAAATTCCTGTCTCAAAAAATTTGCATATTTCATCCGACCAATAAAAGAAGTGTTTTTAATACAAAAAAAAGTCAACCTTCAAATAATTATGTTAAGTTATGCACTCAATAGTCAATACTTGGTCGGGAATCCTTTTGCAGAAATGACTGCTTCAATGCGGCGTGGCATGGAGGCAATCAGCCTGTGCCACTGCTGAGTTGTTATGGAGGCCCAGGATGCTTCGATAGCGGCCTTAAGCTCATCCAGAGTGTTGGGTCTTGCGTCTCTCAACTTTCTCTTCACAATATCCCACAGATTCTCTATGGGGTTCAAGTCAGGAGAGTTGGCAGGCCAATTGAGCACAGTAATACCATGGTCAGTAAACCATTTACCAGTGGTTTTGGCACTGTGAGCAGGTGCCAGGTCGTGCTGAAAAATGAAATCTTCATCTCCATAAAGCTTTTCAGCAGATGGAAGCATGAAGTGCTCCAAAATCTCCTGATAGCTAGCTGCATTGACCCTGCCCTTGATAAAACACAGTGCACCAACACCAGCAGCTGACATGGCACCCCAGACCATCACTGACTGTGGGTACTTGACACTGGACTTCAGGCATTTTGGCATTTCCTTCTCCCCAGTCTTCCTCCAGACTCTGGCACCTTGATTTCCGAATGACATGCAAAACTGAGCAACAGTCCAGTGCTGCTTCTCTGCAGCCCAGGTCAGGCGCTTCTGCCGCTGTTTCTGGTTCAAAAGTGGCTTGACCTGGGGAATGCGGCACCTGTAGCCCATTTCCTGCACACGCCTGTGCACGGTGACTCTGGATGTTTCTACTCCAGACTCAGTCCACTGCTCTCGCAGGTCCCCCAAGGTCTGGAATCGGTCCTTCTCCACAATCTTCCTCAGGGTCCGGTCACCTCTTCTCGTTGTGCAGTGTTTTTTGCCAAACTTTTTCCTTCCCACAGACTTCCCACTGAGGTGCCTTGATACAGCACTCTGGGAACAGCCTATTTGTTAAGAAATTTCTTTCTGTCTTACCCTCTTGCTTGAGGGTGTCATTGATGGCCTTCTGGACAGCAGTCAGGTCGGCAGTCTTACCCATGATTGCGGTTTGGAGTAATAAAACAGGCTGGGAGTTTTTAAAAGCCTCAGGAATCTTTTGCAGGTGTTTAGAGTTAATTAGTTGATTCAGATGATTAGGTTAATAGCTTGTTTAGAGACCCTTTTCATGATATGCTAATTTTTTGAGACAGGAATTTGGGGTTTTCATGAGCTGTATGCCAAAATCATCAGTATTAAAACAATAAAAGACCTGAAATATTTCAGTTGGTGTGCAATGAATCTAAAATATATGAAAGTTTAATTTTTATCATTACATTATGGAAAATAATGAACTTTATCACAATATGCTAATTTTGAAAAGCTGACAGCGTGCACATGTGTATTATGTGTTTAATCTATAGGTATGCACATTTGAATATATATATGTGGGCAGACTTGTAGTCTTTCTTTACAAATTCACCTAAACAAATTACTTGCCTGGCCTTAAAAATGTTTAATGCAGAATTATTTATTGCTTCCGAGTAGCAATGTGAACCGGAACTATTTTAACAACGTTTTATCTGTACAGAGGTAAAGGGAAGGAGGCCTTCACAGGGGAGAGAATAGTTGACACTTCAGGACTGCGTTGTCGTCGTGTCCAGGCGCAGGTCCTTCATCAGATCTGGATATGGCCTGTATCCGCCAGACTGCGGTAGACCTCAGGATAAACAGAGAGACTAATAATAGCGTAGACGCCATTCTTCTTATGATGTAACGAGTCCATCAGGATTTATGGGGAGTGTTCCCAGTTCCGGCTGACCTAATCTATGCAGCCTAACATTGAATTATAGAAGTTTATAATGTGTTAGGTGTATGCTAGTGTAACCGAATGAATGAGATGAGTGGTGGTGATTGACGGTTGTAAGCACCAATTATTAAGGAGTATCCACTATTTAAGAGCTTGTTGGTTATGGCCTGGGATGCGTCACGTCCGGCTCCTCCCCGTTCTCTGTTGTTGACAGTGGACTCAGGTATGTTTCATTAGCATGTAGCAAGTTCTGTTTGCTGTGTGCATGGCAGTAATGATTCATGGTGTCTCCTAGCCTGTCTTTTCTCCTCCCTGGTTCCCTCGGCTTGTTTTAAGTGGATGCTAAGACTGCTAACCTCTCAGGTATGTGCAAACTGTTTTATGAAAGGCAGATTGGTTAGCCTTGTGGGGTTTGGGGACTAGTTGATGTTTCACGTTGTGTGCAGTATTCCCTGTATCTCCACTGAACGTAAGTCATATGAATACCGTATACCCGTGCCTGTAAAGGGATAATAGAGCTTATCTCCATTTTTCGGTAAGTGTTGTCATGCACGTAGTTATATGCTGAGAATTTTAGTCGGTGATGTATGTATTTTAGTAATTTTTTTCTGTGTGTATTTGTCTCAGGATTCCCTCTCTCACTCGTGAGCGATTTGTTTCTGCTAGTTGTAGTCCCGTTCGCTTCTCTGCTGCCATTCTGCGAGAACGCCGTATCGTCCAACTAATCAGGGGGATTGTCGCTGTTTGGTTTCTTTAAATTACACTCTAGTGTATTTTGGGGTTTGACGTGCATTAATTTGTGAAATACGGAGAAGACAACCCCGCGGTTGCTCCCTTCCAGCTTGTCTACCCTATTATTTGAATTGAGTTAATTTGTTTCTTTTCTTTTTCTATTGTACTAAAATTTGTATATTGTTTGTGATTTGATAAGACTTTATCACTGCCTGTTCTTGTGATCATACAGTGATGTAATCAAATTGTGATTTATTGTAACTGTTTTTAAGTTTGTTCTAAGTTTGTTTTGTTTTCTTTCGATCTCTTGTGGTGGTGGTGCTCCTTCTACAGTTGCCGTGCAACACTTTTGAAGTGTTTGGTTGCGTGATCTGAGTGCACGGTGGTGTGTGTGTGCAACTGTGCTTTTGACTAAGTAGCTTTGTGATCACTTCTCCGTGGTGAACCTCGGCGCTGTAAGGTTGTATTTCTTTTATCAGTTGTGTAATTATTAGTTATGTAAATCGTTGTATGTCATTTGTTGTTTTTTTTTGTTTTGAAGCCGATGTCAGCCAAAGTTTATTTTAATGTGAATCTCATTCTCTTTTTAAATATGTATTAATAAAAATATGTATAAACAAATAAATCTTTGTATTAATAAAACTTTGTATTTCTTCATGGTACCCACGTTTCTGCCTAACTTCTTAAGAGAGTCGAACCTGTGTGACCTAAATTCCTATGTTTCATTCATATTTCCCGGGGTGAAATTCCCATGGGTGGCGTAGTCGAAATTCTTGGTGTACTACTCCGTCACACTAGGTCAAAAAGATGTGTTTTTAGTCTAGATTTGAACTGACAGACTGTGTCTGCTTCCCGGACAATGTTAGGAAGACTGTTCCAGAGTTTTGGTGCTAAAAAGGAAAAGGATATGACCGGCAGCAGTCGATTTTTAATATTCTAGGTATTATAAACTGGCCGGAATTTTGAGATCGCAATAGTCGTGAAGGAGTATAATTTGTTAAGAGCTCGCTCAAGTACTGGGGAGCTAAACCATTTAGTGCTTTGTAAGTAATCCCAAAAGTAAAACCCAGTTTAATGCGTTTTATGAATGATTCTTCCTGTGCCGCTATGAAACCATTGTCGAGGGGGGGGGGGTGCTAATACAGAAACCGAAAATTCTCGGGACAGCAGCATTTCTCCAAATTTCAATCTTAACCGTTCTATTTCATCAGAAACCATCTTAAAACAGGGCTTTAAGTGTAAAATACAGAACTTGTCCTTTAATACATGTGCATGTTGTGGACCTGACAGCCTGGAACTGAGGCTAACAACTAGGGATGAGCGAGTACAGCATTATCTGTATCTGTATCTGTGTTAACCATATGAATTATCTGTATCTGTACTCGGACTGGGCGGGCCCTAACCCGTAAGTGGGCGGGATTTAACCCAGAAGTGTGTTTGTGTCTGTAGCAGCTTAATTTGTAATATTATTTATACTACAACTACCTTTATTTTTTTTTATAAAATACAGCAAGAAAGTGTCACTCAGTGCGTGAAGTCAAAAAAACTGGTTAGAGCCAGCAGACGGTAAAAAAAAAAAAGAAACTCCGATGACTGGCAGAGAGAGAGAGTGTGTGTGTGTGTAGCTAGCTATTTAATTTGTAATATAGTTTTATACCACTACTTCCTTTATTTTTTTTTATGAAATACAGCAAAAAGTGTCAGACACTAAGTGCGTGAAGTGAAAAAAAACTGCTGACGGTTTAAAAAAGAAAAAAAAATCTCCGACAGGCAGAGACGCAACGCGAGTCGCATTCTACCAAGCACCACGTCTGAACAAACCCCACGTTTACCAGAACTCTACTGGTTAATAAGTAAGTGTACTACAAACCGAAATAAAAAAACAACCTGAAGCTGAAGAAACCCTAAACGTTAACGAAAATAAAACCCCGCGAACCTGAGTGACTGAGGGAGAGACAGAGAGAGCTGTTCTCTTGTCAGTGTTCTGTGTGTGAGTGAGCAGAGCGGGACACAGCAACACAATAAATCTGTATGTGTGTAGGGGAGGGGCGCTGTGACTAGCCTATCACAGAACGCAGACACAGTCAGCTACCCAATGAGGATTTTTTTTCAATCCGAGCACAGATATTGACTCGTATTACTCGTATTATACTCATACTCGGCAAAAGTGCTTTATCCGTACCGGATACTCGTTTCAGCCGAGTATCTGGCTTAACTCTACTAACAACCTGGAAAAAAATACTAAATATAATAATGGAGGAAAACTGTTTTTAGAAAGTCAAGCTCTTTATAGGTTTGTGGGTGGCTCTTAAAAGAGCCGTTGTGGAGAAGTCATGAGGAGGACTTCAAATGCTACTCCGTCGGCTGCCATGGTACTACTCCCTCCGCCGAGAAGTGTGCCATGAAAGCATCTCTCACCTGGAGTGCCTCTCTGGAGGAGTTGTTGGCCGCAACCCGACCCAGACCTGGCAGTGGCTCCTCTCCAGCATGTCCCGCGCCCCTCACAGCAGGTGCCTCTCTCCCTTCCGAATACCCCATGAAGTTGTGGAGAACACACGTCGCCTTCACACACTTCTCCGCAACTTCAGGGTGGACCTCAATGAGGCGGCGGTACATCCTCCACTGTGAGGAGAGGATGCCAAAGGCGTTCTCCACCACCAGCCTGGCTCTGCAGAGACGGTAGTTAAAGACATGCCTCTCTGGAGGAAGGGTGCGTCCAGGGAAGGGCCGCATGAGGTTCCTCCGCAGCGGGAACGCCTCATCAGCCACAAAGACATGGGGCTGGGGTCCTCTGTCTTTAGCACCAGGTAGAGGGTGGTCAGGAGGCACCTGTCCAAGATGCAGAGTTCGCAAGAATCCCACCGTCACTGGTCCTGCCGTATCCCCCAACATCGATCACCCGGAAGCGATACTTCGCATCCACAACTGCAAGGAGAACGATGGAGAAGGTTCCCTTGTAGTTGTGGAACAGGAATCCTGAGTTGGGGGGTGCCTTGATCACCACATGCTTCCCATCCACTGCTCCACAGCACAGAGGGAAGTTCCACTGCTCCTGGAATCCCTCTGCGATGGACCTCCAGTCATCAGTGGTGGGCACAGCCATGTAGTCCTCCACAAGGCAGTCCCAGATGGCAGTCACTACCTGGGGGACGATCTGGCACACTGTGGAGACACCAACCCTGTAGCTAGATGCTATGGTCCTGAATGAGTCCCCAGTGGCAAGAACGAATTCTGTGGAAATTGATAACAGTGGCATGGGAAAAGTAGGTTGTACCTAGAGCATGGCGCCGAGCAGGTGGAGTCTTTATACCCAAAGAAAAAGATGCTACAAGCATCAGTCAGTTTCGTCCTATTTCACTATTAAACGTAGAAGGTAAGATTTTCTTCAGCATTATTGCTCAGAGATTGTCAACCTACCTATTAAAGAATGGCTTTGTTGACACTTCAGTTCAAAAAGCGGGCATTCCAGGGTTCTCAGGATGCTTAGAACACATCAATGTTATCTGGCAACGAATTCAATCAGCTAAAAAGGAGAGGAAGGAGCTCCATGTGACATTCCTGGATTTGGCTAATGCATATGGTTCAGTGCCACATGAGCTTCTTTGGGCAGCATTTGATTTTTTCAGGGTACCGATGTCGATAACAAATTTAGTGAAAGCCTATTTTGGAGATTTGCAATTTAGTTTCTCAACTCCAGAATTCAGCACTACATGGCAATGCTTAGAGGTTGGAATAATGGCAGGATACACCATTTCTCCACTGGCTTTTACCATGGCAATGGAAGTAATCATTAGGGCATCAAAATGGGTAGTAGGAGGAGAGCGCTTGGCTTCTGGGATGCGACTACCACCAATCAGAGCATACATGGATGACATGACAACCATGACTACAACAGTAGCCTGCACTAATCGGTTATTGGGTAAGTTAACCGATAACATTGAATGGGCACGAATGCAATTTAAGCCCTCTAAATCAAGGAGCATCTCGATAATTAAAGGCAAGGTAGTAGATAAAACATTCTTCATTAATGGTGAGGCAATACCAACAGTTTCTGAGAAGCCAGTGAAGAGTCTTGGGAGATGGCACGATGGGGATCTAAAGGACACAGTTCGAGTGGGAGAAATTAGACGACAAGCAGTGGAAGGGTTAAAGAACATAAACAGCTGCGCTCTACCAGGCAAACAAAAATTCTGGTGCTTTCAGTTTGGTCTACTGCCGAGGTTGCTGTGGCCACTGACTGTGTCCAAGGTTTCTTTGACAACAGTGGATAAGCTGGAAGCGTTAATAAGTTCAAATATCAGGAAATGGTTGGGAGTTCCACGCTGCCTCAGCAGAGTGGGACTTTACAGTAAAGGAATATTGCAGCTGGCAGTCTCTGCTTTAACCGAGGAGTTTAAGTGCGCCACGGTCAGACTGGAAATGACCTTAGTAGAGTCACGCGACAAATGTGTAAGGGAGGCAGCACCTGTGTTAAAAACTGGTAGAAAGTGGTCAGCAAAGAAATCTGTGGAAGAAGCAAAGGCTGCCCTTCAAATTGGTGATATCGTGGGATAGGTACAGCATGGAAGAGGGGGTTTTGGGCTCAGTTTAGCTCCTCCTAAATGGCACAAGGCAGCCCCAGCTCAAAGGAGGAAGCTGGTAGTCAACAAAGTGCAAAAGCAGGAGGAGAGGATGAGGTGTATAAAGGCCATTTCCCAGGCCAAGCAGGGAGAGTGGATGAGATGGGAGAGTGTGGAACAACGCAAGATGGGCTGGCAAGACCTTTGGTCAATGGAAGAGAGTAGGATCAGTTTCCTTATCAGATCAACATATGATGTTCTCCCATCACCACAGAACCTAAACCTCTGGGTAGGAGAGGATCCCTCTTGTCCTTTGTGTTCATCACCTCCCACATTAAGGGACATTTTGACAGGATGTAAGGTGGCTCTAAGCCAAGGTCGGTTTACTTGGCGCCATGACCAAGTACTCCGATGTTTGGCTTTAGCATTGGAAGACAACCGTAACATGACCAATAAGTTGCCACCTGTCCTAGCAAAACATTACACACAGAAGACAATATTCCTCCGCCCAGGCGAGCAACCACCAAGAAAAGGTGTTAACACCAATTCTCGCCCAGGACAACTGGAAGCTGCTAGGGACTGGAAAATGCTGGCTGATCTTGATCAACGGTTTATTTTTCTACCTGAGATTGCCAACACTAACCTACGACCAGATATTGTTTTGTGGTCTGGATCAGCACGCATTGTTCAACTGATAGAGTTAACAGTGCCGTGGGAGGATGCTGTAGATGAGGCAAAAAAATCAGAGGAAGAATCTGCGGTATGCTCAGCTGGCCACTGAAGCAGAACAGCAAGTATGGAGAGTGCGGGTTTATCCAGTGGAAGTGGGTTGTCGAGGATTTGTAGCACACTCCACAACCCGGTTCCTCAGAGACATCGGATTCAGTGGCCAAGAGTTGCGTCGCACAGTAAAGAACTTATCTGAAGCAGCAGAGAGGAGCAGCAACTGGCTGTGGTTGAGACAGAAAGATTCTGGCTGGCTGTGTACAGGCCGCCACGCTACGGTTTAGAAGAATTCTTGAAAATCTTGAAGAGTCTGTTGGTTTATTTGTATAGTTTGCATAGTAATTACAGTTATTACGTTCCTGTGTATATTGCGTGAATGAAGATTGGTGTTTGGACAGATATTGTGTTTTGCGGTAGTATGCCATACGGAACCGTTGCCACTGAACCTGCTTTAACGTCGGCAGTGGGGCTCGACAGCCTTAATCAAACGGGTTGGCGCGTATAGTCGGGCTGCGGAGAGATTGTGGTTAGGTCACATGACATGTGAACTACGAGGAAGGAGCAACCTCAGCAGCAGGAAGGATGTAAATGTCAGTAAGCTGGGCTGAGTTGAGTGGGGGACCCCTACCCTAGAGATGTCCCCTACTCAGCTCAATCCAGACGGTTGTCATGGGGGGACCGTACTGTGGTTGCAGCCGTTGTGTGTGCTGATGCGCAAAATACACTGCAGCTATTAACACCAGACAGAAGGAGATTCACATCACCATAATAAAGAAGCGTAAATGGATGGAGAAGCATAGGTTACTGTAAAGCTACGTCTTAGTTGGTGCTTATATCTTGGCGAAAGCCGAGTACAAATCGGCATTTAGTTTTAACATCTACTCTTGTGTAATGGAAATCATAATCATATTCAACTATACAATCAACAGTCTATTTTACTTAAATTCACCATATTTGTTTGTTTGCTTACACTTTTACTAAGTTTTGAATCTCCAAAAACAAAATGGTATATTAAAATGCCAAAAATCAAGCACTACATATTCACAAAAATCAAGCACTACATATTCACAATAATCAAGCACTACATATTGCTTACAGACAGAGATATGACAGTATCACGTCTGGCAAGAGAATATTAAAATGTTTAGGTTATAGCAGTTAACTCAGTATCACTAGAAAGATCACTGTGTATTAAAGAGAGTCATGACAGTATCATGTCTGCCAAGAGAATATTTTCATTTCTAGGTTAATGTCTAACGTTAGGTTATAGCAGTTAACTGAGTATCACTAGAAAGAGCACCAACAGTGGTATCCGTACCAGTTTAAAAAACATTGATAGCATAGCATATGTTAGCATATTGAATATACTCTATATATACTGTATTTAAACCGAATTTAAATATATTTTTAACCGAAGACAGATGGACAGGCGCTCCGCAGCTGGGATAGAGCGCCTGTAGTTGGTGTCCCGGAGGGTGATCCTCGCTCTGATGCAGGACAGCAGGTCATCAAATTGGGTGCAGGACAGGCGGAAGTACCGCTGAAAGCGGCCGTCATCCAGGCGCAGCTCCTGGAGCAAATGGTGAAACTCGCCAAACTGGGTTCGCCTCCGGAGGGTCTGGTGGACCCAAGTACGGCGATGACGACCCATACGCCGCTGTTCTGCTCTCCAGAGCAAATACAGAGCGTTGACTCTCTCGATCAACATCAGCCATCTTGTAAAAAGATGGCCGCCAACGGATTTCGCCTCAGACGCACGTAAATTTCGTTTCAAACTTTAGTTTTTTACACGCGTCAATTTCGCTCTTGACGCACGAATGGATTCAAGTGTTCAAGCGTATAACTAGACGCGGCAGGCACGAATTTGACGCTCTATTCGCGTCTGGTGTGAACGCAGCATAATGAGAGCTGTCTCAGTACTATGGAACAGTCTAAATCCTGACTGAAAATCCTTGCAGATACCATTTTCTTCTAAAAAAGGAAGATAGTTGTGAGCAGGGCTCAACATAAAAAAAAAATCTCCACTGGCCCCCAGGGCCAGTAGATCAGAGTTTTGCTGGCCCCTTCTATATTTTTACTGGCCCTAAAGAAATATAAGGAAAAGCACTTTTCCATTAAACTATATTTATTGTATACATTAGGATTAATTTTTCTTGTCCCCTCACAATGACAGTAAAATAATTATTACATTACATGAGTGATGAGTAACGTTATATAGGCCTATTTTCACTTCAAAATAGCGAAATTAGACAAAAGTATACTAGTTTGCCTGATTATTTTTGTCATTTGTTTAACATTTATGACCTAAAAAAAAACGTCAATGTAAAAAAAAAAAAAAAAATGAAGAACGAAACAATGTTGAAATTGAAGGATATGGAAACAAATATAGGGATTGTAATGTAGGCTATGCAATAGGCTATATTATGTGCAAAAAGGTGGTTAAAATCACATTCTAAAATGTAACATTACAATCTAAAAACTTTGTTTTTAAAATGACTAAAGGCTAAACTAAAAATTAAAATAAAAACAAAAGCAAATTAAAAGCTAATTATTTTAGCCTGCATTTGATTACCACATTATAATTGTCACTTTCATAAAAATATACTTGTAGGTTTAAAATTCCACATATGGCACATTTATTGTCTCCAACAACAAATATTTTAGCAACATGTATATTTTAGTCAGAATTATTGTGCTCAGTCTGTTTGGCTCGCATGCGCGCGGCGGCGCTCATTAACGGAAGCTTGAATTTTAGCGGAGATTCACTTGCAGAAGCTCGTCCTCTCCTGACAGTGAAATGGACATATTTGTTTGACTTTCTAACATTTACAGATGGAGAATATACCAGTGAAATGTAAGTTAAGCACTGAGGAAAGCACCACATCTCAAACGCATTAAACAGCGCACAACGGGCCAATACCAGCACCGATCCGTTTTTTCCTTATCTGGACCAGAACTGGGCCAGCTCCGGATTCCTTTATGGCGATTTGGCCCAGATGTGGGCCAGATCTGGTCCAGCTCTGTTTTGAATCTGGTCCAGAACCATGCCGGATCAGGGCCAGCTCATTTTGTAGACCGTACACACACACGCTAGTAATATACATATCTAGAATTTTCAAGAATTCACTAGCACTAATTCACTAATCCACTAATTCACTAATTCACAATAATAATGCATTCGGAAAAAAACAAATTTGACATTCAAGGGCTTTTATTTTGATCCATCGTCCATTTATTTGAATAAACAAAATGCAAAAACAGTGCCACTGTGCATCTTTTCTTTTGATATTTTTTTCACAAGAGCTAAAATCAAAGTTCATACTCAGGAAGATAGGTGGTTTATTAGTGGCTTGTTGGTTTATGAAAGCAAGACATTCCTTGCGATTAGTGTAGTAGAAGTAGTTTCACATGAAAAATATAATAATTTACATTTGATGCAGTAAGTTTTCTAATTTAACAAGACAAAACAGACTGTAACTTATTCTCTGATTCTTCAGATAAGTTACAAAAACAAGCTTTAGATGTTATTTCATAAACCACTTAAGTACTTGCTGGGCTTACAAAGTTTCAAACAGTGGTACAAAAATAGTTAATCTCAGAACTTCTCAATTTACATACATTAACATGCTTGTGCTGTGTACTAACACACTTTATTTGTCCCAACAACAGTAGCAAAAGAAGTAGCAAAGAGGCCGCAAAAAGCTGGCGCTTTTTTTTCATCATACAACAAAAACCAAACAGAACGGGTAGGAAAGCCATGGAACTAAACCCCTTCAGAACTGCCGTTTAATTCCCATGAGGCATCTGCAAACAAAAGACAAAGAAAAAAGCCGTTAGTTCCCTTTCGTAGTCACTCCGAGTTACGTCGAGTGACGGAGAATGGGGATTTCGCCTAGAAAGCCAATCATCTTCGAGTATTACAAAACGAGCCTATGGCAATGAAAATGCCATGGGTCTGCGGAATTTGCATAGCGTATCTCCGCCCCACCGCGTGGGTATAAAAGGAGGAACGCCGGCAAAGGCAGATCATGTTTTTCGCTTCGGAGCCAAGAAACTCTCTTCACTCCACAAGCCAAATCCTGAGTTATCAGTGACTTCTCTTCGAGACGAGCGAGCTCTCCGGTGTTGGTGTGACGGCGGTATCCAGCGAGTTCACATTGCCTGCGGTCTGTGCAGTGATCTGCCAGTTGGTGTGTTTCTCCCTGGTCGCCTCAGCATCGCTGAGCTTTTTTCCTCTCTAAAAGAGCTGCACGTGGCACGTCTTTTTAAAGATGTCTCGCCCGTGTTCTTCTGGGTGCGGTCGATTCCTGTCTGCCTTTGATGGGCACAATCGCTGCTTTGCGTGTCTGGGCTTAGAGCACGCTAAAGCAGCGCTTGTGGATGACTCATGTTCCTTCTGTGGGAACATGACCATCGCAACACTAAGGTCGAGACTCAATGATCTCATTCGAGAGAGAGTCCCCTCATCCACACCCCGATCTACACCCTCCTCGAGAGGTGGTACTTCGGCTGGTGGACAGGGTGACTTGAGGGTGACGGTGTGGAACAAAAATCCGACGACACGTCCTCGGACCACGCCCCCCTCTGTAGTGTTGCAACCCGCGAGCGCCGCGGTGATTTTACCGGGTCCATCCGTTGATGCCCCGCGTATTTCATTCGGCGCTCCAGAGGATGACTCGATGTCGATCGCGGCATCACAAGGTGGGCAAGAGTCATCGGGAAGTGACGATGCGGCTGCGTTGCCTCCTTCTGGAGTTCCAGCGTTGCCCGTATCAGATCCCGAGATGACCGCCATGCTCTCCCGAGCCGCCGCGAGCATCGGGCTCGAGTGGAACCCTCCACCCTGCCCCGAGCGCTCGCGGCTGGACGATTGGTTTTTGGGCGCGGCTGCCGCCTCTCGGCCGCAGCCAACCCCAATACCTTTCTTCCCGGAAGTGCATGAGGAGCTGACGAAATCATGGAAGGCTCCCTTGGCCTCCCGTGCACGTTCGTCGGCTTTCTCCGCCTTTCCCCCCCTCGATGGGGCGGTCGCCCGTGGGTACACTGGGGTTCCCCCGGTTGAACGCTCTGTTGCGATGCAATTGTGTCCTCAGAGTGCTTCATATCGTGGTAATCCTAAGCACCCGTCCAAGGCCTGTAGGCTTTCGTCCTCCCTCGTGGCGAAGTCTTACAAGGCTGCAGGACAGGCGGCCGCCGCTCTGCATGCGATGAGCACCTTACAGGTCTACCAGGCCCAGCTGCTCAGAGATATGCACGAGGGCGGGACTGACCCAGGGCTCTTTGATGAGCTGCGTGCCGCCACTGACCTCGCTCTCCGAGCGACGAAAGAGGCCTCACGCTCCCTGGGTCAGGTGATGGCCACTTCGGTGGTCCAGGAGCGTCACCTGTGGCTGAACCTGGCTGATATGCGGGACGCCGAGCGCTCTCGTCTGCTCGACGCCCCCATATCCCAGGCCGGCCTCTTCGGCGGAACGGTCGAGGACTTTGCCCAGCAGTTCTCGACCGCACAGAAGCAGTCTGAGGCTATCGAACATATTCTGCCCCGACGGCCCGCTGCTGCCTCCACCCAGCCGTCGGTTCAGAAGCCTCAGCCTGCTCGCCGCCGAGGGCGCCCTCCTGCCGCTCCCTCCCCTCCCGCACGGCCCCAGCAGCAGCCTTCACCCAGGCCGCGTCGTGGAGGAGGCCGCAGGAAGGCGCCCCAGCCCTCTCCAGCCCCGCGCCCCGCTAAACGCCAGGCTAAGCGGCGCTCCTGAGACAGGCTGCTCAGTGATGGTCCCGGTTCTTCCCCAGGAGGTGGTTGCAGGCCCCCTCCTTCCCCCGGCGGAGGGCCGGGGGAGAATCTTTTGTTTTCCCGCTGCTCACCCACGGGTGGGCAGTACCCTAAAACTGTTAAAGAAAGAACCAACACTTCCATCACTGAGCACACAGAGCCGGCTGACAGTGTGCGACGCCTCCGGGCCTCGCCGCTCTCATCCCCCTCTGTCACAGAGTTCTCGGACAGCAGTGTGCGCCGCCTCCGGGCCTCGCCACTCCTGTCCCCCTCTGTTCCAGAGGGCGCAGACGACAGTGCGTGCCGTCTTCGGACCACACCGCTCTCGTCCCCCTCTGTCGCCAGCCCCCTGGCAGAGCAGACCCCCGTGGAACGCTGGTCCTTCCCTGGTCTCCTCTGTCAGGGCGCGGAGCCTGACCACGCCCCCGCACAGGGCCGCTATGCCACCCTCGCCGGGGCCGGTCACTCCGCTTCGCTGCCCCTCCGGGGGGACGTCTGTCGTTCGCATGACCCCGCTGGCTCAGTTTCTGGCAGCTTGGTTAGAGCTCCCCAGCCTGTCCCGCTGGGTCGCCCGAACGATCAGGCGCGGCTATGCGATTCAGTTCGCTCGGTCTCCTCCCCGTTTCAGCGGAGTCCGCTTCACTATGGTCGGTGGCAATGCCCCCATCATGCGAGCGGAGGTTGCCACCCTGCTGGCGAAGGGTGCAATCGAGACTGTCCCTCCAGCCGAGATGAGGTCGGGGTTTTACAGCCCGTACTTCATCGTCCCCAAGAAAACCGGTGGGTTACGACCGATCCTGGACCTGCGCGTCCTGAACCGCTCCCTTCACAGGCTGCCGTTCAGGATGCTCACGGCCAAACGCATTTTCGAGTGCGTGCGGCCACAGGATTGGTTTGCAGCGATAGACCTGAAGGACGCCTACTTTCATGTCTCCATCTTACCTCGACACAGACCGTTCCTTCGGTTTGCTTTCGAGGGGCAGGCATATCAGTACGCGGTTCTCCCATTCGGGTTGGCTCTGTCTCCTCGCGTCTTTACGAAGGTCGTCGAGGCAGCCCTTGTTCCCCTACGCGAACACGGGGTTCGCATCCTGAACTATCTCGACGACTGGCTGATTCTAGCCCACTCTCGAGCTCAGGTTTGCGAACACAGAGACCTTGTGCTCCGGCACCTAGCCCGTCTGGGCCTTCGGGTCAACTGGGAGAAGAGCAAACTCAGCCCCGTGCAGAGGATCTCTTTTCTCGGTATGGAGATCGACTCGGTCGCCATGTCCGCGCAGCTTACGAGCGAGCGCGCACACTCACTGCTGACTTGTCTTCGTCAGTTCGAGGGCAAGAGTGCGGTCCCACTGAAATTGTTTCAGAGGCTCCTGGGGCATATGGCATCTGCAGCCGCGGCAACGCCGCTCGGATTGCTTCATATGAGACCGCTTCAGCTGTGGCTTCGCGATCGAGTCCCGAGGTGGGCATGGCATCACGGCACGCTCCGAGTCCCAGTGACTCCGACCTGCCGTCAGTTCTTCACCCCGTGGAGGAACCTCAGTTTTCTACGGGCCGGAGTCCCCCTAGAACGAGTTTCCAGGCATGTTGTTGTCTCCACAGATGCCTCTTCCACGGGCTGGGGCGCCATGTGCAACGGACATGCTGCCGCGGGCTCCTGGACAGGACCCCAGCGCCTTCTGCATGTCAATTGCCTCGAGTTGCTGGCAGTACGCCTTGCCCTGCACCGTTTCCACACGCTGCTCAAGGGTCAACACGTGCTAGTCCGTTCAGACAATACCGCAACAGTAGCGTACATCAACCGTCAAGGTGGTCTACGCTCCCGCCGTATGTCGCAACTCGCTCGCCACCTCCTCTTATGGAGTCAGAAGCACCTGAGGTCCCTTCGTGCTATCTACATTCCGGGCGTTCGGAACCTTGCAGCCGACGAGCTGCGACTCCATCCCCAGTCGGTCCAGCTGATTTGGGACCAGTTCGGGGACGCACAGATAGACCTGTTTGCCTCCCACGACTCATCCCATTGCGCCCTGTATTACTCCCTGTCCGAGGGCACGCTCGGCACGGATGCACTGGCGCACAGCTGGCCGCGGGGCCTACGCAAATATGCGTTTCCCCCAGTGAGCCTTCTCGCACGGACTCTGTGCAAGATCAAGGAGGACGAGGAGCAGGTCACTTTGGTTGCGCCGTACTGGCCCGCCAGGACCTGGTTCTCCGAACTAGTACTCCTCGCGACAGCACCTCCTTGGCCAATTCCTCTGAGAGAGGACCTCCTCTCTCAGAGACGGGGCACTCTTTGGCACCCTCGTCCCGATCTCTGGAGGCTCCACATGTGGCCTCTGGACGGGACGAGGCAGGTTTGAGTACCCTGCCACCTGCGGTGGCGGCTACCATCACTTCCGCTAGAGCTTCGTCCACGAGACATCTCTATGCGTTGAAGTGGAACCTCTTCGTCAACTGGTGCTCTTCTCGCCGAGAAGACCCCAGGAGATGCTTGATCAGTGTCGTGCTTTCCTTCCTGCAAGACGGGCTGGAGCGAAGGCTGTCTCCCTCCACCCTGAAGGTGTATGTGGCCGCTATAGCTGCATATCACGAAGCAGTTGATGGTAAGTCTCTGGGAAGGCACGACCTGATCATCAGGTTCCTGAGAGGAGCGAGGAGACTGAATCCTCCTCGCCCTCCTCTCGTTCCCTCTTGGGACCTCTCAGTGGTGTTAAATGCCCTGCAGAGGGCTCCCTTTGAGCCTCTGCAATCAGTGGAGCTTAAGTTCCTGTCTATGAAGACAGCGCTCCTGGTTGCACTGGCCTCCATTAAGAGGGTAGGGGACCTGCACGCATTCTCCGTTGACGAAGCGTGCCTGGAATTCGGGCCGGCTTACTCTCACGTGATCCTGAGACCCCGGCCTGGATATGTGCCCAAGGTTCCTACCACTCCCTTTCGGGACCAGGTGGTGAACCTGCAAGCGCTGCCCCTGGAGGAGGCAGACCCAGCCTTGGCACTGCTCTGTCCAGTACGCGCTCTCCGCGCTTACGTAGACAGGACGCGGTGTTTCAGGACCTCAGACCAGCTCTTTGTCTGTTATGGTGGGAGACTGAAGGGAAAGGCTCTCTCAAAGCAGAGGTTGTCTCACTGGATAGTGGACGCCATTGCTTTGGCTTACCAACAGCAAGGCCGACCGTGCCCCCTTGGTGTGACAGCCCACTCCACCCGGAGTGTGGCTTCCTCTTGGGCTCTAGCGCATGGCGCCTCGCTGGCAGACATCTTAGAGCTGCAGGCTGGGCGACACCTAACACATTCGCCAGATTTTATAATCTCCGAGTGGAGCCAGTGTCCTCCCATGTACTCGCTTCAACCAGCTAGTTCAGGACCCGCTCAGGTGTCTTCGCTTGCTCGCCATTCCACTCCACGGACTGGATACGTGCGGTTATTCTCCTCAGGTGAGCCTTCCCTTCTGAAGCCCTGAGTTCCTCCAGCACTGTTGACGCTGGCGCCAGTGTCTATTGCCTGTGCGTCGGCTAGGTGCCTCCGTGTGCTTGGTTCCTCCCTTGAGTAACCCCCACATGTGTATGTCCACTGTAAGCCTCTTTGAGCATGTGTCTTTCCCTCGGCAAGCCACCTTGCCACCCTGGAGTTGAAAGTTGCCACCCCACGGGCTGGTTACTCCAGTGTTCCTCCATATGAAGCCTTCCGGCCATATGCGTATTTCTAAGTCCTCCCTACGGGTAGGCATGCTGCGGCTATCTCCTCTGAGATATGCTCCCCAGTGTACCTTGGTATTCCTGTGTTAAGTAGGACTCCTTCGTCCGTGCCAGTATCACGACAGGGGGATCAGACTTTCGCAGGGCACTGGAAGACAGCTGTGAAGGTGGCGTGATTATACGGGGACCCCATTCTCCGTCACTCGACGTAACTCGGAGTGACTACGAAAGGGAACGTCTCGGTTACGGATGTAACCCTCGTTCCCTGAGTAGGGAACGGAGACGTTACGTCTCCCTGCCACTTCCGCTGTACCGCTGGGTAGACGCCTGAGTTCAGTCTCGGCTCCTCAGCGAAGACATGATCTGCCTTTGCCGGCGTTCCTCCTTTTATACCCACGCGGTGGGGCGGAGATACGCTATGCAAATTCCGCAGACCCATGGCATTTTCATTGCCATAGGCTCGTTTTGTAATACTCGAAGATGATTGGCTTTCTAGGCGAAATCCCCATTCTCCGTCACTCGACGTAACGTCTCCGTTCCCTACTCAGGGAACGAGGGTTACATCCGTAACCGAGACGTTTTGTTGAAATCTATTGAAGCAGAGTTCAGAGACAGACTATTGATTGACTATAAATGGACCTATTTTAAGTTGACTTGTATTGTCTGTATTTGGGCTAATAATATAATATTATGACACTGCTGTTTTTTTATTTGTAAACTAGTCTTTAAAGTCCCTGTAAAGTCAAAATTAAGTATGTGTTCTGAGTTTGTCATACCACAGAAAAATTTGTTATTAGCCACCCAGCCAAATTTGAATGATTAAAAAAGCCGCCAAGTAAATAAAATAAGCTATCAAAATCTCGAATGAATGAGCAGTAGTCTCTGCTGTCAAACACTGGGGGCATGTCCGCTGGCTGCGCTGAAACCACGCCCATTCGCGGGAAAGATGACTCGCGCAGTCTCGCAGGCACGCTCTGCCAATGATGGCACCAGTTGACGGCGCGACGGGAGGATGAAGGCCGAGGCGGCAGATAGTCGGTTCGGCCCCATTCACCACCAGTAACAACGGATCATCATTGAATTCCAGTTGTCTCCGACGAAAGTTTATAAACTATCCTGGGGTGCGTTTCCAAAACCATCGTTGCTAACTAAGATGACTAACTCCTGATCTCTACATAGGCGGGTGTTGTTGGTGATCATCAGCTCTCCATCAAGGTAACGTTAGCTCTTCACAAGATTAATCCACCTCTTCTTCATATGATAATTTTTCGGAAATTTAAATAAGGACACTGATCTGTTTTGGAAGTGATCGCATTCTGGTTATATGCATTTATGTAACGAAGGCATAGCTAGAGCCGTGGGCATAGTAGCTAGTAAACTGTAGGCTGATAGTAACTCACGATTGAGCTGCGATAGGCTCAGTGACTCTAGTGCGTCATCAGGTAGGGGCGTGTCCAAGACCTTGGTGGCTTCAGTGCATCATCGAGCCCCCGTTTTAGCCCTGCCCAAAAAATCCAGATCACAGCAATGGTGAAAAACTGTTTAACGGTCTATCTCCACAATTCAGTACTTCACAGTTCTCAGTCTTTGTAATATGTTTTAGCAATACATTTCTAGCATTTATAATACGTTTAGAATTTTTTTATAGAATTGCCTTTACAGGGACTTTAATGAAATCAGTAGATGTAATTACCATTAAATGAGAAATCTGACTGCTGAGGGGCTCAACATGTCTCTGATTGGCCATTGTGTCCATGTGCTCAACATATATAATGTCTGTGATTGGCTACAATGATCAACGTTTCAAAAACATGTTGTCTTCACTGACCGCTTACCACCAATAGATGGATCCGCTGATAGACACCTGCTTTCAAACGCTGTGTAAGCGCTGGATGAAGACATGTTTTTGAAACGTTCTCAATTAGACTGAGAAATATTTCCATTAGTTCTTGGGAACCAGCCTGATGGCTTGTAAAATGTGAAACGCCCCCTTTAGCTGCTTCTATCTGAAATTTACCTCAGTTAATGCCTCTTTGGCTCTTGCACGCTCTTTCCGGCCGCCGCCACGGTCAGAGGCAAGATTGAACCAACGGATGGCATAAGAATCGATATCAGTGTATGCTGCAGCGGTAGAGGACTGGTAACTCCTTACAGCTCCTGTTGAAAACAAAACAAAAAAGTGCAATAAACATCTCCAGCTTCCCCAGACTAATAAGCTCCTAATTGATAGTTCTTCAGTAATGTAGATCATTTAAGGGATAAACAGGTATTTCAATGATTTAAATACTAATTTAAAGGGAAACATACACCAGCGAAATAAACTCAATACCTGTGGGTGAAAAATTGGGTGAACTATCCCTTTGAATTTATCAGAATCAGATATCACAAAAGTAGTTTGATGGGACTGAATTACTAAAGTAAGAAATAAATTTTAAGAAATAGTTATATCTTAGCCATAAATATTATTAAATAATATTAAATCCCAGGATAAAAAAAAAAAAAGAGTAGGGGTGTAACCCCGGCATCTTGGCCAAATCTGCCCCTTGGGCTTTGTCCATCATGGCCTCCTAATCATCCCCATATACTGATTGGCTTCATCACTGTCTCCTCTCCACCAGTAAGCTGGTGTGTGGTGGGCGTTCTGGCGCAATATGGCTGCCGTCGCATCATCCAAGTGGATGCTGCACATTGATGGTGCTTGAGGAGATTCCCCGTTCTATGTAGAGCGCTTTGAGTGCCTAGAAAAGTGCTATATAAGTGTAATGAATTATTATTATTATTACTTAAAGGTATTATATCATACTTACTGATCAACAAACTTCTTGTGTGCATTTCTTTAAAAGACTTCTTCCCATTGACTCCTTTCCAGTTTATTTGTTTAGCTACGGAGTCTGAGAACAGCCTGTGCAGTATGTTCCATGTGATGTTTTTGACGTTTTGTCCTCCCACAGCACCCAGAGCAGATATCTGAAAAGACAAAAATACATGATATAAAACTGTATAATTCTATTTTCTGTTTTGATTAATGATCTGAAAATGTAGATGAGAGCAGTGAATACTATTATAGGCACAGAGTAAATTTGCACAGCAATCGTGAAGTAACTTTATGTAACTAGGGTCCATTGGAGGCAAGCACTTAGAACCCAAATGCAGTTCATTGAAACAAAATTAAACACCAAATCGTGACACTTTAGATAATAAAAATAAACACACCATGTTTTGTTTAGCCCGTACGTTTTTTGAATCTTTCAGCCACTCCTCCAACGGCTCAACTTCAGGCATAGTGGCCAGTGGAACACTGATACCGTGAGGCATTTCAGCCACAGGAGTTTCTGTCCCCAGTCGTGCAGCAAGATTATGGACAGCAAAGGCAAGCTGCGTTTGCTGTTCCTTAAGATTTTCTAACAATGTTAGAATGTGCAGCTGAGCAGCTACAAAAAGAGTTAAGGAAGCATTTAAGGACCAAAAAGTTTTCTTAATCTATATAATTGGAAAAATTGTACTCACAGAATGTTTTAAATTTAAAGGATTTTACCAGAGCAAGGAATAGGTCCAGTGCCCGTCTTCCCCAGTCTAAACGTGGGCCTGAAGGAATGCTCGTTTGACGTTTGAGGCGTGACAGTGATGTGGCCCATAGAGCGTGATGGCAGTTGAGAGGTAGGCATAGCAACTGGAGGCAGACCAGGGAGAGGCAAGATTAACTCATTGTTTTTGCCCATAAGTTATCATTTTGATGAGCAAAGCTTGCAAGCAAAAAAAGTTTACCTGTATAATATCCATCTTCAGGATGCATCAGATCTGGGTCATATCCAACAGAGCAGTGACACAGAGGACTGGAAGGCATTGCAGCTGTATTAAAGGGTGATGGTGCTGCTCCTGTGAAACATGGAAATGACAGTAATTAGGTTTTTTAAGTGAATAAAACATTAACTAACTCTGAAGAACCATTGGGTTATGTGAATGTCTGATGTGTAATTGTTCAAGTTCAGACAGATAATCTTTCTCTCAAAGTCGTTCAATACTGTTTATGCATCAGTAAATCAAGCCAGTGACTAAACGATCAACTTCACGTCGTTTCTCTTAGTAGGATGAAAATAATCGTACTTAAACTTTGATTAATATACAGATAGCGATCAAAGAACAATCCCTTTCCTATCGCCCAAGCTGTCAATCACACAGCGCCAGTTTATCTGGACACTTGCCAAAACTCGTTATGAAATCAATGACGCTGTTACGCTGCACAGCGAAGCTCTTACTGTATTTACATCATGGGTGCATTGGTGAAATCATTAGTGAGAGTGCAGAAACTGCGTTGCAATGATAAGATCTTCATTCACGTGATCAACAGGCTTACACTGAAGTCTCACAGCAGCCAATCACAGCAGTGGGCGTGTACACTGAAGTCTCACAGCAGCCAATCACAGCAGTGGGCATTTACATTGAAGTCTCACAGCAGCCAATCACAGAAGTGGGCGTTTACACTGAAGTCTCACAGCAGACACGCCCCTTCAAACAGAGCGTTCAAATCAGAGGCTAAAATCAGGCTAGGAATAATGCCTTTTATTTCTAAATTATAACAAATTTTGATCTAAAAAACATACTAACATTATAAGGGCACCCCAGGAACATTCTAAAATAATAAAATAATCCATGCAAGGGCACCTTTAATGTGACAACTAAACAGCTAGATATTAACAAAAACATTGGTTACAAAATGATTCAACGGAAATACAGGAATATACCAGTGGAAGAAGAAGATTCACTTAATGGTATGTCAGGTGTAGGTGGAGGAATAAGTGGCAGTAGACAAGTTGAGAGATTGTGGTATCTCCTCTTTATACCACCTCTGGCTCACTGTCAGAATCTGTATCACCAAAGATTTGCCTAACAAACAAATTACAACGGACCATATTGATTATTTTGGGCATGGTTACAAACATTAACAAATTTATTTAAAACTTTAATAACTGCGTACACTCAACTAGGCACACTAAATATTAAATTAGCCTACTAAGTCTGTACTACGAATCTTTGTTTCACCTGAGCTCTGTAGTACTGTAAGAAACAATATTCACTCTACAAAGAATACATTGCTTGCTTTGATAATTAAAGCTAATTACACCATAGCAAAAAATATGTTTGCACAACCTAATATGTGAGCTCTATAGTACTGTTGTCAAAACAAGTTCCGACTTTGGTACCAAGTCGGTACTGAAAATTAAAAAATGTGATGATAACAGCCTTTCCCTTTAGCATTTTGAGGGTTGTTGATCAGATTCTTTAAAATTTCAATGCCGACTTGGTATCAAAGTCTGTACTTATGACAACACTATAATTAACTAATATATTTCTAAATTATGCATATGTGTCAGTCTCGGAATATGAAACCGTGGCTTAATTTTTCTCTTCCTAATGACTTCTTCCTCTTCTTCATCTGTTTGTAACTCAGAGGTATTACAAGTCAGTGAGGCCCTCAGTTTGTCTCTTGCTTTAAGGTAATCACCTGATCAGGATTAACAAAATATAAAAGAAAAAAAAATCTGTTAAATTGGTTTACAAAGTTGCTGTATTTCATAACATAATTATGTTTCTAAAGCAGATCCTTACCAGATCTTGAGAGGACTCGAACATCAAACTTTGTCCAGTCTGCTCCTGGCTCTTCACATTTTTGGATAGCTCTATTTACACGTTCATCACTTTTATAATTTGGCCACCAAGTGACACCATCCTTGAACCATGACTCAGATATGATGTTGACAGTCTTTGTTTCCATAAATTCGATGAGAAGAAACATCTAAAAAAAGAAATTGTTGCACAATTTGTTACATATTTGAAAAGATTGTCCAAAAGACACACAATATTTGAAACACTCTTTTTGACATTTTCTTTCAATAAATATATTAGCATTTTTGTATAAATCCATATTACTAGATTAACAGTTAGCTACTCTGTGAAGTTTAATTGGGAACAAACAAGTTTACATGTGTACATTCATTCTCAAGGTCTCACAAATATGTCGAAAGCATTTCCTTCCCCATTAATGGTAGGTATTATCAGTATTATCAGTAATCGATTCATCGTTTTTACAGATTAATCGGTACAGATAGTTCATTGGTGGAACTATCGTTATCGGCAAATACTATTGGGTGACGCTGGTCATGTGTGATACGTGGTGACGTGCAACACAGACGCGCTACGCTTAAACACTACGTGAAAAGACTCAAGGCCCAGAGAGAAGGAAATGAAAAGTGGAATAAAGTTGTTATTTTTGTTTGTTTTTGAGCACAAAAAGTATTCTCGTCGCTTTATAAACTTAAAATTGAGCCACTGGAGTCAATTGGACTATATTAACAATGTCTTTAATACATTTTCTGGGCCAGCAAGTTAGTTTTCATAAACCTGTGGAGGAGTGATCCAGCACTCATATTTCATAAAAAATATCTTAATTTGTGTTCCGAAGATGAACGAAGGTCTTACGGGGTTGGAACAACATCAGCCTAAATATCGGTAAAAAATTATAATATATATATAAAAAAAAGCACAAATATCACACTCACCAAATCTCAAAACTGTTGCCTTTTAGGATTGTCAAAATCCACAAGTTTCCAGAAAACCTTTGTGGAGTACTACAGCTCTTCATAAGCTCTTCGTCAGTTCTGAGTGTTAAGTCAGTCTTTAGTCAGGATAAATTTTGTTTTGTCTCCCACCACTCTGCTCATTAATCCTCACTTTTTACAGCCCCACCTACCCACATAGCAACATTGTAACTGCTCAGATCTGGCCCACAGGGAATGATGATCTAGTCCACATGTGGTGTTGAATGACGACCCTTGGGTGGTCCACTCCTGTTTGCCAGATCTGGGTGACAAGCAGGCCATAGCAATGCCACATGTCAGCCAAGAGAAAATAAATAAACCAGACCTGGACTTTATCTGAGCCACAAAATCTGTTCTCATCTCAGCCTTAATATGCCTGTTAACATCATCATTCCATATGTGCCAGATGTGGGCCGGATCTGGGCCGTCACAATGTTGCTATGTCCTAGAACTAATCCATCTGTGCACTATAACTTTGGCTGTGCAAGAAGGCCATGACAACAAATTTATCTTTGTAAGGAAGGAGCACACACTTGTGAGAGATCTGGGATATGTTGGCTACCCTAAATGGTCCTGTAGGTTGAGAAACAATAAATACTCTGAGAAAATCCGAGCTCATTGGATAGTTGTAGAAATTTTCCATCTGTGTTAAAACTTTAAATACTATATATATGCCATCGACAGACTGAACAATGTTATAGATAACACAAATGTCTTTGTCTACAGCAAAAACATTATCGCCTGTGGAAACTTTCATTGACCACTGTTCAGTCTGCAGCTGCCTGTACTGTGCTGTAGCTTGAAGGCCGTCAGGAATAGGTCCAACATAATGTTGCATTCTTAAAGCTTTACAGGGCAGCTCGACAGTCTTGATGTCTTCAACCTCTGATAACCTTCTTATTACCTGTGCAAGAGGAAATTCTGGCTTTCTCACAAACTTTTTCAGTTTATGGAGGTAATTTTCATATGGAAAAGCTGAGATAGATTCTAAAGAACCATGCAGTCGGGCATCAGCTGACAGATGGACCAAGCCATGCACATTATACACTAAGGCATCTTTTCCATAAAGCTCCCCAAAATGACTTACAAATGTTGTAAGTAGCATGTTTGCATAATTGTTAAACAAAGAACACAGCTGAGGACTGACAAGGATGCAAATACCAGTATACAATAACATAAAGTTATTATATACATCACAATCTAAATATGGTGCCAGAGCAACAGAGCCAGTATACAACAGAAATTGCCTTAGTTCAGTAGCTTTCCAACGGTCTAGCTCTCTCAGAGACCTCGGCTTCCTTGCAAACTCAACTGGTATGTATGCACGCATCTGAATTAGACTTTGAGAAATCTGATCAACAAGACTGGAGGACAAGCGAAACTTCAAAGGACCCCTGAGCCAAATATTTAACAGTCTCCGTGCGACACCTAAACACACAAGGTGCATGTAATCTAAAGGGAATCTAGTCACCATGCCCACATCTAGACCAGAAAATCCATGTGGTCCATGATGATGATGCTCCTCGTCAACTCTGTCTGAAAATGAGAAATCAGTCCGTAACACAAAGTCATTTCTGGGGTATGTCATTCTGTTGTTAACATAAACACCTGGCTGGCGACACTTATCACAACCATGGTATCCATTGTGAGCTTTTGTGTTTTTTACAAAAGATCTAGCAGGGGTATCGCATATAACAGAATCCAGTTCAATGAAAACCTTTTTTCCTCTAAAAAAGAAGCCTTCCTGCAGCTGTTTTAACTCATCGGTAAAGTCTCTCAAAAATTCATCAGGGGCATTTGTTTTTTTGTACCACTAAAAAGCCCAATGACAACTGGTTCTTTCAGTTTGAAACCCAAGAAAAGTCCTAAAATGGGCCATAACTGTAAATTAGAGCTCTTAAATAAGGGCAAGCCATCAATATTTATCTGCAATCTAAAAGTAAAGCCATCTGCAATCTTTCCAATTAGTTAGTTTAGGGTGTTATGCATAGCTGTCAGGATTCCTCTATAATGATACAAACCACCACATTTCTGCTGGATTTTGTATTCAGTTTTTGTTTTAAGGATGGTTCGAGCATCCTTGGGCAGTTCTGGGTGGTACAATCTCAACAAACTAAGGAGGGCTGTGAGGGCTACTAAAGAAACACCAAACTGTACAGACCAATTGGCTAAACTTTCAACAACGCTGACTGGCTCATCTGCAAACTAGTGCTGGGCGGTTTGACCAAAAATTGGTATCACGGTTTTTTTCAAAATTATGCCGGTTTCCGGTTTATGACGTTTTTTTTTTTTCATGCATAGTCAGGTGTTCAATGCATTTTCTACTGGTTGAGAGAGGAATTACTGCAGTAAATTGACTTAGGATGGTCTATTTTACTGTCATTAGTGAATATTGTAGAATAATTCCACAATTCCTCCGACTCGGAGTCGTCTGCTGTCTGGACTGTCAGTCAGCAATAGTATCTGACAGGGCAAGCTGCTTTAAACTTGTTAACTATATCTTACCAGTTATTTTGAAGCGCTTAATGCTAGCTTGTGTTATGTTTAGGACAATTGTACTATGTTCTTTCACTGCAGGAGCTCACACTGCTTCCTCCGCTATATTTTTCAGATGTGCTCGTATCAAACTAACTTACTGTATCGATATAAACGGTATTGCCCCATTCCATATCGTTTAAAAAAAAATCGATATATTGTACAAACTCGATACACTGCCCAGCCCTACTAGGAATGTCCTCTTTCTCGTATCAGCCTCGTAGTTCCTTGACATTTTAACACGTTATAAATAACCCGAAGTAACATTGACACTCTTCGCGCCACTGTGTATGACGCTTGCTGTTTGTTTTGCTTATGGCGCAGGCCAGTGACTGGCCAATCAACTAGCCCGACATACTCTTTTACTGGCCCCGGGCCATTGCTTATGTCGAGCCCTGGTTGTGAGGATACTGCCTTTTCTAGTATCTTTGACAGAAAAGGTAGAACCGAGATCAGCCTTTAATTGACTAATTCTGTAGGATTAAGTTGCATTTTTTTAACAAGCGGTTTAATCATAGCCAGCTTAAAAGTTTTTGGTATGTATCCTAATGACAAAGATGAATTAATGATATTAAGAAGAGGATCTATGACCTCTGGAAGCATCCCTTTTAGTAGCTTAGTCGGTATAGGGTCTAACATACATGTTGTCGATTTAGATGATTTAACGATTTGAGAAAATTCTTCCTCTCCTATAGCAATGAATGAATCGAATAAAAAACTTTTGTTTTTGTTTTTAAAACAAGTTATTAATTTAGTTAATTTATATATATAGTCGTTACGGAGTAAACCGTGATGTCATCATCCAGCTCAGTTCAGTTCTTGTATAATAGTGTCAATGCAGGCATATCAATATTATTGTTGAATATTAAATTCGATGTTAAATTTACTGTCCTCAACAAAGCAAGCCACCTCAAAAGTGAGGGACCAAGCAGTCAAGGGCAAAGAATGCAGGATTTCTAAACAAAGAAAATTATTTATTAAATGCCAAACAAAGTTACAAATTAAATTACTTGAAAACTGAACAAAATAAAGTCAGGTCTAGGCCCATAAAAAGGGTCAACTAAACAGAACCAAACTGAATAGTAATCAAACCAACTAAGCAAACCAAACTAAACAAAAAACATGACCTCCCAAATGACACACATGGGGAATTTATATACACAAAGGACTAGTCCATTACACATACACAGGGAATAACACAAACATCACTTAACACAATTAAAATAAAGTAATTAATTTCAGAAATATGAAGAAATGCATCATAAACAAAGTAATATACCCAAAGAATTATAGTCAACAAAATATACATAGAATTATAATAAACAAACATACAATTAATCCTGCACCCCCCAGCTAATTGGCAGAATGGATTAGCCCAACAGAACAAAATGGCGGCAACTGACGCCAGCAGGTCCTTTATTGGAACGGACCTCCACCAGAGCATAGCGTCCCAGACAGCGCCAAACCTCCACTCTTCCCACAAGCAACTTAAACTCAAAAGAAATAAACGTTAACAATATACCATTAATATCTAGAAAGTGTGCACCCAAACTAGTAATTTATGGCAGAAAACAAATTGAAAATAAAACAATGAAAATTAACCAAATCTGTGTTTGTCATTATTATAAAATATGTATATAGCGTGATCTTGTAACCAATGTATCTGCAACAAATGTTTAATCATGAAATAATAGAAATAACGTATAAACAACCCAGAAAGAAGGACGTGTTCATGTGTTCTCAGCTACTGTCCTTTTGTGTGGCCACGTCATCGGCCATCACAAAAGCCAATGGCAACAAAGGTGGAAAAAGGCGACAGTGGCAAGGAACCAAAACTCCATCAGGTGGCAGAATGGAGAAAAAAACCTTGGGAGAATGTTTTCCTCTGGCCAATGATCGAACAGTGTATGATTATGATTCAGGCAGCATTATAGGTTAGAAGTCTTGGTTTGGAACATTGAGAATAATATCCAGTTCCATCTGGTTGAAGATTGGAGTCACGCCAGTATGGAAAATGTTTTTTTGAGGATAAGTGCCGATGGCTGTCGTGTCGATGAGGCCTTCACAGGGGAAAGTCTAGTTGACACAACCTCTGCTGACACTTCAGGGATGCGTTGTGGTCGTGTCTAGATGCAGGTTCTCCATCTGGTCTGGATACTGAAGGGCTGGATTGGAATCCACTGCTGCTTCAATGTATATGTAATGATTGATTATAATTAAGGTATTAATCAATATTTTTCCTTCTAAATATCAATTGAGTTGAATGACTTTTCTGGAAATTTTACTTTGTTATAGAAGTTACCAGTGTGATTACTGAAATGTTCTTTTCATGTATTCTTTAATGTCTGTATTTGCTATCTGAATGCAGTACCAGTGCTTGCTTATTCAGCCCGGATTCCAGAAATAAAATAGGGACTTGTTTTGTGTTTGAGAAAGGTCTTCAACGTGTTAAAACATATAGGGATCTATAGTTTAAGAGACCATTTCTCAGTTAAAGCCTATATTTTCCATTTAGACTAAAGTATAGTTCTCCTTGAGAGAAAGAACACATTATCTTGATGTTTTGAGAATACTCTCCTGTTTATAGTTAGAGCCTGGCCAAATCCAACCTTGGAAAAGCAGTGTCGTGTGTGTGTTAGTCTTCTTGGTAACAGGTTAAGGAACCACTGACATTATTGGAGATTGACTGAGTTTTTGTTCTGGACATGCTGGCGCCCAGCAACCCAAATCTGTGACCTGGAAAGTCATGACGTGCCTTACTTCAGGGTCTGAGTGTAAGCCGTATAATCGATGGAGATATGCTTCAGTCTTTCTGTAGATGTGTGGAAAATTACTATGTTTATCTATTCCTTAGCCAATCAAAATCATTAAACCTGTAAGCAATGACGTAGCTTACACCGTGTCCTAACTACCCGCGACGGCGCGACACGCGATAAAAGGTATCTTTTCCATGTTAATCAGAGTTTTTGTCCTAACCAGACGCGACGGCGACACGCGAAGTTTCTAATTTAGAAACGGTTCCTATTTCTGCGACGTCGCGGCTGACAGATCCGCCCACAAGGAGATCTCATTGGATGGAAGTTCTGCGTGTCATGAATATTTAATCATCAAACATGGATTTAAGAGCAAACATGATTGTCGAAGTTCAAAGGCATTCAATTCTCTACGATAAATCCCACAAATTCCACAAAGACATCAGGAAAAAGGATTCCGTCTGGAGAAGTATAGCTGAAGCATTGAATACACATGGTAAGTTAAGTTTAGACTTTCATCTACAGCGAATAAATGAATGAATGTAGCATTTAGCTATAGTAGGCTATGTAAAGTAGAGTGAATAGGCATGACGATTTGTGTCCCTGTATCCAGGGGTGTCATTCCAGACAATCTACTGAAATACAGGCAGGGTGGGGAGTCGCAATGACAATGACAGTAGTCCGAGCTGTGCACACTCGGCGCGCGCGGGGCAGATCTGGCCGCGCCCGCGCTGCTCGTAGCAGAGGCGCCGGCGGTGTGACACGGGGCAGAGGGGCTATTATGCATAGTCTATCATGTGAATAATATATATGTGCCCCATATATGGAATCAGAGTGCCTAATGTATGTAGTAAATGGAAAATCTCACCTGTGGCACATACACTGTCCTCAGTGCAGCTACTCTAGTAAGCAACCCTATTTGTGGAGAAACAAACCAACAGCCCACATTTTTAACATCTCTCTATACTGACCTATATTTTATATATATATGTAATGCAATGTTAATAGTTATTAATGATTTTAACTATAATATGGTAGTTTACCATGGCGTGTAGGTCAATATATATTTTTATTATGTACTGTGTATTGCATAGCATATTATGTTTTCCCATGCTGATTCAAATCATAAGCTAGTGGCAAAAATATATCCAAAATGTGCATGGATTAAAGACAGTACAAAACAGTTCAGCTGAAATTAAACCATTTTATTCTGAACTAGAGAAATTAAAAAAAGATACCACAAGAGTAAATCATGGAAGTTTACAACAATCAGATTTGCATAAATTGAAAGTGTTTGATACAACACATTTTTAAAGCGTCTCCAAGAACTACATTTGGATGTTTTCAAATGTATTGATCAGAAACATGCTGCCTGAGAGCTGAAGTAATCTGTAAACTTCTCTCGCACATTTGATGCTTCCAGGCTTCCTCTGTTGGGGCGTTCAATTAGCCCCCTCAAGGACACAACTTCAGATGCCTCTCTGAGCCAGTGTTCTGCTTCACCTGGGTGTGTCAGCATGTTGTGCAGAATGCATGTCACAACAATCATGGTGTCTGTGGTCTCGGGCATCAAGTTAATGTCTCTGTGGAAAATTCACCAGCGCGAGGATAGTATGCCGAATGCCTTTTCCACTGTCATTCGGGCTCTGCTGAGGCGGTAATTGAAATTTGCCTTTCTTCTCTCTAGATTCTTCCCTGGATAGGGTCTCATTAAGTAGGGCTTGAGAGGGAATGCGGCATCTCCAACCATCACGTAGGGAAGTCTTCCCAGGTCCTCAGCACCAGGCAAACACTTTTCCTCAGGAACACTCAGTGTCTTCTCCTTCATTGCTCTGCCTAGTGTTGAGTTGCTGTACACCCCTCCATCACTGCTTTTTCCAAAATCACCAACCTGGATTGCGATGAATTTTTAGTTGGCGTCAACAAGGGCAAGGAGAACTATTGAAAAAGAGCCTTTATAATTGTAAAAAAGGCTTCCAGATTTTGGCGGAGCAGTGATGTAGATGTGTTTCCCATCTAGTGCCCCAATGCAGTTGGGAAAATTCCACCAATCTTCAAAGGAAAAAGCTATGTCCTCCCACATTCCCTTTGTGGGCTTTGGGAGATAGATTGGCAACATTTGTTCTTCAATGGCCCTACATGTCTCCTTGATACAGTCAGACAATGTCTGGACTCCGAGACGGTAGCAGTACGCCAGACTGTGCATCGAGTCTCCTGTTGCCAAATACCTGTGAATAAAAAACACATTGTTAGAGTTTGTGAATAATGCATCTGTGTTTGTTTTACAGATTATGAAACTCTAAAGTCCAAGTGGAAAAATCTACGAGACACATTTGTGAGAAACACAAGCAGACCACGCCCACCGAGTGGTTCAGGGGCAACTAAACAAAAGGAATGGAAATACTATCACTGTATGACATTCCTTTTGCCATATATTCAGCCAAGAATGTAAGATTCTTTGTTATCAAACTACAACATTCTGTCATATGTTACTTCAAACATTGCATTTTTATAATTTAATTTAGGGTATTTTATTATTTGTTTTCCTCAGGACAAGGAGCAACTTAGATGACTACAGTCTCACCAATGAATTTGCATGTGAAGAACAAGATGATGATGGAGAAAATAAAGACAGAGAACATTCAACAGATCAAGGAGAAAGAGGAAGTGAGAGAGAGTACACCATGACAGGAGACGAGCAAGAAAATGCAACATCGGGACCTAGAAGAGGAGGTCAGCTGCACAAGTGGCCACCTCAGAGCTGTACAAATTTCTTCAGCAGCCAATGCCTCATGAAGATCCTGATGAACTTTTTTTATTGAGTTTGGCACCGGAGATGAGGAAAATAACGGTAAATAAAGGGCAATTAAAAGTAAAATTAATGTCACTCATTGTCAACTGGGAGGAGGAGCAGCATCAAATGCTCAGGCCTATGTCTACTAATCAAATTGCACCTCAATACCACGTGGAACCTCACAACTACATGCTTAATCATACACACAGCCTGCAAATTATCCTAATTTTTCAGCTGCACCATCACAGCATAGCTGGGGAAATTTACACAGTTAAGTTCTGACACAGACACACACACACACATATATAATATATATACATGCACAGACACACACACAGAGGTGCACAGACACACACACACAGAGGTGCACGCACGTGTAGACGCATGCAGACCACTCACACAGACAGACACCCAAGCAGACACAAACACTTTGTTCTGAAGACTACATTACTACATGTTTGAGTAGTTTAATCTTATTTCAATATTTCATTGATGTTCAAAATGTCTTGAGGGTTTACACCCAGTTTCTCCCATGTGCACAACCAAATATACTGTTTACAGCGTCATATGTGACTAATTTTGTAGCATACTGTTCATATATAATTTCCAAGTTTGTTACAAACTATAAACTACTGTCTACTACTGTTCATTTTTTATTTTGTTTTTGTAAAGGCTATGTTGAAGCACATTTGTGTGGTCTTTTATAAGGTTGATGGAAAAATGTTGTGTTGAGCAATTTTAAACCAGTTGCTATGAAATAAACTACTTTACAGATTTTTTTTTTCTGTATAGTTGTTTCTTCTATGCATAGTCATCAATTGAATAGTCTTGTATAATGTCATCATCATTTGTGCCCCCAAATGGAATTGCAATATATTTACCTTAATAATATAATTTTCATATTTATATATCTATAATTGTGTTTGAGGCATTCACCTAATAACAGTAAAAACAATAACAATATTTGCATTTAACTATGGATAAAAAAAGTGCTTTTACACAGACTTTCTTGGCATATAAGCCACTTAAGACAGCTTCTTTGACAATTTGGTAAAAAAATAAAACAACAGTACAGTGTATTTTACTTACCTTAGTGTTACAGCAAGGCGTTGTTGTGGCTCAACTGGAACACGGTATGATGTGGTCTGCTTCCTCAGGTCCTTCACAACATAGGACAGCACATTCTCCATATCAGTGGAGGACATACGGAAATAATTTTAAAAACGTGCCTTGTCCAGAAAAAGTTACTGCACTAGGTTGTGATAGGCCCCTTGCTCTGCTCTTCTTTGATTTATTGGATGCACCCACATCCTCGTCTGCCTCCCCTGTAATAAAAGAAAGGCCACTACTCTCTTCCTCCTCCAGAGCTCTTGTTTGAACCTCGGACCTAAATGGGGGAAATAATGAATGTGATATTTCGTATTCAATAATCTTTTTTGGTCATTAATAATCTCAGGTGTTCATTAGTTTTTTGTATAGTATTAAAATTGTTTCATTTGAGTTTGAATATAATTTTCCTTCCATCCATAATAAAGCGACGGGATGGATATGAATTTCCCTATGAACAAGATCGAATAAACTGATTGTCATATGAAGAAATTACACTGGTTATGAGTACACATTATTTATTTTTAGTTAAAAATAGGTCACTGTGCCACAAGCGATAATGGATAATTTACCTCAGATTTTGAAAGCATATAATATAGCGTTCAAACTGAATTCTATGCAAACATACAACTGTACTTCATAACAAAATTAGTCAATGAGTATATTTTGTTAATGTTTTGATTTTTAATAATGTTATTTCTTGGTTTGATTATGTCCTTACCCATTTCCAATGCGAGTGCGGGCCAGCAGTGCGCTTTCACAGAGAGACTCCGCCCACACGCTGTTCTGAATGGCTGTGATTTTTGATTGACGTGTGGCGTCTCACAGTCGCGTCGCGTCTAGTGTGGACAGACACACTTGCTGTCGCTGGAATTTTATCGCGTCGCGTGTAGTTAGGACACGGTGTTAGACCTTGGAAATGGTATAACTGCCGTGATCTTTGTAACTGTAAGTGGGGCGGCCTACGAACTCCTGTGTGAGTATTGAAGCAGACTTCTGCTGGTGAAACTGCAAACTATCTTCAGTAAATATTTTCTTTAATTAATTATAATTCTGACTCCGGGTCTTCATTCTTCATATCTGGTTCTGGGTTTTTGACTGTTTACCCCTTACAATACGGCCCGGATACGGCTGACTACATCATGCGTTGTGGTCGTGTCTAGGCGCAGGTCCTCCATCTGGTCTGGATACGGTGCAGGTCCTCCATCTGGCCTGGATACGGCTGACTACATCATGCGTTGTGGTCGTGTCTTTGTGCAGGTCCTCCATCTGGTCTGGATACGGACCGGATCCTGCTGAATATATCATGCGTTGTGGTCGTGTCTAGACACAGGTCCTCCATCTGGTCTGGATACGGCATGGATCCAGCTGATTACAGTAAACCTCGGAATAAGCAGAAAGAGTAACATTAGCGTAGATGCAATTCTTCTTATGATGTAACAGGTACATCTGATGTTATAGGTAGTGTTCCCAGTTCCGGCTCATATTCTATGTGTATGCCAGGTTAACGAGATTCATCATGAGACATCAATATGTTCAATTCATATTATGTCCCCTTCTTTTTTGTGTATTTTATTGATGGTTATTTCAACAAGCTGTTTTGAGCATCAATTTAATAAAAAAAAACTTTTGAACCTAAAAATCCTGGATCATGTCAAATCGTCAACAATGAAATCCAGCTAGTTGAGTAATCTACGTACAAAGAACGGACCCCAGATTTTACAGAATGAGCCCCAAAAGTAGCCATAATCAAGTTCAGATTGACAACATGATTACCTGTTCAATCTAACACTAAACTAAATAATGAACATTGCCCTGCATTGTTTAATTCATCTTTTATTTGTCATTTTATGTGCAATCTTTCATTCATGTTGTGGTATTTCATAGCAAAACAGAAGTTACTAATAGTTCAAGTTCAAGTTCCATTTATTTCTAAAGCACATTTACTACCGGCGGCCAGCCGACCAAAGTGCTGTACAATAAATACAATATAGATACACAATACAGGACAATCAATAATCACTTATAACCATTAAAAACAGGATACATTACATGTTCAGCAGCTATGCTAATTATTTCCCATCTGCTTTTCTGCTGTTATCACGGGACGCTAGTCCCGAAGTAAATAGCGTTCGTCAGCTCCAGTTTGTATCCAGCCTCTCACGGAGATTTCAGATGCCCCAACACCTGCGATGAGATGACTAAACGCCTGTGAAGAGACGACTCAACGCCTGTGAAGAAACGACTCAACGCCAGCGATATGTTATGCCCTAAATTAATACATGATTAACTAACTGTATTTTTCTATGTACATTTCTGAAATGCACTTTCTGTAAAGCTGCTTTGAAACAATATGTATTGTGAATACAAATAAATTTGAATTGAATTGAATGTTAAAAGCCGAGGCCAACAGGTAAGTTTTAAGAGCAGCTTTAAACTCAGATAAAGTGGAAGGCATTTTAATTTGGATCGGGAGATTATTCCACAGAGTGGGGCCAGCCACTTCAAAGGCTCTATTTCCCCCTTTTTAATACCACCTAATATATTGATTTTGAGTTGTCAATATACAGAATGGAGCGATGGCTCAACACTACTGAAATTAGGTGTCTACTGCAACTGATAAATATTAGAAACTGTAGCAAAGAAGATGGTTAAGTCTAGATACAGGAGTTTATATATACATGTCAAGAAAACAAAAAAGCTTAAAATCAAAGTATAAAGAACATTGGAATGTAAATAAGAGCAGTGTTACAGAACATGGATGATCAGATTTGGACCACATTCAGTGGCAGTGTGAACGTTGCCTTAATTCCACAGATACATATTTAAAAGGTTTCCTTTAAGTGTGAAATTCTTTCCACATTGAGGGCAGATGAAATACTTCTCTCCAGTTTGAGTTATTTTATGATTTTTAAGGTGATTACAATCTTTGAAACTTTGATGACATTTACAACAGTTCTCTCGAGTGAATCTCCGCATGGCAGTTAAGGTTAACTTTACAACTGAAACTCTTTCCACACTGAACACATGCAAACGTGTTTTCTCCAGTGTGAATTTTCATGTGATTCATAAGATTTCCTTTTTGTGAGAAGCTCTTCCCACACAGTTTGCAGGTGTGAGGCTTCTCTCCAGTGTGAATTCTCATGTGGGAATCAATGTTCGATTTATGTTTAAAACTCTTTCCACACAGTTTGCAGGTGTAAGGCTTCTCTCCAGTGTGAAGTCTTATGTGGCTTTTAAGACTTCCTTTTTGAGTGAAACTTTTTCCACACAGTTTGCATGTAAAAGGCCTCTCTCCCGTGTGAATTCTCGTGTGGGAATCAAGGTTTTTTTTATTTGTAAAAGTCTTTCCACACAATTTGCAGGTGTAAGGCTTCTCTCCAGTGTGAACTCTTATGTGGTTATTAAGGCTGGCTTTATAGGTGAAACTTTTTCCACATTGTTGGCAGGTGAAAGGGTCCTCTGCAGTGTGAATTCTCATGTGATTCTTAAGGCTTTCTTTATGGGTGAAACTTTTTTCACACTGAGAGCATGTGTAAGGCTTCTCTCCAGTGTGAAGTCTGATGTGGCTTTTAAGGCTTCCTTTTTGAGTGAAACATTTTCCACATTGTTGGCATGAGAAAGGCTTTTCTCCAGTGTGAAGTCTTATGTGGGAATCAAGGGTTTTTTTATTTGTAAAAGTCTTTCCACACAATTTGCAGGTGTAAGGCTTCTCTCCAGTGTGAACTCTTCTGTGAATGTTAAGGCTGCCTTTTTGAGTGAAACTTTTTCCACATTGTTGGCAGGTGAAAGGGTCCTCTCCAGTGTGAATTCTAAAGTGATTTTTAAGGCTTTCTTTATGGGTAAAACTTTTTTCACACTGAGGGCATGTGTACGGTTTCTCTCCAGTGTGAAGTCTTATATGGTTTTTAAGGCTTCCTTTTTGAGTGAAACTTTTTCCACATTGTTGGCAGGAGAAAGGCTTTTCTCCAGTGTGAATTCTCATATGGACTTTAAGGTTTCCTAGTTTATCAAAACAAATCCCACACTGTAGGCAGCTGAAATTACCTTTAGCAACTGTCTTTTGAGCTCTTTTCCGTGAGGAAGCCTTTTTGGTCTGTGAAAAACTATAAGATTTTTCTCCAGTTGTGAAATCATGTTTCACATACTGATATTTCTCTTCCATTTCATTCAGTTCTTCACTCTCTTCTTTCAGCTGCATCAGGTCTAAAACAAAAAAGAAATACAAGTTAACACAAAGCAACTGATATAAAGTTTTTTGATATTTTAAGCATCAAAATCATCATGTACGCTATTTAAAGTGTTGTTACCTGTGATCTCAGAACCTCTGGTTAACATATCACTCTGGTTAAAACTTCGAAGCGGGACATTATCAAACCTCTTCTCTTAAAACAAGAAAATCCTATACACTTACTGTACTTGCAAATATATCAACATTATTCTGTTAAGCGAAAAGTTTGGTCCCATGACTTTCATCAGGCATACAAAAAATGAATATTTTAAAATGATCCAATCACTGCGTTTTTTACCCCATTGTGACACATCACCACCAATAAGAATCAATGACAAGAGTTTATATCTATAACATCACATAGAAAACCATTGTTTTATAACATCATATTGAATAACGCTTCATCATTTAAACCCATCGGTGATCAAGTTTGAATAGTTACTACAGGGTAGGGGTGTGACGATAACCGCATCACCGCATTATCGCGTTAATGAGATGCCTACCGCGGTGTGAGGTCATCACCGCACTTTTTTTTTTCTGCTGAAAGTTACAGGAGTGCATATGGTGTGCGATATGAACTATAAACACATTCATCTTTGCTTATGATGCACTGTATTCCGCGAGTCCTATGTTCTTACATGCTGTCTTACATGCGCTTTATGAGGCACACACACGCAATGTCTCTCGGTCTCTCCCTCTCTGCCGTGCGCGGCGCGCACTACACGGTTTGGAGCTCTTGCTTACTACACAGTATGTGCGAGCTCTTGCTCGCGAGCTCTAGATTCCGGGAGATTTAAACTAATTTGCGGGCAGGGAGCCGCTATAAATATGCGGGAGACTCACGGAACTTCCGGGAGACTTGTCTGCTACAACGGGACGGGAGTCTTCGAGGCCTTTGCGAGAGGTGCGAAGTACCGAAGAGGCAGCGATCAGTGGCGAGCACTTACTGACAGCGTGACTCGTTGAAGAAATGGTAAGTTACCATTCCGTACCGTTGAGAAGCCAGTGTTCAAAGCCATGCTACAGGCAGTTGATAAGCAATGTACTTCCTGACCGAAAGTACTTATCTCAAACAGCGATCTCTGAAAAGTATCTGTCAGTGAAGGACGGCATAATACGGGCGGCATAATACAGACGTTGATCATTTCTCAGTGACTTTAGCCTAATTAGGTTAATTATTAATATTTACAATTTAATGTTATTTTTGCTGTTAATAATAAATAAAACTGGGGGGGGGGGGGGTTAACCACCAAACGCAAGATTTTTTGCTTCTTCACCGCGGTAAGAAAAAATCCCATACCGTCACAGCCCTACTACAGGGCTCTCAAGTTTTATCAAAAGTTTGGAGTGAGATCTGTTAGGGGAAAAGCCACCCAAAAATTTGCAGCAGCGGCCCCTTGGCCCAACCAAATTAGCTCGAATTTTTGCTAGCAGTTCAATTTGGCTATTGTTCATAATTGACCAGCACATATGGAAATTATAACAATTGGTAAATCTGATAAAAGACAGACAAATTCATCCAAATAAAATAAATAATTTTATATATTATTTAAAAAATACTAATTTATCAAAAAATTAAAATAAATTTGGCCCCAAACAAGCCACCTAAACAGCAGTGCTCAATGTATATACTCAGTCATAACAACTTGCCCTGAGCATGTATGTCAAGTTGTGTGTTTGTATACACATTTAGCTTATGAATGGTGTTTTGTTTTGTGAGTGTTTATTGCACATTTTGATGCCTTGATGACAGGGGTAGAAGGGCTCCCACTTAAAAAGCACTGTGGCTCAAGGCCAGCCATTTTCAGTCATGATGGATAATAGCATTCCATCCAGAGACAAATTGATCCTAGTTTTGGTTTTGTTCAAACCCACCATGGAGAACACTCTCTCTGTGTGCTTCAGCACCGAGAGAGTGAGTCTCCTAAAAAAGCTTACATGGGTGTGAGTTGCATCTTAAATTTGGTTGGTGTGAACTGTGTCGAAAATAGCTGTCAGGGAGTAAGCCAGTTTTATGACTTACTTCAAGCTTTATATGCTTTTTGCTGTGCTTCCACCCATCGATGGAATAAGGTGTTCACTGCCAAAATCACACTGACGCTAAAATCCCTCTCCTGTACAAGATGGAGCTGCAGAGGAGATTCCACAAAAGCTCAGCATGAAAATTATGCTGCAATAACAAGGGCTACGAAGAGCGACAGGACACAAGGCGAGAGGCCGCTGTGCTGTGTAACAAGCTTGGGAAGCTGGGGACTGCACTCATGACCATATTTGCTGCACTTCATGACACTGTGCTGCACCGATTTAAGCTTACAAGTAATGGCTTGCAAAAGATGGATATGGACTTAATGACCGCTGTGTGCCTTTTGGAAATCGCTGTTCACTTATGCTGCATCACTAAGAGGACAATTTGCTGACTTTGAGACACCCAGCCTTTGATGATGAGACAGTGGACAATGAAGTACTTATCACAGGAAGTAAAAAGTTCCAAGTTGAGATGTTCAATTCGATTATTGACAGTTTGGTGTCAGGACTGAACAAACAGCTGGATGCATACAGAGACATAAATGGTCGTTTTGGTGTCTTGTTTGACATGGACCGTGATGACACTGATCTCCGCAAAGTGGCCAATGCTCTCTCATCTTCATATCCAACTGACATGGATTCTTCTTTAGCTGATGAGCTGATCCAGTTTAGGTCATTTGTCAGCAGTGAGCAAGATAAGACACCTGCAAACCTATTGCAGGTTGTGCTGAGGAATGGACTGCAGACAACCTCCCCTAATGTTTTTGTTGCTCTCAGGCTTTTTCTCACATTACCTGTATCCAACTGTGAAGGAGAGAGGACATTTTCACAGCTGAAACGAATAAAAAATAAATTAAGGACAATTATGCGTCAGAAGAGGCTTTCTGCACTGTCCTTGATGGCCATCGAGTCCGAGCTGGTGAGGGAGCTGGACTTTGAGGATTTGATCTGCGACTTTGCAAAGAATAAAACAAGAAAGAAGAACTTCTAAAGGCAAGAGCTATTATGCTATCAGTTGAGTAGGCATATATAATCTGTTGTGACTGAACATATTTTGCTAAATTTATTGAAATACTGTTTGCATATCAAATGTGAATTGCATCATGTTGTGATGCTGCTATAGGCCTGTTTGAGACTTAAGCCCAATTTATACTTCTGCGTCAAACTCATGGCGTAGCTAAGTCGTAGGCTGTGAGTAGCGCGCGTACCCTTCGGCGTACCCTGACGTGCACCTCTCCAAAAATGTAACAACGCGTCAATTTCACGCGGACACAAGCGCTGTGATTGGTCAGCTAGAACCCCTCCCTCAGGTTTCACATGCTCCCTCTGCATGTGTAATTGCGCATCAACGCGGACAATGACGCAGAAGTATAAATGAAAACCAACGCGTAGTCTATAGCGTAGAGGCTGCGGGGTAGGTCCGACACAGAAGTATAAATCAGAATTTATTTGCAGTGTCTGTTTGCTTTTGCAGTCTGTGAAGTTACCCGACTCACTTAGTGACTGTTCTTTTTGCACCCTGCACTTAGTTGTGTTGTGTGACGGCATTGCTGTATCTTCAGTCAATCACGTTTCGTAATTACTTTTGTGCTTTCTGCTTTGGTGAGTTTTAGTGAACATTATATTGCCATATAAAAAGTCTCTTGAGCCATACACTGCCTTAAGATGATTTTTTGCATTGTATCATTGTCTTGTGAACTAGTCATTCAGCTTTTGACCAATAGTGATTTGGCATGTCAAATCCCACACCTGGTGGGCCTTAGTATTGTGTGTGTGTATGTGTGTGTGTGTGTGTGTGTATGTATGTGTGTTTGCTTGTGTGGAGTGGGTCTGGTGGTGCAAAGGTCAACTGCCTGCACTTTGCTGGTTGTCACTATATTTTTTATCGCCTCCTTTGGAGGGTGTGGTTGTCAGGTAGGGGAGGGGGGCCCATGAGCTCCTGGGGGTACAAATCCAGCCCTGGTCATAAGACATACCAAGTTTGGTAAGAAACTGCTAGCAGAGATGGGGGACTCGAGTCACATGACTTGACTAGAATCTGACTCGAGTAGCAAATTTAAGGACTTGAGACTTGCTTGACTAAATTAAGAAAATGACTTGACTTTGACTTGAGATCCGAACTGTATGACTCGAGAATGACTTTATATAAATGTTTATATAAATCATCGCAACATCAATTGATGAACAAAACGGAACCATTGACGCCAGTCATCAGATTCTGCGCAATTGCGTGACGCTGCACAAGCCCAGAAAAAACATAGGCTACATCACGGTGAGCACACTAAATACAAAAACATCTCCCAGCATTGTTTCTTTTTTGGATATAACCACTAGAAATTGACAATATTCATTCAAGAAGATTTGCTGTACGCATAATAACTGGCAAGGGATATCGGACACGACCTTCACAACCTCGAACTTCATTCACCACGTCTAAAAGTAAGCTATGGCTTGTTTAACCTGTCTGTTATAGTTAATTTGATTAACGTTAAATCTAGAGAGAATAGTTCACACAGACATTTGCCACAGTTTCTTTCAAATAATGCTTTAAAGCCAAATAAGTCACACTTTCCAATGACAAAAAAACAACACAGAAAACTGTTAATTATGTTTTGTCGTGTTTTATGTTTCTCTCTTCAGAGGTTATCGGGGGTTGGGGGGCAAAATGCCAGCAGAATTAATATGCACCCAAAATTCAAGATGTGGTGGAAAAAAATGGCCCTAGTATAAGTTATTTTTACATTTCTAACATATGATAATAAAAAATATTTCCAGAATATTGGCGCGATTGCAAATGTAATGATTTTATACAACAGTTCAGTAAACAAAGAGTGAATATTGTGATTTGACATTGACGTAATATTGTAAATATTCTCAATAAAATGTTTTTGCTCTATTTCTCAATGACAAATAGTTCCAAACAAAATCCGGGGTTTTTGTGATTCAGTGACCTAGTTGCTTAGTTCCAGAATTAATCTGCGGTTTTGAATGAATCAGTTGAATGAATGCCTCTATGACTCGTACATTAATGGTGCGTTCACACCAGACGGTCAATGCAAAGTCAATGCAAAGACGCGTTACGCGTGTAAAAAATTCCTGGGGCGCGAATGAGGCGTAGGGAGCGGTAGACGCGAATATTGAGCGTCTGGCGCGTTACGCGCGAATGATTTTATTTAGTGCTTTTTGTGCATTCACGCATTTGACGCAAATTACAACATTATTTATGATGTTGTAATTGCAGTGTAAATGCATGGTTAGAAAAAAAATGATTAGAACATAGCTAGAAAAAATGCCCCTGGAATCAATTTAAGGGGTCAAATATTGGCTCTTAATGGTAAAGTTAATGTCTGCCGGTGATATTCCATAAAAAAAATATATAAGCAAAGTTAAACATATGACATTTACTATAAAACCAATATAATTAATGCATCACACTTGTGAATTTACCTTCAAATGTTTTATCTTCAACATTTGTCGTATAATTGTTATTATAATAATAATAATTCAAATCTTTGATAATCATAAATGCATGCTATAATAAATTATATGAATATTAGGGATGCTCCGATTGATGGGACGCCGATCATGATCGGCCGATATTGGCTAAAAATAGATTGATCGGCGAACCCCCAAAAGCGCCGATCACGTGACGTAAATTACTCGCGCGACTTTTTCCCACCTGCATGCGTGGCGCACGGGCACACAACAGCAGAGTGGAGCTTGGCAGTGGCAACATGAGTTCTCCTTCAACGGAACGAATAGGGAGTCTCCCAACGGATTGAAGCGCGCGTCCGAGTGAAGACCGTGCACCGCGCGAGCCACAACAGAACGCGGTATCTGCGCCACTGATCGCTGCGGCAACGAGCACTTTGATCACTTGATAAAAAAAAAAACCATTTCAGCGCTAGATCGCCTCTTATTTAACAAATGAACAAAATGAATGCTCCGAGTTAACTGGAGATGTTTTTATTTATTTGTATTGGTACATTCGTGCCGCGAGATGTTTCAAAAGTGGTGGTGGTATTTTTTTTTTTTATCTGACGTAGTTGGTTCCTCAACTACGTCAGATTCAGATTATTTTATGTCATGTCAGCATTCAAAGCTATTTTCATGGCAAAAATTCAATTATAAAAATACAATTATCATATAAATACAATAAAACAAAACAAATATAAACAAGAAGTCATTTTATACAATATATATATTTTAAATGAACATATGATAAAAAATCCAAAACCTTTCCAGGCATAATCTCCTTAAATATGTCCTTTAATGAAGTAACTTCATAAAAGAGCATTCTGCTCAACTACATTAGACGTTCATAATAATAACAGAAAAAAACTTGCCATAGTTTTGTCCTTTTATCAGTAGCCAGTTTTTGTGTAACAAGTTGTACATTTTGTTGCCAATTAGTAAATGTAGTGGGTGTATTAAGAGGCTACAATTTCCAAATATGCCTAAGTGTAACTTGATCCCCTCCCATTAGGCTGATCTGATGTGTGTTGGTCTGCCTGACCCCTCTTTGTTTGGAATAATTTAATGTTACTCTGCCTTATTTGGGAAAGCTGGTCTACAGTAGCCTTAAGACATCTCATTTTCTAAATACAATTAAATAAACACATTTTTTACAAATGGTGCAAACTCTGCTAGATTATAGATAAAAGATTCCCATTCCCCTGCCATTCTGTGATCGGCAGTGATCGGCAATCGGCAGATCATGATTTTGGTGATCGGTGATCGGCCCCAAAAATGCTGATCGGAGCATCTCTAATGAATATTATTAATATTATAAATTAAATGTTTAAGAAAGGTTCTGAGGGAAAAATAAATAAAGAAATAGTCAGGCTGACGGAGACGATTTAGGAACTAGAGGCACGCATCCAAACTTTAATCGAGGATAGTATGAATGCAAGGGCTTTAGAGACTGCTTTGGATTCGATTAGCTTAGTGAACTCTATACATTGTTCGGTTCAGGCTGTAGAGCCCGTGCAGCAGGGCATCTGGGTGATCGTGAGACGCTGTAGTCACGGGACAAAACATGGCTCTTCCATTCCGATTACCATAACAAATAGATTCTCCCCACTCAGTGAAACACCCACTGTGTATCCTGCTGAGTGTGCCCTAGTTATTGGCGATTCTATTACATGGAACGTGAAAATGGAGACACCAGCCACCATAGTCACATGTTTGACAGAAGCCAGAGTGCCTGACATCAAAGAAAATTTAAAAATGCTGGCTAATGCTAATCTTAAATTCTCTAAGATTATTATTCACATCGGCACTAATGATGTTCGACTTCGCCAGTCGAAGATCACTAAAATTAATGTTCAAGATCAATAAAATTAACGTTAAAGAAGTGTGTGAACTCGCAAGTACGATGTCAGGCACTGTAATTTGCTCTGGCCCCCTTCCTGTTTGCCGGAGTGATGAGATACTTAGTAAACTGTCCTCACTCAATGGCTGGCTGTCTAAGTGGTGTTCCCAAAATAATATAGAATTCATAGACAATTGGAAAAGTTTTTGGGCAGACCTGACCTGTTGAAAAGAGATGGCATTCATCCCTCCTGGGATGGTGCTGCTCTTCTCTCTAGTAATATGGCACATATTCTTAGAGCTCAAACATGAATTGGGGCTTAGGTCAGGAAGCAGCCAAACTGGCTATACCAACAGTCTGCTAGCTGTCTCACATCCCTGAGGTCAGATAAATCCCATCACATAGAGCCTCTTTCACCTAGACATCATCATATACTGTAGAGACTGTGTCTGTTTCCCGAATTAGGAAATTCAAAAAACTCCCAAACCCATTTAAGGGTAAAAATGTATTTGTTGGAATTGATGTTCCAACAAATAAAAAACAGATATAATACAGACGAACAAATGATAAAGCTCAGGTTGCTGAATATTCAATCCCTTACTTCAAAAGCACTTATTGTTAATGATATGATTACAGATTATAACCTAGATGTGCTGTGTTTGACAGAAACCTGGCTAAAACCAGACAATTACGTTACGTTAAATAAGTCCACCCCCCAAGATTACAGCTATAAACATGAGCCTCGTCTGAAAGGCAAAGGGGGAGGTGTTGCTGTAATTCATAGTAATTTCTTCAGAAATACTGAGATGTCTTGTTTTAAATATAACTATTTTGAAGTATTGGTGCTTAATGTAACACTATCTAGTGTAAATGATAAATCACGTTTGAGATTTGTGCTGGCTACTGTATACAGGCCACCAGGGCACCATACAGACTTTATCAAAGAATTTGCTGATTGTCTATCAGTCAGTAAATCACGCGGAACCGTCACAACTCTGCCGTCATTATGTTAAGCCCGCCCACCAACTCTATACACGATGTGATTGGCCTGACCAGAGTTTGGTTTTTCCAGTTCGAATGCCAACGGAGAATTGCTAGACCACACTTTGCTGCAAAATATTTTTTGCTGCCGCTAGGATGCGTCTAGATTTCTAGGCTAAGTTACAATGGCCCTCATTTATCAAAAGTGCGAACACCAAATTTCCACCGTACACCTGGTGTACACCCAAAACCACGGTGACTTTGATATTTATCAACATGGACGTTGGCGTACGGCACGCTCAAATCCTACGCCAGGTCAGGAGGTGGCGTACATGTACGCACGTTTTGAGTTAGTGCGGAGATGCGCAGAAAAACAATTCCTAACACCACAAAACGCACTGACAAACTAAAAGATATGAGGAGCTCTTTTCCAAAACGCGATTAACGCCATTTTTAAAAATAAATTTGTATTTTATTTCTATTAATAAACTAGTGTTGTGTCTGCAAAGACGAAATTGATGATCACCATCTCCGTAGTGAACGCGTCTATAGAGAGAGTAGCCTATTTCTTTTCGTTTATAATTGTTTCGTTTAAAGACATTTCAAGCTTTCTTTATAGATATATTTCTCATGTCTGTGAGGCATATACTGAGTTTCGGTTAATTTGTGATGAGATGCGCTCCAGTTCACGTGCAATGCAAGGGACCGCGCCCGCGCCTCCATGTCATGACTCATGATTATATTGTCTGCTATTTGCTTCTTATTTATTAAGTCCAGGCAATTGGTAGATTAAAAAAATATTAAAATTAAGATACAATTCATACAAAACGAAATTCACTTTAAAGAAAGGCTTTCTACAAAACAAAACTTAATTAAGTGGCCAAAATCATGTCTGAGCATGTCTCCCGATATATTGCGCATCCTATCTTAGCCTATGTTCACTTTTCATAATCAACATAGATGGGGAAAAAAATAACATTATAATTTTTTAAGGCGAGACACGGCAGGCAAAAATATAGTTTTTTTTTCACTGGTCAATTTTGAGATTGCGGGCTATTTGTCTTCAATAACATGTCTTCTTTCAGACTTGTGGTGAAAAAAATTCCAAAATACACATTTAGGTCTTTATTTTACTACACTTCGTCTGTTTGCGTCTGTAGATTTCTCCTAAATTCAACAAAATGTTGTCGTTCTAAATCAACATGCTCCTCTGCAATCGCGATCTGCACCCTGTCATCACACACACCGTTGGAAAGAGCTCTCTCTCCTTGTCGAATCCAAATATGGTCATTTCCTTTTAATCAGCAACCAATCGTGAAAGTACAATGGGCATTTAACTCTAAAACCGAAATCTCATTGGCTGATGTCAATTTCTGACAACGTGATTCGTTCAGATGCATCACGTGACGTGCTCTGGCATTTAGATTTTTTGACTGTTTTTCTGTTCATTTGAAGGCCATAAATGCTGTGTTATAAGTTGTAATGTGATTTAGGTGGTTTATATTGTTGTTGCTAATGATTTGATAAGATATTGTGTCTGTAAATAGTTGTTTCACTAAAAAAAGTATGAATTTTTACATTACCAATCTTTAAATGCTGTTTTCTCAAAATGAGTTTTTTGTCATTCTCCAGTAGAAACTTCTCAGCCTGTGTAGCACCTATGTACACCAAACTTTCCAGTTATACACTTAGCAGTATTCTGAAGATATTTTCAGAGGGATTTGTTTATAAATCATTCCTGGCCTGATTTATGTGACATTTTAATTTAAAAAATATGGCGAGAATTTATTTTTTTAAGGCTATGGACAGTTTATTTACATTTTCTAGGTAATGAAAGCATATATCCTTAAATCCCTCTGAAATTCTTTTTTCATCTTGTGTGTAAACAAAATGAAAAAATAATTTTGCACCTGGCTTTATCATATGGTCAGATCTATCTACCGAAAATATATGCAAAACTGTGCATATTTAATGAGATAATGACTAATTTGCATAATTAAACATACAAATTTCAAAAACTTGTAATACATTTTTTTTATATACTTGTGTAAGTAATCAACTGAGAAAGTTTCATGGTGATATATATTATTTAAAAAATTTACCCTATTCACCTGTAGTGTCTCGCCTTAACAAATATGAAACTAAATGCACTTACTTAATGGCTACAACACGTAGCCTAATAGTAGGCCTGAATACTGTTATTAGTTTTTTCAAGTTTGGCACGAATGACTATTAGCCTAAATGTGTTACTAAATGATTTGAATGTATTTTTAACGTTGTATTTAAGGACTGTATTTGTGTGTTTTTTTTTTTTATTATTTGTTTTAAGTGGTGGACAATATTGGAACGTGACATTGGAAATATTTATTTTATTTTTACTATTTAATTTATTTTACTATTTATTTTGTTTGGCTTTTATTTATTTCATGCAGTTGCACTTATTTAATTTATATTCATTTATAGTATGAGTCCCTGATTATATGTTGCATGTTCTCTTGTTGTTGTTGTTGTTTTTTTTTTTTTTTGACAAAAAATGGATGGATTTATAGCTTTTTGAAAAAAAATACAATTAACTTTGAATTTATCATCAACAATATTGTTGTTTGATTTAATAATAATTTTTCATGATGGTGATGGTCTCGATCTCCACGTCGGAGAAGTGTCTCCTCTTTGCCGTCTTCCGTGTGTCAATGGCGTAAAATGAGGGCGTGGGGGAAGCGGATACTTGAATATATAGGGGCGTGTTACACTAATGACGATCGTTTTCAGCCGCTGCATTTATCAAGGGCAGGTATTGCGTACAGCTGGATTTCAAAGGTACGCACAGCTTCATAAATCAGGCGGTGAGAGGAGTGTAAGCATAATCTTACGCCAACATATACGCCCGTTTCTACGCAAGAATGATAAATGAGGGCCACTATGTTATATCAGGGATAAAATTATAACTATGCAACCGTCTACTACAGTATCACATCAGGCAGTGCATTGTAGTCTCCTTGAGGAACATTTCTATTCATTCTATTCAACTAGAGGAAATGACTAGCAGTTTGAGCACCATTTTCTCTAGTACATTAGAAATTGTCGCACCAATTAGATTAAAAAAGGTTAGAGAGAAAACTAAAGCACCATGGTACAACAGTGCTACCCATGTTATCAAGAGAGAAACTCGTAACTTAGAGCGTAAATGGAAACAAACTAATTTAGAGGTCTTTAGAATCGTGTGGAAAGACAGTGGGCCCTATCTTGCACCCAGCGCAAATGACTTAGTACACTGACGCATGTATCATTCCTATTTTGCACCCGCGCAAAGCGGACTTTTCCCTCCACAGACACACGTCGGTTAACTAAGAAATACACTTGCGCTCCCCGGGGCGGTTCAGCGCAAAGAGGAGGCGTGTTCCGGCGCAAACTTTCCCTCATGCTATTTTGCTGTTTTATAAAACAATTGCGCCACTGACCAGAAAAAACCTAGTCTAAAGTCAGTGGCGCGTTGCGCGTTGTTCATTATGCTATTTTAAGGGCGCTTGCTTGACCATAATGTACAGCGTGCACACCTCGCATACACTTTGATTCTCTCATCAACACAGATGCAGCAGTTTTTATTTTTGCAAATCATACATTATAACAAGGAAAAATATTACCACACGAGGGAAATCATTGTGGTGTCAGTGAAGATGTGAAAAAATAGGCATAAATCTAGCTTATACATTTACCCAAAATTTTCAGGCAAATTGTAGTAATGACGGATCAGACCTGTTTGCCCAATACTGGCAAGACACATATGTATATAAGTACATCTGACAAATTAGTTTGTCCGTCAAGAACCAGGAAAAAAAAAATCTGAAGACTGCGAAATCACCTTTACCATAATGTAAGTAAAAACCTTACTCTTTAACTTACCAGTTAAGTTGAGCTTTCTCATATTTTTTTCTATTGATTTGGGTGGGTTTGTCCCATCCCCAATGTCACTTCTCTTTCTTTTACGGCCCTGACGAGAACATCGGTCTCCTCGGTTGTGAACCGCTCCTGGTGCGCGCCTGGTAAATGCGCCATAGTAATAACAATCCGCCATGCAACATGCGCACCTGCTCTTAAAGGGTATGTTGGATGATGCTCTGATTGGTTTATTTCACGTAACGCCCAAACCACACCTATGAATAATGAAGCTATTTCAGACCAACCCCTTTTAAACTTATAATAATAATAATAATACATTTTATTTAAAAAGGCGCCTTTCTGACACTCAAGGTCACCGTACAGGCATACATGAAAATTAATACAATAAACAAATAACAAAGTTATACTAAAAGTTGATTAAAATCAATTTAAGATCAAGTAAAATTGCGGCTGAATGCTCTGCTCCCCATTGTGGCAAGACGGGCTGGTGGGACAGACAGATGTAATGTGGAGGAGGATCTAAGAAAACGAGATGGAGTGGAAACATGTAGGAGATCAGACAAATAAGGGGGAGAGAGGTTATGGATGGCTTTGAATGTCAGCAAGAGGACCTTGAACTGGATACGGAACTGAATAGGGAGCCAGTGAAGCTGCTGAAGGACTGGAGTGATGTGATGGATGGATGGAGGGGGTTCGGGTAATGATTCGGGCAGCAGAATTTTGGACTAGTTGAAGTTTACGGAGGGATTTGTGAGGGAGGCCCAAAAGAAGTGTATTGCAGTAGTCTAGGCGGGAGGTGACAAGACTGTGGACCAGAATGGCACCAGTGTGGGGGGTGAGGGAGGGGCGAAGACGATTAATGTTACGTAAGTGGAAGTAGGCTGACCGGGTGATGTTATTGATGTGTGGTTGGAATGATAGTGTGCTATCAAGGATGACACCCAGACTCTTAACCTGAAGGGAAGGTGAAATGGAGGAATTTTCAATTTTGATGGAGAAACTATTGGTTTTGGCTAATGTGGATTTGGTACCAATGAGGAGAACCTCGGTTTTACCACTGTTAAGTTTAAGAAAGTTATGAGTGAGCCAGGATTTTATTTCTGCAATGCAATCAGTGAAGGTAGTGAGTGGAAGAGTGGATGTGGGTTTTGTGGTGAGGTAAAGCTGGATGTCATCCGCGTAGCAGTGAAAATTAACATTGAATTTACGGAGAATATTTCCAAGGGGAAGAAGGTAGATAATAAAAAGAAGGGGCCCCAGGACAGAGCCCTGGGGCACACCTGTAGTGACGGAAGAGGAAGTGGATTTGAATGACTTAAGCTGAATGAACTGAGTGCGGCCAGTGAGGTAGGATGTGAGCCAGTTTAGTGGAGTGTGGGTAATACCAATGGATGACAGTCTTTTGAGGAGAGTGATATGACAGATGGTGTCAAAGGCCGCACTCAGGTCAAGTAGAATGAGGATAGTGAGTAGTCCAGAGTCAGCTGCCATGAGAAGGTCATTGGTGATTTTTATTAGTGCGGTTTCTGTGCTGTGGAGTGGGCGGAAACCAGACTGGAACTGTTCATAGAGATTGTTGTGAGAAAGGTGTGAATGTATTTGAGTGGCAACTACTTTTTCAAGAATTTTGGAAATATAGGGTAAGTTAGATATAGGACGGAAGTTGTTGAGAATGTAAGGGTCAGGACCAGGCTTTTTCAGGATAGGGGTAATGACAGCAGTTTTTAAGGATGTGGGGACAGTTCCAGTGGTGAGAGAGGAGTGAATGATGGCCGAGATGATAGGGAGCAGAGAAGGGAGGCAGGATTTGACAAGATATGTAGGTAAAGGGTCCAGTTGACATGTGGACGATTTGGATTTCTGGATGAGTTCGGTGAGTTCTAAGAGAGAGGGCAGGTGAAAAGAAGAGAGTGTGTGTATGGGTGGATGGGGGTCGGAAAAGGTGTGGAGATGGTGTGGAGTGTAGTCAAGGTGTAGATGGATATTGTAGATTTTAGCATGAAAGAATGACATGAGGGAATTACAGAAGTGCGTAGTATACAAATGGGGAGGCAAAGAATCCTGTGGTTGGGTGTATTTGTTTAAAATATTGAAAAGTGACTTTGAGTTTCCATGATTAGCAGTGATTAAACTCGAGTAGTACTGGCTTTTAGTGGTGGCTATGGAATCCTTATAATGCAAAATGTGGTTATTGTATAGTTCTTTATGTATGGTGAGACCAGATTTCCTACACAGTCTTTCCAGTTGTCGTCCTTCTGCTTTCATAAGGCGAAGATCAGCAGTGAACCAGGGAGCGGAGACAGTGAATGAAACAGATCGAGTTTTTAACGGAGCGAGGGAGTTGAGAATGTTAAAAAGTCCAGTATTGTAATGAGAAACCAAATCATCAGGGGTGAAGAGATTGTGGATGTTGGGGATGGCAGACGAGTCAATAGTTGTAGTTAGAGTGGCTGGGTTAATGTTTTTTATATTGCGAAAAATGATATGACGTGATGCCAGGCGCAAAAGTCATTTATCCCGCCGGGAAAATAGCAACAGCGCCGGGATCCGCCCACAAAGTTACTTGCGCTTTGACACTTGCGTTTCAGATCGTTAAAATAGGGCCCAGTATGTCACGTTATAAAAAGGCTCTAAAAGCAGCCAGGGCTGAGCATCTCCGCAAACTAATAGAAAATAACCGAAATAATCCAAGGTTTTTATTTAACACCGTGGCTAGACTAACAAATAAACAGACATCACCAGAGCAAAATATTCCGTTACAGTATAGTAGTAATGATTTTATGAATTTCTTCACTGAGAAAATAGAAAGCATCAGAAACACAATTGTAAATGTACATTCTTTTATGGTGTCTTATGATTCAGCCTCAATTATCGCCCCTCAAGAACAACTACACCACTTTACAACTATAGGACAGGAAGAGCTAAATAAACTTATCATTGCATCTAAACCAACAACATGTTTATTAGATCCAATACCCACTAAACTACTGAAAGAAGTGTTACCTGTAGTGGAAGAGCCTCTTCTCAATATTATTAACTCGTCTTTATCTTTAGGTCATGTTCCAAAAATATTCAAGCTGGCAGTAATAAAACCTCTCATTAAGAAACAGCAATTAGATCCAAATAACCTAGCAAATTACAGACCCATTTCAAATCTTCCATTTATGTCTAAAATACTAGAAAAAATTGTGTCCGCTCAACTGTGCTCTTTCTTGCAAGAAAATGATATCTATGAAAAATTTCAGTCAGGATTCAGACCGCATCATCGCACAGAAACTGTGCTAGTTAAAATTACAAATGATTTACTTTTAGCTTCTGACCAAGGCTGTATCTCAATACTAGTTCTACTCGATCTTAGCGCTGCGTTCGACACTATAGATCATAAAATACTCTTGGATCGACTACAAAACTACACTGGTGTTCAGGGACAGGCATTAAGCTAGCTTAGATCGTACTTATCAGACCGTTATCATTTTGTCTGTTTAAATGGGGAAAAATCGAAGATAACGTCAGTAGACTATGGAGTGCCGCAAGGATCGGTGTTAGGCCCTCTGCTATTCTCAATATATATGCTGCCACTTGGTAATATTATAAGAAAACATGGAATTAATTTCCACTGTTATGCTGATGACACTCAATTACATATTTCATCACGACCAGATGAAAACACTAACTTATCTAAATTGACAGAGTGTCTTAAAGATATAAAATGCTGGATGACGTGTAATTTCCTGCTATTAAATTCAGATAAAACGGAGGTATTACTTATTGGTCCAAAAAACTACCCACAAAACCTTGTACAATACAACTTTAATTTAGAAGGATGTCCTGTTACTTTATCCCAGGGTATCTGCAGGTTTCTGAGAGTTAGATTTAACACTTTTTAAGACCTTTTTAATACCATGCAGAATGAAATTTAAGACCAATTTCATATCAACAAATTTGCAAACAGCAAACAATACCACCAATTTCAATCCTTAACACACATTGTTTATTGACATATTGAAAGCGTGAAAGAACAATAAATTGCAAAACTGTGCAAAGACTGACTTATCATTAGGCAGAACATAGACAGCCTACAAAGATTTCAAACAAACTGCACAGCAGTAACATGAGGCATGTACACTGCATGCCATGAACCTGAACATTGGGTTTTTACTGTATAGATCTCAGTTCTTTGCCCTTTGTATCCAACTCTGTCTCAATTTGCTGTAATTCATTTGTTTTTTCTTTATATCGCTTCCTCAGTGTGTTGGATTTTGTAATGAGCTGTGCCATCAAGGTGCCAGCTTTTCCCTCAGCTTCTTCTGCAAGCTGGTCAGCATCCTTCCGCAGGCTCGTAGATACCTGGACCAGAATTCTCTTCTTTTTTTTCAAGTCCTCGATGTTGTCTTCCAAAGCTTTGCGCTTCTGTGCCTGGACATCAGTGATTTTCATTTTTTTCTGCTGATCAAGGTGCATTCTGTATCTTGATCTAGCAGATGCAGCAGAGGCCAGTAACTCCTTTGAGATAGGGACATTGAGGAGCCCTCCACAGATGCTGACATAATCGCATATTAGTCGATGACTGACCATTGTTTCCTCCTGCATATTGCAGGTCTCCACTTCTTTGTTAATGGAGAATCCTCTCTCCACTGTTGCCTGCCCATGGGACAGGAGAAGCAGTTTCTTGCAAAAGCTCCATAACTCACAGCGCTGCCCAAGAACTCCATGCAGGAATATATCTAGCCTGGTTTCTGTTGGTTGGTATGAGAATAAGCTCTCATTTTCACTCGATAAAAATTCATTGAACTGCTGGATTATAACATCATCTGCAGAAAACAACAAAATAATATTAATTTAATTATTAAAAAGTATGCATATAAATTTATACATGATATTTACACAAGCCAGTTTTTACATTTAAAAGCATATGTCATAACTTTATTTACACTTTGATAGAACTGAACTATTCTTTCCTACCAGCAGAGACACCTCCTGACAACTGTTGGGCTTGCAAAAACCTCTGCACCAGTTTTGTCATACTGCTCTTGCTCCAGTCAGGGTCAGACATCATCATGCTGGGGTCCAAACAGGCCACCTGCCTCACTACAGGATACTTTAATGGGCTCTTTTCCTGTACTTTCTGGATGATGGTACACATCACCTTGACACAGTCTTTCCTAAACTCCAGGGCTGTGAGTTCACCTATCTTTTTCTGTTTCTGTAGTTCCTGATAGGAGGATGTAAACAACCTATTATAACCTATTATAAAATCAAGCTTTCAACTGAATCCATCAAAATTACAATTTTAGGTGAAAGAATACCTTAAGGAGTGATTCTGCACCCAATCCCATGTTTACTTCCTTTAGATTGACCCAGCTCTGTTTGTCATTGACATCCAGCCTGACCAGCTGCAGTGAACTGATATCCTTGAGTACCTCTTTCTTGACAAAACGCCTCAGCATACTCTGCCAAAAGACACACAAAGAATGTTACCCAAATATTTAATGTAATTTATTCCAATTTAATTAATTGACATTCAACATAAAAATACTATTGTAGTATACTATTGTAACAAGTATTGTTCTTTTTGTTTGCTTAATCCCCTTGTCCCTTAAACTATGCAAACTTCCATAAGATTGCAATTAAAATTATCAGATTAATTATTAGCATTATCACAGTAGAGTGCAGTAATAGAATTACCTTCATCAGCTCAGCCAAGTCTTTGGCGAGGAACGGAATCACTGGTACATCTGTTTGATAGAAGGTAAGAAAAGGACTGAAGGTCCTTGTGATAGCCATGTAGAAATGTAGCTTTGCCAGAATAAGAGGGTCTTTTTCAGCAACTTCAAGAGTGTCATACGATGATGTTCCCGGATTTGGTAGCTTCTTTTTCCTGACTGCGTCCATGTACATGGTCACTGATGGCCAGAATTCCAAAGCTCTCTCCACGACTGGTAGATTTTCGAGCCATCTGTGTCCACAGAACGGAAGTGGAAATTATTTGTATTTGGTTAGAGCAGTCAAATCCTCCCTCCTAGCTGGTGTATTGTGGAAGAGTATGTGCAAGGCCCTCAGAACCTTCTCCAGCTTCCACACGGAGAAGCCATGTTTGCAGGCGTTATGTAGGGTGTGGAGGCCACAGCTCCCCACCACAATTAGCTGTGTGCCACCAAACTGCTCACGATGCTCTTGTTGCAGCAGTTCTAAAAACTTCCAATTGACATTCGGTCCATCCATAGAAACAGATAGAAGCTTTTGCAAGTCTAGCTGCAGTGCACATGCCTACAAACAAAAGTTAAAACAATAAATGAGATCAAAGTTTGGCATATTGGTATGCCAATATTCCATAGCTGCATTTATTTGATCAAAAATAGAAAAAAAAACAGTAATATTATTACATTTTAAAACAATGGTTTTCTATTTTAATATACTTCAAAATAAAATGTATTTCTGTGATGGCAAAGCTGAATTTTCAGCATCCTTACTCCAGTCTTCAGTGTCACATGATCCTTTAGTCACATGATTCTAATATGATGATTTGATAATCTTTTATTAATAATGTTGGAAACAGTTGTGCTACTTAATATTTTTTGGAACCTGTGATACTTTTTTCATGATTCATGATTGATAAATAAAAAGTTAAAAAGAACAGCATTTTTTTCAAAATAGAAATCTTTTCTAACAATATAAATCGTTTAATCAAATTAACACATCCTAGCTGAATAATGTATTAATTTCTCTTCCAAAAAAAAGAGGGGGAAAAAATATGGACCCCAAACTTTTGAACGGTACTGAATACTGTTACAAAAGATTTATATTTTAAATAAACACTGTTCCTTTTTAACTTTTTATTAATCACAGAATCCTGAAAGTATCACAGGTTATACAATATATTGCAGCACAACTGTTTCCAACATTAATAATAAATCATCATATTATACTGATTTCTGAAGGATCATGTGACACTGAAGACTGGAGTAATGATGCTGAAAATTCAGCTTTGATCACAGGAATAAATTAATTATATAAATATATAATAAATTAATAATTTGTTTCTGTATTTTTGATTAAATAAATGCAGCCTTGATGAGCATTAGAAACTTTTTTCAAAAACATTACAAATATTAATGTCTATATATTTGACCGGTATACACACACACACACACACACACAGAAAAGAATAATTACTGCTAGCTAGAATGCATAAAAATTATTAGTGATGGTACTTACTTTGAAATGGTGAAGCAAATCCTGAGCTGTCCCATGTCCCATGAATTGCGAACCTAGGTATCTTGACTGGACGTGATCTTGTCCCCAATATCGGACATGAAAGTCCAATTGCTTATTTTTGGACGTTTCATTAAGGCTCTCGTCAAACATTAAAACAAACATTTCCTTGTTAACATCTGCAACGAGGAGCTTGGTTATGTAAGGAGCCAGTCCAAATCTGGCAATGTATGCAGTTTTGTCTTTACCGCACGCAAACGTACAAGCGATTTCAGAGTCTGAAAACATAGTTCGAAAAATGTCCCCGACAGCATCGTTAGCGTTATACGACTGGTGTTTTGTTACCGTATGCAGACACCAGAGTACCTCGGCTGTGAGAGTTGAGGTGGAGCCAAATGTTGTTCGGATGTCTGTTGGTGTAGAAACCGTGGTGCTTGAGGCTGATGCAGATTCCGGTGTACGGCATGGAGCAGCGCTCTGTGGTACTGAGGTGGGCGCAACGGAACAGAACTGAGAAATACCTGGGGCCTCATGTACAAAGACTTGCGTTGAATTCATACTAAAACATTGCGTACGGACAAAGCTTTAAATGTGCGTACGCACAAAAAAAAGAGATGTCTGAATCTCTGCGTACGAAGGATCCCACGCATATTCTCTTTGTACATCCCAATTAACGTAAAAATGAACGCACATGCACGAGCACAACGCCCCACCCAGTCTCCTCCCTTAATTAAATACATTTAAATATGGTAATGAGTCCACTTTGGCAAAAGAAAGGAGTAAGAAAATGGCTAAAGCAAGCAGCAAGAAGTGAAACTTTACAGAAAGTGAATCGGAGATGCTACTATCGGAGGTAGAAACGAGGAAAAAAAATATTTCGAACTTTGTCCTCCGGAATTAATAACAAAAGGAAAAAATATGAGTGGGAGAGTTTGGCTAATGCCATCAATGCGGTGGGATCTGAAAGTCGCACTGTAAATGGACTTGGATATAAGAAATGGTCTGATATAAAGGTGGACGTTAAATGGAGAACTGCTGCGCACCGACAAAGTGTGGGCAGAACAGGCAGTGGTAAAGGGGTCGATGAACTTACACCCTTTGAGCAGAGAGTTGCCTCAATTATGGGTGACACTTTACTCTCTGGAGTAGTATCTGCTGCTGTGGGAGACTCGGATTTACTACAGGACTGCCACGGAGGTAACCAATATTATCTGCACATTTATGGAAATGTTTCCGATTCACATCCTACAGAATTAGTCAGTTACAGGCCGATCTTAAATCTACCTTTTCTGTCAAAGATAATAGAAAAGACAGTATCCTCACAACTATGTTCCTTTTTAGAAAGAAATGGTATCTGTGAGGATTTTTAATCAGGATTTAGACCGTACCATAGTACTGAGACAGCTCTCATTAGAGTCACAAATAATTTGCTCTTATCATCCGATTATGGTTGTATCTTTCTATTAGTGTTACTCGATCTTGGTGCTGCATTTGACACTACTGACCACAACATTCTTTTAAATAGACTCGAAAATTATGTTGGCATTTGTGGCACTGCATTAGCATGGTTTAAATCACTTAAAGCCCTTTAAACCTCTAACGCAAGAGTCACATATGTAAAATTTTATCATTTTAAGATAAAAAACAATCAATATAAATTCTTACTAAAAATATAAAATATTTTGTTTACTTGCAATTAAGAACATGCAAATGTGTTGATAAATTATCTCTGCAGGGCTCAACAGTGCGAGCATTTCACTTGCATATGCGACTAAAAATAAATGTGGGTGAAATGTATAATGTATTTAGGTGCACGTGGGCGGATACATTTTTTTTAACAAAGTTTTATAAACAACGACACTGTCTCTGCGTTGAACCGATGCTGTCTGTTGAAAAAAAAAAAAATCACGTGATCGTCTAGACGCTACTAGACACCATTAAAAAACAAAAGTAAACACGCAGTGAGATAGATAGGCAACATACATAAAGTATGATGCCTATTAGCCATTATTTCAAAAGACCAAGTGCAGAAACTGAAGTTACAACCGAAACAATCGACACTGAGGAGGATATGGAGGAGGAAGGCGACAAAAACGGTATAACATTATTAACTGAAGGATCAGGCGGCGCCGGCGATACCAGTTCATCCTCCATCGCCAGAAGAAAAAAAAAAACATTTTAATACCCCTCTGAGATTTATGAGGATCTGAACATTATCTTCCATGTGTAATGTTTTGTTTTGACCCTCTAAATTTAAGTTACGGTAACGTCCATGTTTTGTTACGGTTGCATAATTAAAAGTGATAGAAATTAATGTTTTTCCTTGTTTTATTTCATAAGTAGAAATTGGGTTTATTACATATGACCTTTTAATAAGGATCAAATGACTGAGTTCAGTTTTGAGAAAAAACCAACCTGTTTGTGTCTCAGCATCTTCTTGGTTCACACTGATAGCTTCTTCAATCTTCATTTCTTTACTCTCCACTTTAATAAACAACGCCATCTTTTGTTTGTTCTTCAGTATCTTCACGTAGATCTGTCGCTTCACCAGGAGTTTTTCTGTGTGTTTGAACAGTTTGACATATTTAAGATGAGAATAATTAAAAGAAAGAAAAATATATCCACACTAAATCTCTGTGTGTGTCTAAATCAGCTCTAGTTCAGTGCACTGGTAAGAGAGTCAGCCAGAGTGAGAGTTAATGGACTTAAATTACTTGATCAGCAAAAAAAATAAAAATAAATAAATAAAACCACACTCACACACACTCAAAATTAGCAATACAAATGAAAAAATAACAAATTAAACACACACCTCTTGTTTATTAATTTGTGCTTTGATTTTAATTGATATGTTCATTATACATTATACTTGATATACCACTTTGCTAAAAACATTTCATTTGGGTTGGTAAAGTTGTAATCACACATGATTGTGTTCACGTTGCATTTACACAGTTTTGACAGAGAGTGGTGATTCAAATCACTGAATCATTTTGCTAAACATTTGATCCAATTGACTTGGGAGTTTATACAAGCTCCGTTTTTCCATTACTACTTGCCAGTGACCGAATTCGTGTTTTAAAATAAACTGATTCACGATATTGGGAGCAAAATGAGACGCACCTTTTCTGTTACTCGTGTGAATGCGCTTTACTGACAAAAATAACGTCCATTAATGTTAGAGCATTTGTTTGAACTTTTAGAAATAAAAAAAAATCATTTAAATACTTTAAATGTTTTAAAAACACAAACCTTTCTTCAGCTGAACCACAAAGAGTTGGTCGCAGACTTATGATGTCATGATGCCAAAATAAAGGCCCTATTCACAGAAGTCCATGGAATATAGTAAAATAGATGTCAGAGAAATTCAAAGTTGAATTCTTTGTGAAATATGAACTACTATTGAAAGAGTGTGATATTATGTCTAAACATCAAAAACTGTAATTTGGAGGGTGAAAAAAAAAAAAAAAAAAAAAACAAGACTTCTAAATATCATCAAAATGTAAATAGTGACAGATGTGATTAAAAGATTTCATGAAACAGTTCATACATTACACATCAGTACTGAAACACATATAAAAGTGTTTTTTTTTCTAATGTTAAAATGTGGACATATTAAGTTAATTTGAAACTAAAACAATTCTTTAAAAAATTATATACATATTGTACAACATTTAATGTTTCCTCCAAACTAATTTTTCTAGAGTATCAAGACAGGCAAATAAAAAGGTCAATAAACAACATTTTTGAATTGTGTGTGTGGCACAAACTCTTCATTCAACTGAATCTCTGCTTGGAGATAATTACCTGTGTCATTTTGGCTAAATTAAAGATACATTGTGTAAGAATCGGCATATGTGGTGCATCCAGAATTTAACAGTTCACACACAACCTTATAAAAACATTTGTCCTCAGGTTAAAAAAAAAAACTGTAGAATGTTTTAGATGGTGACCTCTCAGTTTAGTGCTTTGAAAATCAACAATTATTAAACACATTTAAAGGTGTATCTACACTGTTAGACATTTTATTGTATTTTTGCGGTAACTTACTGGCAGCACTATTGCCAGTAAGTTACTGTAAGTTCCCCTTTACAGTAGCTTACCTGTAAATGTGTTTTACGGTATGATGCCCTTAGTGCAATTTAATTTTACAGTATGATTTCCTTACTGCAATTTCATTTTACAGTAAGATGTCCTTACTGCAATTTAATTTTACAGTATGATGCCCTTACCGCAGTTTCATTTTACAGTTCAATACCCTTAATGCAACTTATTTTTAATTTATTTTACACTATTTTATATTTTACATTAATGCTATTGAATTTAATACATTCCAAAAAAGTGACTTGAGTTCATGTACATCAGCATATTTTTTATTTCTTGTCACAATCAATTACATCCAATTAAAATAAATAAACACTAACTGTACGTTCACACCGCCGCAGACTTGAGCTTCCAAAGCTACCGGAAGTCATTCATTTTCAATGGAAGCTGGCTGCTCTCAGCTGCAAGGAGCGTCAAATCCATCGGCGTCGCGTTTTGGGCGTTTTGAGCGTTTTGAGCGTCTTGAGCGTCAATCAGAAAGTTGAAAGTAACTCAACTTTATGGTAATGAGCTATGACGCGATTCAGCGGCAAGCAGCGGCAAAAGCCAGCAACCAATCGGAATATAGACGTCCTCCGCGCTGGCTGATTCCGGAGAAACACACGATGTAAACTTTCGTTCCTACCAAAACATTAGTTCAGATAAAATGGAGGAGAAGCTAATAATCGCCGTTGCTGGGTTTCCTATCATTTATGATATGACGTTGTTTGCTTAAAGGGACCAGTTACAAAAGAACGAGGCATGGGATAAAATAGCTGGGATAGTTTACATTTTTGTTCTTAAAGTTGAACTTATTTTAACTTGAATGACGCGTTTTTTAAAACGCTGTGACATCCGCGAGACGCGGCAAAAGACACAAAGCTCGAGCACACAGTCTAGCGCATGTTTACATAGTTAAATAGAAAAGCAGTGAAGTTGAATGCAAAAACACCAATCTCATGTGACATTTCATGTTGTGACACTTCTCTTCTCCCTGCTACGTCAGAGCGACCAAAGCGTCAACAAGCTTCCCCGTACTTTTTGACAAGCGTCCTTGACAGGGCGTCCAGAGCTTCTTTGCCGCTCAAGTCAGCGGCGGTGTGAACGTACGGTAACAGTTGTCAGCTAAAACAAGAGAAAACTAAATCAAAAGGAAATGGCACCAACCTCTATACTAATCCCAAAGAAACAAGAATATAAATTTGTTAAGGTAAAGAACAATACAACAAAAGTTTACAAACAAAGAACTGATCAAATAACTGTGCTGCTTTTGACCCCAGAGCTTCCTCTCCTCAACAGATCATTTGCCTCAGGTGGTTGCAATTCCTTCCTGCTTTTGGGAAGTAGAGAGAAACAGGGAGAAAGGGGAAAATAAATAAATGATTAAAGAGGTGGTAAAATAGCATTTTTTCGAAGGCTTGATTGTATTTGTGGGGTGCACTGTAACATGTGTTCATGCTTCGTTTTTTAAAAATTGCATTATTTTTCATATATTTTATTCTACACTGCTCTGCCCCTCCTTGTAAAAACGGTCTGATGGTTTCCTGGTTCTATGAAGCCAGTCCCTCAAAACTACGCAATGGGCTCAGATTGGTTAGCTGGCCCAGTGTGTTGTGATTCACTAACCGACTAGTGCACGTTCTCCGGAAATGTCACGCCCCGTACCTTAACTGGTAGCCTAGTTTGTGCAGTGTATTAGACCGGTGACACACTGGCTGCGTGGCATGAGCGTGGCGTTTCTGTTGCGTGTCAGCTGCGTGGCGGCTGCGTCGCGTTTTCTGTGTCTTTGCACACCAGAAACGTGTCTGACGCGGCGCTGCTGACACGGATCACCCTAGTTCGACATATGGGAGAGAGTTGTGGAAGCCCTATATATCCTACTTATATTTATGTTAAGCATAAATATAAAGCCTACTGATAAAGACACTGCAGCAGTATTGGCAGCAAAATAGACTACAGAATATTTCGTTCTGTATTGACAGGTGCAATATTTGAAAATTGATATTTATTTATTTTTAAATTATATTTATATCTGAATTTATGTCAAAACCTAGACTTTCAACCATCAAAATGTAATTTATTAATATGTATTTGTGTACAAAATAACATATAACATCTTTTCCTATTGTATTTTGCCTGGAAACGCTTCCAACACGCTTGCCTGTCCCGTGAAAAATACGTGTCGGTTCTATTTCTAGCATGCACGCGTTTTCCGCCGCGCGTCACGCAGGCAGTCTTCAAGCTCTAACCTGTTAACATGGGTGCCGAAATAAAAATGGACACGCCACGCAGCCAGTGTGTCACCGGCCTTATAAACAATGAAACGTTAGTGAAGATGATCGAGCAGAACCTGTTCAAGAACGGCTGTTAAACGACATTTCAGAAAGGTTTGTTTTTTGTTGTTCTCTCATTACTTTTTAGATACGCTGTTATTTAATTGTACTAATTATTATAGAATTACAAAAAAATAAGCTTCATAAACAAGAATTTCATATAATCGTTTTAACAAATTATACTACAGTCCTCAAAGGGATTTTTTTGGAGTAAAGACTACGGATCTATAGTGATCGTTACTGACTGAATGACACGGTTACTTTTGTATTTTTAGAACGATTGTAGCCAAATATCTGTCGACAGAACTATTAACCCAAAACGAACACTAAACATTGGCTTTACTGCAGTAGCCAAATCAAACACAGAACGTACTCGGTTACTAACGTAACCTCGGTTCTCTCTAGAGAGGGAACGAGTACTGCGTAATATCTTACGCTATGGGGAAAACCTCTTTTCCATGAGATATTGAAGCCAAAAATTTTCCTTCATTTTGAATTAATGTAAAACGCTGTGCGGCAGCAAGCAGACATAGGCAAGACGGCTCGCGCGCCTATTGGCTGCCCTGCAGCAACAGCAGCAGCCTTTCGAGAGAGGCCCTGCGTGACGTGATACCCAATGGGGGCGCTTCGCGCCCATTTCGTCACGTCCCGCCAGAATAGGCGTGGCCTTGGCCTATAAATACGCTCGACAGGCTGATACAAACTGGTTTTCATCACTCAAGCGAACCAGCGCTGTTGTATGCACGGCAAGATACGCAGTACTCGTTCCCTCTCTAGAGAGAACCGAGGTTACGTCAGTAACCGAGTACGTTCTCTTACGAGAGTATCTCTCGTACTGCGTAATATCTTACGCTATGGGGAACACAATGCAACACGGCGTGCGTACTGGGATCCGACACCAAAGTCCCAAGGGCAGTAGCCCGGTGCTCATATAGTGCATAATCACCGTAGACTCACAGAGAGTCGGAGAAGAGAGGCTACAAGCATCATTCCCCATGAAATAGCATTCCACAGGAGCTAGTTATGTTAACAGTGTTTCACGCAGACAGGGTGAACGTATTCAGCCTGAACTGGGTATTAGTACGGGTTATTCAACACCCATGGAGCTGTTCTATCGATCAGTGAACGATGCACAAGCAAAACTCAGCATTCTGCGCCGGCGCAGCGGGGCAGATAGTACTGAATTCTAGACCGACAGCAGCTTGGCCTGTAAGGCGGGAACCTCTAGGTTATAGAACCTTATAAATGTAGACGGCGAGGCCCAGCCCACCGCCATACAGATATCATGCAAGGAAATCCCACTAGACCACGCCCACGACGAGGCCACGCCTCTCGTGGAGTGCGCTCTGACACCCAAAGGACACTGCAGGCCCTTAGAAGTGTAAGCCAGCGCTATGGCATCGACTATCCATCTGGATAGGCTCTGTTTTGATGCGGCCAGTCCCTTGGAGCGTCCGCCAAACAAAACAAAGAGCTGCTCGGTCTGTCTGAAGACAGACGAGCGGGACACATAAGCTCTCAGCGCCCTGACGGGGCAAAGGAGATTAACATCCGCCTCCTCATTATTCACCGGGAGGGCGCACAGGGAAATAACCTGGGCCCTGAACGGTGTGTTGAGGGATTTAGGCATGTACCCATGCCTTGGTTTGAGTATGACTTTAGAGTCATTAGGCCCAAACTCCATACATGACGCGCTTACTGAAACCGCTTGTAAGTCCCCTACGCGCTTCATTGAAGCAAGAGCCACAAGAAATACCGTTTTAAAAGACAGGTGTTTCATGTCTGACAAATGGATTGGCTCGAATGGGGCACCTTTCATGGCTTCCAGAACCGTGGAAAGGTCCCACACAGGGACTGAGGGGGGTCTGGGAGGATTCAGCCTCCGAGCTCCCCTGAGCTTTTCCCCAGTGACTGGCCAGACGTAGGTTTTTCAAACGCCGCTATGGCCGCCACGTATACTTTGAGCGTGGACGGGGTTCTACCCTTATCCACGGGGCAGTGCTGGTCAGCCGCATCAGGACTGGGAACCAAATCTGGTTCGTCCAGAGCGGAGACACGAGCAGCACTGGGCATCCGTTTTCCCTGATTCGTTCCAGCACTTGAGGCAGGAGCGAGACGGGGGGAAAACCATAGAGGGGGCAGCGGGGCCATACGTGGGCCAGCGCATCCCTGCTCTTGGAGAAAAAGTTCGGACAGTGAGCGTTTTCCTGGGACGCGAACAGGTCCACCTGCGCTCTGCCGAATGTCTCCCACAGCAGTTGGATCGTCTGCGGGTGCAGCGACCATTCCCCTGCTGGGACATTGTCTCTCAACATTCTGTCTGGTCCCAGATTCAGGTGACCAGGCACATGCGCTGCTTTCAGTGAAAGCAGGTTGTGCTGAGCCCAGACCAGGAGGCGTTCCGTCAGCCTGTAAAGGTTTCGGGACCTGACGCCGCCCTGGCGATTTATGTATGCCACCACTGACATGTTGTCTGACCGGACTAGGACGTGGTGGCCTTTTATCTAGGGACAAAAACGCCGTAGCGCATTGTCAACTGCCAGCATTTCCAGACAGTTTATGTGTAGAAGCTTTTCCCGTTCCGACCACTGGCCTAAGAACGGTCTGCCCTCGAGCAGCGCTCCCCATCCCGAGGTGGAGGCGTCCGTGCACACCACCATCACACTCGAGGGAGTCCTCACGCCTGACTGATACCAGTCGGCTAATTTCCAAGGTTCCAGAGCCGAAACGCATTTCATGTCGACCCTGAGGTGAAACAGACCAGAGGTTCATGCCCGGGGCGGAACTCGCGCTTTTAGCCATAACTGCAGCGGGCGCATGCGAAGCAGGCCCAGTTGGAGTACCGAAGATGCTGAGGCCATGAGACCCAGCATTTTCTGAAACCTTTTGAGCGGGACTATAGAGCCGCGGCGGAAGGATTTCGCGGCGCGCTGAATGTCCAGTCCGCGCTCCGGCGACAGACGTGCTGTCATAGACAGCGAGTCCAGCACTGTTCCCAGAAAATAAATTTTCTGGCTGGGAAACAGCGAACTCTTCGCCCAATTGACTGTAAGACCCAGATTCTCGAGATGCTCGAGTAATGTGGCCCTGTGTTCTATGAGCTGTGAGTGTGATCGAGCTAGAATCAGCCAATCGTCCAAGTAGTTCAAAACTCGCATGCCCTGAAGTCTCAGGGGTGCGAGAGCCGCGTCCATGCACTTCGTAAATGTACGGGGTGCTAGGGACAGGCCGAATGGTAGGACTGTGTATTGATATGCCTGGCCCTCAAAGGCGAATCTCAAGAATCGCCTGTGACGTGACGCAATCTGTATTTGGAAATTGGCGTCTTTCAGATCTATTGACATGAACCAGTCTTCCTGGCGAACTTGCGCGAGGATTTTCCTGGTTTTCAGCATTTTGAACTGGCGCTTCAACAGCACTTTGTTCAACTGCCGCAGATCTAGAATGGGTCTGAGACCCCCGTCTTTTTTCGGTACCAGAAAATATCTGCTGTATAGCCCCCCTTCGCTCTGAGCCTGAGATAAAGGTTCTATGGCCCCTTTGCTCAGTAGTTTCGCTATTTCGGCTCGAAGTAGATGAGATGCTTCGTTGTTTACCGGGGTTTCGACACGCGCCGTGTAACGGCGGGGACGTCAAGCGAACTGTAGCTGCATCTGTAGAGAAGGCCAGCTGCTCTATCCTGGCGTCGGACAGTGAGGATTGGGCGAGCTCTGTGGACCTCCCCCTTCTGCCCGCGAGTCGTCATCGAAACGGGCCAGCATCAAAACCGCGGCTAGCTTTCTTTACGTTATAAGAAAGCTACCCCGCCCCTGCCCCCCGTGGGCGTGCGTCACCGGCGAAATGAGGAAAGAGTGTGTTTTAGTCCCGCCGAGGCCGGACCAATCTCCATTTCTCAAACATTTCTCAGCTCCTCTTAGTTTGAGCGGCTGAAAATGTCAATATTGCAGCAGTGAGCCTGTTGTATAACACGCACGCCTGCAAACAAACTCCGACACACACAAAACTGTGATGACGCTCTCTTATCAGCTCGGGCTAATTTCAGCCTTTGTCCTTTCCCCCTGTGGCTCAGTGGCGAAACCCAAAGCCTTCGCACGGGAGACCCGTGTTCGATCCCAGCTCTCGCAGACGGTGGCCGCTGTCCGTCGGTGAGCGACTCGAGTGATACCGGCAAGCTTTGGCGGGCAGGAGAAGGCTCGAGAGCGCGCTGAGCATGGCGCTTTTTACGGCGCGGCGTTACAGCGGGCTGAAGTGCAGGCTCTGAGAAGGATGCCAGGCGAGTCCTCAGAGTCACCATAGGCATCAGCTCACAGTGAGGGCATCCGCCGTCGACGAGAGCGAGAGCCGCATGATCCTCACCCAGGCAGGAAACGCAGATGACGTGACGGTCCCCGTCGCTGAGTGTGGCTTGGCACGAGCCGCAGGATATATAGTATACAATAGTACATTGTGTTGAATTTGTCGTTTAATGAGATCTAACAGTGGCGAGTATTTTTACGTGCATAAATATATAGATCCGACTATTATCGTCATGTACTTCAATGGTCCAGTGGCAAAACTTTTGCCAAGCGTGTCAGAGGTTCTGGGTTCTAATCCGCACTAAGTATAGTTTTTTTTTCCTCATTAAAACCGATTGTTTATTAGTGGTTGTATATCAAGCAGGGACACGTTTTTATGCATTATGTTTTGTGATTTCACCGTAACGAATAAAGAGTCTCTGCAACGGATTGAAGCGCGTGTCCGTGTGATTCGTGAAGACTGTGCGCGAGTCACAACAGAACACTGTATCCGCGCCACTGATAGCAGAAGCAAGGAGCACTTTCGTCACTTGATTTCAAAAACAACACATTTCAGATCGCCTCTAATTTAACAAACGAACGAAATGAATGTTCTACTAGAGTTAACTGGAGATGTTTTATTTATTTGTATTGGTACATCCGTGCCGCGAGATGTTTCAAAAGTGGTGGGGACACAATCGACCCTGGCAAAAAGTGGTGGGGACATGTCACACCCCTCCCACCCGCAAATTACGCCAATGGACGTAACACACTCACACAGCAAATTCTACAGATTGTAGCACCAGCACCAGATTTGGTAGCACCGCACATGTAATATGAATAATATTACATGTTTTGTCTCTAAGAAATGCACAGGTCCCCATTTACTTTTTCATACTATGGAAGTCAAAGGACTGTTTGGTTACCAACATTGTTCAAAATATCATCTTTTATGTTCAACAGAATAAAGAAATTCATTCAGGTTTGAAACAACATAGGCCTAAGAATGAGTAAATGACAGAATTTTTATTTCTGGTCGCATCTCTTTAAAGCTTTCTCTTCTTTTTGGCAAAGGAATTACATGATTCTCATAAGAAATTTAGCAAGATTGTCGAGTTTTCAAATGCACATAATAGACAATAAATAAGTGTACACATTATGCAACTATCGCTTTACATTTTCCTATATTAAAAATAGCGGAACTGTTATCCTTTCACATAATTATCATTCTCACCTTTCTCCCTCTGTCACCACCTTTCTCTTTAAAAGGTTATATTATTTGCTTTTCTATTGGTGTGTAGTTCAGTTACCTTTTTACCTCGATTTAATTTCTTAAAGGAGCTTTTTCTTTAAATATTACTTGTACTTCTACTTATTGAGATTTAGTAGTCTACTGCCAACTATGATCCCAAGAGTGCCAGTCAAATCAACGAGCCCACTTGTCCAGAGCACTTACTACTCAGCTTTGTAGAGGTATGGGGGAATAGTAAAGCTATCGGGTCAAGAGCAGTGAGTGCTTCTCTTTGTCTTTTGTTGTTTGATTGCAATGGCAAACAGCAGCACACCTGTGTACAGGCTGCTGTCACTTTGATGGCTGTTTCACACTGCAAGCGTAACTACATCGTCAATGCAGCTGCAGACGCGCGAGAGTATTCACACTGGAAGCGTTTGTACAGAGTCAAAGCAGCGGCTCCAAAGCTACATATAAGCGAACAATTATTTACAAAGACAACTATAAATTTGTTTTTAGAAGTTGGTAAACCATAAAAGGTAAACAACAAAACAACCAAGAAAACAGCTCCAATCTTGTCGTTTCACTCATAGCCTACTTTCGATATGTTTACAAGACTGCAAACTCTGCAGATAAAACACACACACACATACAAAAAACCACACACTCGGGTTTGATCTGGGTTATGCTATGTAGCTGTCTATGTATTTCATAAACTAAAAGAAAGTTTATAAATAATATTTTCTGGCTAGTTTACTTTAGTTTTTTTTATATATATAATAGGCTACACCATAGGCTACTTTCACCCAAACTGAATAATTGTTTAAATTAAATCTTCTATAAATATTTTTGAGTCTTCATTTCCTTTTTTTTCCTAGGCCTACTCCAGTTCTTGTTAAAACTCACTAGACATGCTTATTCTGTGCATTTTGGGCACTTTTTGTGTTAAATCAAATTTATTTTGTCCATCAAATGTGTGGTTTCACTTTAATTGAGCGTGAGCAGCGCAGCAAAAATAGACTCGGCGCCAAAATCGCCGCTTCACTGATGCTCACGCGACGCTCCTGCTTGACGCTCACGCGCTGCCCCTGCTCGCAGTGTGAATGCACTCATTGATTAACATGCACGCCGCTGACGCTTGCGGTGTGAAACGGCCGTAAGACCGAATGTACAGGTCCAATATAATGACCAGTGATGGGAATAACGGCGTTACTTTTTTCAGTAACGAGTAATCTAATTGATTACTCTTCCCATCTGAATAACGCCATTACCTTTACTGCCAAAAACGAGGCGCGTTACTATAAATTAAGCTGTTTTCTTCATCAGACCAACTAGATCTCTGATGCCGGTTTCGGCTTGAAGCGATCGCGGCACTGCTGCTTCTGCCCTGCTATGCGCTCGTGCTGCCGCGCCGCCTTTGAACTAATCTGTTGACATGGGTGCCGAACAAAATACGCGCTGCTAACTGGCAAAGACTTTTTTTTACTGTTCTTCCTTGGTTAGTGAGCAGTGCACGAGACTAGCGCATAAATGCTGACGATTGGCTGAGGTTGAGATTTTTATTTTTTTTGTGGAGGCTATTTTTTATTCTTTATGTATTACCTGTTTATATTTGGATTCCTTAGCTTTGCTATACATTGCACTTTTCAGTTACATGGAAAGCACCTCCTGTTATTACACTGTTCTACTTTTTCTATCAAGAAAATACTTGAAGTACAGTATACCAATTGTCTGAAGATTTTTTTTGTTTTATTTGCACTACAAAGAGTGTATATATTTGTTATTTCTTTTTGGTATAGTGTTTAACAAGCATAATTTAATTTTGCCCAGTTGTGGCCTGTTGAGGGGCAATAAATATCAAAAGTTCCAAAACATCTTTTGTGTTATTTGTATCGATCCACTATATAAACATAATATCTACATACATGGCACTTGATTGGAGGCTAGTCTTACTTTGTCCCACAGCAACATTAACATAGTTTAGATTTGTGTACATTGTTTCTTTTAATAATGTATTGTTTAAAGTGTCCATTTCATTATAATATTCAGATTTATCATAAATAATTGAACATGCACATGTATTTAAAGTTCCGTTAAAGAGGGATGGAGGTGGGGTCACATTTGAGCATTTTAAAATTTACTTGAAAGTAACGCAATAGTTACTTTCTGAAGTAACTAGTTACTTTTATAATTTGTAAATGAGTAACTAATTTAGTTACTTTTTGGAAGTAGTAACTAGTAATTGTAACTAATTACTTTTTAAAAGTAACTTGATGTTAATGCTAATTAAGGCCTTATTTTTTCATTAACAAATTTAAGACATTAAGACTTTTGATGGCAGTCAGCTTTCTCTTCACAAGACCTCCTGTCTTTCGACTTGTGCCAACTTTGGCCGTGCACTTGCTGCCCTCTTCAGGGTTGATCCTTAAAAAGAATCTCAAAACAAACACAGGTCTTACATTTTTATATTAACAGATACAGTAGTCATCTTTAAAAGCGGCCCTTTATTTTTCTCAATATAAATAATGTAAAAAACAAGATACGATTTTTTCCCCATGAAAACAAGCACTGACCTTGTTTATAAAGTAAATCAAACACACACGCACGCACGCAGGGGATAATCCATGGCTAGCTGTGCATTAATCGATTTTAAAGCATGACATGGAGGCAAAGAACCACCCGAAACGAAGCGGAGGGTTGGTTGCCTCTGCAAAGTGCATTAAAATCATTTAATGCACAGCTAGCCGTGGAAAATCCCGCTTATACCATAATTCAATTAAGGAGATTGCTGGAGTTCAACAAGGGAGCTTATGGATATCCACAACAGTGAGTATAGTGGGTAAGTAGTCTGTGTCCAAGTGAGAAGCCAGATGATGAATTTTCAGGAGACACAGAGGTAAACTTAACAGTTCTAAGTTGGTGGTGATCTGGAAGATCTTCAGACAGGTGAGTGATAAGCATAAGCAGTTCAACTGCAAGTCACACTTAAGCGACAAGTCTTTCTGTTTGCAGGATTGAAGACAAGCACGATGAAGGTAACGGTTCCGAGGAAACGAGTCTCTGGAAGAGGACGATGATGGGAGACATAGGAAGTTGAGTAGTCAAGTAAGTTACTCTCATGTAGATACTGATAAGACTGAACCATGAGTGTGTGTGTGAAATGTGCGATGAAGCTGTTCAGAGAATGAGGGAGTGGGCCGTATTGGTACCAGATGGTGTTTGCCCACTGAAGAGTGCGATCAGACAGGAGAGATATTATGTAGGCTATCTTGGCTTTATCGGTTAGAAAACAACAAAGCAAACATTGTAGGACATATCTTCTGCAATCCTCTGCCGCTCCAGAAAAGGTCGTTGGTTGGCCAATGGGATTGAATGATGTGACTACTGCCGAAGGAGTGGAAGGAGGAAGAAGTGACTGTTGGGGAATTTGGACTGTTTAGCCAAAGGATTGGGATTTTCAGGAGACACAGAGCGTAAACGTAACAGTTCTTTATTAAAAGGTTGGTGGTGATCTGGAAAATCTTCAGACAGGTGAGTGATGAGCATAAGCAGTTCAAATGACAGTCACACTTGACTGATGAGTCTTTCTGCTTGCAGAGTTAAGGACAAGCACAATGAAGATAACTGGTCAGAGGAAATTAGTCTCTGGAAGAGAACAATGAAGGTAGGCATAGGAAGGTGGGTCATCCATGTCACCCTGACTACTAGACGGACCATGTGTGTGAACTGGGTGCTTATATTTGGTGCTTGATGAGGGTGTGACAGATGTTGGGGGTTAATATTCTGGTGACTGGGTACAAGTTACAAGTGGGTGGAGCTGAAGGTCATGGTGCTGATGGACACAATTTTTCATTTTGGGGTGAACTATTTAAAGCGACAGTAGTACACCCGAAAAAGAAATTCTCCCATCACCCTTAAGTTGTTCCAAATGTATATGATTTTTTTCTTCTTCTGTTGTACATAAAATTATATTTTGAATAATGTGGGCAACCAAACAGCTGGCTTCCAGAGGATGGGGAAAAAATAATAAAGAAAGACATTGATATATGTTTGGAACAACTTGAGGGTGAATAAATGACTTGACTTAAATGATGACAGACTTTTCTTTTTTTTTGGGGGGGGGGGGGGGGGGGTAACTATATATTTAAAGAAATTCTGCTATGAATGAGATAGATAATATGCACTCACCATTTTTTATTTAATAAGTATTTTTATTAGGATTTTAAATTTTACAAAAGAGTGAAAGAAAACCATTTAGATGTCTACAGCTCAATGAATGATAATATCAGCAGAAACAACAATATGAATAATTATTAATATCATCCACCATTAATAACGATAATATATAAATAAATAAAAAATAAAATAAAAGAATTAAAAGAAATAATAATAAAAGAAAAGAAAATAAAAAAGGGATAAACTAAAAAGAAATAAATAAGAGCAATCAGGGCATATGCAGTTTCAGAGCACAAGCAAAAATTCCGTAGAGGGCAGAGCAGACGTTACTGATCAGAGTCAGTGTTAAACTGGTTAAGATGATCCAGAAATGGTTGCCATATATTATAAAATTTATCAAGGTTACTCAATTCCGTACTGCACTCTCTCCATGTGGAGTATTCCAGTTAGGTGAATCAACCAGGTCTTGAACTGAGGAACAGTATCTGATTTCCAGAGTCTTAGAATGATGCTCTTAGCAATAATCATTCCATAAGTAATAGTGCTTTGTACAGAGACATTATTGTCTGACAAAGAAACAGAATATCCAAATAATACAATCTCTGGATCAGGGTTAAACACAAAACCATACATGTCAGAGAACCACTTAAAAATGTTACACCAAAACTCGTAAAGCTTAGGGCATGTCCAAAAGAGATGGGTAAGAGAGCCCTCTGCAGATTTACACCGGTCACATGTGGGAGAAACGGTGGGAAAAATTCTATGTAATTTAGATTTTGAATAGTGCAATCTATGCATCACCTTAAATTTAATTAACTGATGTCTGGAGTTAATTGAACAAGAACGAACCCTGCTAAGGCTCTCCTCCCACATTTCAGCTCCGATCTGTGTACCCAATTCCTCATCCCAAGCATTTTTAAAAAAATGTGTAGAATAACTAATTTCTTCAGAAAACACAGTAAAAAAATTTTAAATCAAATTTTTGGAACCAGGTGATCCCAACAACAGTCTATAAATCTTCCTTTCCTCTGGCATAGATTCAAAATTAGACACTGCATGGCGTACATAATTTCTAATCTGTAAATGTCGAAAAAAGTGTGTTGTGGGTAGAGAAAACTTCTCTTTTAATTGAGAAAAAGCAGCAAAATGTTTGTTAATGTATAAATCCTCCAAGGTAACAATACCATTCAACCTCCACATATTGAATGTTGCATCTGAGAGAGAAGGGGGAAATGCGTGATTTCGGTATACTGGGGCGAAAATAGCAGTGTCAGGTAATCTGCATACTCTCTTAATTTGTCGCCATATCTTCAAACAGTTTGAAACAATAAAATTATCCACCTTAATAGATGTAGGCAATACGGGAGTTGAAAAGAGAAGTGCTGGAAGCAAACTATTTTTAACGCCATTTTTTTCAATGGCAACCCAGGGGGGAGTGTCAATAGAAATTTCTGTTTTATAATCCTCCTGCCAATAAACAAGTGCCCTCGCATTCGCTGCCCAATAATAATGCAAGAAGCAAGGTAACCCTAGCCCACCCTTATCCCTTGGTTTCTGTAAATGTATTTTTGATATTCTGTGAGCTTTAAAACCCCAGATAAAAGGCAGGATAATTGAATCTAATGTTTTGAAAAAAGACTTTGTCAAAAAAATAGGAATGTTTTGAAATAGATACAGGAATCTAGGCAGAGAGACCATTTTAACAGCGTTTATACGGCCTATCATAGAAAGAGGAAGAGTTCTCCATTTGCAAATGTCTATCTTTAAATCCTCCAATTTCTGAAGAAAATTCCACTTAAAAATTAATTTAGTTTTTGGTTTTTGGGCAAAACAACTCCAAGATACTTAAGTCTGTCTGTAATTTTGAAAGGGAGATTTTGTAGGAATTCAGTATCAAGATCACCACATAAAGATATGAATTCACTCTTCTGCCAATTAATTGTATATCCAGAGACTGTACCAAAAGATTCCATAAGATCTAACAGCAAAGGGACTGACTGCTCAGGATTTGACAGAAAGAGAACAACATCATCTGTGTATAAGGAGATGTGATGATCTACATTTCCCAGTCTTACAGGCTCAATAGATGGATGGTTTCTAATACTAATCGCAAGGGGTTCGATCGCAATTGCAAAAAGCAAAGGGCTGAGGGGACATCCTTGACGTGTTCCTCGATGTAATAAAAAGGACTTTGACTTTTCTTGATTTGTGAGTACGGAAGAGGTTGGGTGAGCATATAATGTTGTAATCCATGACACAAAACGACTACCAAACCCACATTCCTCCATAACTCTCACCATATACGGCCATTCCACCTGATCAAAAGCCTTTTCTGCGTCTAAGCACAGAGCAGCCACTTTAGAGCCTTTTTTATATTTATGGTACATTATGTTCATTAATCTTCTAACATTAAAAAATGAAAATCTATTAGGAACAAAACCAGTTTGATCTATATGTATAATGGATGAGATGTATTTATTTAACCTATTAGCTAATAATTTTGTAAAAATTTTAATGTCAGAGTTAAGTAATGCAATAGGCCGATAAGATGAAGGCTCAGTCTCATCCCTACCCTCTTTTAATATTAGTGAAATATTAGCATCATATAATGTGTCAGGGAATTTTTGAGTTTCAAGAGAATGAGTGAACATCCTCAGTAAAAGGGGAGCCAGTTTTCCAGAATATTTTTTATATAATTCAATGCCGAAACCGTCTGGCCCCGCCACTTTGCCGTTAGGAAAAGATCCTATAGAATCAACAATCTCTGGGATAGTAATTTCAGAGTTTAAAGCCTCACAGGCATTGTCACTCAATTTAGGAAGATTCAAATGTCCTAGCCAATTAGAAATGTCCCCTTTTGCTCTTGATGTGTATAATTGTTCATAATATTCCCTAAAGCAATCATTTATACTTTTAAGATCCACAAGCATGTCCCCTGCTTTTGATTTTATTTTGTGTATGGCTTTATTTGCTTGTAAACCGCTCAGCTGTCGCGCCAGCAATTTATGGGGCTTATCCCCTAACTCAAAATATTTTTGTCTTATCCTCAACAATTGATCCCATACCTGTCCTGATAAAATAGTATTGTATTCATACTTTAATGCAAGAATATTCTGCAAGGTAGAGGGGCTAGAGGAAATTCTATAGGAGGGTTCCAATTGAGATAATTCCTCTTCTATTTCTGCAAGGCGTCTACGTTTGGCTCGAAGGCTCAAAAGAGATTATATGACCCCTAATCACAGCCTTAAAAGATTCCCATAAAGTGGAGTCAGTGATTCAGAATTATCATTAATATCTAGAAAATCTGAGATTTTTTCAGAGATAAATTGGCAAAACGATTCATCAGAAAGTAGAGAAGGATGAAAACGCCAGCAATATGGTTTAGTCTTATGGCCAAGATCAAGAACCACTGAAGTCGGAGAATGATCAGAGATTAAGATGTTGTGATAGTCTGAGGAGATAACGTTTGATATAAGTTTTGAGTCAAGTAAAAAATAATCTATTCTAGAAAAAGACTTGTGCCTTTGTGAAAAAAAAGAATAGTCTCTACCTATGGGGTGAATCAGTCTCCATATATCAACTAGATTCATAGAGGACATAAGGTTATTTAAAACTATGGAGGCAGAAGGTAACTGACTTATTTGGGCTGACCTGTCCAAAACATTATCAAGCACACAGATAAAATCACCACCTAAAATAACAAGCAAATCAGCAGAATCAGGCAGTAAATTAAATATTTTAGCAAAGAAAGTAGGGTCATCAAAGTTAGGCCCATATACATTAAGAAGTGTAACATGAAATTAATAAATGTAACCAGTTACCAAAATATATCGACCGTTTTGATCACTCAAAGTAGAAACATGTCTAAAAGGAACTGTCTTACGGATTAAAATTGCAACTCCTCTTGCCTTGCTAGAGAACGTGGACTGAAAGATATGGCTAACCCAGCTGCATTTAAGCATCTTCTCTCTTGTAGGCCTAATATGGGTCTCCTGTAAGTACATCACATCAGCGGACAGAGATTTCAAATGCGAGAATACTTTAGCTCGCTTGATCACATGACCCGGGCCACGCATGTTCCAGCTGGTAAAAGTCATGCCGCTGCCCTTTGAAGGTAAACTAGGATTCATACAAAAGTTGAAAATAAACAATGTACAAGCCTGGCGCCCTTTTAAAACAATTAATGGTAAAAAAAATAAAAAAGTACAACTTGCGGAAAAAGAACATTACCCCCCTACCCCCTCCCACTTCCCCAAACAAAGTGAGAACACGCATCCCAAAAACTCACTGAGGGGTTGCTGGACCATCGGAACAGCGGAACTACAGCTAGAAAGCCCTAACTCCCTCTCCAATCACTTGAACAAGTTATGAACAAAGGAAACGGTCATATAACTTTACATGTCCCAGTCTGAGTAACGGTAGCTGTTGAATAAAAGTCACATACCGAGCTGTTAAGCCAGCATACATGTAGGCAATAAATGCTTTTCAAGACAGCGTCTCGATGAAGGCCTCCGCTTCCTCGGCCGAGGAAAACACCTTGTCAGTGGTACCATGAGTGACGCGCAGTCTTGCCGGATAAATGAAGCCGCTTCTCACACCGGTTTCTCGGAGATGCTTCATGACATCATTGAATGCCTGCCGCTGCTTCATTATTTCAGCTGGGAGACCGGGAAAGATGTGTATCGGTCTGCCCTTGTAGCGCAGAGGAAACTGTTGACGAGCCAGCTGAAGTATTTCTTCCTTTATTTGAAAGTGATGAATACGGGCAATCATCACACGCGGTCGCTCGTCTTCTCCAGAAAACTGTCTCCCGAGACGATGTGCTCGATCTACTTCCAACGGCTTCGAGAAGTTGCTAGTGCCCAGCAAATCTGGAATAAACTTCGTCAGAAATTCCGTGGGGCGCACATTCTCTATCTTCTCAGGTAAGCCTACGATTTTAAAGTTTTGTCGTCTGGAGCGAGCCTCTAGATCGATCACTTTCTCGCGGAGTGATTTGTTCTCTGACTGTACTTTTGAGCACTTCTGTTCGACGAGGGAGAGGCGGCGGTCATAATCGGCAGTAGCATTCTCCACTTTTTTAATTCTATCCCCGAGGCACACTAAAGATGCTTGAGTGGACGCCAAAGATGCTTCCAGAAGATCAAATCGATCAGTCATCGTTTTGTTCATATTCTGTATTGCCAGAAGTATACTGGTAGATTCCGCGTCAGCTTCGCCACTCGACCTTGGGGATGCCGCGGCCTGTGCTGCCATCTCCGACTGTGATTGAGCAGGGGATTCATTCAATGCTTTATCCAACTTCTTCCCCCTTTCAGCTTTTGGCTTAGTCATTATACAGCTCTTCAATAAAGACAAATATATAAAGTAAATCCGGTAGAGAAAAAACCCGAGAAATTCAAACAATGACCGAATAATTGGAAATATGGAGAGGAGCTCAGCAGAACACGTCTACTCCATGCGGTGCCCAAATCTGAGGGTCCACAAACAAATAAGAGGGCCAAAGTGCAGAATTAGGTCACTGTAGTGAAGTAAATAGTGATGTTTGGGCTTCAGTGGATGGTTAGGAAAGAGGCTGCATCTCAATTGGACATACTCTTCTGTGACTGTCTTCAGGTAAGCAACCTGATTGTTGTGAATTTTGGGAGCACAAATTAGTTTGACCATCTCCTTTAGTTGAAGATACAGCTTCCAGACTTGACTATCGATTGGACTCTGTATCCTATTGCCAACTAACAATGGCAACATCCGTAACAGACACCAGTTCTGTGCTGCAGAGCCACAAAGCCTTTTACCATCAGCCTTAACCTCACAAGGTTTGTTGAGACCATCACTTCCTAAGTATTTAAATTGTGTGATGGATCGATTTAGTTGAGCATATAAGAACTGTTTTTCTTGTTTCACCAGATGATCAATATACAATGCCAAGTCATAGGAAACGACTCCTTCAAAAAGATCATGGCCCAAACATGGAGGTAGCTCAGTACAAATGTGAAAATGTTTCAATGAATTGAAGGCGAGTCAAACTTGACTCCCTGTACTACATCTTGGCCAGTGGTAGAAAGCGGTAGAAAGCTTTACATTCTCTTTGTGAACTTCAACTGTTCTTTTGGGGCCTAACTTCAGAGGGGTCGTCTGAAAATCACTTCTGTTAATCAAGCAGTATCTGCAAAAATGTATACTGCTACTAAAGTTTTCACAGAAGCCACCAATACAGGTGGATTATCGCCACAAATGGAAATTAAAGATGCTTTTCCAATTGCCATCATCTGTATCAATCCCTGCATCTTCCAAATATTTAAGGTCTGTGATACTGCTGGAAAACACCTTTTTAATTCCAAAAGTCTTGAAGTCATTCTCTCTGCAGAGCAGTACCAACTGCATCGGATCGACTAGGGAGCGGTTGTGTGGCTCTAACTCACCAAGACTCATGTACACTGCTAAGATCTTGTGGGTTTTTTTTCCAGAGCCAAGTGGATTTGCAACTTCAAATGCATCCTGGTAAAGAATGAGAGACAATGAAGAAGTGCTTTTTAAGAGAGAATTTTCTTTTACATGTTTTCCATCCAATGCATCCTCCAAAACCATGTCATCTCTGTTGTGACATCTTTCTTGGCTGCACTGTACTTTAACACTGGATTGTCTGAGGAGGGTTTGCATAATATAGGGTTTGCTAGCCTGCCATTAAAAACAGTTTTACCCACTCCACAGTACACCAAAAGCAAATAAATTATAACGCCAGACTATCGATTTAAATGTCTGTTGAGAGAATAATGTTAGAAATCAAACTACTCTTGCATCTCAATGATCGCATTACATTTACAGGAACTCTTCTCAGCAGCGGCACAATTTTACTTTGCTAAGGTTAGTAGTACTGCGCCGAAAAGTAAACACAGAACAGAAGCGCACTACAGTCAGGGCGTCTAGCTAGCTAGTAGTAGCCTTGAACAACGATAATGAAATATTTGATTGTAAACGAAGGAATTGGCAACATGGTGATATACTCTGCTTCTGTAGTGATGAGTGTCAGTGGCAGGTAAATACACTTGCGTGATTGACATGTGGACCGGCTCTCTTGGTTGCCTAGGTAACTTAATATCACTCCGCCGCTGCTGTAGACTGTGCTAATAAATACAGCGAACAAAGTATAACTATTGAAATCCGATGAAAGGGTAGTTTGATTTCTAACATTATATCTAGCCTAGCACCGGCGAACTATGCAACTGGAAGGACTGGTTGAAATTTTTTGAAAACTGTCTCCACTGATAAATAACACCCAGGCTAACTTGGAAATGAGGTCCGATGTCCAAAATACTGAACCACCCCTTTAAAGTCCCAGTGAACCGGAAGTTGCAAACGACTTTTCTCCAGTATTTCAAAGATGAATTTTGTTGATTCTGATTTCACTTGATTGGTAACTTATTCTTCCTGATTGTGTCATATTATTATAACCCAATTTATAAATATTAATTCATGAATTTGACACATTTAATAAGGTTAAATAAAAAAATTAAACTAGGAAATGTAAGAAAAAGAAATGTAAGCTTAGAGCCCTGCAAGTTATGCATTACAATATGTTAATAACATAATGCATCTGATAGTTACTCAAAACATATACTTACAAAGCCAAAGACCTGAGGGTGCTGTGGCTCTTAAAAGAGCCTTTGGGCTGTAGTTAGCTCCTGTTGACACAGAGAAAAGAGAAAAAGAAGAAAAATTATTTGTCATCATAACATGTACAAATGAATTAAAATGAAATACGAAAATAACAAATAAGAAGCCATAATAAATTATTTTTTATTTATGAGGGGGGGGGGGGGGGGGGGATTTCAGTTTTACCAATAATTAGCATAGAATTTCTAAAATATTTTGTATATTTTGGCACTATATGTAACTTTATCTGTCACTTCAGAAACAGTTTGTATTTTTGCAAAATGTATTTTCGATGCTTCAAAACATTCTAACTAACCCACTGATGTCACATGGACTACTTTGATGTCTTTATTTCCTTTCTGGACAAGGACAGTATACCGTACATACATTTTCAATGGAGGGACAGAAAGCTCTCGGACTAAATCTAAAATATCTTAAACTGTGTTCCGAAGATTAACGGAGGTCTTACGGGCTTGGATCGACATGAGGGTGAGTCATTAATGACATCATTTTCATTTTTGGGTGAACTAACCCTTTAATGTTATCTGTATATAATCGATATAATTCCTAATTTCCTCAACCTTATTTCATTAAAAACCTGTGTGAATTACTTTTGGATCTTAAGGTATTTGGCATAATATTTAGCTGTTTTTCACATTTTGCTTAATGTCTTTGTTACAATAATAACTCTTCAGGAGCATAGTAGCCGACCCCTTTGTAAATGTGCCTTACTTGACAACTTGTGATTTTTATAATTTAAAATGCATCTTAATTATAGATCTGAATATGAGTAAAGTTACATGAGTTTATAATAACATGGATACAAGTCATTGACAATATTTCAAAACAGTTGGCATTTTGACCTACTTAATGTTTCTTTGATTTTGCAAATAATCGAGCAACTGTGTCAACAGCAAACGTCTGATACTGACCCAGAAGATGGTGTGGTGGTTCCAGAGATCCAATGCCCTTTATCTGAACAGAGCCTTGCTGTTCTGCAGGGATTAATTGATCCCCTGACATCATCACTGAACTACCGAGAGCTCTATGTCCAGTCACTTGATATTATTCAAAGACTGAGCTTTACTAACATTTGACTTCTAACATTAAAAAAAAAAAGCTTACAAAAACATATGTAGTTACATCAGAAATTTAATTCACAAGAACATCACATGTAACAGCATTTTGGCAAAACTAACTTCATAACACTGTTGTGCAAAACTAAAACTTTGTAAGCCACTCTTTAGATAATAAATTTTAAAGTAGTGTTGTTTTTTTTAAAGAGGTGAAATTAAACAATTAAAAGGATGTAAGAGAGTATTAACAAATCTGTTCTAAACCCTGTAAAAGTAAGCTCCCTGTTGCACTGCAATTTTCATGTCTTCTTTAAATTCATTTAAACTTGTTAAATGTGCGGTGGGAAATGTGATTGTCTGGGTGCATGCACTGACAACAGGGTTCTGTGGTATACGTTCCATGCATGTATGGTCAAATAGAACCATGATTTTTAAAAGCTTGTCTCTCTGAAAGGAGCAGATGTCTATGTGCTTGACCAGACAGCCACTGCATTACTTTTGACACAGAAAGTGCCTCCTCATCCTCAGAATCTCCATCTAGGGCAGTAAACATACATGCATATATTTAAAGTATCTAAAAATAGACATTGCCTTAACACTTGAGTAACAACAAACTTACCTTCAAGTTCCATTAAAAAATCCTGGAAGTTATTCAAGATTTGCATTTCTTTGCTGTGCTTTAGAGTGCCACTCTCACTCATTTGTGGGTCAAGATGTGACACAATGTAATCAGAGTCCACCTGGAAAAACATTCCAGAAAATAAAAAAAGCAAATATCATCTAAAGAAAATTCTGTATGAAGTATTCAAAAATAGGAGTTCAAAAGAGTTTCTCTAACACAGTGGTTCTCAATTCCAGTTCTGTGGTCCCACTGCTCTGCACATTTTGTATGTCTCTTATCTGAGACAAACTGTTTAGTTCATGGAGCTGTCTCATAAAAAGCTGATGACCTGAATCTGGGGCTTAAAAAAAAGACAAAATGTGCAGGGCTGCGATTCCCAAAAGCATTGTAACCCTAAGTTGATCATAGCTCCACTGTTGACAATGGTTCTCCCATCAACTTAGGCTAAGAATGGTTTTGGGAAACAGCCCAAATCAGTGGTTCCCCAGGACTTGAGTTGAAAACCACTGCTCTAACGATTTTTCCAAATACATGCACCTTACCTGATCATTGCCACCTTCAAAAACAAAGAGGCCACGGCACACTTCTTTGTTCTTCTCCATGATGTCCACTAGACGGTAAAGTTGGAGGCCCTCACGGCAGGGCAACATTAAGAGCTCACTGGGCCCCGGGGCTATGAGTTACTGCAGGGCCCCCCCACCACTTTAGGTCACCAACTACAGAGAGAGAGAGAAAAAAACCCCACATTTTTCTAAACTAAAATTTCATAATTCTTGTGACCAATTTCAATATCACAAAAAATAATAGTAGCTAAAGAAAATAATCTCAAGCTTACTGATGACAAGAGTCACAAATAACAATAGAACAAAGGCACATAAGAAATCGACCTACTTAAGCACTGAATAATATTATATTGTATAAAGTAATCAAATATACAATACATAGTTTTCACTATAAATTCAACATTCATTCTTATTTATTTTACAAAAGTGATTCAGTCAAGGGCAGTAAATTACTTTCTTTCTGATGTTTGATTAACATTATTGACACAAAAGGCGACAGCAGCTTTATTAGCAGCTTCTGTCACTTTAAGACCTCAGGGTCGGAACTTAAGTGCGCTGTGCAAAACCGTCTCAAGTTCACCATGGTCTCAAAACCAGCATTTACAAAATTAATTCTCTCCCGCTGCTTACTGTGCCTGAGCAGTTTAAAATAATTTGTATCTAAACCACAATGCTTAAAAACGCGTTTAAATTATAAACTTACATCGTGATGGTGCAGCAAAATTTACATATTTCTACCGGATATACTATCGCCAGCCCTTTAGGCGAATATAGAGTTTGATCAAACACAAAAAGCAATATCATACATCCATCAAGTTAATAATCAAACTTACCGAAAATTGATTCATGTTTTGCTCATGTTTCCTCTGCTGTTTAGCTTTTAAAAAATTCCTTTTTTGAGCCCCACTCGCACATGTTTTTTTTAAAAGATGACATTTTTATCTATGCTATCTTAGACGAAGATAATGCGTGACAATTTTAAGAATAGTCTAGAATGAAGTGAAGAGTGGAGGCGAATGATTGCGTACATTCTAATAAGGCGCAGGCAGCCATCATCTGATAGGCCTACGTGCAGCAGCAGGTCGGTCGTTCACAAGTTAAATATAGAAATGTATTTGAATGGTACATCAAATTAAAACGTGACATTTCAATTCACCATGCCCTGCTGCCCACGGGGGTTTGATTGACAAGCGACCTGACCAATCATAACGCCGAATACGCAATTTTGACCGACAACAAAACTGTCAGTAGATTAACGTCGGTGGACTTGAACTTGAAAAACGGTATTGTTTAAATTACTTAAATGACAATATTTGAAAGTTGAGACTTTGTTTCATATCAAAAGTAAGCTGCTCTGAGCTCTCTCTTGTATGTCGGCGACTCGGCGCATAGTCACTCAGTGTAACGTTAGTCTTTGCCCCGCGATGTATTTTTCACTGCGTGAGTGAGAACATGATGTGCGTGACTCGTGAGAGCCGCCTGGCTTGTCACACAGTAACTAAAAAAAGGTGGGTCTTTGCGAACGGTCACTATAATATTAATGATAATGATTCCATGATAATGCATGGAATATACGGCAAAGCGCCACTGAATAATAGGGCTAATTTGTGGGGGGCGTGATAAGGCAAGTAGTCAATCTGCTCCACAGCCAATCACGGGCCCCCTCCTTGCTCGGGCCCCGGGGCTTTAGCCCCGCCTAGCCCTATTGTTAATGCGGCCGTGCCTCACAAAGCTGCTGAAGCATAAGAGTTCTTCGAGCAGCGGCATGCATTGCAATTGCCCTTTATAGAACAGAAACAAACATTGTTTTACAATCTAATTATTATTACTTACATTGTTTGTAAAATAGATTTAAAGGGATAGTTCACCCAAAAATGAAAATGTGATGTTTACCTGCTTGCCCCCAGGGCATCAGATATAGGTGACTTTGTTTCTTCAGTAGAACACAAATGAGGATTTTTAACTCAACCCGTTGCAGTCTGTCAGTCGTATAATGCATGTCAATGGGAACTTCATCTATAAGAGTAAAAAAAACAAACATGCACAAACAAATCAAAATTACCCCTGACTGTGGGTACTTGACACTGGATCAAGTACCCACAGTCAGTGATGGTCTGGGGTGCCATGTCAGCTGCTGGTGTTGGTCCACTGTGTTTTATCAAGGGCAGGGTCAATGCAGCTAGCTATCAGGAGATTTTGGAGCACTTCATGCCAGGGCCGGCCTGTGGCATAGGCAGTATAGGCAAATGCTAAGGGCGCCGGCGCCTTATACCCTAGGGGGGGCGCCAGAGCTGCGTAAGGAACTTTCCGCTTTTTATTGTACTTCATTAACACTGCAACGAGTGGAGCAATTACATAAGCCTGCCAGTGGCGCAAAAAGTGGGTATACCGGTATGTGTAGCGGAGTAGGCGCCCTCAAAAGATTTCATCATAGAATTTTAACAGGGGACCCCCCTCCAATATTATCGCGAGCGGGCGCGGGCGCAGTGAGCACTGAGCGAACAGGCACGAGTTAGTGAGTTGTCGTCGAAAAAGATGGATAAAGCAAAAAAGCGGCCGGGGGCTGAAATAGAAATAGCCCATTCGTTTTGTTTTGTTTTGCTTAATCGGCGGCGCTGGGTTAGTGCTGTTGTAATGCATTTTTAAAAAAAAAAAATGCTGTTTTTCTGACACCGCATGAAACGCGTAGATCAGCGGCCCATTGGTTGTTTTCTTGATTGACACTGGGCTGGCCCAATCACATCTTTAATGTGAAGTATAGAAAAATACTCTTTTTATAAGTATAGAAATTAGTACAAAACTTATGAAAGTTTCTTTATTTTTCAGTGCATTGTTTTACAATATTTGAGAATATCATGGGATTAATATTATAACTATTATTATGTAATGTAGACAGACACTAACTAAAAGAGGTTTGAATTTTTCTTTGTTTAATTTGAACACTGAATATGGGTTGGAGCTTTTAATTTTGAGCTCTCAAAGTGCACCAGATTGATGAATTTAACATTAAAATGCACAAAATTTTCTTACGGAACCCCCCTAGCCTTGTAGCAGCCTAATAGATTAGTAATAATTGTAATGGTGGTAATAATTGTCATTTATCTACTACAAGTTTCATGGTCAGATAAAGTGTATTTGTACAATGCAACTATGTAGGATGATTGAAATATCCTAGAACGTTCTTTGTAGCATTTGTATAAACAATTTATTACAGTTCAAGTCATAATTTGCTTGTTGAAGTTTTGGAGTGACTATAAGAGCATTTTTGTTTAGTTCATTATTTTTAAAGGAGGAGGGGGGGGGGGGGCGCAAAAATCAATCTCGCCTAGGGCAACCAAAGGGCTACAGCCGGCCCTGCTTCATGCTTCCATCTGATTTCATTTTTCAGCACGACCTGGCACCTGCTCACAGTGCCAAAACCACTGGTAAATGGTTTACTGACCATGGTATTACTGTGCTCAATTGGCCTGCCAACTCTCCTGACCTGAACCCTTAGAGAATCTGTGGGATATTGTGAAGAGAAAGTTGAGAGACGCAAGACCCGACACTCTGGATGAGCATAAGGCCGCTATCGAAGCATCCTGGGCTTCCATAACACCTCAGCAGTGCCACAGGCTGATTGCCTCCATGCCACGCCGCATTGAAGCAGTCATTTCTGCAAAAGGATTCCCGACCAAGTATTGACTATTGAGTGCATAACTGAACATAATTATTTGAAGGTTGACTTTTTTTTTGTATTAAAAACACTTCTTTTATTGGTCGGATGAAATATGCTAATTTTTTGAGACAGGAATTTTGGGTTTTCATGAGCTGTATGCCAAAATCATCAGTATTAAAACAATAAAAGACCTGAAATATTTCAGTTGGTGTGCAATGAATCTAAAATATATGAAAGTTTAATTTTTTTTTTTTTTTTTTTTTTTTTATTGGGATTTTTTCCAGAGTAAACAACATACATGGAGCATTGTCATTAACCAGTTTCAAGAGAAAAAAAAAAAAAAAAAATAAAAAAAAAAAGGGGGCAGCGTGGTCAAATACAAAGTTACAATATCCTCATGTGAGCATTTAAGGATACATGATAGACTTATATTCAATGCCAATACGGTTCAAAGGAATTTTCCACAACTTCTGAAATGATTCAGATTTACCTTTTAACATACATCCGATCTTCTCCACCAGTATAGTTTCTTTAATCAGGATTATCCAGTCCTTAATAAGGGGTGGGTCAGTGCCAACCCATTTATTCATAATTGATTTGCGCCCCAACATTAGTAGAGTTCTAAAGACATCCGCGTATTCCAGAAAGGAGGGGGGCAATACACCCAGCAAGCACATGAGTGGGGAGGCAGTAACCTTCTGTTTACATATTATCGATAGTTTATCACAAATACCATTCCAAAATTTAACAGTCAATGAACATTCCCAGAGACAGTGAAAGAATGTTCCAATATTGTTGTTGCATTTAGGACATTGGGGAGATACAGTTTTATTTATTTTGCTATATTTATTTTGGAATATGTAAGCTCTATGTACTATATTAAATTGCATCTCTTTAAATCTGTTGCAGACAGAGACATTCAATGGTAGTTTAATAATATCTTCCCAGACATTTTTGTCAATGTCAAATTTCAGGTTCTTACTCCAAGCCCTCTGCAACAAAATCAAGTTGTCTGCTTTGTGATGGCTTATCATACATTAAAATTTGGAAATGAAGTGTTTGACTTCAGTATCCTTAAGAAAAAATCTATCCAAAAAGAAATCAGAGCTATTCAGGGTAAGACTAGTATGCCTGGTCTGGACAAAATGTCTTATCTGTAAGTATTTAAAGAAATCCTTTTTGATGATATTATGCTTTAAATGTAACTCATCAAATGACATAAAAACACCCTTATGGAATAGATCATATATCCTGTATATTCCCAAATGAATCCAGTTACCAAATTGAGAGCCCATATTGGTATGGTGAAAATTTGTGTTACCCGTCAGTGTGGATAGGATAGGCAAGCTCTGATTATACTTGAGAGACCTTCTAATCTGTGACCATGTTTTGACAACTCTGATAATGAGTGGGTTTTCTTTTACCTTGTCAGGGATTTGGGTTTTCTGGTCTAATAGGTTAATCAGAGAAACTGGGTTACAAAACTGTTGTTCTACATCTGCCCACAGGGCATCTTCAGGTTTGTGTATCCAATCTAGGAGAATCCTAGCCTGTATTGCCCATCCATAATATTTAAAATTTGGAAGTGACCATCCTCCTGTGTCAATGGGTAATTGTAACGTTTGTAGCTTAACTTTAGATCGCTTACCGGCCCAGATAAATTTGGACATGGCTTTGTTAATATCTTTTATATCGGCATTTGTCAAATTTTAAAAAGTCATAGATAGCGGGTATAGAATCTTTGGGAAAATTATCATTTTTATAAGGTTTATCCTTCCTGAGAAAGAGACTGGTAGTTTTGACCATCTTGTGAAGTCTTCCTTGATACGAAGTATTGCTGTTTTGATATTAGCGTCATAAAGTTGTGAAAGTTTGCGAGTAATACGAATACCTAAATATGTAATACCTTTAGGAGACCATTTAAATGGCTTAACGAAAGTGGGCTCAGACATATTTTGTGGTCCCAATGGCATAATCTCTGACTTGTGAAAATTAACTTTATATCCAGAAATGGCTCCAAATTGCTTAATACAGTCAGTTAATTCAGGTAATGATGTTTGCGGGTTGGTTATAGTTAGCAAAATATCATCTGCATAGAGCAGTATCTTTTGTTCTCTGTTACCAATATTAACACCGTGAATGTTTTGATTATTTCTAATATAAATTGCTAAGGGTTCAATCGCCATGGCGAATAATAAAGGGGACAAGGGGCAACCCTGACGTGTTCCCCTATGGAGCATGAATGAGTCGGAGAGAATGCCATTAGTTAGTACGGCAGCTTTTGGTGACATATAGAGTAATCTGACCCATTTTATAAAATTTTCACCAATTCCAAATCTGGCCATAACATCAAACATATACCTCCACTCCACCCTATCGAATGCCTTTTCGGCGTCCATCGCTAGTAAGATTCCAGGTATGGAGTTTTGGTCAAGGTGGCATATTGTATTAAATAATCTTCTAGTGTTACAATAGGAGTGGCGGCCTTTTATAAACCCTGTTTGGTCTGGGTCTATAATGTCAAGAATTACATGTTCAAGCCGTTTAGCCAAGATTTTAGCCAGAACCTTTAAATCTACATTTAGCAAACTTATTGGCCTGTAGGAACTGCATTCCTCTGGGTCCTTTCCCTTTTTGTGTATTACAGTAATATTTGCTACATTCATATAATTAGGAAGTTTAGATGCATGAAACGAGGTATTGATAGCCTTCAGGAGGTAGGGACTTATTTTTTCATTCATAACCTTAAAAAATTCCACTGGGTATCCATCAGGTCCTGGAGATTTCCCTGACTGTAAGGAGTTTATTGCACTTTTGATTTCTAAAAGGGAAATGGGGGCTTCTAAGAGTTTTTGTTGTTCATTGTTTATTTTAGGGATGCAAAGATCTTTGAAAAAAGTATTTTCCAATGTAGTTTGTGTATCTACACCTGAGCCATATAGCTTTTCGTAATAATGTCTAAACATCCCATTTATTTTTTTGTTTTCTGTTATTCTGCATCCCGAGGGATCTTTAATAGCTGGGATATATCCTTTTATGGACATCTTTTTTACTATCCTAGCGAGTAGGCGGTTAGGTTTATTACCCATTTCAAAAAATGTTTGTCTTGCAAATAATATATCCCTATCTGCCTTCCTAGTTAGAAACTGGTCTAATTGAGATCTCAGAGATTTAAGTTCAGCAAGAAGTTGCGTTGATTTAGAGGAGATAAACTGTTTTTCTATTGTGATAATTCTCTTTTCCAGTTTCATTTGTTCAGATAATGCATCCCTTTTCTTTTTACTGGTGTAGGCAATTATCATTCCTCTAAGATAAGCTTTGTAAGCTTCCCATATTGTTCTGGAGTCCGTTCCATCTGTATCATTACATTGAAGATATACATCTGTCTGTTCTTTTAAATAATCAACCAATTTCTCATCAAGGAGATAGAAGGGATTGAGTTTCCATATCCAGGATTGATAATTAGGTCGAGATGGTAACATAGTAACGGTTACAGGTGCATGGTCTGATAGAGTCATCGGGCCTATGTTTGATTTCTCAGCCAGTCTTATAATCTGATTTGAGAAGAATATGTAATCAATGCGTGAAGCAGTTTTATGTGGGTAGGAGTAAAATGTATAAGCCTTAACAGTAGGGTTTAAAAATCTCCATATGTCAATCAGTCCAAGCTCCTGACATGAGGTTTTAATAATATTAGCGATTTTAGGGGCTGTGTCCACTGCTGGCGATTTATCCATATCTGGGTTAAGATAACAGTTAAAGTCACCCCCAAGGATTACATTGTTACAGTCTAAATTCGCTATTTTATTATAAACCCGAGCAAAGTACTCTTCATCATATATATTTGGGGCATATATATTTGCTATCACAACCTCCTCTCCGTACAATAAGCCCTTTATTATGATCATTCTACCTTCTTTATCAGAGTAGCTTGTTTGTAATTGAAATGGTAAATTTTTGTGGATCAGTATTATTACACCACGCTTTTTGGAGGAGAAAGATGAATAATAAAGTTGTCCAACCCAGTCTCTGCCAAATTTTTGGTGTTCTGCATCATTCAAATGGGTTTCTTGTAGTAGAGCAATATGAATTTTGTCTCTTTTCAAAATATTTAGGATCTTTTTCCGTTTAACAACATTATTGACACCCTTTACATTCCAAGTACGTATCCTTATGCTTGAATTATTGGTACTACTCATTTACACTGCAAAGAGGAAATAAAAAGCATGACAATAACTGAGTAAGAGGGTAAACCTCAGCTGCTTGAAACATGAAACAACAAAAAAAAAAAAAAAAAAAAGAAAACCTTCCTGCATTAAAACAGAACAGTGCAAGTATATAGTGTGTTTTTAGCCCTAAACTCGAACAGGGGATGGAACACAGTGGGAAAACAAAAAAAATAGCGTTTTGGAACCTCTCAAATTCGCTGGCTGATCCTGTTAAGGGTAACGTTAGCCAGGAAAACACAAGGCAGAGAGGTAACAGCGTGGGAGTCTTATTATACTCGTACTTTTGTGACACTAAGATGTTTTCTGTGCGTGTCATAAATTAAAGTTATTCGCGTCAACTTTGCTCCAAGCCAAACAAGCTAATATTTATCACAGTCGTCCTAGATGCAGACAAAATGCGATAGTACTTTTCACGTTATGTACGTCATAAGTACCTGAGGGGGATATTATATTTGCGGAGTCGATTCCAAGAAGGTGTTCACCTCCGCGGTCGTAGACAGGTATGTGTCTTTACCAGCTGCGTTGAACACTCTTATAGTTGCAGGGTAGATGAAGGCATATCTGAATCCTGCTTCCCGCAGTCGCCTCCGGGCCTCTGCCATCTCCGCTCTCCTCTTCTGCACGCCAGCCGAGAAATCTTGAAAAAACGACACTTTCTTCCCTTCAATATTTAGGTCGCTCAAACGTCTCGCTGCTTCTAGACTCATTCTTTTGTCTTTGCAATTGTGTAGTCGCACGATCACAGGTCTCGCTCTCGGATGTTCGCCCTCGTTTCTCAATGGTCCGGTGCGATGCGCTCTTTCCAGTTTGATCCGTCCGTCTTTGGTACTCATATTTAGTGTGGTCGGGATCCATGATTCAAAGAAAGCTATCGGGTCGCTCCCCTCAGTGCCTTCCTTGAGACCAACAATTCTGATATTCTGCCGCTGGCTTCTGTTTTCAAGATCCTCAACGCGTTCGAGTGTTTTTTGCAGGGATGACTCTATAGATGCAAAGTTAGTTTGGTTATCCTCGAGGTCAGAAATTCTCTGCTCGGCCTCCACGACTCTCTTGATCATGTTGTCCAACTTGCCTGATATTTCAGAAATTGGATCACGTATCGCCTGCAGCTTGTTTTCAAGAACCATCGACACTTTTTCGACAATACAGTTCACTGCATCACCCGATATCGTGGTCTCACTAGAGGCAGCTTGAGCTGGGCCTGAGTTTTCGCCATCTTGCTCCGCGACCGTGCCCTTATTTTGGCGTGTGTTTCTTCTAGCTTGTTTGTTTGTCGAGTCTGATTGCAACCAAAAAGTGTCAAGGGACATCCTGATAATTTAATCATTAATTCTAAGAACGTTTGAAGCGAGTGAGGCGACTATTTAAGACAAAAATTCAGCTACACGGCGAGGAGCTCGGTCGAACACGTCTTACCGCTCTCAAAGCATCACGTGACCCCCCGAAAGTTTAATTTTTATCATTACCTTATGGAAAATAATGAACTTTATCACAATATGCTAATTTTTTGAGAAGGACCTGTATAATAATGTTTAAATAATACCTTTGTTTTCTGAAAAAGGCATTTACTTTATTTTCTGTTTTTACAGAATTTTCTGTTTTTATAGACTCCTTATGCAAGTCTAATCCAAACAATGTTCGATGAACTATTTCTTTAATGACACTTACCGAAACAGGCCATTGTCAAGGTTGAGTACTTAGGCATTTTTCCGTGACCATTTTCTCCTTCAAAGAGCCGGGTCTCTATGGCACTAATAATTTCTATAGTTAAACAAAATAAATAATAATTCAGCAACATTCCAATATGGAGACAGCAAACAATCTGAGCAGAACAAATTAATTAACATTGCAAAGGTTTTGTGGTCAAGGGTATCAGATGCAAAAATCCTCACCTGTCAGGAATTCTTTACGGAGAGCGCCTGTGTCGACACCAGCCTCTCCCATGAATATCACCTTTAAAGTGTAGATTGGGGAGCTAAGCTTTTGTCGCTTCCACAGTGACATTCCTCTTTCTAAGAGGTTCATTCTAGACACACAGATACTGAATTCTTTGGAGGTGTCAACTTGAGCAGCAAGCCTCCGCAGTACATCCTCTTCACTGTCAAATTGTGATTAAAATGGAGTGTTTGAGACAGCATTATGATATACCAGTTATGTTTATTAAAGTACATTATTAAGTAAGAATACTGTTGATACTTTTCTTAAGTAATATACCATGACATTTCTTCTTTTTGTGACTCCATTATATCAGGGCTTAGAAGGCCAACTGGACTAAAGAGAAAATGCATGTACAAGTGAAAATTTAAACCATAATCGTTATTTAAACAAAAAAAATGTTTACTTTAGTGTATAAATAACTCATTTGCACAAAATGTCAGCTGCCATGTAAACATAATTTTGAAATGCAATGTTTAGAATCATGGCACATAATGCACCACAAAATTACACTGTTGATTTTGTTCATAGTAATTACCATTACCCATCTAAATCGACACAAAAACTTGCATGGAGCTCCAATTCCTTCACAGGAAAACTTTGCTGACAAACAGGACACTTTGCCTCTGGTAACTAAAAAGCAAGTACTGATGTAAAATACACATTAAAAGAAGTCAGAATAATGTCAGCCCAAGCAACAAGGTAATTACCTTTTCTTAAGTAACAGGAGGTAAATCAGGTGAATCAGGAGGTAGATTAGTCAGCTAGAATTACAATTACAGAATAATCATGAAGTTTATTAAAAATCTTACCTCTGGTTCTGAGTCAGAAAGCATCTCATATTCAGCAGTGTTGCATTCCTTTACGTGCAGAGCAAGAATCTGTAGTGGCATAGATTTGAAGCATTTCTTACATTCTGCTTTAGGCATTTGAGAGAACTCCGGGGCATCAGATGGTAGAGGTGACAGGTCAAACCCTTCTTGTAATGGAACAATGTACAACATTGTTTTCCCCCCTACAGTTGCACTTCTAATTGTGCTCCCACAGTAGCCTTCAGACTTTGGAGGAACTAGATTTAACCGCCTTCTACCCTGTCCACCTGAATAAATGAAAATTATAAAATTAAAATGCCATCCAATTCCATTAAAACTGTATATGATGTAATTGTAAGTGCAACTTTGTTAATCAGTTTAAGTGCTAAACACATAGGCAGTGCATGTTTTACATGTGTTTAAACTAAAATGTAACCATTCTAGTAAGTGTATAAATTACAGAACATTAGCAAGTAAAATATTAACTCATATACTGGATATTCTGTACACAACCTGTAAAAAAAAAAAAAAAAAAAAAAAAACATTTCAAATTAACATGTATGTTTCAATTCCTTCAGAGCTTAAAAACAAAACTGAAAGGGCCCAATAGTACCCCTTTTCCACCAAAAAAAGAACTGGTTCGGAACTGGTGCTGGTTCAAAGTTGGTTCGAAGTTGGTTCAACTTGCGAACCTTCTCAGAACCTGTTTGTTTTTCCACTGACTAAAGAGCCCAGCGAACGACGTCATTACGTCACTGTGTACGTCGCCATACGTCTTAGCCTTCCCAGAAACGCTTGCGCCAACTTCAAGCATAACAGTTACAATGGCGGACTACATCGGATTTCTGCAAATGTTTCTCCTGGCTTTGCGATCTTATATTGGGGTCAGAAGAAGACGTATAGAACACATTTCTGCTGCTCGTCTGGATAACTATAGATGGAGGTTACGTTCGAGAAGAAGGGTAATTATATAACTTGTTTCGATTCTTATTATTATTGATGTTAGCTCTTGTTGGATGCAAATGCCAGGCCGCTAGCTCTAATGCTAACGTTAGCTACAGTATGTACCGGTAGCGCAGACTAACTATAGATTACATTGGAAATAAACACAAAAAAATAATGGTGAACCGATTTTTATCTTTACAGGCAACGTTAGTATTGCGGCACATCGCAAGACGGAGACCGCCTGTTGTCTGGGCACACCCACGATCTCAGCACTGGTGGGACACAATCGTTCCGGATTTCAACGCTCAACAGTTTTTGCATAATTTCCGAGTGTCCCGGGAGTCATTTGAGTACATCTGTAGTCGACTCAGGCCTGACATGGGGAGAAGGAACACAAATTACCGTATGTGTGTCACAATCCGAAAGCGAGTGGCAATTGCCATCTGGAAACTGGCCACCGGCAGCGAATACAGGACCATAAGCCATCTTTTTGGGGTAGGCCTCAGCACTGTGTTTAACTGTGTTCAGGACTTTTGCTACGCAGTCAACAGGGTGCTGCTTCCTATGCACATTTCATTTCCTGACGCTGACAAGCTTGTAGAACTGGCCACATTCTTCCAGAATCGTTGGAGAGTACCACAGTGTGTTGGAGCAATAGATGGAAGTCACATCCCTATAAAAGCACCAGAGGAGTACCCTAGAGACTATTACAACCGGAAAGGATGGCATTCAATTATTCTCCAAGCAGTGGTTGATGGCAAAGGTCTTTTCTGGGATGTATGCGTTGGCTATCCAGGTAGTGTTCACGACGCAAGAGTACTGAGACAGTCAAATTTGTGGGAAGTCCTAAATGATGGGGAGTTATTAGGCCAAAATAAAATGAACATCTCTGGGTGTGATGTTGGATATTATTTAATTGGTGACCCAGCTTACCCCATGCAGAACTGGCTCATGAAGCCCTTTTCAGACACTGGCAGACTGACACATGAACAACGGACCTACAATTACCGGCTGAGCAGTGCACGGTCAGTTGTGGAGATGTGTTTTGGGAGACTAAAAGGTCGATGGAGGTGCCTCCTAAAAAGAAATGACTGCAAGCTGGAGCTGAGCAAGCAAATGACACTCGCCTGCTGTGTGCTTCACAACATTTGTGAGGAACATGGGGATAACTTTACAGAGGAGCATCAAGACAGGCCTATAAACATTCAGCCTCCTGTCCAGGCGGTACCTGAACATGGTAATCAAGAAGGGGCTGACATCAGAGCTGCGTTAATACAGTACTTTTGTACAGGGAATGACTGATTTTTTTTTTTTTTCTTACCACTGCCATACATTGCAATTCTACCTGTGTTTTTTTGTTAAATAATTAAACTGCCATAACACCAGATGTTACATTTTTATGTTTACTTGCTGAGTTAAGTTATCTCTTTCTGGTTTCCTGAAATGCAGCAGTGTGCAAATAAAATACACAATTTCAGCACAAATGTAAATAAATAAAAATTCGTACACCTTGATTACTTGCATTTGTTTCTCTCGATTAAGCATACCACAGCAGACATGTTTCTTTATAAAACGTTTATTTAAAAACAAGTACAAAAAAAAAAAATCACAAAATATTAAAGTGTGTGCAGTGCAAAGTGTGCAAGATTGTTTCTTTCTGATTCAGTGGGGTTGCCTCTCCATCACTGTGACCATACGCTCCATTAGTCCAAGCATTGCACTTGAGTCTGCATCCAATTTCCTCAGCAAGGTATCATTCATGTCCTTGCAGTGCTGCAAGAACCTTTCATCACACCTCTCAAAATATTCCAGCAGGTCCCCATTCATGTCTCGTTTCCTTTTGCCTGTGCACCAAAAAAAAACATAAAAATTAACTCAGAGCTTTGTGTATTTTGCAATTGTAAAGAATCTGACACACGAGTCAATGCAACATATTAAAAAATAATATTATATGATATATTACTACACTGATACACCTTATAATGTATATTTACTATCATATCTGTACACTACGACTAGTACACACTATTGAGCACTTTATGCTATCTAATCAAATACAACAGATCTGCAGTGAATTATTTAATGAAGACTGATATATTTCAGTTTGTTGATACTCATAACAACAATCCTTACCCTTTCTGGTTGACCGACTGGAAGAGGAAGATGAGGAGGTTTCAGCTGCGGAGCTGCAAGACGGTACTGGTGAGCTGCAGTGGAGTGGTAGCGGTAGCTCCCGGTCAGGTTCACAATCATCAATGGCCAACAACTCTATAAACAACAAAAATAAGACAGTGTTTCAATCACAAAAGTTTCCATTGCACCCTATACAGTGTCTGCGTTAGCTATTGTTAGCAATAGCATGCTAGCTAGCTGACTCAAGCAAGCACCGCTACTAATAAGTAGCATTGCAAACGAAACAGCTAAGAAATGTATAGTTGGTTTGCAACAAGCTGAAACATTAGAAAAGTTAAACTTACCAGAATCAGTAACGTTGTTGGCAATACCCTGCAGCAGCGTCTCATCCACCACCATAGACTCTAGCATAACAGTTGTTGAATTTAATGCGCCGGTGACCTGGCACGCCGGTCTGTCGCCGAGGACCGAGTCCAAAACCTCAAAATGGGTATTTCCACTGCGTGGCCGTCCATTACCACTTCGGCCCAATTCCTTCTTTTGGTCCCTGTAATCCTTTTTTAGTTTTTTTAACTTGTTATTGATCTGCTCTATGGTTCTGTTAAATCCTGCTGCAGCCATCTCCCTCTGGATCTCCTCGAACACATGTTTTGTTCTCGAAGCACCTTCTATTTTTTGCTGTACCTCTGCCGAAGACCATATCGCTAACAAACAGTTTGTCTCCTCCACCGACCACTGTTTCGCTTTAGAATCCATTCTTCAATCGTTGTTACTATCTTTACTAGCGCTGTGTTTTTAGCAATGGCGGTCACAACCTTTCCCATTCCTATGTGTTGTTGGTCACAATAACCCCGCCCCCAGCCCCCGACGTAAGCATGACGTGGTAAAAGAACGGTTCTAGTCCAGCAAAGAGTTGGTGCCGCTTTGGAACCAGTTCCCCTGGCCGAGAACCGGTTCTTTGGCTGTCGAAACACAAAGAACTGGTTCGCGAGTAGGCACCGGCTCCGAACCGGCTCTCAAAATGCTTCGGTGGAAAAGGGGCATGAGTGTTACATGTATGTCCTGTGTTTCCCCCTTCCTAGTGTTTTTGGTTCAGTCCTGTGTCCCTAGTTTTCCCGCTCCTCGTTATTGTTCAGTTACTCCACCTGTTAATTAGTCATTATCAGTTCATTTGTTCCAGCTGTGTTTTGTCTCCCTAATCTGTTCTCTGTCTATTTAAACCCTGTGTTTCCCCCTCATTCCTTGTCCTTTCTTGTTTTTGACATGTTGTGTTTATGATACCGTCGTTGTATTACATATTATGTGGTTCCTGAGTTTGCTCTAATAAATATTCCTGTTTTCCGTGACTCCTCGTGCTTCCTGCCACTACACAACTCTAACAATGAGCAGTTTCCAATCAGTTTTACTTACCAAACTCTCAAGTGTTTTAACACATCAGATCCTCGAGCTTTTGCAGACTTTATTCATTTTTTTACTTTAATACCATAGCTAATTATCAGTGTCAACTTGTATTTTGGACATTAATCATTTACTCAACCTCATGTTGTTCCGAACCTGTATGATTTTTTTTTCATCAGTTTAACAAGATATTTTGAAGAATGTTGGTAACCAAATAGTTGATGGTAGCCATTAAATTCTAAAGTATTTTTTTCCTCATATGGAAGTCAATGGCTACCGTCAGCTGTCTGGTTGCCAATATTTTTCAAAATGTCTACTGTGTTCAATTGAAATAAGTATTCATACAGGTTTGGAACTACAGGAGGGTGAGTAAGTGATATTTGTCATTTTTGGGGGAACTACGACTTTAATGACAGTTGTAAAGGAGGGCAGCAATTCTCTCTATACTTGCATAAGTATCCCATTCATCTGACCTGGCCAAAAACCTGCAAGCATTTAAACAAAATGTCTCAATCCAACATACAAATGATAATATCATCAACTGTGTATGTGTCAAGTGATGTGTGGTCCAACTCATCTCCCGGTTTGAGCAAAATCCAGTCACTGTCTACTCTTACACGATATGAATGAAAATGTAAGTCAAAGGACAATGGAAGCAAGATTTAACTGCAAAACACCCACGTGTCATCAATGTTAAGAATGTACTTGATCTGCCTAAACAGAGGAATTTTTTCAACATGTAAAAGGTCTAATGTCAACACATCACTAACAGCATACTTGATATTGTTGTCACAGTCCTCGTCTACATTCTTGTCTGTCCTTGTCTGCACTACACTACCCAGAATCCTCCTTGTCTCCACACCTGAACTCACTCCCTCACTTACCAGCCTGTTTATCGTTATCTTCATCAGTGTCACCTGTCTTCACCTTGTTATGTTTGATTCATGCTTGTATTTAGTTTGCTTCTTTTCAGCCTGTCCTGGTTGGTCGTTGTCTATGTTACCTGAGTGTATTCCCTGCCTGCATCTGTTTATTGTTTTGTTTAGAAGTAAAAGTGATTGTTTCTGGAAATCCTCGTCTCCTTGTGTTTCCTGCCATACGCACACCGTATGGCAGGACTTTTTCACTGAGCCTTCGCCGCTGGTCCCGTCCAGCACAGAGCTTCCTTCGCTGCTGGTCCCGTCCAGCACAGAGCTTCCTTCGCCGCTGGTCCCGTCCAGCACAGAGCTTCCTTCGCCGCTGGTCCCGTCCAGCACAGAGCTACCTTCGCCGCTGGTCCCGTCCAGCACAGAGCTTCCTTCGCCGCTGACGGCGTGCAGCCCAGAGCCCTCGCCGCTGACGGCGTGCAGCCCAGAGCCCTCGCCGCTGACGGCGTGCAGCCCAGAGCCCTTTTCCCCGCTGACGCCGTCCAGCCCAGACACTTATTCACCGCTGATTCCGTCCAGCCCAGAACATTGTGCTGACCCAGTCACTCTCCCCATTAATTTTTTGGGGGGGTGGCCATAGACCCTTGCCGTGGACGCCCAAGGGCCCACGGCCACCAGAAGGGTCATCACCGCCATGGCCGCCAGAAGGGTCTTCTCCGCCATGGCCACCCGAAGGGTCCTCTCCGCCATGGCCACCCGAAGGGTCCTCACCGCCGTGGACGCCCGAGAGTCCAACTGCTCCGCCCTGGACGCCCGAGGGTCCAACAGCTCCGCCCTGGACGCCCGAGGGTTCGTCTGCTCCGCCCTGGCCTCACCCACGTCCTGCTCCGCCATGGCCGCCTGGTCCGTCCTGGAGTCCGTCCTCCTTCACCGGGTCCGCCTTCCCGTCACGGACTCCAGGATGCCCACCCCCCCTCCCGTGTTCTGTCTTGTACGGCGCGGGTCGCGCCTAGTGGGAGGGGGGAGTAATGTCACAGTCCTCGTCTACACCTGTCTGTCCTTGTCTAAACTACACTACCCAGAATCCTACTTGTCTCCACACCTGAACTCACTCCCTCACTTACCAGCCTGTTTATCGTTATCTTCATCAGTGTCACCTGTCTTCACCTTATGTTTGATTCATGCTTGTATTTAGTTTGCTTCTGTTCAGCCTGTCCTGGTCGGTCGTTGTCTGTTACCTGAGTGTATTCCCTGGCTGCATCTGTTTATTGTTTTGTTTGGAAGTAAAAGTGATTGTTTCTGGAAATCCTCGTCTCCTTGTGTTTCCTGCCATACACACACCGTGACAATTGTCTGCAGAAAGTTGAGAGACACGTTGCATTATTTTGCCATCAAATTCGACCTCCCTGAAGTTACCACTTTCTCTTAGAGCAGTCTGGAGATCAATGGGTAGAGACAATAAAGGTGTGCAGATACTTCTACCAGGCACCTTTTCAGATTCTTAAAATACTGATGTTTTCCTTCGAATCTCATACACCAGTGAGAACGAAGAGGACCATACATTAACATTAATCTGGGATAATGTATAAGATAGTGATATTTAGGTGATAAAACATTTCCAAATACTTGTCATCTCTGAAAGGAATGCATGTACAAGTACTTCTAGATTTGCTAGTTCATCTTTCCTCAATTTAGCTGCCATGACAATATCTGCAATCTCTTTACATAAGAACATGTGCCAATATCTGCGGCCAGGAGGAACACGATGGCCGTTATAAATTGCAACAATCTAAAAAGACACGATTTCCGAGTAGCTGTTCCTATGATCGCTGAAGTTTGAAGAAGTCGTTCAGACAACAGAAAAGGCTTATTGGCCTTGTCATTCTGACCAAAAGAGAATTTTTGAAGCTCTTCATTTAGCTCAGTTATAGTTATATGCTTTTGTTTATGAGCTTCGCAAATAACATGCTTCAATGTCAGTGGAAAAACTCCCTCCAACAGATCATACTTGATGTCTGGGGGCAAAGACTTGGTCACATCAAAATAACCTAGCGTATCAAATGAACAAGTTCCACGTACACAATTCAAAGCAACATTTTCTTTGTTATGCTGGACACACTGGAGATGATATTCGTGGACTTCAGTCGTTCTCAGAACAAAACTATCTTCCTGGAATTTTTGATTAATTTCTGAATGTGTTCCCATACAATAACGACAGTTTCGACCGGAGTTAAAACACATGCGGAAGCCACCAATCATATGTGATGACAGATTGTCAGCAGAAACCGTTGCTAAAGCAGCATAAACTTTGTGTTCTGTTCCACAGACACTTACAGTGAAGCCTTCAGTTGAAAGCCGTTCTAGGTCAGCTATCAATGGTTTTAATATGACGTCCATACCAAACTCTTTTAAATGTGAATAACGAACCAGCAGAGCCAAGTGAATATGCTTAAGATGAGATCGATACTTTCCACCTACATTTCCAACTGTGTAGTTAAATGCACACAACTTGTACTTCATTCTCTTAGAACCTAAATGGTTAACTATTTCCAATTCATCTTCATACAAATGAAGTCTTAAAGCATCTGGATGTTCTCTAAAAAAACAAATGTTCCTTAAAATAAAGTCTATCCTTATAGTCCATCAGAAACAGTTCATCTTGGACCTTGTTATTTTCAGACTGTATTTGATTCCAGACATCTTCATGGGAACAGTATTTTTTTTAAACTTAAGAGATGGGAACATAGGAATAGGTTCCTATGTTGTGCCCTGAAGGGCCTCTCAGTGTGTGATGTACAGGCTCTGTGTAGTCCATCTTGGCCTTACAGTGTTCTTTAATCATATGCGGAGAACGAACCACCTCAAAAGCTTTATCAAATAAATAAGATGAGTGCAAAACCTGCTGAAGTTCAGGGCACTTTGAAATATCAAAACCACTATTTTCAAGATGATAAGAAATAAAAGAATCATAGTTTTCTTTGAAAAAACAAAAGAAAAATTTGACATCATCTGCAATGTCTTGTTGAACTGACAAATGTAGAAGGTGTCTCTCTCTGCATTTAAGAATGAATCCAAACAGATTATCTCTGAAATCTTCTAACTGTTTATCTAAAAGATGCGTAACTATTTGAGGATCAGAAGAATTTGGATCAGTCTCAGAATTTTGCTGATCCAGGTTCAAGCTGTGTTGCTGTACTGCTGATTCTACACTGGGACAGTCATTTTTGTTATCAGATTGTCCAAAAACAAAGAATCTGTGCTTCCTGTACACGTTTTCTAAAAGAATGGAATCGTGAAAAAGTTGATTGGCACTGATCTATACCACAGGTGATACTAAAATTTGGTTCATGTCCATTTACAACTCCAACATGTTGGAATAACTTCACAAGAGTGAACGTCCTTCGAGTACACTTTGGGCAATGGTACAGTTGAGGCATGATGAGGATCTAATACAAAAGGTTTATCATACGGAGTAAAGTTACTGGCAGTGGCTTGTCTCCCTCTTCCACAATGTTGACAATGCTCCTCTGAAGGAAAGTAAGTGTGTTTTTCAGGTGTGGTGGATATGCAATTTTGAAAGTAAAGTACATACAGAAGGCTGTTATGAAGGCTTCATCAAGGCTGGTGCACTGGCACACATCTATTCCATCTACATTCACCACACTGAGCCCTCTTCCATTGATCGCCGTTTTCCAGTCTTTATTAGGGATGGGAATTGATAAGAATTTAACAATTCCGATTCCATTATCGATATTGCTTATCGATTTGATTCCTTATCGATTCTCTTATCGATTCTCATTGGGTGAGGGAATAAGTACAAATTTGTTTGTTTGTATTAACTTATTGAACTTATAACTTAACTTATTTGTTTGTTAATTATTATTAACTCGCTGACACAGCACAGAGTAGGCTATTAGGGGTGTGAACCTACACTGGTCTCACGGTTCGATTACGATTATCATGTCATCGATTCAGTTTGATATCTTGATGCATTACATGCATTGCATCCTCAATTTTCAATTTTACTTCAAAATTGATGTGTGCGTGCGTGCGCGTGTGCGTGTTCGCCTGTTCGTGAAGTCGCAGAGACAGAAACAGTAACATTCCAGTTTAAGTTTCATGGGACTAAAGTCTGTTCATGCTGTGTGTGTGGCCAAATGTTTCTGAATATTGAAGGTAGTTCCCCCCCTTTGACGAAATGGACATTTTACAAGTGTTGCAAGTGACCGTATTGTTATGAGGCGCCGTCATACTCTCATTGAGTATGTGCGCGAGTTTGAGTGTGTGTGTGTGCTCGCGTCTCATATGAGTATGTGCCTGGAGAGTTTGTGTGTGCGCGCGTCTCATGAGTATGTGCCTGGAGAGTTCCGCGCATCTCGTGTGTGTAGAGTTTGCGTGTATGTGCGTGAGCGACTTTAGGTGTGTCGTTGTGCATTTCATATGTATTTGTTTGAGCATTCAGCAGTGTACATGTATGTTTGACTACTTAGTATACGTGTATGCAAGTGTTTCATATATGTGTGCGTGAATGAAGTTTGATTTAAGCCCTAGACGGCGCCTCATATTGTCGTCTTTTCGCGTAAAATATAACCAAACTTTAGAGCCCTTCTGCCTCGATGCCATGTTTGCTGCGTTCTGAACCAAAACAAGGCAGCGCGTGTGTGACGTCATGATACATTTGCAACAAGCGGAACCGCTAAGCGGAATCGTTAAGCAGGCATACTAACGGTTCCAAGGAATTGGTTCACTGGGCAGAACCGGTTCTCGATTCCCATCCCTAGTCTTTATCCATCAGTTGTATGGTTGGAAAGGGTGAAGCAGGGTCTCCCTACATAAAAGAAAACAGATTTTCAAATTCAAATAAACAAACAAGTAAATTTAGTTTATTGGCATTTTTATTGCAAGCACTTGTCATAGTTTTGTTACAGCCTCTTTCATGGCACAGACAGTACAGCTACATACAGTGCAGAACTGCTAAAGCAATTAAAAGGCTAATATGTAAAGTTCACTTTATAAGAGTTCTCTAAAACCATAATTTTAAGATTTGTAACAGATGGGCTAAAATACTACAGCAGAATAAAATTTTACATGAAAAGATTTGAAACAAGATGATATTTTACAATTAATCATAAGGTGGATTTAATTGGAAACCTTTTATTGGAAATTTCACTGTATATACTGTAGATGGCTGAAATTGAAAGCAGAAACGGACTGAGCTTTCGGCATCTGTCGCTGTATTAACAGCGCGTTCTCTCAGAGACGATGGATATTCCCCTTATTCACTGCGCCTCCATCTTGAAAACCAAAACGAGGCTAGGGGGTACACTGTAAACCGGAAGTTCAGTGATAGAGCGCAGCGGGCGTCTGTCATCATGGCGGTACCTGTGTGGACAACAAACCTTTCATCTCTTCCGGAATTAACAGTGGACTATGTTGAAAAATGGGCAAATAAGGACTGCAAGATTCCCCGGGCTGTTTTGCTGAAAGGTTACAGCAACTGGATCGAGGGATGTGCAAGGTAATGCACGGACAATGATGGCTTTTTTTTCTGAAATCAACATTAGATAACGTTACTTTTAAAGTTAGCTTGTTAGCTAGCTAATACAACAGGACGCGACAACATTACAAGCTGATGCTAAGCATTGTTAAGATATATTAACCACACCAAACTTACTGTTATTTTGAGTGTTAACAATAAAGTATTTTACCGACAGTCAAGAGGAGCGAGACAGTCAGTGTGAGAGCTAAGTCTTTTCGCTCAATGCGAAAAAACGAGGCACAACACAACATTCAGGTATCATGACTAGATAAACTGCTCAGTTTGTGGAGTGGTGCCACTGCTAGAACATATGTGACCTGATCCAGCAAAATGAGTCACAGAACCCAAATTTCAAAATTAAGATTTTGATATTAATGGAAAGAGCAGACCATAAGCTTTCAAATGATATCCTAGTCAAAGTCATATCTTGAATGGTTGTAAAGATATACACATTTGAATTACGGTCGTCTGCCCTCTTTTTCCAATTGAAAACCTGAGAAAATCACTTTTAAAGTTTTTTGCCTGTTTTTTGTTGATATCTTTCAAAATCCATTGCATTTAAAGGGATAAACTATTTATTTTACAGCTTAATTTGACCAAAGACATTAATATATATATATATAAAAATGCTATTAAACCAGGCTGAAGCTCAAATTATTTTTAAGTTTTTATTTGAATAAATAATTTAAAAGTACCTTTTACAAAAATTGACTAAAATCAGAAAGATTGAACAGAGGTGCTACATTTTTGCTTGAGAGAGAGGGTGTGTGTGTGTGTGTGTGTGTGTGTGTGTGTGTGTGAGAGAGAGAGAGAGAGAGAGAGAGAGAGAGAGAGAGAGGAAGTGAGAGAGGTAGAGAGACAAGGAAACAGAGATCAAATAATGCTAGTCTATGCAATCATATCTTTGTGTAGGCTAGTTGACAATAACAGTGTAACAAATTCATAACGGAGATACCAACAGTTAAATATTGGGTTAATCAAACACATTGTAATGGATTTTCCTTGCAGATAAATAGCTACACTCATTCACATTTGCACTCACTCACATCCATACACAGTAAATACACTCACTCAGATTCAAATTTGACATTAAATTCACCTTTCAACTCTTCTCTTCTAAGCTGGGCAGGGAGAGGGACAACTTACTTTCTCAACTGGCGGTTTTGGGCAAATCTCGCGGATATTTTTGTACAGATAAAGGCCATTGCACACCGAGTCTGAAATTCATCCGAAATTTTCGCACGTTAAAAAAAAAAATTCGACCTCACGTTATGTCAATCACGCTTGCACACTGTCTATAAAACTTTCATCCGTTATATAAAAAAAATCGTAAGTTTTTCGCATCCGTAGCAAGCAGTTTGAATTGTGTTTTGACAATTCAGAGCCACCGAATCACGAATACGAAAAAACACATACGAAAAAAACGCGGACTCAGTGTGCAATGGCCAGGGGGCTTGATAACGCTTTGGCAACTTTGCTCTCTTTTGACAGCTACATTTCTCAAATTAATAATATTTAATCTTTCTGAGGAGATCTGCTAACTTGTTTATTACACAGAGCGCTCGCTGCGAGTCTGACAGGAGGGTGGCTGGACCAATCACGTGCCGGTCAGTCAAAACGGCTTCCCATCGACAAATGATCAGCATTTGTGTACATTTTGAAGCTTTTTGATTGGTTCTATACAACGTGTAACACCATTTGGAGAGCAGAGATAGTGACGTTTCGGGGGATACCCGGGAAATGCTCAGAGGTGACGATAGGAGTTGAGAAAAGCAATGTTCATTTCCAGCAAATTTAGTAAAACTTTTTAAACTTTAATAGTAATTTAAATACCTTTACTCAATTATCTGGACTACGAAACTTTGGGAGATTATTTTTGAATGTCTGTTCTTTGAAATTAGCACAAAAAAAAAAAAAATCTATTATTTCATTGTTTGTCCACATAATCGGCCCATATCTTAAAATGGAACGTTGCGACTTCCGACTCATTTCGCCAGATCGGGTCACATATACGCTTGCTAAACGTTCAAATGTTAATTTTGATCATTCATATCAACAGTTCATCTTTCCCTGCTAGACTAAAGATAACTTGTTATGTGCAGTTGATGTGATCTTTAGCTAAAAGTGCATTGGAACCATCAGTCAAAATAGCTTGTTTCCAATGCGTCACTACAAAGCAAGGCAGGTTGCTACTGTTGGTTGTTAAAATTAATAAATATTAAGTATAAGTTTGTTTACAGGCATGGGTTGCTCCGTTTACATAGCGATGTTAAGTAGGGTTGGGGAAGGTACTCTTCAGGACTCACAGGTAACACAGATGCTAAAAACGAATAAGTAATGTCGTCCACTGGGATGCACAAACCCAGTAACATCATTTGATTACTTTGAAACTTTTATGCATCTCTGCCTCAAAAATCTTATTTTAATAAACAGCTGGTGTCAAACAGCTTGTTAAATTACTGTTATTCCCCAACCCTGGGTTTTAGTACAATCAGTGTCCAATATATTACAGGTAGGTACCCTGCAAGCTGTATTAAACAGTATCATGTCTGATGTCTAGAACAAACTAGGAACTTAAACATTGACTGTTATGCTTTCATTGCTGGAACATGAAAACGCCAGTTGTACCTAATTAACTGCACACTCAGTGTACATCACCATGCTCTGTAATTTGTTAGGTATTTATATTATATTTATATTTATATCACCACCTACTTTGCTAGGCCAGTTACATATTCTTTTAAATCCTTAGAGTTACCATGACTGTTTGGGTCTGGACCAGTAAACTGTAAGCAGCCATTTCCAATGATGATAGTGGTGACAATGTCAGCAAATTTAACAGGAAATCTTCTAATGCTCATGTAAGAATACAGTTTTTTTCATGTCACTTCATGTGCATAGATAAGTTTGGCAATTCCTCCTTCCTTTTTCAGCCAATATAAAAAAATAAAAAGTTGAAAGTACATAAATGCATGCATAAAACTAGAGATCCAAATACCACATGTCTCAGGGAAACTTTTCAGATGCTGATTTTCTGATCTTTTCTTTTTATCACAAATGCTGTCTTTTTAAAACCAGCATGCTATTTTGTATGCATTCATTTGTAAATATGTGTGTTCATGTATGGATTTTGTTTTAATGTGCAATAAATGCACCTGTCACAGTGTCGGTTTGTTTTGATTTCTGTTCTGGTCTGTGTTTGGTTAATCTGTTAATTAGTTCAGTTCCCCTTACCTGGTTGTTTCCATGGTTACGGATTTGATTTGAGTTTCATTTCAGGTGTGTCTCATTAATTAGTCTCATTAGTTCCTCTGTTTGCTGTCTATTTAAGCCTTGTGTTCTGTGTTGTCTTTGTTTTCATTGTGTTCTTCTGTTTGCTCATTTTCAGGTGACCCAGTTTATTTATTTATTTAAATCGGTGTCTTCAATGTCCTCAGTCAATAATTTTACTATAATATTCGATTTCTGGAACTAACTGATTTTGTTTCTGCCTGGGTTACGTTGAGCAAACGAAGTTGTTGTTTTTTTCTCTCTCAAATACAGTTATATTTGAACTATATATACTTAACATTATCGGAAGTATCCATGTATGGTCCATTTAAGATCTATCCGCCCATCCCTGCCATGTGGAGAAGTGCCATCTTCATTCACCATTGCACACATTTGCCAGATTGCATCAGCAAAAGAACTGACTTGCAAATATGACTTACCTTTTGATTAAACTTAACAAAAGAGTGTCTCTAAGACTGGAGGACATGTGGGCTGAGAAAATTGCCAGGTGTGTATAATAAGCCAAGTTTAATTGGTTAATTATTTCCGAGGCTATTAACGATAAACCCGCCACGCCACGTGGGACGTTTGTTTAGGCCTACTTCATTTTACCATGTTTGGTTTACATTTCATAGGTGGATACGGCCAATCTGTATTTAACTGACTCGGCCAACGTAGCTGTGTTTCCAATGGACAATGGCGATTTCTGCAGTGTAGATTTGGATGACGGGGGCATCACGAGGTCCATGGAGATGAAAGGCCATCTCCAACAACCCCACAAACAACAACCCCTCAACGCAGCTTTGCATTTATGCAAGCGCCGTCCAGCTCACCACAAGTCTTTAGTTTCACCACGCCACCGAGAGCAAGTACTGTGAGATCATATCAAAGGTAAATTTCATTATTTTGCTGTCTTAGCTTTTATCTTTTCACTTTCCTTATCTTTTCTTTCTCATTTTTTTCTGGTTCTACACCTGCTCATTTAAAAAAAAAAATGAGGCTATTTCAACCCAACATTTAGGTTAAAATGAGGAAACTTTTTTTTAAATTGGAATTGCTGAGATTATTATTGTTCTCTCCAAAATGTATCACATTTTGGTGGGCATTAAAATGCTCAAACTCAAAATTGCACGTGTCAGAAGTGAAAGGCGTGAATGGGGCACAACTTAACTCGGGGGTTTACATAAGTCTATCAATGGTGCACATTAAGATTTTTCAAATCAGTTGTCTTTTTAATTTAATTTATTAACAACTCAGAAAAACACCAAAACAATCACATGAATAGGCTTAGATGGTAGCGAGTTGATAGCAAAGGTTCATACTCCTAAGTATATCAGTGCAGACATTCAATAATTTGACTCAACCTTAACCCTTTTAACACGGTGTATAGTAAAGGGCAGTAATCATAAAACTTACCATGCTTGTAGTAAAGGACAGAAATCACAAAACTTACCATGCTTTTTTGTTAAACTGAAACAAGGAATGTGGTGTATAATTGTGTGAAATGTATGATGAAAATTGGCTAGCAATTTCACCAAGCAAATACCAAGAAATGGGTTGCAGCAGTTTGTCTTTCTACTATACTTTCAAAGTGCGATGGAGGTGACTGACCGTGCTCGAACAGCTTGCGTGCGCGTCAGAGACTGTTTATTGTACAAAATCGCTGTCAATCAAAAGTGGATGCAGTCCTCCAATCATCACGCGGAAGCCCGGAGTCCAGGCCAGCCCACTCCTCTATAGAGAGCCTAAGCCCCTCCCCTCCGCTTCCGGCTCATGGGACCTTATTTCGGAAAAAATATGTATGGCAGTCAATGGCGAGAGACAACTTATCTTTTTATTCCGTCTGAACTGTGCCCTGAATTACACATATGATGTTTGTCAATTTAAAAGATAATTATGAAAGTCAAGAAAGTCACAGTTTGTCATAAAACAGAAGAGTAACATTTAGTTTTATGTAAAAATCGCTCAACGAACTACATCTCTCGTCTCGCACTATGTACATCACCAAGCTCGTATGTGTGCAGTCTGGTACAAAACACACAGGCATGACGGCGTAATGTTACGATTATAACGTTAGACTATAGAAAAAAATGACAGACGTTAGCTTCAGTAAAGTTAGCTTCATTCATTGAGAGAAAAGGCCGTTTCACACCGCAAGCATGAGCGGCGCGTGAGCAGCACGTCAGCGCAACTACATCGTCACTGCAGCTGCAGACGCGCGCGAGTATTCACACTGGAAGCGTTTGTACAGCGTCACAACAGTGGCTCCCAGGCTGTATAAGCAAGCATTTCTTTACAAAGACTTTTGTAAAATTTGTTTTTAGAAGTTGGTCATAAACATATTTGAAGTTTGTTCAAAGCCCAAATGGAATAATTAAAAACAAGTTTAATGGGTACATTTTCTATAAAATTTTATTTTCTTTATGTTAGTCTTCATTTCCTTTTCTGAAATACTGCAGTTCTTGTTAAAACACACTAGACATGCAAATTCTATGCGTTTTGGGCACTTTTTGTGTAAGAAGCGCGTATTTTTTTCAGCGTGCATGTTAATCAATGAGTGCGTTCACACCGCGAGCAGGAGCAGCGCGTGAGCGTCAAGCAGGAGCGTAGCGTGAGCAGCAGTGAAGCGGGGGTTTCGGCTTCGAGTCTATTTTTGCTGCGCTGCTCACGCTCAATTAAAGTGAAAGCACACTTTTGATGGACAAAATTAATATGATTTCACACAAAAAGGATTTTGAAAAGTGGGGGGGACATTTCCCCCCTATCCCCATAGGAAATTACGCCGGTGTCTCCCAGTGTTCTGATGTTCATATTTCGTTCTGTAACTGACAAAGAGGAAGAGAAGATCGGTTCATGTGCGCTTTATAGGCTACGTCGCTTACACTGAGCGCTACAGAAATCTATCAAGCCGTATTAATATAAATTGACTGAATTTGAAATTTGAGACCTTTTTTCGTATTACAACTAACAAAACAAAGATTATTGCGATTATTGGATATGCACTGATATGTGGTACACCTGAAAGCAATCACAGCAATAACCATATGCACATGATTAATATTAAGCGTCCGTAACGGTCGCGTTAATTTATTATGGTTGTTTAGAGCAAAGTAGTGAGATGAATTGTCGATCCTAATAAGCATAAACATAATTTAGCTTTGTATATAAAGTTTCAAGTTATTTGTAGGCTATTTATAATTGTTAAATTAACTTAATCTTTAAAACGTTACGGATGTGACAGAGCACTGAAGCGTCGTGACCTTTTAATTATAGCCCAGGCAGTGCAGTTATGACAAAATTAGTACATATTATTTCTCAGGCATGCCTTTCTACAAAATGCTTAATGTTAAAATAAAGTTTAAAAAGGGGGGTTTGATCCCTCTTTTGAAAGCATGACATATGGTTGGTAGAAATTGTAATTTTAGTATTTTTGCTCACCTCATACGTGGTGGATAAACAAGGCAATTTTCTTAACATTTCTGATACAGCACATTAATACAGTATATTGCAGACCTAAATGGACAACTTAAAAGGTTTTGATCTTTTGGTAAAATCTTTTGCGTGGAATTGCCAGAAAGGATGTGTGGCGAACAGGACGAGGCCGAGGGAGGTGAGAGAACGGCGCGAGGGCGGTGGCCTGAGTGATAATGTGCGTCACCTGTGAGACGCACCGGTCTCGCATCTCTCACGGAGGAGAGACAATTGTGAAGAGCGAGAGAGGACAGGCCTGTGTTTATGTTGTGTTTTATTTGTGTTTTGTGTAGACTTTGGCAGACTTTTGGTTTTTGTATTTGTTTTATTTTATTATTAAAGTTTTTGATTGTCGCCGGTTCCCACCTCATTACAGGATGTTTCCAGATGGAGCGTCATTGGAAAAGGTAAGGAGGAAAGGATTTATAAAATGTAAAATAACAAACATCATCCATATGTTTGTACCTATACTTTATCATATATGGCCCAATTAAACAGTGGAATTATAAATATGTACAAATGTTCACATAAAGCCATATCACACATCTCTTTATGTATCTTATCAATCAAGACAACCATTTAAATATGCTACTTTAACTGGCTCAGTTTTCTGTGCACTGTGGATTCAATGCTTATCAGCTGTGATTGATTGAAGTGAATGTAGTCATTTTTTATTCTTCAAATACATTCTTCTTGTTGGTGAAACAACAAAACAACTTGACATTTAATTATTATTTTGATAAAATATAGACATTGGCATGACTGTGTTGCCAGATTCATAGCTATGGCCTAATTTGGATAGTAGACAGTAATGAAAAAAGTGCAACCATAGACTTTATTCACTGAAGATAAAAAACATATATATTTCAGTGGCGGCTGCTGGTCTTTCAAAAAGGGGAAGCTCATTTTTTTTAAACTCGACTGTCAGGTGTGGGGATTGAGAAAGGAGCGAGGACTTAGACGCAGAGTTGATGGGCTTTATTTTAATAATAAAATAAAACAAAATACAAACATTCTACAAAATTCATCTTCTGATTTTTTTAAATGGTGGTTGGCAAACAACTTTTTAATGTGCATTACCGGCACCTGCACAAGACTGCAAACACAAGGAGAATAAATAGAGCGCAAACAAGGGAGGACAGGAGGGGCAAATAAAGCAATAATCAGGTCACAAGATGGGAGTCGACACAATCGACAGGAGAGCACATGGCACAGGAAACACATGACAAGCCATGTGCTCACACCAAACATGACAAAAGCACAAGCACATGGCCAGTAAAACAAATCACAAGCAGAGTGCTAACACAAAATGAGACATGAAGAACAATGAGAACACTCATAAGCCACGTGTTCACACAGAACATGACATGAACGCACACAGCTAGTGTAAAACACAAGCTGTGTGCTACACAGCACAAGACAAAACATGACATGAAAGCACGTGGCCGATGTAAACACGAACCGCGTGCTACACAAAACACACGTGAACAGAGCGAACACGAAACCGCACGTTCACACGACAAAACAGAGTGTTATGCACGAGAACGAGCGTAAGCTCATCCTGTGCGCTCACAACAGAAAACACACGTGGACCATGAATGACACAAAACCGAAACCAAACTAGGAAGATGTGTTGTGATCCAAACGCCCCACACATGTAACAAAGGCACCTGACATCGACGGAAGAAATTTGGGAATTAGGTTAAACTGTGAAATGTATGATGAAAATTGGCAAGCAATTTCGTGAAGCAAATACCAAGAAATAGGTTACAGCAGTTTGTCTTTTGAGTACTCAAAATCCGCGATGGGACTGAGCTTGAATAGCTTCCGCGTCAGCGACTTTTTATTGTAAAAAATCGCTGTCAATCAAAAGGAGATGCAGTCTTTCGAGTGAGTAGTGTGAGTGAGTGAGCAGAGTGAGCAGTGACTGATGTCAGTAGGTGGTTTGTCTAAGAACAGACATTTAAAGCATGGGATAAACTCATAGTTCAGGGGAGATGAGTACTTTGACAAGACACTGTAACTTACACAAAATGCCATGACAAAAAAATACCAACCTACAACTCACACAATATAAGACACTCCACCGAATTAATTTCATTGGTCAAAACATTTTTAAAATGGGATTCTCATCAGAAATCTGTTTGTATTGCACACAAAATAGCCCGTTCCCGTCAGCTGGCACTGCACTTCTTTTGCCTGTTCACTAATTGACTCCCACACCGGACACACCACTATCAAATCAACACAACACAAGAAATTACACCAAAAGTGACATCTGTTACTTACAACTCGGAGGCTTGGTGGTGGCTTTTGAGAGGCTTTTTCCTTTTTTCACTAGGCATCTCACATTCTCCTATTAATTTAGGATGAGACAGTTTATATATAGTTTCACGAGTTCACATCTACATATAATTATTATGGTAAAAGTTATGCCTACTTGGCGTGCTGTCCGGGTGGAGGGCTCCGAGCTCAGAATTTCTGCCCAAACCCAGAGTACTCCCCCCGTTGGTAAGAGTAGATGGAACTAGAGATGGAACTAAAAGTGAGGAGATGGGGTGGAGGTGGGATGCTGATAAACCGTCAAGAAACACAAGTGGGTTCTGCTGTTATTTATCTTGTCCTGAGTCGATTACTGATTGATCTCCACTTGTGCTGATTGGGTTAATTATCTGGACCTGCTCCTCCCGAACCTTGTTAATAAAACATAATTTCACGAGTTCACATCTACATATAATTATTATGGTAAAGGTTATGCGTACTTGGCGTGCTGACCGGGTGGAGGGCTCCGAGCTCGGAATTTCTGCCCGAACCCAGAGTACTCCCCCCAAAAAGCAAAAGAGCAAAAGGACAGCCGCCATAGTATAGACCCCCCAAAGATGCAGCGAATTTGGCGGGCTGGCTTTTCAATAAGCTTGATCGCTTGATCAAGTATATCTCCGTGGCGTTAACGGGTGAGTGAAGCGGGAATCGAAAAACGGCTGACCGGGAGGGCCCATGTAGCTTCTGACGTGAGCGGCTCGATGGCGTCAGGATATTGGGCTCTACCGGCCACCTGCGAGGTGGAATGAATTTGAAAATGCTGGCTGGGCAGGAAAGATAGATACGTGTCGAGTCCGCTGAGAGACCAATGCTCGCTGGACAGAAATATGAAAAAGGAAGATACATGCTGTCCGCTGAGAGACCAATGCTTGCTGGACAGAGGTAGTGGGAAGAGATAGATACATGTTGTGTCTGCTGGGAGACCCATGCTCGCTGGACGGGATAGAGTAGAGATAAGTACTGTAGTGAACTTTCTTCTAAAGTGTAGGAACTCAGAAGCGAAGACCAGGAGACGTTGGGATATCTTTCGAGCAGGTTTCTTTATTGCTGTAGTCTGCTTCGTCCAAGATCTGACTAAGGCAAAATACAGTGTAGTTTATATATCTTTCAAGGGGGAATGTAAATGAGGCACGGGAGTCCGCCCTGCTACCTGAAACTCCCCAGCCCTGATCTCATCGGCATTAACAGTGTGATTCGAATGCATAGAAACTAATCTAATCAGCCAGACCATTCAACGACAAAAGGTGATATTCTCAGTGCTCTGATCAATTTAACTTACAATAGAGAGATCAGGACAGACAGGAACAGGCAGGTTTGTGACATTTATCTTAGTTATAAAAATTCACACTAATAAACTTTCTCAGTTTATATACTAACCTAAATTAACATTTTAATAAATTTGTAATCCTACAGTACATAGTACGTCCGCTGGGAGACCCATGCTCGCTGGACGGGAGAGAGTAGAGATAACACTGCGTTCTATTATGTCAACGAACCGATTCGGCCCTCGTATATGACGTCACTTCTACGCTTCAAGTATTCTGGTATGTTTTGCGCGTCCGAGTCGGAGAAAAACATAGACGCCACCCAGAAAGCTGTTGCTATGGTAGCACTGGCCGAGTACCAGGCGCTTATCAAAACACAGCCGTTTGAACTTCTAAATTCTCACTTTATTTCATGTTTTAGTTATCTTCTGTTAGCAACGCTAGCCACGTTAGTAACACCCGTTTGAAACAAGGTTTCGTTCAATATTGCACTCAGAACAAGGCCGATTCCCATACCCACAGGCAGTGATACCGACGCAGTAAGGTATCGCAGTAATACGAGTGATTAAAATCGTAATTTAAACAACCAAAGCGGTCCAAAACCAATGAAAACAATTCATACAAGTCACACAGGGCGCAGCCATCTTGGATTCCGTATCGGAATTCTTGCTCAGTGTCCTCACGGTTGTCTGACTACCGAGCTGGGAAATCTGAGGAAAGGGGGCGTGTTGCTAGGCAACGTCTGTCTTCCTAGTCGGAACTCCGACACGCATAAATAATAGAACGCAGCACAAGTACATAATACATTCACTGGGAGACCAATGCTCGCTGGATGGAAAAGAGTAGAGATAGATGCATGCTACGTCCGCTGGGAGACCAATGCTTGCTGGACAGAGAAAGAAGAAACAGATGAATGCAACATCCACTGGGAGACCAATGCACGCTGGATGGAGAAAGAGGAAACAGATGCATACTACGTCCGCTGGGAGACCAATGCGCGCTGGAAAGAGAAAATCATCAATTAGTTTTTTTTTTTTTACTGGAATATCAATTCTGAATAGTGAGGTACTGGAGAGAAGACATCACTGCTGGGGCAGTGGAGAAAATTAGCTAGAGAAACAGAGCTCCTGCGGGAGCAGAGGACACATCACTGCTGCGGCAGTGGAGAAAATAGCCAGAGAAACAGAGCTCCTGTGGGAGCAGAGTAGACATCACTGCTGTGGCAGTGGAGAAACTTACCTGGAGAAATTGAGCTCCTGCGGGAGCAGAGTAGACATCACTGCTGTGGCAGTGGAGAAAATTAGCCAGAGAAAGAGCTCCTGTGGGAGCAGAGGAGACATCACTGCTGTGGCAGTGGAGAAACTTACCTGGAGAAATTGAGCTCCTGTGGGAGCAGAGGAGACATCACTGCTGTGTGTCACAGGCCGGCTCATAGCCTGTGGCAAAAATGAGGGGACACGAACAACAGGTATAGGCCAATCAAAAAGGTTCTTTATTGTAAACCAAAAACTATTAACTTTAAACAAAGAAAAAGGAATGAGGTGTGAAAATGTCATAATGTAAGGTGTATGTAAAGTGCAGGGATGCGTGAATCTGTGTGTGTGAACATGACTGAGTGAAAACTAAGTAAAACTACAAAGGAACAAACAAAACAGGATCATACCTGGAGGAGCAGAGAGAGAGATAAGAGTGGTTAGTGAAGCAGTTTAAATACCCTGAGCCCAGGTGGCTCCAATCACTAACGACCCTCCTATACCTGCAGGCAAGGCAGAGGAGGGGCCATGACATGTGGCAGTGGAGAAAATTAGCCAGAGAAACAGAGCTCCTGCGGGAGCAGAGGAGACATCACTGCAGTGGCAGTGGAGAAAATTTGCCAGAGAAACCGAGCTCCTGTGGGAGCAGAGGAGACATCACTGCTGTGGCAGTGGAGAAAATTAGCCAGAGAAACAGAGCTCCTGTGGGAGCAGAGGAGACATCACTGCTGTGGCAGTGGAGAAAATTAGCCAGAGAATCAGAGCTCCTGTGGGGGCAGAGGAGACATCACTGCTGAGGCAGTGGAGAAAATTAGCCAGAGAAAGAGAGCTCCTGCGGGAGCAGAGGAGACATCACTGCTGTGGCAGTGGAGAAAATTAGCCAGAGAAACAGAGCTCCAGCGGGAGCAGAGGAGACATCACTGCTGTGGCAGTGGAGAAAATTAGCCAGAGAAACAGAGCTCCTGTGGGTGCAGAGGAAACATCACTGCTGCGGCAGTGGAGAAAATTAGCCAGAGAAACAGAGCTCCAGCGGGAGTAGAGGAGACATCACTGCTGTGGCAGTGGAGAAACTTACCTGGAGAAATTAAGCTCCTGTGGTGTGGGGCTGAGTGAAGGGAGGAGGAGATTGGGGCCTGGCAGACCGATGCTCGTCTTCTTGCACGTTAATCAAAGACGCGAGGAAGAGGAGGTGAGAGATTAATCCTTGCAGGATTATGCGCATCTGAAGTTTAAATGGCCGAGCAAAGATAGCAGTCCGGTTCAGAACAGTTTAGACTGCTTACATAAGACTAAAACGTTTTATAACCTGCATATATTCAACTCTGACCCATCGGTTTGATTCAGTAATCATTGTTTGATGTTGGATGATCATCAAACAGGAACGTCAACATGACAGTTTATTTTAATTATTTCTATGGTTATGGGTCACATTCCCTGCCGATTTGTTTGTTATGAATCAGAAAAACAATAGTGAAGCAGTGGTTTTAAATTAGGCTACTTCAAAAAATTAAATAAAAATATATTTACGCTATAACTTTAAGTTTCTAAGCGATTTTTGTAGATACATTGCAGGACAGTGTTAGTGATAGGTTCTTGATGATTCTGTGTGCAATATGCACGTAATGTGAGACCTACTGTTTACATGTGAGTTTATGCCACGAGGAAGCATCGCGTTAATGACGGCAAATCATTTGTACAGAAATGATTTAAAGCGAGTGTTCCCTGATCAAAAATGAGTATCCAGATAGCATAACTGGCACGTGATTCAACAACTGAAGCGATGCGAAGTTCAACCGGGGACGGAAACGAAAAGGTTTTGAGCTGAGCACTCACGGAGTTGACCCGGCAGACGTTGAGAGTGTGGACTGGTCGGGACTGAATCTGCAGCGCGGCTTACTTAGGGCCTGCCGCGGTGGCCTGGCGCTGGAGGAAGGCCTGTTCCTTCGTGTGAAGAGGGCGGCATTGCCTTATTGTCCATTTCTCTATGGCAGGAATTATTGAAAGCTTCGGTTTAAAGAAATACGCGGAAGTAGATTGCGGATGTTTCGCCCGCGGTGGCGAAGACCCGTTTGTTTGGCCTGACGCCCGCGAGATAACACCAGAGGATTGCGGCAAATATTCCTGATTCTGACGGACGAAAGATTCTTCATCAAACGGGAAGAGCTCGATTCGGACATGATAGGAAGGTAGGCTACTGCGGGGCCAAATGCTGATAAACTGTCAAGAAACACAAGTGGGTTCTGCTGTTATTTATCTTGTCCTGAGTCGATTACTGATTGATCTCCACTTGTGCTGATTGGGTTAATTATCTGCACCTGCTCCTCCCGAACCTTGTTAATAAAACATCATTTAGTTTTATACAGTAGTTATCTCTGTAATCATGCATGGTATATGGCATGATTTTTATACATCAACAGCGGAGTAATGCATGAAAAAGCAGTCACATGTGTTTACCTTCTCTATCTGTCCAGTATTTTGATGGGACTTTTCCCCCCCGCACTTTTAGCACCTCTTTTTGTGATGTGTCCACATATGAATTTTCTACTGCTTTTTTGGCTCGCTCTCTGGCTGTCTTATAATTGTCTAAGGAAAGAGTAAATTTGTGTTGTCTTTATAGTTTTTGTAATCATTTTAGTATGTAAAGGCAGTGTACCTCCATATGACTATGTATTTATTCACTATGTATTATGTGTTTTCTCACCAGTCTCTGAGAGTATTCTTATTTTATGTCGCTTCCAGAGCTCCTTATCTGGCCTTTGGGAGGCCTTTGCCATGGCATCGGTGTTTCTAGGGGGCCAGTAGCAAATCAGAACCTAAAACATTTCAGGAAAAAGTTAATCACATCTTATTTTTTTCCGGTATTAATTGTGTGTGTGTGTGTGTGTGTGTGTGTGTGTGTGTGTACCCTCACCCCATTCGCCTCCTCTACCCAACCTACATTACAAACAGAAGAACATACACTCCTTAGAAAAGTGGGCCAAGAAATATGAAAACTAAGTTAAGACATTAAAGCAATGACAGAAAAAAAATAATACTTACTATGTACATATTTCCATAGTTCCTTAATCAAGGTCATGAAGGAGAGAAAAGACAACTCTGCGTCCATGCCCGTCCTCAAGGATCATTGCCCTTCCTTGCAAGTTTGTCTTGTCCAGAATCTCCATCTTTGATGGACCACATACATAGGCTCCATAGATCATTGAATCACATGGCTCGTAAAGGTACGACGTTAAGTGCGAGAAGACTCTACATAAGAGCTTTCCAGAGTTGGTCCTCTCCAGAACTTCACAGCAGGATGTTGGGCTAACAATGTAAACATTATTAGAATGCTTCAATTGTATTGGTCTCTCTCACTTGTTTGTTTGGGAATCTGTGAACGTTCTTGGAGCCGTTTTGCTGCTTGGAATAGCACATGGTTTTCTGATCTAACCATCGTCTTCAGCTGGTGCAGGTAGCTCTCAAACAAAAAGGCACTGCATTTGTCTAATGATCCATGTGTGGTGGCATCAGCAGTGAGGTGAAGCAATGACTGCACATTGTACACTAGGAATTCTTTCCCATATATGTGCCAACCGACAAAATATGTGAGGAGCTCATGGGCATATACATTGTAGGTTTGTGTTAAAGGTGGAGACACTAGTATACAAAAAGCCACACTAAAGGCCATGAAATGACCGTACAGGGTTTGTGTAGAGGATAAACTGTCTGAATTCAGTGGCCTTCCATCTCTCTAATTCCTCCAGACTGCGTGGCTTCCTGGAAAAAATATGGGGTATGTCACTTCTCAAATTTCTTAGCCTCTGATTGACCTCCCTCAGCTGAGCCGGCGATAGCCGATGCCCCGTGACCATAGTAGGAGCATTTTTCTCATCACTCCCAGGCAGCACTGGTGCATGTAGTCAGCAGGGAAACACTTGACCATGTCAATTTGGAGATTGCTGAAAGGGGACACAGCATTTTCGTTATGATGTTCTGGCTGGTGTTGCTCTCTAAATGAGACATCATTCCTCAAAGTGAGGAGTTGGTACTTGTTGGTACGTCATGCGCCCCTCCCAGTTGCCTTTTTGGGTGCATTTGTCACAGCCATAGTAACCTGAGAATTGTTTGATGCGCTTCAGCATGGCTTTTGCTGGTGCATCACATGTAATGCATCTCAATCTCACATTGAGTGTTGTTTATCTCCATGCAAAGCCATTCATTAGAATCATGTTCAGTTCATCTGCTATGACTTTAATGAAGTCCAGTGATTTGGGCTTGGCCTCAGTAAGGGCAATGGTCAAAGGAAATGTGCTTGCTGGTTTTAGATGTACTGTGCAGAGTACAGGCCAGAAAGATTTACCAGTGCTCTTAAAGAGTGGCAGTCCATCTACATTAATAGATGGATCATCAGTCCATCTGATGTCTCTTGCATAATTGTTGGGATATCGATTCAAGCACATGCTTAATTGTTCAGTCACTCCTAATTTAATGCATTCCACACCAGACACCATTTGGCTTTCAAGAGGATCCGTTTTTAATAATGTTTTAGTAGTAGATGACAGATGTTTATGCCCTTGAACCCTGAGAATTTTGAGCAGTTTGTCTGCAGCATTGTGATTGATATTAAATTTATTGATCCACTTCTTTAACTCCTCTGCTAAACTTTCAGTGGGCATATCAATGTTGGCAGTATTCTCAAAAAACTCTCCATCCATGTCGCTACCGGAATATTCAAGAACCATATTCTCTGTGTCTTCAGCCATTGTATGTTGTAGCGATGTGTTACCATTGACTGCATTGATGTCAGTATTGACAAACAACATTTCATCGCTGTCACTATCAGATTCTCCAGTCATTGCATTTTTTAGGCCTGGGTTCCAGATTGGCATAGCGTCCCTGGGATTGTGTGCTTCACTGTCTAGCACAGTACTAGGACCAGCTGCGTTAATGTGCACATTTCTCATTTTCCTTTGCACCCTTTGCCATAGTCGTTTGTATTCTCTTTTCCTAGCTTCTGCAGGCATCCAGCTGTGTGACACAACTATGTGTTTTTTTCTCTGCAAATGGGTAAAAATGTAATTTAAGAAGAAAACCTAAAGATCATTCATTTTTAGGCAAATACAGCGATCTTTCACGCCATATTAAAGAGCACAGAACGGTATTTATTGTTTGAATTTCTAATAAAATGGACAGAATTTGAAATCTGAGACTTTGTTTCACATCATGTAACAAAGCACAAAGCTTATTGCTATTTATTGGACGTGAGGCTCGCTACAATGTACAATTCATTAATCAACTGAAAACAGGATTGTTACGTTGCGTGTTTGTTGTTGTGCTTTTGTTTTTCCCTCCTTCTCGTTACGTCTCCTATTCGCTATCTCGCTCTCAGGTTTCTGTGAAAGGCCGTGTCAGCTGTCAATCATCATTAGGGCGGCTCTTCTGCGTCCAATCTGCTATCGCCCCACTGGTTTAAAAGACTTCCAGCAAGTCTTGTTTGGCAGCAGAGTGTGTGTGTGTGTGTGTGTGTGTGTGTTCTGTGTCCTGAGTTGCGTACTTGTATCAGTTATTAATCGAATTACATTTGTGTATGTGTAGTCTAACATTCATTTCCTTCGTGTTATTTGTGCTTTTTGTAATAAATTATCACGTTTCCAACCCTGGCTGTATCCTATTCAAGGCTAGTGTAATCTAAATGTTGCGTTCCATATCCTAGACCTTTAAAGATCATAACAACGATAGACTAATCGATTCTTGGGATTTAAGAAATGGATATCGGTTCGTAAAAATGAGAATCGATTAAGATCGAGATATTTATATTTTTTATGATTTTTAATATATTTTTTAATATCTTAATGACGTAAAAATATCTTGTTATAACATGAAAATATTGTGTTGTAAGGTGGAAAACATCTTGTTATAACAAACGTATCACATTGCTGTGAAATCGATCCCTTTTTCTGGCATGTCAGCAATATGCTGTAATTTTGAAAACCTTTTTTGTAAGACAAGCCTACCTTGTGAGATGACATCATGCTAGTCTGTATGAAGAGGGCAGGGTCTGGAAAGCACAGAAAAGAGGCATAAAGTTAATGGAAATCACAGACGTTGACATGGGAGAATTTTATTCACACTGTTACTGTGACAGATACAAGAGTCGGATGCAATTGCGAGTAATATTTATTTAGAAATGCACAGAGGGGTCAGATGGTGACCACACACAACGGTGGCAGTAGCGTGACGCAGGGACCTCGATGGGCAGTCCAGATCCTACGTGGCGAAGGGTGAAACCAGGTCCGTGAAGTGTTGAGTGTACAGGTAATCCAGACGGGAATAACAAACACAAAGAATAATCCAAACGGGAAACAATGAACACGAAGAATAATCCAGACGGAAACACGCGATGAACAACACGACAGATAGGACCAGGAATCGGGAACAAACTCGGGACTTACACCAAACGATCTGACAAAGACAGGACGAAAACTGTGAACATAAATGGGCACCGCTGATCAACAGCAGCTGGCGCCGCTGAACAGATTCAGCTGTTGCTGCTGATCAGAGGTGGTAATGATACGCACAATAACAAACACACAAGACGAGAAAGAGCAGTGAATTCATGAACCGTGACAGTTAGGTCTTCAGGATATAGCTGATACTAGATCCATGCCTGAATTGTGACTTGCCTACCCGGTTGTGGATTAAAGTGTCATTTCTATAATAATAATAATTATTATTTATTTATTTATTTATTTATTTATTTAATTAACCGTTTTGTTATGTACCAATAAAAAATGAATTTCATTAACATTATTAATCATGGACCTTTATTTTCACCAAAAAGGCTTATTTCTGATATTGTAGGCTCATTTTGTAAATGGTAAATGTAAGCAATTAATTAAGACAAGCGCAAACTGGGTGCTGTGCTGTGGCCTGTTCGGCCAGAATCAGCTCGAGGTCGTGCATCAATGGAAGAGGAGGCGCGCGCAAAGTTACAAAAACTGCCGTGCACACATCCACGCGAAATGGGGTCTCGTGCCCACACCGCAATGACGTCACCGCTAGTGCGGACGCTGCGAGAGGGGCGCGCGCGCTCACAGCCAAGCCTGTGAGACAACGCGTTCATTTCCAAATAAAGTATACCATATTGATATGAATTGCATTCATAATTTATTTTAAAGTAATGTTAACATGACAGACATAACCCTTAAAAACGAAGTAGCTTATCTGAATTATCTGAACGTCGTTTAACAGTGCAGACGAGTGGTATAGGGAATGTGAAGGTGACGTCACGCCGTGTAGCATTATGGGTCTGCCGCCATATTTACAGTATCGCGCCCTAGCCCGCTGTGTTTGGATTTTCTGTCGAGATTTTAATAAACGTCGATATGGTTGGTCAGTACTGCTCGATCAAGAACTGCCATAGCAGGTCACACGATCGTTCAGGGAGGAAACTGAACAACGGAATACGTTTTTTCAGCTTTCCTTCTTGGAAAAAACAACAAGGGAAGCTGGTCGAGGAGCTGATGAGAAGATGCCTGATCGCTTAATAATTTAATATATGTTTTTTGTGTAAAAAAGTGAAGTTGTAAAGTAACTAACTAGAGCTGTCAGATAAATGTAGTTAAGTAAAAAGTACAGTATTTCTCCCTGAGATGTAGTGGATTAGATGTAGAAAGCTGCATGTAAATAAAATACTCACGTAAAGTACAAGTACTAAAATTTTTGACTAAAATTTTTGACTAAAGTACAGTACTTGAGTCAATGTTCTTAGTTACTGTCCTCCACTGCATACTACGTTTGTTAAAAGCTGTACAAAGCAAGAGGTTGTGTATTGTATATTCCTTGATGACTAGTAGGATAGTTGATAAATGATGTTGAATTTGTGGTTCATGTGGTTCAGGAGATGATAAAGAGTTAGGCCACATTGCATGAATCAAATTTATTTTGTTTTCAATGAACAATTTGCTTTGATATTCTGTACATCTTTTTACATGCCTTTTTAAAATGTTTGTGAATCAAGTTTTTATATAACTGCTTAATAAACACATTAAGTGACAGTCTTGGGCTGCTAAATAATATGGATCAACTTTGTTTATCGCGCACAGTTTGTCCATATAACATTTTTTGGCAGTGGCATTTAGTTTCTCCTGGTAGGGTCCCTTCTCTTTTTCTTTCAACTTCTCCATTTCTTCCGTTGTTCTTCAATTTTACCTCGTTTTAGCCAAACACACCCACTATTAAATGTCATAGCAACAGCCAGCGAAAAGGTAAACAGAGATCGTGCCTGTAAACATGGCGCCCACGTCCCATAATGCAACACTACGTGACATACCTTCACATTCCCTACAGCGGAAAAAGAAAAAGATGGAAAATCAGTTTGTGTGAGAAGTAGGATAAATGTACATTTACTGGAAAAGACAGTCCGTCAATTTTATGACAATTTATTACATTTCATGCGTTTTTAATTTAAATAAAATGGTTTAAGACCTTTACCTCAGAGAAACGGACAGTTGGGATGTCCAGTTGGGATGACCACTCGGTGAGTCAGGTCTGAGTCAAGTGAGTGTCAAAGGCCGTGTGAGCGCGATGGTCACAGACCCCAGCTTTTATATGCCCACTGGTTTAGAATTTGTGAAATAGGCGTTAAACGTTTTTTTATTTTATTTTTAAAAAATGTAATGTATATTTATATAATGATATATTTCATTATAATACTGATTGTGTTATATTATAATATAATAAATGAAAAAAAAAACTGGGTTCTGTACCCAATAATTAACTGTGTATGCAACTTCGAGTATCTTCTTGTGTGTGTAGGCTAGGCCTAGCCTATATTATTATTATTATTTTAATTAAACCATACCGTTATATCACCATACTTTGCGTTATCTTGAAAGTAATTTTTTCAAAGAAATATTTTTTTTGTGAGCATAATTTAGTATTATTTTTAAAATTATTTATTTAAAAATGTTGAAGTGCAAATAGACCCAATGAGTCATATTTCCCAGTCGTAAAATTGTCGTGTTTTATTCGTCTTATAGATATTATAGGCTACCTTAACATTGCTCATGAAAAATCGTTCAGTATTGTAATGTATGAGATCATAAACGTCTTACCTGTTTTTTATTCTCCAATAAGATGTGCAGAACCTGACTCATCCAATTGGATTTTATTTGATGGTAAAAAAAAAAAGTCTTCCCCCAGAATGAAGGCATTGTTCAGTCTTGTGGTGTGAACTTTGTGGCAATCACAAATTGAGTTTGTGGAGAATTTGAAATCACCATGAACTTTGTCCACGTTATCAAGCAGCTGCTTTCCTGAAATTATGAATCACTCAAGCGGTTTTTAAGATCTCACGCTTTCAATTACTCAAATGGGAATGCTCCACTGGAGTCCTAAATGGTGCGGCATGGTTATCCAGAGGCGAACTACACTGGGGTCCCCAGGTAAACTTAATCAATGAGGCCCTTGTAAAATATATATTTTTTTTTTGTTAATATATCTTAATTACCTAGATATAATTATACAACAAAAAGTAGTCAAAACACATCTAACAGAACATAAGTTGTTTATTTATTTTTACAACATTAAAGTGCTTATTTTTTAATCAACGAAATGTCATTCATATTTATAAAAGATACAGTATAATACAACAATCTTCAAGATACAGTACATCTTCATATTCATAACGGATTGCCACCTTTAAAACAGTCCTTTAAGTGGTTGTTTATTTTGCAAAAGCACAACGTTTTCATGTTATTGTGAGTTTACACAAATAAAAGCTTAAAATAAAGTGCGCTTGATATATTCATATTTAACGCATGACTTCAGCTATGAAGCGTAGCAGACAGTGTCAGAGCTCCACAAAACTCCACAATTTTCCAATGTAAATCTGTGGTGAAAAATGGAACTGCATCACTTATGCATCGCTTATTTTCACGTTGCCTTGATCTATGACATTGTATTGTTTTTTATGTCTATTTGTTAATAAGGGATTTATGGACACATCAATGTTTTTAGATTTGTAGAGTAAAAGTCATAGTTTTTATTTTGAAGTAAAAAAGATCAAATCCTACCCCAGAATTAGCAGAGAGGACCTAATAAATAGGCTAGTATGTTAACTAGTATTATTATTTTTAAGTTTAATTACTTATTGTATTATTATTTAATATTTCCATGAATTAGATGTACATTTAATACATCTTTGCTTTCATTAATTTGGAAGTCCCCTTAAAAGTCATTTAAGGAACATTGAACTGCAGCACTTTCATAACCAAAAGAGGACGTTCATAGAACGTCCCTAATGTTCTGTAAAGATTTGGGACTTTTGTTACCTTTAGAGAACTTTTAGGGAACGTTGTACAAGGTCGCGAGAACGTCCCCTCCTATGTGGGTGAATTCATGAACCGTGACAGTGACAATTAGGGTGACCACCCGTCCCGCTTTTTTAGGAGGAGACAGTTTTAAAAAATGTTCATCCAGTCCTTCCAGTTGCATAGTTCGCCGGTGCTAGGCTAGCGCAAGTCAACGGTATCTGCTAGCCTGCCATTAAAAACAGTTTTACCCACTCCACAGTACACCAAAAGCAAATAAATTATAATGCCAGACTATCGATGTAAATGTCTGTTGAGAGAATAATGTTAGAAATCAAACTACACTTTCATCGCATTGCAATAGTTATACTTTTTTCTCCCTGTATTTATTAGTCTACAGTAGCGGCGGAGTGATACTAAGTTACCTAGGCAACCAAGAGAGCCGGTCCACATGACAATCACGCAAGTGTATTTACAATTTTGAAATGCACACCGAATCACCATGTGATGTTTGGCTTAAGAAGTTTCTGTGTTTTTGCAGGTGATTGATTAGTTAAGATATTTTGTTATCATTATATTCATTAGAATATGACATGGTATTGATCTGATACTAATTATATACTTATTTTATAAATAAGTAGATTAGTATAAAATGTTTTGAATGTCCTGATGTTGTGTATTATATTATACAGGATTGTTTTGTGTACACTTTAAATTGTTCACTGAATTATGTTTCTTAGTAGGAGCTGACCTCCTTGTGACAAAGTTCATTCATGTCCGGTTTGTGCAGCCAAAAAGTTTGTTCACAAGAACTCACCAGTCCCACACCTGTGGATGTGTTGGACATTCCTAATAATTACACTTCATACCTTGAGCTAGCAGAGGAGTTTGCAAATGTACTTGATGCAAACATGTGGGTGATGGATATTGGATAGATGTAAGGATACAGAAAATGATAAATGTCTGTTATATTCATGGATTATCTTTATCTAATATTATTCACAATGTTGTGTTTGTGCGAGGTGGTCAGACGGTATGTGCAGCAGCAGCAGCAGTTTTCTTGAGAGTATTTGTTATTTGTTGTTGTCTTATACTTGCACATCAATATAATGAGTCATAAAATGCACAAATGTTGTTACAGCAGTGTTTCAATGTCAAATTATTACATTGTTCTAAAAAAAAGGAAAAATTGTTCTTACAAAGTTTACAAAAGCAATAATGTTAGAAGTTTATTAATTAGGACTTTATTAGTTAAAAATGTTCTACTGAATACAGTGTTTAAAAAAATAAACAAACGATACAAAAGAAATTCTGTCATCTTTTAATTAAATATATGTAGTATACAAGATCACAGCAATAACATTAAAGAGACGAAACCGATGAATAACATAAAAAGAAAGAAAAACAGATAAAAGCCATCACCTGACTACATTGACTGGTGTTCCCTGAAATTACTGTGACTCTAATAATTAAAGAATTTAAAAACAGTCCATAATGTCCAAGGTGATCTCAAGATGGCGGCACATGTGTTTCATGTTGTTCTCGTTCTTGTGATTATCTTGTTTAGTTTGTTTTATGATTTTATGGTGAATTTGGGCTCTTTGAAGGCGGCGGCTACCTAAGATTTGAAACAACATTATCAACAATAACAACAACAATATACAATAAAATAAAATAAACAATCTCAGTACTATGTGGCCAATCGGGCTGCTCTACCTATGGGGTAGCATCATGCTGTCTTCGCAAATGGCAGACAGATCGGAGGATATCGATGGACTGGGTGCTTTGATGTGGATCATTGCGCCTTGTACGGTGGATTTTTTCCATTCGGATGTGGCTCCATTTGGATCAAACCATTGGATTACAGCAACGCGTTCTGCTGTACTATATCAATTGGATGATCGGCGGTTGCAGCACGTGCAGTGGTGTAGAGGAACAACGAGCGTGCGGCAGTTTGTATCTTCGGCTGCTTGCAGACAAGGACGGAGATTAGCTCCAGTTAAGAAACCCTTATTGATTCTTCTGCTTCTTCTATCAGGTAACATCCACCCCAATCCAGGCCCTGAACTGGCACAACTTGAAACCCCAGAAGATCTTAAAAACAGCAGTGGACTGAGGTTTATTAATCTAAATGTGCGCAGTTTAATTAATCAAATTGATGCAGTTCGTGTCTGGGCAAATAGGACAGATTGTGATATTATGGTTTTGTCAGAAACTTGGCTAAAATCATCAGTTACAAACAATATGATTAACATTGATGGATACAACATTTATAGGACAGATCGCACTAGTAAAGGAGGGGGAGTTGCGATCTATGTCAAAACGTCATTGAACTGCACTCGGATCGACTCGATCAGTAAACCAAAGTGTTTTGAATTGTCTGTAGTTAAGTTACATCTCCCCAACGGTGTGGATTTTACAGTAATGGGATGCTATCGTCCACCATCGGCATCTTACGAAGCTTTAACACTACTGTCGGACTATATGAAAATGTTCTCAGACAATGACTTTGTATGACTGGGAGACCTAAACTGGGATTGGTTATCGAAAACTTCAAATGCTTTTAAGGTCATATGTGATGGCCTAAATGTTTCGCAATTAATCAACTATCCAACCCGATTGAATTTAAAACATGGAAAAGTCTACATTGCTTGACGTTATACTATATAATATAATATAATATAATATAATATAATATAAGATGCTTGATGGAGTTTTTCGGTTCCTTGCCACTGTTGCCTTTGGCTTGCTCAGTTGGGGATATTCAAATTAATTAACCAATCATACCATTGATCAGCTCTACCAAACTTGGATGTCTTTTTTCCAGTAATAAACAAACATTGTTAAGTTGTTTTGATTGATACTGTGAAGCAGCTTTGATACAATCTGTATTGTGAAAAGCGCTATATAAATATATTTGACTTGACTTGACTATACTTAAAAATTCTCCACAGAAGTATTCTTCAGTTGGAATATTTAATAATGATGTTAGTGATCACTGTACAATAGCCTGTGTTAGAAATTGTAAACTTCCTAAATATAAACCCAAATTCATTTTTAGAAAAAATTATAAACATTTTAATGAGCAAGCGTTTTTACATGACCTGTACAATAGTGAGGTGTTCTGTGTCAGTGAAATGGCTGATGTTGATCTGGCATGGAAGTATTTTCAAACAAGTTTTTTAACCTTAATTAATAAGCATGCACCGGAAAGAAGATTGAGAGTCCGTGGTAAAGATAATCCATGGTTTAATAATTTAATCTCTTCTTCCATTAGAGATAGAAATATTGCTTGGGCTAAGGCAAAAAGAACAAATAATGCTAGTGACTGGGAACAATATAGGGCACTAAGAAACAATTGAACTAAAATTATCAAAAATGCAAAAAGTGAGTATTACCTTAACATGATAAATAGAAATTTTAATGATCCTAGTAGATTTTGGAAGCTGATCAAATCATCAATTGGGTCTATGCCCGTTACTGCAGCTCCTAATTTACTACAGGTCAAAGATGAAGAAATTAATGATAAACATGATATAGCAGAAGCTTTCAATTTATATTTTAATAATGCAGGACTAAGCTCTACAACTCAATTAGATCTTCCTATGGATGATAATTATAATATAGCTATTCCCTTAAGTTATAATAGAAATCATTTTAATTTTCTTCCCATTTCTCCATCTCAGGTTTGTAAAGCTCTGTTAACTCTTGATTGTAAAAAGTCTGCTGGGCCTGATCAAATAGAGCCTTATTTTTTTTTAAATATCTGCAAACCTGATAGCAAGACCTATTGCTTCTGTTTTTAATTTAAGTTTAAGTAGTGGTCTGATACCAAGTTCTTGGAAATCAGCAGAAATTCGTCCATTACTGAAAGGTGGAGATTGCACTTGGTTGGATAATTATTGCCCTATTTCTCGATTATCTGTTTTAGTAAAAGTGTTTGAATCCTTGGTAAATGAACAGTTAAAGCACTATCTGTCAGCTAATAATATTTTAAGTCAAACTCAGTCAGGTTTTAGACAAGGACATAGTACTATAACTGCCGCAATGTCAGTCACTAATGACATCATTACTGGATTGGATAATAAAAAATCATGTGTTGCACTTTTTATTGATTTATCCAAAGCATTTGATTCTGTGGATCATGCTCTACTATTGCAGAGGCTTAAATGTATAGATTTTAGTAGTACAGTTTTAAAGTGTCTGTATCTGTTTTAATCTGACTGGAAGAATTCAACGTGTGTCCATAGATAATTATATTTCTGACCCATTAATAGTGAAGACAGGTGTTCCTCAAGGATCAATCTTGGGACCAATTTTATTTTCCATCTATATAAACGAATTGGGCGTAGGATTAGAGATAGTAAAAGTACACTTTTATGCAGATGATACTATTATCTATTCAATCGCTTCATCTATAAAAGAGGCAATGGACTCTTTACAGAATGCTTTTAATTCATTTCAGATTTCTCTTGACAATTTAAAATTGGTAATGAATACTAAAAAAACTAAATATATGATTTTTACCCGCTCCAGATTATCATTCAATTATTGTATGATTAAAACTATTGATGGTACTCTGCTTGAGAGGGTTGCATCCTATAAATATCTTGGAATCTGGCTGGATGATAAATTTACTTTTGATACTCATATTGATAATCTTTCAAAAAAATTGAGACCAAGATTAGGGTTTTATTTTCGCTTGAAAAAATGTTTTTCCTTTGTTGCTGGAAAACGATTAGTGGTAAGTACCTTTTTGTCAGTATTGGACTATGGTGATATAATATATATGCATGCGCCTTTAAATACTCTGAAAAAATTGGATGCTGTTTTTCATGCTCCTTAACGATTTGTGACTGGTTCAAGTGTGCGTACACATCACTGTAACTAATATAAATTGACAAATTGGACTTCACTGAACTTGAAGAGGAAACATCATATGTTAATCTTTATTTTTAAAGCTTTACTGGGTAAACTACCATTGTATATATCTAGTTCATTGACTTACTGTACTAGTATTTATAATACTAGATCAACAGTCAAACTTTTACTTAAGATTCCAAATTTCCATACAGAGATCAGCCTTTTCTAATTATGCTCCTTATGTATGGAATGAACTTCAGGGTATATCATATATGAAATATTTACCATCTTTAGCTTCATTTAAAACCCTTTTAAAGTTTGTTTTTATAGAACGGTGTAAATGTTTTAACTATTGATTAGGATTAATATTGCTTCTCAGATATGGGTACTGTTGTTTGGTAGTTATGTTGTGTCATATTACTTTGTATTTTTGTTTGTGCTGCCTATCTTGACCAGGACTCCCTGGTAGAAGAGATATTGTATCTCAATGGGACCTTCCAGGTAAAATAAAAATAAAATAAATCAAATAAATAATAACTTTCTTAGAACTGATTGATTTCTCAGCATGTATTTATCTCACAACATTTAACACTGTAGTAAGCTCTTGTCTTAGCATTTGATCTCTACCTTGCACTGTGTACCTATCCTTGGGAAGCCTGAAGTGATGTTGGGCCATGATGTGTGCACACAGGGTGAAGACATCCTCATCACAAGGAACATCAGAGCGATGGATGCATTGATCTTCACAGGTGACACAGTCTGCCACCGGTACATGGCATATGTAGTCTTCTGTGTCATATAATTCAGGTAGGGTGTACCTGACATTTGGTCGACCGTGGGGTACAAGGCGGTTCCTTGAAGGACGAATCAGGTGGCTGTTCCAAGTGTCTTTGGTGGAATCCAGATCTTCCTGTAAAAGTCACAAACAGTTAGCCTGGGAAAACCCAGACGAACTTGCGGCAAATTTAGATTTGCTCTGCAAGTTAGTCTGGCGAAGAGCCCATTCAAGCTCATTTCCAATCTTTCCAAATCGAGGCACCAATCACAAACGTTGAGGCGGGCTTTACAAGATGACGATCGATCTGATTGGTTTTAGGTCTATCCAATTGCACCCTGGGCCATTTGAGCGACGTCCATTTTCCAAATCGAGGCACCAATCACAAACGTTGAGGCGGGCTTTACAAGATTACGATTGATCTGATTGGTTTTAGGTCTATCCCAGAGGCATCTGAGCGACGTCCGTTGGTGACGCCCCATTGGAAGTGAGCTGTGAATGAACCTTCCCCAGACCCTAACTCAGTTACGACTGAGAAGGGTCTGGTTTTAACCAGGCTAACAAACAGTGGGAAGCCTTGTTTTAGGCCCTGTCCACACGGAGACGCGTTTAGCTGTATACGTATACATTTTTTATCGGATCGGCGTTTCATCCAGACGGATCCGGCGTTTTGGGAGACTGAAACCGCTATTTTTTTAAACCGGGTCCCAGGGTGGATAAATCTGAAAACGACACCCTTGTGTTTTCGTGTGTACGGCCAATCCGTATATTTTGTGAAACGATGATGTCATCACCCCACGTGTCGACTAGTCAGACACGCTAAATCAGTAACAACAACTGCGACTACTTGCTTGAGTTCATGCTTCAGAAGCTACTGAGCCTCTTTTATTTCTTTATTTATTATTTAGGCCTACTTTAATGTATTTTTATTTTATTTCTTTATTTTACTTCTTTATTTATTTATATTTCTTTCTTATGCTATGATGCTTGTATTTTGTCTCATTAAGACATTTCGTATTTTGTAGGGATGGGCATTTCAAGCAAAAATAATATTCGACGATCGCTGGGAATTATTTTATTATTATTCAAAAAACGCACCTCTGCCCCCTCATGCTCACCGGTAACACGGCGTTCGCTCCGACATTAAATTTCTCTGTAGCCTACTGTAGGCCTACATGTTGTAGCCATTAAAGAAAAGTTAGTTTCATATTTGTTTAAATATTATGTTATTTTTTTCCATTTCATGTTGATTATATGAAAAGTGAACAGCGTGAGTAGCCTAAACATAAGATGCGCAATATCGAGACACATCATTTTGACTACTTCATTAAGTTTTGTTTTGTATAAAGCCTTTCTTTAAAGTGAATTTCGTTTTGTATAAATTGTATCTTAATTTTAATCAATGTTTCATCAACCAATTTCCTGGATTTAAAAAATAAGAAGCAAATATAGCAGACAATAGCCATAATCAGGACATGGAGGCGACGACGCGATTTAACTTGCATCGCACGTGAACTGGAGCTTGTCTCATAAATGAACAGAAACTCAGAAATATATCTAAGCTTGAAATGTCTACTTTTAAACAAAACAATTCAAAAAGAAAAGAAACAGACAACTCTAATAGCCTAATCCGTATGAAGTGCGCATTTCTCTCTATAGGCACTTTCACAACACTGCGAAGGTGGCGAGTCAGCATCGTCACAGAAAACACTAGTTTATTAATAAACAATTAAAATTTCTCCTTGCTATATTTGACACATTCATAATGATTAGGCTAATTGCCGGTTCTTTGTGGCAAGCTTTATGCTTTAGCTAACTAATCGAATATCGTGACTCATCCCTATTTTGTACCAGGCCATTTATGTTTTTTCATATTGTTCAATAAAGTTCTTGGTAAAAAAAGAAAAGAAGCTACTGTGCCTAATATTACATACTGTATATTATTGTATACAGCGCGAAAGGTTTAAGAGCAAGTCTTCTTCTCTGTTTTAAGTGTATCTGTGTCAGAAATACAGCGCCTCATACTGGTCTGGCATGTATACTACATCGATTTGAGTCGGTTTCAGTGGTTTCGTGTGTACGCAGATATTTCTTGAGACGGCGCCGTGTTTCCGGAATTTTTTTAGAACGAGGAAAAAAAAGATTGGATAGGGAAAGCTCTGGCTTCGTATTGTTTTAACGTGTTCTAATTGGCCTTAAAGTATTGTTTATTAAATCACTATTGTGAGTGTGTGTGTGAGAGAGAGAGAGAGAGCGAGAGAGAGAGAAATTCACTATTTACCTGGATCAAGCCCAGGAAACAGAATAAAACAAGGTTCTTGTCCAAGCAGCTGCCATCAAATTTGCCTTCATCTTTAATTTGGTGAAAATATTAAGCCAAAGGTTCACATACTCTTTTCTAAGAATACCCCACCAGCTCTCAATTCTCTGGTTGGCCGTACTTTTTCCATAGTTAAAGCTTCTTTCTCCAGCCAGTGGATCATCATCGCTAAGTCGCAAGTACCGCTGCATATCTCCCTAATGGTGCTGTTTTCTGTTCCCATATCTGCTCTCAGGATTCGAGGACAGCCACCAAGACTTCTTACTGTCTCAAGGAAGTAACCCCCTATGACTTTAGGGTCACTGATTGTGCAGTATGCATTCAACCATAATATTCTCCTTGTAAATCCATCAATTGCCCCATTGATACAAATGCCAAATGGCTTCAATTTGTCATAAGAGTCAACATGCCATAGAAAGTTGGGGCCTTTTGAAAAGTACACTCTTCTGTGCAGTCTTCTTTTTCTTCGCATTTCGGTGCCCAGTGGGTCAAGAGTGGACAGAATGAGGCGGATGTCTTCTTTGCACACTTGAAGTCCTCTTTCCTTGCATTTATTGTACATCCATCTATATCCATGCAATGCTCCTGAGCCTGAATAACATCAAACAAGTTGTATTTCTGCTAAATAGTCCATTTCTACCTAAGATTTTTTTAAGTGTCTTCATGCTGATAATAATCATGTATTTAACACTTAAAATATGAAGGATTTCTTTATACTTCAGACCCAGGTCAAAGTAATGTTGAATTAGTCCAAATCTGCCCATCATATAGGTAAGAAATAAATGATGAGCTAAAGGTGGATGGAAACCTAAGAGTAAACAGAGAGGGAGAGAGAGTCATTGAGCAGTATTCTGTACAATTTACCTAAACCCTACACTGAATGGTCTAATTTACCATTAGACCATTAATGGGGGGGGGGGGGGGATAATCTCAGTATAATAGAATAATTCAATTCAATTCAAATTTATTTGTATAGCGCTTTTCACAATACACATTGTTTCAAAGCAGCTTTACAGAAAGTGCATTTCAGAAATTTACATAGAAAAAAACAGTTAGTTAGTTAATCATGTATTAATTTAGGGCATAACATATCGCCGGCGTCGAGTCGTCTCTTCACAGGCGTCGAGTCGTCTCTTCACAGGCGTTTAGTCATCTCATCGCAGGTGTTGGGGCATCTGAAGTCTCCGTGAGAGGCTGGATACAAAGTGGAGCTGACGAACGCCAAGTACCTCAGGACTAGCGTCCCGTGATGATAGCAGAAAAGCAAATGGGAAATAATTAGCATAGCTGCGGTTCATAAAATTAATGCATTCGATCTGATTCAACAGTGGTATAAAAGGTAAGCATTATGTGAATGCTTGGCTAAAGAGATGTGTCACAGGTCGGGGCGGGCCGAATCAGACTGCACCCACCCCTGGGACCCGTACCACCCTTGGGGAGTCGGACAGAGGCCAGGCAAGGAGGACAGACAACGAGTCAGGTAAGTGTACAGGCACGTAATCCTCTTCTTCACAAGTGACAGACAGAGAACTTACGGCTGGAGGACTTCACTGCAAAGCAGTCAGGTGAGTGTACGGGCACGTAATCCTCTTCTTCTTCAGGCAACGGACAGAGAACTTACGGCTGGAGAGCTTCTCTGCAAAGCAGTCAGGTGAATATACGGGCACGTAATCCTCTTCTTCACAGGTGACAGACAGAGAACTTACGGCTGGAGAGCTTCTCTGCAAAGCAGACAGGTGGATATACGGGCACGTAATCCTCTTCTTCACAGGTGACAGACAGAGAACTTACGGCTGGAGAGCTTCTCTGCAAAGCAGACAGGTGGATATACGGGCACGTAATCCTCTTCATCACAGGTGACAGACAGAGAACTTACGGCTGGAGAGCTTCTCTGCAAAGCAGACAGGTGGATATACGGGCACGTAATCCTCTTCTTCACAGGTGACAGACAGAGAACTTACGGCTGGAGAGCTTCACTGCAAAGCAGACAGGTGAATATACGGGCACGTAATCCTCCTCTTCACAGGTGACAGACAGAGAACTTACGACTGGAGAGCTTCTCTGCAAAGCAGACAGGTGAATATACAGGCACGTAATCCTCTTCTTCACAGGTGACAGACAGAGAACTTACGGCTGGAGAGCTTCACTGCAAAGCAGACAGGTGAATATACGGGCACGTAATCCTCCTCTTCACAGGTGACAGACAGAGAACTTACGACTGGAGAGCTTCTCTGCAAAGCAGACAGGTGAATATACGGGCACGTAATCCTCTTCTTCACAGGTGACAGACAGAGAACTTACGGCTGGAGAGCTTCTCTGCAAAGCAGACAGGAGAATATACGGGCACGTAATCCTCTTCTTCACAGGTGACAGACAGAGAACTTACGGCTGGAGAGCTTTACTGCAAAGCAGTCAGGTGGGTATGCAGGCACATAATCCACTCGAAGGGCCGGCAGACACAGAGCTTGCGGCGGGAGAGTTTTGCTGTGAACAGACAGGTGAATATACAGGCACGTAATCCTCTTCTTCACAGGTGACAGACAGAGAACTTACGGCTGGAGAGCTTTACTGCAAAGCAGTCAGTTGAGCATTCACCTACGTGTCCCTCTTCACAATGGGCTGTCAGATATTACACTCAAATGTCTGTGGAGTACAACAGTGTTAGCCTCTTCTTATGTCTTTAGAACGTGATAGAAAACTCAGGTAAGTAATGGACATCCAGCGGGTTTAAGTTCACACTTCACACATCAAAACAGTGCATCACATCCCTTCATCTCAGCACTCAGTGGGAAATACACATATAGAGGGCCGTCGCCCATTTTCTGACCTGTCATTACATCAAAGAGTCCCATAGACACGAGAGAGGAGGATGGAGATTGATTGGATTACTAACAGTCTCTCACAAACGATCTCACTGTCCAGCGATTCCCTCCTTCCGGTTGAGTCGGCGTGCTCTTTCTCCCAAACTCACAGTGCCGCGCTTGTTCGCCGGCCCTACTTCCTCTTCTCCAACGCTCACGCTTCCTCCGTGATCACAGTCCCCCAAAAACCACATCCTTCTTTGGTCTGTACTCTCTCATTTTATCCTCCCCTAATGGCAGCGTGTCCTAATCGCGGGGCTTCAATCCCCTCATGCACAGCTGCCGGCGATTTTAGCTAATCATCCCATTCGCAGGGATTTTTTGCGCTAACCCGGAACTAGCCCGGTGTTCCGTTGTTATGGGTCCGGCGGGAGGCAATCTCGGCGAACATTAGTTCCGCCTTGCAAGGGAAAAAGATGGAATTTCTAGTTTTAAACTGGGACAGCGAGTCTGAGCCTCGAACAATATCAGGAAGGCTATTCCAGAGTTTAGGAGCTAAATGAGAGAACGCCCTTCCTCCTTTAGTGGACTTATATATCCTAGGAATGATCAGAAGCTTCGAATTTAGTGATCTTAAAGAACGCGATGGATTGTAGGGCAATAGAAGGTCCATTAAATACACAGGAGCTAGACCATTTAGGGCTTTATAGGTCAGTAGTAGTACTTTGTAATTGATACGGAACTTAATAGGTAACCAGTGTAGAGATGATAAAATTGGTGTTATATGATCATATTTTCTTGACCTAGTAAGAACTCTAGCAGCTGCATTTTGCACCAACTGTAGCTTGTTTATTGAAGATGCAGGACAACCAGCTAATAAAGCATTACAGTAATCTAGTCTTGAGGTCATGAATGCATGAACTAACTTTTCTGCATCAGAAATAGATAGCATGTTACGTAGCTTAGCAATGTTTCTAAGGTGGAAAAAGGCTGTACTTGTAACATATGAAATATGATTTTCGAAAGACAAGTTGTGGTCTAGTATAACACCCAGGTCTTTTACAGTAGTAGATAAAGTAACAGGACATCCTTCTAAATTAAAGTTGTATTGTACGAGGTTTTGTGGGTAGTTTTTTGGACCAATAAGTAATACCTCCGTTTTATCTGAATTTAATAGCAGGAAATTACACGTCATCCAGCATTTTATATCTTTAAGACACTCTGTCAATTTAGATAAGTTAGTGTTTTCATCTGGTCTTGATGAAATATGTAATTGAGTGTCATCAGCATAAGAGTGGAAATTAATTCCATGTTTTCTTATAATATTACCAAGTGGCAGCATATATATTGAGAATAGCAGAGGGCCTAACACCGATCCTTGCGGCACTCCATAGTCTACTGACGTTATCTTCGATTTTTCCCCATTTAAACAGACAAAATGATAACGGTCTGATAAGTACGATCTAAACCAGCTTAATGCCTGTCCCTGAACACCAGTGTAGTTTTGTAGTCGATCCAAGAGTATTTTTATGATCTATAGTGTCGAACGCAGTGCTAAGATCGAGTAGAACTAGTATTGAGATACAGCCTTGGTCAGAAGCTAAAAGTAAATCATTTGTAATTTTAACTAGCGCAGTTTCTGTGCTATGATGCGGTCTGAATCCTGACTGAAATTTTTCATAGATATCATTTTCTTGCAAGAAAGAGCACAATTGAGCGGACACAACTTTTTCTAGTATTTTAGACATAAATGGAAGATTTGAAATGGGTCTGTAATTTGCTAGGTTATTTGGATCTAATTGCGGTTTCTTAATGAGAGGTTTTATTACTGCCAGCTTGAATATTTTTGGAACATGACCTAAATATAAAGACGAGTTAATAATATTGAGAAGAGAGTCTTCCACTACAGGTAACACTTCTTTCAGTAGTTTAGTGGGTATTGGATCTAATAAACATGTTGTTGGTTTAGATACAATGATAAGTTTATTTAGCTCTTCCTGTCCTATAGTTGTAAAGCGGTGTAGTTGTTCTTGAGGGGCGATAATTGAGGCTGAATCATAAGACACCATAAAAGATTGTACATTTACAATTGTGTTTCTGATGCTTTCTATTTTCTCAGTGAAGAAATTCATAAAATCATTACTACTATACTGTAACGGAATATTTTGCTCTGGTGATGTCTGTTTATTTGTTAGTCTAGCCACGGTGTTAAATAAAAACCTTGGATTATTTTGGTTATTTTCTATTAGTGTGCGGAGATGCTCAGCCCTGGCTGCTTTTAGAGCCTTTTTATAAAGTGACATACTGTCTTTCCACGCGATTCTAAAGACCTCTAAGTTAGTTTGTTTCCATTTACGCTCTAAGTTACGAGTTTCTCTCTTTATAACATGCGTAGCACTGTTGTACCATGGTGCTTTAGTTTTCTCTCTAACCTTTTTTAATCTAATTGGTGCAACAATTTCTAATGTACTAGAGAAAATGGTGCTCAAACTGCTAGTCATTTCCTCTAGCAGTAATCATAATCAAAAAAGACTTCACATATAAAAAAGAAATATAACACAAACACATTTCCAAAACTGTAAAAGATTAGGTTATGTAAAAATAAACTCAAATAATAATAATAATAATAATAATAATTATTATTACATTTAGGCTACATATTTAGAAGATGCTTTTATCCAAAACGACTTACAAAAAAGGAACACAGCAAAATTGTCAGTCATTATACAGGTTAGTTAGACAATAATTTTTATTGTGTATTAAGTGGAATACATCAAATAGTCTTAACTTCATCTGCATGCTTCAAGTGATTCTCAATTGTAGCGGGTATGGGGTGAAATATATACGATTTAATATGAATGACGTGCACCAAAATCTTTTGTTTATTTGTGATAATCTTAGCACTTTATTATTGTTGTCTAACCTGTATTATGACTGATATTTGATGAATTGCTTTGTTCCTTTTTTGTAAGTTTTGGACAAAAGCGTCTTCTAAATATGTAGCCTAAAATATCGTCAAATATCAGTCATAATACAGGTTAGACAATAATAATAAAGTGCTAAGATTATTACAAATAAACAAAAGATTTGGATGCACGTCATTTATATTAAATCATATATTCCACCCCATACCCGCTACAATTGAGAATCACTTTAAGAATGCAGACGCAGTTAAGTGTATTCCACTTAATACACAAAACAATATACAATAATATTCGTTAACAACGTACCTCCTGGTGTTCTTCTAAAATTAGGGTGAGCCACAAATCCGTGAGTATAGTTTACAAACCCATGGGAACAGATTGCGAAAGCGTGGGCACGGTTTATGAATTTGTGGGTACAGATTGCAAAAGCTGAAGGCACGGTTTACAAATCTGAGAGCACGGATTAGTAACTCGTGGGTACGGTTTATTATTCTGTGGGCACGATTTGTTAAACCGAGGGAACAGTTTGAGAATTCGTGAGTACAGTTTATAAACTGAGCAGACGGATTGCAAAACTTTTTTTTTTTCCCCACAGGTGACTTCCCGGGTTCCGTAGATTTCCCATTTGAGCGACAGGTGTCGTGCCGAAAAGTGATCGCCATTTGCGGGAGCGCGTGCAGCGTGTTAAAGCATCGGCCCAGTTTTTACACGTCTAGCTGCTTTTATCAGGAACAAATGGCCATATCACCATTGGGCCGATCACGCAAAGCCAAAAAAACGCGCACTTCGGACTCTCCCATATCAACCGATCTTTCATCGTCAACAACATCACCAACATCCACTCCTATCAAAACAAACTGCTGTTCTGATATACTTTTATCAATCAACGAGCACTTATCTAACTTGAATTCTAGACTCTCACTAATTGAAGTACTCCACAAAGAATTCCAAAACCTTCGCCATAACCTGGAATACAGTCAACAACAAGTCGATTCGCTCACAGAAGAAAACAAATCACTTAAAAGCTCTGTGGGAACACTCACCGCTAAACTTTCCACTGTAAACACTCAACTCACCTCTGTCACCGCTGAGAACAAAGCTATGGAAGAAACCATCCTGGATTTACAATCACGAAGTATGAGAGACAATTTAATCTTTTCAGGCATTGCCGAGTCATCCACCGAAGACCCCGAAAAATCTGTTTAGGACTTCATGGTTAACCAGCTCAAACTTACACCAGAGACTGTGGAGCACATAACCTTCCATCGCGTACACCGTTTAGGACAGAAACTCCTCAACTCCACCCGACCCCGGCCCATTATCGTCAAATTTGAACATTTCAAACAAAAAGTACTGGTTCAGCGACAGAGCCGGCAGCTGAAAGGGACCCATTACGGACTCAACGACCAATTTCCACAAGAAATCATCCGCAGACGTAAGCTACTCTTCCCCATTCGCAAGACAATGATCAATCAAGGTAAAAAAGCATTCATTACAGTAGACAAATTATATATTGATGGACAATTGTTCAGAGACAAGGACACTACTCCCTGGCTTTACTAATTCTAGAAAAGATGTATAGACAAAAGATCCCTACTCCTCTCTCATTGTAACTTTTTTTCATCCTCCCATTCATCCCCCCCAACCCAATCAATTTATATTCTTACATTAAACCACTTGCACCACGCACACACATTGTATTCTAAATGCACCAAATTAGCCTTTTTGCTCACTGTTTATATGTTTTGTTGTTGGTTATAGGTATCTATGTTTGTTCTGCTTTGTTTGTCATTTGGTAAGTACACACACAACCACATTCACATCCATACATACAGACTTATACTCACACAACGTAATTATGAAATACACACTATAGGTTCATGCAGTTAAAATTCTTAACTTAGAATATTCGTGGAGTTGCTTCACAAAAAAAAAAAAGTCCTAAATTACCTAAAAAATACACAAGCCGATATATGTCTAATATAGGACACACACTTCTCACAATCTACACAAAACAGCTTAAAAACTACAATTTTGACCACTGTTCTTCCTCCTACTATAATTCAAAACAAAGAGGAGTGTGCATCTTAATAAACAAAAAAATACAATTTAACCACCATACAACCATTTCAGATCCTGAAGGCCGTTTTATCATTATTAACATTTCAACCAATAATAATCCAATTACAATTGGCAACATTTATGGACCAAACTCTGATGATCCCTCCTTCTTTTCAAATTTCTTTTCCTCTCTTTCAAACTTTTCCAACGGTCCAATAATTATAGGGGGAGACTATAACACTGTAATCAATCCATCATTGGATAGGTCAAAACATACAGGGAAATCCTGGCAGTCCTCCAAAACAATAAAACAGTTCATGAGTGATTTTGGTCTTGGCGATGGTTGGAGGCTACAACACCCACTCGCCAGAGAATACACTTTTTATTCTAATATCCACCAAACCTACTCCTGCATTGATTTCTTTCTAACCAGTAATTCAATCATACCAAATATCATAGAAACCAAAATTCATCCCATCATTATTAGTGACCATTCTCCGGTAACTCTCACATGGAACCCATCTGCAATACAGAAGCACCCCACCAGATGGCGTTTTAATACATCTCTCGAAAGATCCAGAATTTGACAGCTACTTCAAGAGAGAGTGGACATCCTTCCTTGAAATAAATGACTCTCCAAAGTCGCCAGCATCACTGCTCTGGGAAACATGGAAAGTAGTATTACGGGGAAAAATTATATCATATTCAGTACATAAAAAAAGAAGGACAAAGAAAAACAAGAAAAAATAAAAGAATTAGAAATTTCAAATACAAACAAATAATCAATCAAAAGCCATCTATAAAGAATTAAGAAAAAAAAAAATTTTTGCTTAATGAAATAATAAACAAAAGAAACCAGTTTCTGATTCACAGACTTCGTCAAGAAACTTTCCACCATAGCAATAAATCTGGAAAATATTTAGCCAGTCAAATTAAAAGAAATAAAGAAAAAACAGCTATAACCTCCATCAGAAACTCAGCAGGGAAGCTAACCAATTCACCAATTGAGATAAACAAAATATTTGAAGAATACTATACAAAATTATACTTATCTGATCTGGACCCAAACCAAGAAGACATAACCCAATTCCTCGATAACACCATTCTACCAAAACTGAAACAAATTAACTCTCTCGAATAACCAATCACTGAAAAAGAACTTCACTCCGCGCTGAAACACATGCAAAATAATAAAGCACCAGGACCGGATGGCTTCCCTGCTGAGTTCTACGAACATTTTTGGTCAACTTTATATCCACTATTTAGTAGAACAATAACGGAAATAAAACATAATGCAAAGTTCCCATCCCACATGAATACAGCACTTATATCACTCATTCCTAAACCTAACAAAGACCACACCTTCACATCTAACTATCGTCCTATTTCACTTATAAATGTCGACATAAAAATGATTAGCAAAGCATTATCCCATAGAATTGAAAAAATGATACCTTATATCATCCATCCTGATCAGACCGGTTTTATAAAAGGTAGACACGCATCCAACAATACCCGCAGATTATACAATTTAATGCATTACTCATCAGTACAACAGAAAGATACTCTCATTGCCACATTAGACGCCGAAAAAGCTTTTGATAGGGTCAACTGGAAATTTCTATTCACCACATTACAAAAATTTGGCTTTGGAGAGTCATTTATTAACTGGATCAAGATTTTATACACATCACCATCTGCCACAGTCCCAACCAATGGACTAACATCACAAAGCTTCACACTGCGCAGGGGGACGAGGCAGGGATGTCCACTCTCTCCATCCCTATTCACTATTTTTATTGAACCCTTAGCAGCAGCTATCCGCCAAAACCCAGCAATCAAAGGTATTGAAACACCACAACAAACACATAAAATCTCACTTTATGCAGATGATATTCTACTATTTATACAAGAACCTCTAGCATCAACTCAAAAAATAACTAAAACAATCCAGTCCTTCTCAAAAATATCAGATTACGCAATAAACTGGAACAAATCTTCCATCCTCCCTTTACAAAAAACCAAATGGGATGTGGCACCCCACCAATCACCTATACCTATATGTCATGATCACATCACTTACTTAGGCTTTATGATCTCCTCCAGACTGTCAGAGTTGGTAACACTCAACTTCACACCACTGCTAAAAAAAATAGAAGACGATTTGCTTCGATGGATCAACCTTCCAAACTCCATAATTGGCAGGATAGCAGTAATAAAAATGACGACTTTACCAAAAATTAATTATCTATTCTCAATGATTCCAACCCACCCCACACTCACCTGGTTTAAATCATTAGACTCCATTATCACTCACTTCTACTGGAAAAATAAAACGCCAAGGATAAAACTCACTACACTACAAAAAAACAAGGTTCAAGGAGGACTAGTAGCACCAAATTTTCAATATTACTCAATGGCTAACCAACTGCAATACATATACAAATGGATCCACCCCACCCAATCCGATATTATATGGCTAGATATTGTAAAGACTCAGGGGCATATCTAATCCGTGGGGGATTTGCATATCATAATTAATAATTGGTAATTAATAATTATTCATACATGTTTGGATTAGATCAGTCTTACATGTTAATAAATCTCCTGATAAGGGATGATATGTCATTTTACCTGCATGCATGCATGTGTATCCTTGCAATTAACCACAAGTTGATTGTAATTAATTACACGGACCACGTCCTACAAAACAGGCAAAATTAATTAGCTCAATTCTTTTAGAATAATATTTGTGGGGATCCACAATATCATCCTACTTTATAGGATTTCAGGAAAAGCAATTCTGTGGCCACAAGAATTGGGTTTCCTGCCCTATAAGCAAATACTCTGTAAAGTATCTTTAATTTGTAAGCTTGTAAGATCTTTTGACACTTAAGGGACTTGGAAATTGAGCAAAAAGGCAGTACATCAATCAAATGAATATAATGAATTTAATAAGGCAGAACTACTTATGTATTTACTACGGTTACATGGGATATATGTATTTACAAACATAATAAACAACAAAACACGATATGGCATCGATGAACGAGAAATGCATAGAGACAGAGAGAGAGAGGAAATGTAGAGAGTTGCAGTTATGCAAGAGGGAGTTTAGAAAGACCCGAGGATCTTTCTAAATAGCAAATTCACATAGACAACGGAACTTTGAGAGACAACAAGACTTCAACAAATCTTAAAAGCGTGATCAAACACGGATACTTTCACTCTTTGCATGGCTTGTGAAGAAGCGTGTGTGTGTCTCTCGGTCCGGCGCGTCACGTGGTCATGTGCGCGTGTTTCTCCTTCAAAGCGAGCGCGCGTTCGTTTAAAGGTCCCTTGTAGATGGATTTGCTGAAGAGATATGTCACGCGGTGTTCTTTTCACTCGTCGATTGGAATTAAACACGGAGACTTATCTAAGACTGAAAAACACAAACTAAACTAGAAACAAATAAAAGAAAGGCGAAGAGCTCGCCCGGAGGCGAGATGACACGAGGACAAGAGAAGTAAGAGAAAGAGCGGAGTGGGGAAGCGTTATTTATCACCTTGGAGAAATCCAGCCTCTTCCTGTTGGCTTGGCCAATAAGAGGGTTGGAATTCACAGGCGGGACTTTGGTTTTTATTGCTCTTTGTCTAAGAGAGAGAGCTCCTTGCGTGCATGCGCGGGGGGGTAGATGGGGTTGTCAATTCGTTGAAGAAACTATGAAAGATGCTTTTACTGTTAATATGTTGTTGTTACCGACATATCGTGTATACAGTCACGTCGATCTTCAAAGTACCAGGTTTTAGAGACCAAATATGTCACACATCTGATTCTGGTTAAGTATAGTGTGAACAGTCTGGAATAGTAAGTATTAGAGTTTACATGAAACAAACCACATAAAAGGACACATCATGAGATTGGAACATTAGATACATGGTAATACATTTCTCACATGGTAATATATATATATATATATATATATATATATATATATATATATATATATATATATATATATATATATATATATATATATATATATATATATATATGATTGAAAAGGTTTCATTTCTCCTTCTCAGCAAGAATTAAATCCATGCACATTCTTTTGGGTCGTAAACCCGTAACAGGACACTGACTTCGGCCAGTGTTAGCAGAGCAAAGTTTCACAGACTTTGTTAGGATAGTGAGTTTGCTGGATTATTCATTAAAAATGCATAATACAGGCATTTGTTGTTCGTTTAGAACTACAATACACTCACACATATCTTCATAGGCCCTGGGCACTCGGACCAATATAACACATATGAAATATATCTCATTAAAATGTCTTTAATGGGGAAATTCGTTAAAAGTTATTATGTGTGTGTGTGTGTGGACGGAGAGGTCCTGCATGCAGGCCACCTGGGTTTGCCTGCAGTGGGGGAAGTTTGTGAGTTGTTCGGGGACACATCACAGAGTCGTAAATGTTTCAGAAACAGTCTCATCTAGGCATTTTCATGCCAATGTCCATAATTTACATTCATTCTAAAAGACCTTGGGTTTTAGGAAGAATGTGCTTCATTTGTTTCATTGGGACTGAGTCAATGATTCACCCAGATACCCTACAATATATATAGAACAATCACTATGCAAAGAATTAAATATAGCTGACATACCATTCCTCACCAAATCAATCAAACAACACACACGTTTTAATGCCGTAACTATAGCTGCCACTCTGACAGCCTGGTGGAAATTTCACTAAATCACAAATTCTATATTAGCTCCATCTAACCTCACCCCACTGTGGAACAACCGTGACTTCATAAGCAATAAAAAACCACTGAATTTTCGCACATGGGCTGAAAGGGGTATCAACCACATTAACCATATTTTCAAATCTAAAATATTAACAACATTTCCGCAATTGGCCCAGGAGTTTGGCATCGGGAGCAATGAATTTTTAAAATACCTACAACTCAAATCTTCTGTTCTGGCAAAAATAAACATCAGAGCCGCAAATTTAGAACTTCCACCGGCAATATCAGACTTGGTATATTACTGCATTTTTGTTATTTTTGTCATCATTGTCATTATTATCATTACTGTTACTGTTATGATTACTATTTTTATTTTAATTATTGTTGTAATTGCTGTTGTTATTGTCGTTGCTCTCATCATTGCTATCACCATTGCCATCATCATTCATCATCATTTTTATTAGGGGCAAAGCACCGAAGGTGCGGAGGCACCTATTGTATCTGTTCCGGTTCTTATTATTATTATTATTAGGGGCCAAGCACCGAAGGTGCGGAGGCACCTATTGTATCTGTTCCGGTTCTTCTTATTATTATTATTATTAGGGGCCAAGCACCGAAGGTGCGGAGGCACCTATTGTATCTGTTCTGGTTCTTATTAGGGGCCAAGCACCGAAGGTGCGGAGGCACCTATTGTATCTGTTCCGGTTCTTATTATTAGGGGCCAAGCACCGAAGGTGCGGAGGCACCTATTGTATCTGTTCCGGTTCTTATTATTAGGGGCCAAGCACCGAAGGTGCGGAGGCACCTATTGTATCTGTTCCGGTTCTTATTATTATTAGGGGCCAAGCACCGAAGGTGCGGAGGCACCTATTGTATCTGTTCCGGTTCTTATTATTATTATTATTATTATTATTATTATTATTCCGACTGGGCGTCTATGGCAGCCCATAGAACCGTTTGCGGGAAAGTTGTTTTGGTTTGACATTCTGATAGAGGACAGTCCCAACATCAATTGCACCAATTTGGTGTCTCTAACTCATTGCCTCTAGCGCCACCACCTGTCCAAAGTTTCACTTTTATTATGCTAATAACTTTTGAACCGTTTGGCCTATCAACAAAATTATTTTTTCCTCTGATTTCTGAGCTCATGACGATTCGATCGCACCCTATGACGTCATTTTACGTCATAAAAATATGGCCGCCATTTTGAATTGTCCAAAAAACCTACTTTTGCGAACTCGTCCTAGACGGTTTGTCCGATTCTCACCAAAATTGCACCAGATCATCTCCAGGCATTGGCGACAAAAAGTTATGGAATTCAAGTCGATTCGTCAAACCGCTTTCGATAAACGCACAAACAAATTTTACGTAGCGCTTGCGAAAACAGACGTAAGGCTGTATCTCCGCAACGCTTAATCGTATTCAGACCAAACTTGGTACATGTCATCACAAGCATGACCTGAGGCTACATGCTGCGTTTCGGCGCAGTGCCACCTACTGGTCCGGAGATATGAAAAACGGCTTCTGAACGGTTTGTCCAAAAATCATAAAAGTGGTCTCTTTAGATTCAGGGCGTCATGCCGAGTCGACTGATATCCAATTTTCCCAGATCGGCCATTTTGGCTGTCGGCCATTTTGAATTATGTGCTAAAATGCTGTATTTTTTGAACGCATAAACGAATTGTTACGAAACTCGGTATGGGTCATCAGTACGATGCCCTGAAGGAGCCTGAGAAGTTTCGAAACAGCGCCACCTAGTGGTAAAATTTATTTTTCAAATGCTTATAACTCTGGCTGTGGTTGACTTATTTTCACGGGAGTCATTCGTTGAGGTCCTGAATCGTTGCCGAGTCCAGAGATACCAAATATGCTAGGTTTTGACTTACGGTTTGTGTAGCGTTGTGATTTAGCGCTTAAAAAACATTTGCTGATATCTTCGAAACCGTTAGTCCGATTGAACGAAACCACCGTCAGAAGTACGCAATCATAGCTTGTTAACGACATACTAATGCCCAAATGTGAAAATATTGATAGTAAGGGGTAGTAAAATTCAATAAAAGTCGTGTGTCAGTCATTTTTTACGTGTTTTTTCATATAAATGTCTATAACTCCGAAGCGAATTGAGATATTTTCATCAAATTTGGCACACACATGTATGGGCTCAGTCTGAGGACACATGAAAAAAAATGTGGGATTTTGCCTCTTGTTGGCACTATAATAGAAAAAAACATGAAATTCCCATTGACTTCAATACAGTTTTGTGATGTAAAATGCTATACTTAATGAATGCATTGCTGTAACATTAGGAAACTCATAATTTGCCACCAGCACCATCCCCTGAAGGTACTCAAAAGATTTCGAGACAGCACCACCTGTTGGTCAAAAGTTAAAATTAAAATTCCAAAAATGCTAATAACTTTTGAAAAAATATGCTTATTGTAATGACACTGGTCTTAACAGATTCCTTGGGTCATGCTGAGAACATAGATACCAAGTTTGACGTATTTGGACGAACTTCCTGTCCGCCATCTTTATTTACTTTCAAAACCTTCTTTTTCGAACTTCTCCTAGACCATTCGTCCGATTTTCACCAAAATCGAATCATATCATCTCCAGACCATGCCGACCAAAAGTTATGGATTTCGTGACGATAGACGAAACCATTTTCGTATACCACAGCATCAAAGTTGAGGCATGCTGCCAAAATGACTATTTAGGCTTTATCTCTGCAATGCCTTCACATTTTGACACCAAACTTTGTATGTGTCATTGTCACCTCACTCTGATCACAATGCATTGATTTCATAACTGCGCCACGTATTGGTCGAAAGTGATAAACCATTAAATCATTTTATAAGTTACTGACACTGTATATATAATTTAAGCCATTTTGCCTAAATTCATCTTTAAATGTCTTTAATTGCTCCTTGCTGCTGTCGGTCTGAAACTTCCAGCCATGTTGGCATGTCTTGTCGTCTGCGTTTGCGCTTGGCCCCGGAATGGCTGCTTGTTATTATTCTTCTTCTTCTTCTTCCGACTGGGCGTCTATGGCAGCCCCTAGAACCGTGTCCGGGAAAGTTGTTCCGGTTTGACATTCTGATAGAGGACAGTCCCAACAGTAAGTGCACCAATTTTGGTGTCTCTAACTCATTCCCTCTAGCGCCACCACCTGTCCAAAGTTTCAAAATCATTATGCTAATAACTTTTGAACCGTTTGGCCTATCAACAAAATAATTTTTTCCTCTGATTCCTGAGCTCATGACGATTCGATCGCACCCTATGACGTCATTTTCCGTCATAAAAATATGGCCGCCATTTTGAATTGTCCAAAAAACCTACTTTTGTGAACTCGTCCTAGACGGTTTGTCCGATTCTCACCAAAATTGCACCAGATCATCTCCAGGCATTGGCGACAAAAAGTTATGGAATTCAAGTCGATTCGTCAAACCGCTTTCGATAAACGCGCAAACAAATTTTACGTAGCGCTTGCGAAAACAGACGTAAGGCTGTATCTCCGTAACGCTTAATCTTATTCAGACCAAACTTGGTACATGTCATCACAAGCATGACCTGAGGCTACATGCTGCGTTTCGGCGCAGTGCCACCTACTGGTCCGGAGATATGAAAAACGGCTATTTTCGCTCATAACTTCTGAACGGTTTGTCCAAAAATCATAAAAGTGGTCTCTTTAGATTCAGGGCGTCATGCCGAGTCGACTGATATCCAATTTTCCCAGATCGGCCATTTTGGCTGTCGCCCATTTTGAATTATGTGCTAAAATGCTGTATTTTTTGAACGCATGAACGAATTGTTACGAAACTCTGTATGGGTCATCAGTACGATGCCCTGAAGGAGCCTGAGAAGTTTCGAAACAGCGCCACCTAGTGGTAAAATTTATTTTTCAAATGCTTATAACTCTGGCTGTGGTTGACTTATTTTCACCGGAGTCATCTCGTTGAGGTCCTGAATCGTTGCCGAGTCCAGAGATACCAAATATGCTAGGTTTCGACTTACGGTTTGTGTAGCGTTGTGATTTAGCGCTTAAAAAATATTTGCTGATATCTTCGAAACCGTTAGTCCGATTGAGACGAAACCACCGTCAGAAGTACGCAATCATAGCTTGTTAAGTACATTTTAATGCCCAAATGTGAAAATATTGATAGTAAGGGGTAGTAAAATTCAATAAAAGTCGTGTGTCAGTCATTTTTTACGTGTTTTTTCATATAAATGTCTATAACTCCAAAGCGAATTGAGATATTTTCATCAAATTTGGCACACACATGTATGGGCTCAGTCTGAGGACACATGAAAAAAAATTTGGGATTTTGCCTCTTGTTGGCGCTATAATAGAAAAAAACATGAAATTCCCATTGACTTCAATACAGTTTTGTGATGTAAAATGCTATACTTAATGAATGCATTGCTGTAACATTAGGAAACTCATAATTTGCCACCAGCACCATCCCCTGAAGGTACTCAAAAGATTTCGAGACAGCGCCAGCTGTTGGTCAAAAGTTAAAATTCCAAAAATGCTAATAACTTTTGAAAAAATATGCTTATTGTAATAACACTGGTCTTAACAGATTCCTTGGGTAATGCTGAGAACATAGATACCAAGTTTGACGTATTTGGACGAACTTCCTGTCCGCCATCTTTATTTACTTTCAAAACCTTCTTTTTCGAACTTCTCCTAGACCATTCGTCCGATTTTCACCAAAATCGAATCATATCATCTCCAGACCATGCCGACTAAAAGTTATGGATTTCGTGACGATAGACGAAACCGTTTTCGTATACCACAGCATCAAAGTTGAGGCATGCTGCCAAAATGACTATTTAGGCTTTATCTTTGCAATGCCTTCACATTTTGACACCAAACTTTGTATGTGTCATTGTCACCTCACTCTGATCACAATGCATTGATTTCATAACTGCGCCACCTATTGGTCGAAAGTGATAATCCATTAAATTATACTTTTAGTTAATGTATATGATTTTTCAGCCATTTTACCAAAATTCTCTTAAAATGTCCTTAATTGCTCCTTGCTGCAGTTGATCTGCCACTCCAAACCATGATGGCATCTGTTGCCGCTTCTTGCGCTTGGCCCCGGTAATGGCTGCTTGCAGCTATATTTATTATTATTATTATCAATATTATTATTGTCAGTACTGTTCTGGAATTACTAACCTGGTGTTTATTGTTATCACTACTGCTATGGTTAAATCAATTGATTGTTTCCAAATTCCCCCCTAATCTTTTCTTGTGTTTTTAATGTAGGATAGGGGAAAAAAAAAAAAGTATATATATAGGAAAAACCTCAAACACTTAGGCAGGCAAGACAGGCGAGAAGTGGTTTCCATGGGACAGCATCTCTGTCCCAAGTTGGGACACTCTCACACTGTACTCCTTCTTTTAATGCGCCTTAGACACTACACATAACATAAGATAGGGACTGAAGAGATGTAGGGGGAGAGTTATCTTATATTATATTATTGTAGTATCTTTTATTTTTGGAGAGTGCTGACAATGGCAATTGTTACATCTTACAGGAGGAAAGATGGAAATAAGAATAAAAATAAAAATTGACTAATACAATGTTGGCAGTATGATGGTAGTGAGGGGAGTGGTTGTGGTGATGGTAATGACGATGGTAATAAATAATAAATGGTTACTTTGTTTATGCATACACACACATACACACACCCACACTCACACACACACCTATACATTAACACACTTTTATTTCACTTCTGGAATTATGGAATTACTAGATTGTTCGCTACTGCAGTATTTTGGTTTGTATGTCTGTCTGTTAAATAAAAAAAATTTTTTTTTTAAATAAATAAAAAAAAGAAGCTCCAGACACGTGAGCAAAGGCGCCAATCTCATTGGTCAGATAGTTTTTGACGCGGCGCGTCAAACCAAAAAAACGAACCCGAGGCGTGCACACTCACATTGGCACCCTTTGTTTAATCACGAGGCGTTTAACGTCGGCGAATATCGCGTGCGAAATTCGTCCCGGTGTGAACAGGACTTAACTGTACGTACACACCACCGCAGACTTGAGCTTCCAAAGTTACCGTAAATCATTAATTTTCAATGGAAGCTGGCTTCTCTCAGCTGCAAGGAGCATCAAATCCATCTGCGCCGCATTTTGATCGACCAGAACGTCAATCAGAAAGTTGAAAGTAGCTCAACTTTATGGTAATGAGCTATGACACGGTTCAGCGGCAAGCAGCGGCAAAACAACGTCCTTCGCGCTGGCTGATTCCGGAGAAACATACGATGTAAAACTTTTGTTCCTACCAAAACATTAGTTCCGAGAAAATGGAGGAGAAGCTAATCATCACCGTTGCTGGGTTTCCTATCATTTATGATATGACGTTGTTTGCATATAGGGACCAGTTACAAAAGAACGAGGCATGGGATAAAACAGCTGGGATAGTTGGTGTCAAGTAAATATTTACGAACGCTCGTTTTAAGCGGGAATGCAATTCATTTGCTCACGGTAACACAGATTTGACCAATTGCACTAGATGCAAATAATAACAATAGCTAATTATTCTTTTTTTTTTTTTCGCCCAAATGTGACCTAAAAATGCTGTCATTATAAAAGGTTTCTAGTGTCAGTGTATTGTCTGTTTTTTCTGTTTACATTTCATGTTGTGATACTTCTCTCGAACATAGAATGCTGCTACGTCAGAGCGGCCAAAGCGTCAACAAGCTTCCCCGTACTTTTTGACAAGCGTCCTTGACAGGGCGGCCAGAGCTTCTTTGCAGCTCAAGTTGGCGGCAGTGTGTACGTAGTTATGCTTTTGAATTGCTCTGGTGATACTTTGATGTAATAAACCGTTCGGTCTGTGCAGTTCCGGTTCAAGTCGAACAAGCCTAATATTTTGTCCATGGTAAATGACGTCATTTCATTCATGGTTATTATATTTGACAGATTGTATCTTATCCAGTCATTTTACCTCTGGAAATGCCTTTTAATGGCAAATTAGACCAGTAACATGTAGTTTTACACTTGCCACAAAAGTGATTTTAAAGCCTTAGATTGATAGATTTATTTTATGTATTTCCTAGAATGGGCAGTTTGTGATTTTGCGAGATAAACAACATAAAGTAGTACTGGTATTACAAAATATTCTGTGGCACATGCCAATCTAATACAGACGTGACGCAATTAACACGTTTGAAAAAATATTACTGGGGGCTTCCGGTGACGTCATCTAACTGATGGCAGCTTGAAAAATTAGCTCTCCGACTAAGCGATAGAATTTAGCTCCGAAACACGAGAAACAAACTCGACTTACCATTATCGTAGTCATGGAAGAGGGGGCTCAAGTACACACTAGGCGAAAACAAAAGAAGCAACAGCAATCTGAAAAATTAGAGCGAGAAGCACGGGGGCAAAATGCCGAGTCGCCACTAAATGTCTGTCCGGATGATACTGTACTGGAGCGAGGAGGCGCCAGCGAACCCAAGGAGACCGTAAGCCTGGCTATGATTCTCCACGAGTTGCGTGATAGGAGAGACAATTCTGATCAGCTAAGAGACATTAAAGAGGACATCCAAAAAACCAACGACCGATTAGAGGAAGCTGAGGAACGAATCGTCGATTTGGAGGAGAGATCGCAAAACACCGAAAGCGTAATGGCGGAGGTTTTGAAACTTCAGACGCAGTTAGAAGAGAGGATAACAGATCAAGAAGGCCGTTCGCGACGGAACAATATCAGGATTTACGGGGTCGTGGAAGGGGCAGAGGGCAATTCACCATCGATGATTGCTTTCATCGAGGATATGCTGAGGGAGAAACTGGAATTGGAAACATCGTTATCCCTTCAGATTGAGAGAGCACATCGCGCGCTCGCTCCATGGCCGCCAGAAAACGCCCCACTGAGGTCAATCGTAGTGAACTTTCTCAGTTATAAAATGAAGGAGGAAATTTTGCGAACTGCGTTGAGGAAGAAGGGCTTTGTCTGGCAGGACAGGAAAGTGAACATTGATCACGATTGTGCCCCTGAAGTACTTAGAAAACGCAAGGAATATAATGAAGCAAAGAAGCTACTTAAGGAGAAGATGATCAAGTTTCAAACCCCCTTCCCGGCCAAGCTACGGGTCTTTTTCCCAGATGCGATCCGGGTATACAACACTGCGGAAGAAGCGACGAAGGATCTAGCTGACAGGGGATTTCCCGTCACTGTCATTCAGCCCCCTGTGACACTGATGGAGTGAATTCAACGTCTCACCTGGCGCACGGCTGGTAAAAAAGCGGAACGAGGTCACACCAGAGACAAGCCAAGCTACAAGGAAAAGCTCCAGTCTTTTAAACGGTACCCCGATCATTGATTATATTAAGTTTGTTTTATTGTTGTTGTTTTTTTGTTGTTTTTTTCCGAAATAGATTAAGCCGTTTTAACAGTTTTGTGACGCTAGTGTTTTCACCTACAAGGAAAGTAAAAACGAATGTCGGAGGACAGCTGTTGAACTGACACATGAGTGCAAGCTGTATTGCCAATGTGATCAGTATAGCGGGCCCTTCCTCACTGGACTGTGAAGGTTTTCCCTCAGGGCCGTTCTGTTTCGGCTCATCCGAGGTCAGAAAAGAGACCTCTTTATTGGAAGTCTTTAAAGTTTTTGTTTTGTTAATGGTTCTTCATTGTTCTCATTTTGTTTTGAGTGTTCAACTGCTGTGCACTGAAGTAAGGGGGGTGTCTGCTAATTTGCTGAATCATAGGAAGGGATGCTGGATAAGTTGTATGTTAAAGGGAAAAGATGTTAAATAATATTAAGATGATATCTTTCAATGTGAATGGGGTACTCAATCCAATTAAAAGAAGCAGAATCTTTTCAAAACTCAAAAAAGAGAATGTTCAAATTGCTCTCTTACAAGAGACACATCTTACACAGGTAGAACACAGCAAGCTGAATAGGTCAGGCTTTAAACATGTTTTTTCATCCTCTTATAAATCTGGCCATAAGAGAGGAGTGGCAATACTAATATCAAAACAAGTAAATTTTGAACCTATATCTACTATCACGGACAAAGAGGGTAGATATGTCATGACTACAGGTAATTTAGAGGGCTCCTTAGTTACTCTTCTCAATGTGTATGGTCCTCCAGGATCAGATTGGTCTTTTATAAAAATATATTTGATTTAATGGCTACTAATGCACAGGGGATTACAATTTGTGGAGGGGACTTCAATGTTAGGTTAAATCCTAGATTAGATTCTTCTGGGAATTTTTCAAGTCAATCTAAACCTATAAGTAGGAAAATGAATGTGATCATGAAAGAGCTGGGAGTAACGGATGTGTGGAGAGATCTTATATTCCCATTTTTCTTCTCCACATTTAGTTTATTCTAGAATTGACTACTTCTTTATCTTTAGTAAAGACAGAAACAGGATAAAGAGCTGCGAGATAGGAACAATTGATCTCTCTGACCACAGTCCTGTCTATTTGACTTTCGAATTGAATAACAAAGCAAGGACTACGCTCTGGAGATTGAACTCTAGTATTTTAAATGGACTTAAAGAGCAGATGAAGGCAGAAATTAACACATACTTGGAAAATAATGACAATGGGGAGGTTTCGCCACCTATCCTCTGGGATGCATGTAAAGCGGTGATGAGGGGGAAAATTATTGCCATCACTTCGCTACTCAAAAAGACCAGGCAGGAGAAACTTAATAAATTACAGAAACATCTAGAGCAGTTACAAAGACAACACATGAGGAATTTGGACTCCAAGGTGAAAAAAGAGATTAAAAAGACTCAGGAAGAAATTAATGATTTGTATATGCATGAAGTACAGAGAAAGTTTATATTTACTAAGCAAAAATACTACGAAGTGGGAGGCAAATCTAGTAAACTCTTGGCATATAGATTACGCAAGCAACAGGCGGATAATTCGATCTACAAGATCCGTAATCCTACTACCAAAAAAATAGAAAATGGCTCGGATGAAATTCGTAAAAATTTTGAATTATTTTATAAGAATTTATACTTCCAGAGGAAAATAGATGTAGATTCTCAGGGGACAAAAATTCTTGATTCTTTGAATCTACCTACAGTCTCTGCAGAAAACAATAAGAGACTATTATCTGAAATAACGGAGGAGGAGTTGAACATAGCTATTAGGAGGTTGAAAGTAAACAAATCTCCAGGCACCGATGGATTTATCTCAGAATGGTATAAATCCCTTAGAGAGCCATTGTCCCCTATGTTACTTGCCACCTTCAATTGGATATTAAAAAGTGGGGTGGTCCCTCCGTCATGGAAGGAAGCCATTATTTCAGTTATACCGAAGGAAGGTAAAGATAAAACTGAGTGTGGAAATTTCAGACCTATCAGTGTCTTAAATGTGGATTACAAACTATTTACATCCATTCTGGCTAGAAGATTAGACGTAATTATTCCAGAACTTATTCATCCAGATCAGACTGGGTTTGTCAGGCTGAGACAAACTCAAGATAATATTAGGCGTTCTCTACATATTATGAGCTATGTAACTAAACACAATGTTGAAGCTTTATTAGTAGGATTAGATGCGGAAAAGGCATTCGACTCTGTTAGGTGGAAGTACCTCTTTATGGTTATGAAACGATTTGGGTTTCACCAATCTATTATTAATGTTATTCAAGCATTATATGATAAACCACTAGCGAGAATCAAAGTGAATGGGGATCTTTCTAATCAGATTACTCTAGAACGAGGAACACGTCAGGGCTGCCCAATTTGCCCTATTCATAGAGCCCCTTAACCAGTGGATTAGGCAAAATGACAAAATTATTGGTATAGAAATGGGGACAGGAGTGCACAAGGTAGCTGCCTTTGCAGATGACATTCTAGTTTACTTAAAACAGCCAACCCAGTCTTTTCCAGAATTGATGTCACTTCTTGAGACATATGGTTCATTTTCAGGCTATAAGGTGAACATACAGAAAACCCAGGTCCTCACTTTTAATTATAAGCCACCTGGTTTCATTACCAGGAGTTTTGGTCTCAACTGGGATTCAGTTTCAATGACATATCTGGGAGTAATTTTGTCAAAAGATATATCACGATTATTTCAAGCTAATTTTACACCTCTAATTACAAAATTTAAAACTGAAATATCTAGATGGAATCTTATCCCCTTTTTAAGCATGACCTCAAGGGTTGAATCAGTCAAGATGAACATTCTTGTGCTTGATACAGCGCTTGATATGGCGCTGCTCTGCTGGCGACATGGAGGAGGGCTCTTGCTGCATTTTTGTTCGTTTTTTATGTCGTCTGTTATGTCCGTTTTTTATATTTTGTACCGGCGGACTCAGTGTGCAAATTTGCTGGATACCATTTGTGCTTCGAACTGTATGCTGCGTGTGTGCAAAATGAATCGGAGGAGAATGGCACCGCTAGCATTAGCATGGCTAATCCTGTTTGGCCAAGTCGTCAAGAGCTCCGCTAACGGGTTAACCAGCGGCAGTGGCCTCCTAATGTACAGCCGGGCCGAGCTGCTGGGACTGCGGGACAGCGGAGTGCTACCGTCACCTGATCTGCTACAGGAGGTGCCTGTGGAGTTACGTCAACATCATGGCGAACTGCGTTTCCGTCGCGGCAGGAAGGCCAGGAAACGAGGTAGGAGAGGCGGCCTTAGACAGCGCATCAGAAGAGCTGCCAAGCTACCGCTACCACCAATGCTTCTCTGCAATCCACGATCCTTAAAAAATAAACTGGACGAACTGCGTCAGCAGGTTGGAGCCTGCTACGAATACCATGAGTCTGGTTTAATGGCTTTTACAGAAACCTGGTTTAGCGACGAGGTGCCAGACAACTTTATTCAAATTGAGGGTTTCTCCCACCTACGGTTAGACAGAGATGCGAACTCGGGCAAGATACGGGGGGGTGGGGTGTGTATGTATATTAAGGACAGTTGGTGTCGTAATTTAGCTGTGAGAGACAAAATATGCAACCCCAACCTGGAGCTGTTATGTGTTACCTTGCGGCCACATTATCTGCCTAGAGAATTTACCAACATATTTGTGTGCGTTGTGTACGTTCCTCCAAGTGGGAACGCCAGCATGGCAGCTAAGGTAATCACAGACTGCGTCCATCGCCATCTACAGAACAAACCTGATGCTCCCATGCTGATACTTGGCGATTTTAACCATTGCAGCTTGGACAAAACATTACCTGGATTTCATCAATATGTTAAGTGTAACACTAGAAATAACAGTATACTTGATAAATGCTATGGCAATATCAAGGATGCTTACACAGCCAGAGCCAGACCCCCTTTGAATAACTCTGATCATAATGTTATCCAGCTGCTACCCACATATCGCACAGTTTTTAAGTCCAGCAAACCGGAACTCCAGTCTGTGAAAGTATGGTCTTGTGACAAAACAGAGGAGCTGAAGGGATGCTTCCTCTGCACAGACTGGAATATCTTTTTTAAGGATGCAGATATTGACAGTGTGACTGAATCTATTACAGCCTACATTTCTTTCTGTATCGATTCTGTCATACCCCAGAAAAAGGTTAAACGGTATCCCAATAACAAACCCTATATTACAAAGGGCATTAAGGAATGTATTAACAGGAAGAAACTAGCTTTCAGATCTGGGAACAAAGCAGAAGTCCGAGCTGCACAAAAAGACCTTAATCTGCAAATGAGAGCAGCTCGGCAGCAGTACAAGGAGCGGGCAGAACAAGAGCTGTCAGATTCAAACACAAAGACACTTTGGGACTCTATCAGGAAAATTACTAATATGGACATTAATAAGAAGCCTCTGTTTGCACACAATGGAATTGCAAAAGCAAACGAATTGAATAGTTTTTATATGCGTTTTAATTCAGACAATACCAGGGAATGTGCTGCAGTGCTAGAGAATGTATTTTGTAATGTTGACTTGGATAGAATTGTAATTGAACCACACACTGTTATTAAGGTGTTTAAAAATATACAGACAACTAAAGCAACAGGCCCTGACAACCTGTCTGCATTCTTTTTAAGAACTTTTGCAGAAGAACTGTCACCTGCTTGGCATAAATTATTTCAGCTTTCTATAGATACATGTACAGTACCAAACCTCTGGAAAAAATCTATCATTATTCCAGTACCCAAAAAGGCATCTCCCCAGGAGAATAATGACTATCGGCCAGTGGCCATTACTTCCAATGTTTTTAAATCTTTAGAGAGGCTTATGATAGAGAAACTCCATACAGTTGTGGAAAATAATTTAGATAAATATCAATTCGCTTATACAAAAAAACGTAGTACAAGTGATGCTATATCAACAATAACTCACCTAACGTTGAAGCACCTTGAAAGCCCTGTTGCATATGCTAGACTGCTTTTTGTTGATTTTAGCTCTGCTTTTAATTCAATCCAGGTAGATATCCTTCTTAAGAAATTAACTCAGTTAAAAGTAAATCCTTTTTTAATTAGATGCTATCACTCTTTCTTGTCATACAGGCCACAGCAGGTGAAGTTTAACTCCTCTTTGTCTGATCTAGCGGTGTGCAGCACTGGCGCCCCCCAAGGGTGTGTTAGCTCACCTCTCCTGTTTACATTGTATACTAATGATTGTATTAGCTCTGAGCCAAACCAATATATAGTAAAATTCTCAGATGATACTGTCCTTCTCAGTTTACTTACTAAAGAAAGCAACATGAACATCCACCAAGTTGCTGTGGACAAGTTTGTCAATTGGTGTGATTCACATCAACTTCATATCAACACAAGCAAAACTGTGGAAATGTTAGTAGACCCCAAATCAGTTGGAGATCATGGCCCTGTGACCATCCATGGTCAGGACATTAGGCAGGTGACATCCTTTAAATATCTAGGATTGTTTATTGATAATGACCTGAGCTGGCGCACACATGTTACAGATGTCTGTACCAGAACTCATCAGCGCCTTTATTTTTTGCGCAGACTTAGAGTGTTTGGGGTCTGTAAAAACATTATGCTAATCTTTTACAGAGCAACAATAGAGTCCATTCTTCGGTATGGTATCACCAGCTGGTTTGGAAATTTGACAATCAAATCAAAAACTCAGATTTTTAATCTGGTCAAGACAGCAGGTAAAATTATGGGTACACCGGCACCCCTCAACCCGCAGGAGCTTTTTGACCAGACAATGATCAGGCAGGCTAAAATCATTATATCTGACAATTCTCATGTGTTGTTTTCAGAGTTTGAGCTATTGAGCTCAGGAAAGAGGTACAGGGTTCCTCTGTGCAAATACAATAGGTATAAGCGCTCATTTGTTCCTCTCTCAATTAAGCTCTTAAATGATCAGCGATGAACGCGTGACCATGAATTTATTAATGTATTGTTTATCTGTGATTGAATGTCATGTATGGACATGATATGATATTACTTTTGCACATGCAGATTTGAGATAATGGTGATTTGCTATTTGCACAGCTCTTTGAGTAGCCTAAATGTTTTATGTACTTTTTATATTTTTTTATTTTTTATTAATTGTTTTAATCCTATATTGCACATCTGTGATATCTGTGATTGAATATTATGTTTGGACATGATATGATATTACTTGCACAAGAAGATTTTAGATAATGGGGATTTGCTATTTGCACAGCTCTTTGATTACCCTAAATGTTTTATGTACTTTTTGTCTCTTAATTGTTTTTACTCTGTATTGCACATCCGTGATACCTGTGATTGAATATTACGTATGGACAATATTCCATATGATGTTACTTTTGCACAAGCAGATGTTAGAAAATGGTGATTTGCTATTTGCACAGCTCTTTGAGTAGCCTTAATGCTCTATGTACCTTTGTCTTTTGACTGTTTTAACTCTATACCTGTGTTTTGTCTCTGTTGTAATCTGTTTGCAGCAATCTCTTTATATCCAAAATTAATTTCTCCTCTGGAGACAAATAAAGATACTTTTGACTTTGATTCTACCGAGACTTTTATATTTATTTCAGTCTCTGCCAGTGAATATACCAATACAGCAGTTCATAGAATGGAATAAATTGTTTTCAAGATTTATCTGGAAAGGGAAGAAACCCAGAATTAGATTTAAAACACTACAGCTATCGAAGAGAAAGGGGGGAATGGCACTACCTTGTTTGAGTGATTATTATTATGCTGCCCAGATCAAACCTTTGGTGTGTTTATGTTATCCGGCATACCAATCTAGATGGAAGGAAATAGAAAGTGTTATATCTCAGGATGTTCCTGAGTTCAGGCAGCATTGGGCGATATTGGACTGATAAATAAATTATTAACTATAGATCATCCTTGGTTGAATGTATCCTTAAACATTTGGAAGAAAATAGTGAAATTATGCAATTTGAAGGATTCTATGGTATTGCTGCGCTGGTGTGCCTATGATACGGAGTTCGTTCCTAACAAAACAGATAACAGGTTCAAAAGGTGGACGACTAAAGGCTTAACGGCCTATTGGACATTTATGAACAAGGGGAAACTCCAGAGCTTTCACATGCTTAAAGGAAATCACGGGCTAGAGAACCAAGACTTTTAAAGGTATCTACAACTGCGCCACTATTTAGAACATGCTAAAGGAGATGTGGCAAGGAAAGGAGAAAATGGGTTATTAAAGGTTTTTTTTTTTTAGCCTATCAATCAGATGTCTGTAAAAACATAATCTCAAAGCTGTACTGTGGGCTAAACAAGCTAAGCAGGTAGACACGTTATACATAAAGAGCAGATGGGAGCGAGAAGGTAATCTGAGTCTTTCGGTAGAGGAGTTTGAAAGCATATGCGAGTCACAATGGAAAACTACATATTCTTTGTTCTGGAGAGAGTTCGCGTGGAAGGGTGTTTCTAGGTTTTTCTCCACACCTGCCCAGATCAAGCAACAACCATCCGATTGTTGGAGAAGTTGTGGGGTTGACAAGGCAAATCACTTTCACATTTTCTGGAGTTGTCCTTCTATTAATCAATATTGGTATGAGATACATAATTGTTTAGAAATAATTCTTAAGATTCAAATTCCTCTCAATTTTGAGGTGATGTATTTGGGTTTGATTAGCAGTGATTTTCCAAACAAATACCTGTTCAGAATCCTAACAATAGCAAGCAAGAGAGCAATTACAAGAAAGTGGCTGCAACCAACTTTGCCCACTCGCGAAGACTGGAAGAACATAGTACATGATATCTTTACAATGGAGAAGCTAACCTATGCTCTAAGACTCTATGGAGAGATTGGATTGATTATATAACCCCTATACAACCAGATTTAGGTTAACTGAATAAAATAAAGACAGTGGCGATTTAGTGACCTTGGGCAGACATTTTACAAGAATTGGGTCAATGTGTTGCAGTAGTGTTTTTTTTTTTTTTTTCTCTCATATTGGGATTGTATATGATCTATTCTTCAAATGTATAAGAATATATTTCTTGGGTTCAAGTGATTCAATACTTTAATGTAACAAAGAATATCCTTTTTGTGGAAATCTTAGTATATTACACTTATTTTGTTTGTGTGTTTTTTTTTTTTTTTTTCTCCTCTCTTTTGTTGTTGTTATCTTGTTTTTGGAAAAATAACGAAAAAAAAATATTACTGACTTTTATGTGTTTAATTGATATTTAAAAATATCACAAAATTAGGCTATTTATTTAGAATTTTGTGTCACAATTAAGTCAGTATAGCTGCTCAATTTATCTGTCAGTCACTACTGGAGGTGTCACAGCATACAGTGAGATGTTTCGCGACTCGGTGTCAGTCAGGTGTCATGTCAGTGTGTTGCGATAATGTCAGTGACACATGCCACTATCAACTGGCACATGCCAATGAAGACCAGATGTGCCAATACACATAGTGACGTGACATTGGCTGCTGTGCGTCAGATGCTATGTCACTTAATGTTAATACCGCCTCTCACTGAATGAGCTATAATCTGTCAACTATAACCCTCATGAATGAAATCAAGTAATATTTAGGCACAAAGAACAGTTCACTCAATAATTGGAGGCTTTAAATCAGTTTTTGGCAAGTGTAAAACTACATGTTATGGTCTAATTTGCCATTTAAAGGCATTTCAAGAGGTAAAATGACTGGATAAGATATAATGTCAAATATAATAAAAAGGAATGAAATCACATAATTTAGCACGGACAAAATGTTATGTTTATTTGCTGGTTATGGCAATTTGTTCCTGATAAAAGCAGCTAGACGTGTAGAAATTGGGCCGATACAGCTTTAACATGATGCGCGCGCTCCCGCGGACGGCAATCAGTTTTTGGCAGACAACTTCACTTTTTGATAGGCTATGTAGGCTATTTGTTTTGTCATTTGAATTTAGTTTAAAAACCACTTCCATAATTGAACAGTTTTATAAGGGCAAATTATAGCTTTAATAGGCCTGAAATCAATTATTTAAAATCTAACATAAAAGCGACTAGAATCAGACATAACAATACTGCACATTCTGCAATGAGAGCCTATAACTTCAGTGACTATTTGTTCAACATTCACAGATGTTATAGGTACTAGAGAGTGTTTGGAACTTGTGCGGACCATTTTATTGTTGGGGTAAAATAGAACATCGCTTTGATATCATGTAGGTTCAAAGTAACTCACCAATAGCATCAGGTCATATTATACTTGACGCTGGAGAAGTAGCTAAGGTAACCATGGCCAGCCCTACAAAACGGAAAGACGAGGATCTCCAGCGATAACAAGTATTTCACTCCTGTGATTCAGAGCAGGAGAAAGGAATTTAACAAAGTTGTAAGTTTTTCGACGGAAAAACTATCTCCGTTTTCTCACGCTTCGAAGACCGGGATGGCAGTGAAGCTAAAGAACATGCGGCGCGGCCTCAGTAGGGGAGACCGTGGACGGTTGTAACAATTTTTTTTTCAGCACCTAAAACTACCTTTTTTTTAGCTACACGTCTGAAACTTTTAGGCAAAGTACCCATATTTGTCTACTACAAATGGCAACAATTTAAATTTCTTCAAATATATCACAGACTTTGGTGGTCCTTTGGTCCTTTGTTACAAACCTACCCCACTGGGTGGGACTCCACCATAGACAGTTGTTGGCTACATGAGGAAGGGTTCTTGGAAACCAAACATCGCAACACCCTTTCCAGATCCTGGTTGTCTCTCTCGGTTTGGCCATTGCTCTGGGGATGAAACCCTGAGGACAGACTAACAGTCGCTCCCAGTAACCTACAAAACTCTCGCCAAAATTTGGACACGAACTGGGGTCCTCTGTCGGAGACCACGTCTGTCGGGAGGCCATGTAAGCGAAAGACGTGATCTACGACTGTCAACGCTGTCTCCTTAGCTGAGGGTAATTTGGGTAAGGGAATAAAGTGAGCCGCCTTCAAGAATCGGTCCACCACAGTTAAAACAACCGTGTTACCCTGGGAGGGTGGGAGGGCGGTGATAAAATCTAGTGCGATATGGGACCAGGGTCTCGAAGGGACAGGCAGCGGTTGAAGTAACCCATCTGGGGGTCGATTGGAAGTCTTACCAGTGGCACAAACCGAGCAAGTCAAAACAAAACTGTGAATGTCACGAGCCATAAGTGGCCACCAGAACTGCTGCTTGACTAAAAAACTAGTGCGGTTAACTCCTGGATGACAAGCCACGTTGGAGCAATGACCCCACTGAATAACGTCAGACCGTAATCCCCCCGGCACAAATAAACGATTCGGCGGGCAACCGGGCGGAGGCGTTACCCCTTCTAAGGCCGTTATGACCCTCGATTCGACCGCCCATACGAGTGTGGAGATGAATAGATTCTCGGGCAAAATACACTCTGGAGTAGACGGGCGTTCGGAGCGATCAAAAATGCGCGACAAAGAATCGGGTTTGATGTTCTTGGAACCCGGGCGGTACGAGAGAGTAAAATCAAAATTGCCCACCGAGCCTGCCTGGAGTTCAATCTTTTGGCAGTTCTGATGTATTCCAAATTCTTATGATCGGTCCAGACGATAAAAGGTACCCCTGAGCCTTCTAACCAGTGACGCCATTCCTCGAACGCTAACGCTGACTGCCAACAACTCTCGGTTACCAATGTCATAATTGCGTTCGGCAGGGGACAAACGATGTGACAAAAATGCACACGGATGCATCCTGTCGTCTGTGGGAGAACACTGGGATATCACTGCACCTACCCCCACCTCTGACGCGTCGATCTCCACCACGAACTGACGTGATGTATCAGGTGCAATGAGGATGGGGGCTGAAACGAAGCGGCCTTTCAGTTTGGCAAACGCTTTCAGCGTCTGACCACCTGAACGTAGTTCTGGGGAGGTCAAAGCGGTCAGAGAAGCGGCTAGTTGGCTGAAGTTGCGAATAAAACGCCGGTAAAAATTGGCAAAACCCAGAAACCTCTGTAGGGCCTTACAGGAATCTGGGCTTGGCCAATCCACCACAGCCTTAACCTTCTCAGGATCCATGCGAATTCCCTCAGTCGACACAATGTATCATAGGAACGGAACAGACTGTGCATGAAAAACGCATTTCTCCGCCTTGACAAAAAGCCCATTCTCTAGCAACCTCTGAAGCACTCGTCGGACGTGCTGAACGTGTTCCTGGAGATAAGATGAAAATATCAATATGTCATCCAGGTAAACATATATGAACTGGTCAACCATATCTCTCAGCACGTCATTGACGAGTGCCTGGAAGACTGCTGGGGAGTTGGACAACCCGAAAGGCATGACCAAGTATTCAAAGTGCCCCCTGGGGGTGTTAAAAGCAGTCTTCCATTCATCTCCCTCCCTAATGCGGACCAAATGATAAGCGTTCCGTAAGTCCAATTTAGTGAAGATAGACGCTCCCTGCAACCTCTCGAAGGCTGAAGACATCAACGGCAAAGGATAGGTATTCTTTACCGTGATGCTGTTCAACCCTCTTCCCCACAAAAAAGAACCCCGCCCCCGCTGGAGAAGAGGAATGGCGAATGAACCATGTTGCTAGAGAATCAGAAATATATTTCTCCATAGCCTCTGGGACAGAGAGTGAATATAACTTGCCTTTAGGCTAGGGGTCTCAAACTCAACTTAACTGGGGGCCGCTGGAGGTAGAGTCTGGGTCAGGCTGGGCCGCATCAAGTATTCCACAAAAAATAGTATTCAAGTAATCCAAAAAAGGAGCACAACTGATCCAATCTTCTCAACCTTTATTATTAACGTTTCTTCTGAACTGTTCCTCTGAATTTGAACATTCCTTTCTGTACATGATTGGTTCTTCATGAGCTGTCCTTCTGACAGTTGAAGTTCATTTTACAAACTTTCTTTGTTTTTTCCTTATACACAACATCTTTGTGATGCTTCATTTTACAAACATTATATTTCTTTTCCTTATAACACATCTATGTGATGCTTATATTTGCTCATGTCCTTTTTATTTTCTTTATACAATATGATATTGAATGTTTTTTTTGGAAGGCACATTTCCATTTATTATACAATGCACCTTTAAAAAAACAATTGCTTTTGAAATACAAATATTTGCAGTCATGTCTGCCCGTCTTATTGAATTCTTTCTACACATGTATAGTGTCTCAGGCAAACTACTGACTTTGCACAAATCAAAGCAAACCTTCTTATAAACCTGTTGAACACATATTACAAGCTCAAAATGATTATTTTTTTTTAGAGCAGGGATCTCCAACACGTCGCTCGCGAGCTCCCAGTAGCTCGTGGCCTGATTGGTGGTAGCTCGCCAAGAGGCCTGTTCACATCTTCACATATCGCGCTCACATATTTTGCACGCGCTCAAGTTTGTTATTTCAAATGTAGGCGCGCGGCAAGCGCGCTCATAATTGAAGCGACGCGCTCATTTTTTTCAGGCGCAGTATGTTTGTACTTCGCGGTTGTCTATGACAACTATTGACAACAAAAGCTCCGTAAGCTGTCACGAGAATATCTATGGTAGGCCATAAGGGATAAAAATAAAAAAAAACGCGGCACACGCAACGACGGGCCGCACTAACATTAAACTTTAATGTCAAGTAGGGGGCCGCAAAATATCAGGGCCGCGAGTTTGAGACCACTGCTTTAGGCGGAGACTTACCTGACAGTAAATCTATGGCACAGTCGTAGGGACGATGTGGAGGGAGAAAAGCAGCGCGAGACTTACTGAACACCTCCTTCAGGTCTAGGTACTCCGCGGGCACGTTCGATAAATCCACTGCCTCCTCCTGAAACAAAGAGACAGCAACAGACGAACAGGCAGACACCAGACAGGACTCATGACATTTACTGCTCCACTCCAACACAGATTTCTGCTGCCAGTCAATTCTCGGATTGTGATTGATAAGCCAGGGGTGTCCAAGAACAACAGGTGCGAGTGGAGAGTCCAGTATGTAGAATGAAAGTGTCTCAGCGTGATTGCCTGAAGTGATGAGTGTAACTGGTCCGGTGATGAGGGAGATGATGGGAAGGTCTTGACCGTTGAGTGCATGAACAGCTATCCTACTGGTGAGGGGTAAAAGGGGAACTTGGAATTTTAGTGCAAATGAATGGTCCATAAAGTAACCTTCTGCCCCAGAATCCACCAGTGCTTGACACTCGTGATTGTGTACTGACCATCTTAGTCTTACTGGGAGGAGCGTAGATGTGGATGAGGTCTTCTCGGCGGAGATCCCACCCGACAGTAGCCTCATACTTACTGTCGGGCTTGGCCTTTTACCGGACAGTTGTAGGCGAAGTGTCCCGCTGCTCCGCAGTACAGGCAGAGCCCTTGGGACCTCCGCCTTTCCTTCTCCTCCCGGGAAAGCCAAGCTCGCCCGACCTGCATGGGCTCGTGATCGTAGACGGGGCTGACCGCATCCCCGCCGCTGGACCGCTGGTTCTCGGTTCCTCCCAAGCCCCGGCTGGGTAGTGTCCGACGTTCGACCCTGGTCAGTCGTGCGTCCACTCGGAGAGCCAGGTCCACGAGTCCATTTAGTGAAGGGGGCAGGTCCAGGACATAGATCTCCCTCTGGACGCAGTCAGCCAGCCCATGCAGGAACATGTCCCACTGCGCCTCCTCGTTCTAGTGACACTCTGCCGCCAGGGTCCTGAACTGGAGCGAGTACTCAGATTGTGAGCACAAACGCCACTTTGGCTGGTTCGTGGAAAAAAGTCCAGGGCTGCAAAGAGAAGTGCATTGAGCAACGGGTTAAGAATGCTCTACAAAAGCTTGGCTCACCGTCATATGATTGCGGGACCGGTAGGCGGGGTTCTGACTGGGAAGCATTCTCTGGTGGGATGGGAGGAACGGCTGATGTGGGTGGCGCAGTGGGAGCTTGTAGCTGTTGTATTTGCTGGGTGAGCTCAGACACCTGCGTCACCAGTGCCTGAACGGCACGAGCCGTCTCGTTCAGGTTCTTCTCCTGATTGTCCATGCGCTGAATGCTGGAATGAATAAAGTCCTCCAATGGCGTCGAATCACTTGCTGCTTCCATCGCTGGTCAGATCGTTCTACATCGTTCTCACAGCAGAGGAAGAAAAGGCCTTGTCAATTCTTGGCACAAGTGCTTCAGATAGCATTTGTTGTGGTATTGACATATCACAATCAAAGATGCGGAAGCAGAGATGCAAGTAAACTCTTTATTAGTGGTATAAAGTAGACAAGGTCAGAACACACAAAAAAACTGGTGACGCAAGGACAAGATGGTCAGTAGTCAAGAAGAGAAGTGTTGAGATGATGAGTGATGAGATAATCCAGAACCGGAGCATGAACCGAGAAGACAAGGACAAGGAACAGGACGAACGCCGACTGAAACAGGATCAACAACATGAGGGACATCAAACAACGATCTGACAAGGAGAGGAGAGTGCGGTGAGTATATAAAGGTGATATGATAGGCTGCAGCTGGTGAGAGGATTGCGATCAGCTGGATCGCTAATCCGCATGACTGAGTGGTGACGCCCACTCGCACACACCCACACACATATAACAACAGTAAGACGAGACGAGAAGGAGACAATGAATTCATAAACCGTGACATGACATCCATGGAGGAGTAGGGGTAACTCAGCCTGAGTCTGAGTCAGGTCCTTCATGGTCAGAGGATCAATTAGTTTCATCTGCCATCTCTCAGCATCTACTGTACCATCTCCTAGTCCTCCAAACAACCCTCCCAGGCCTCAGCCTTCATCTTCTGTTGTCCAGACTGCAGCCACAACACCTCAGCAGTCTGAGAATGTTTGTAGTTGTAGTCAAGACATTTGAGAGTGTCCTTACTTAACAGGGAGGAAGATGAAGAGGTGGAGGAGGAGGAGGATGAAGATGGCATGATGGGACCACATGATGGCCAACCAAGAAATGAACAATACATAGCTGGGTTTCATGCACTTCAGTAAGTCATTGACAGATTTTTTTTGTTCATCCCTATTTTTCCCAGTCTTTAAAGCATATTTCATCTTTTATTTTATTTTTTGTTCATTCATTTAATTTAGATTAAAATTATTAGATTAAACTATTTATATTATTTTTTTGTTTGTTTTCTGCCCTTTTTAATTATTTCATTTATACATTCATTTAAACAAAAAAACGAGTAATAAAGTGTACAATAAAGTACAATCAAAACCTTATTTTATAATCACATTGCACTTGAATAAAGTTAAATGTGTAATCTGGCGGTTGTCCTGCGGGTGACCTCATAACTCTGTCTTCTTACAATGCACTTGGGGATTTACGATTACTCCAGAGCACTTATAGACCTACAATGATTTTCAAGTGCAACAGTACTTAAAAGTTCCGATGCTTTTGGGAAATAGACTGTAATTTTAAGATCAATCGTGCAATCGTTTATACGTTTATAACTTCTTAGGCTTACGATGCTTTTGGGAAACGCAGCCCTGGTGAGGACTGTAGTATCCTACACGAGGAAGGTCTCTTGATCCCTGGTCTTTCAGTTCTTTATATTTCCGCCAGTATCTGCTCAAGGTGACATAGCAGATTCCATGGGATTTTGCCACTGTCCTGACAGACTTTCCTTTCCTAACTTCCTCTGCTGCTCTTTTTAAAAGACTGACATCAACTCCACGATCTGTCTTTCTCACCGAGTTCTAGGCATTCTGTATAATTATTAAAATCACAAACATTTTCATAGTTGTATGTACGGGGATGGTTGTAACACTTTCAAAACACGTGTTACAACCTACCCCGCCACTGTCACCATTGTTTAACTAGCTGTATTAGCATGGTGCTTTAAAATTAGCAGGAGGTTGATACACCATTCTTTACTATAGAAACTACAGTTTGACCTGATATAACCCAGAATCAGAATCAGAATCTGAAAGAGCTTTATTGCCAAGTGTGCTTGCACACACAAGGAATTTGTTTTTGGTACTGAGGCTTCCAGTGGACATATACAAATTCAAATACAACAAGAAACATAATACTACAAATTATAAGAATAAAAAATAAAAATATATGAGAATAAAAGTATCACAGTTGGGTTTAGTCAGAATAGACATTTTCAGATTTACAGATTATGAACATATTTACAGTGTTTTGAATATTATAAATAAATAAATCTACATATAAGTATCACCTGAGTTGTAGGGTATTGCACTATGAACAGTGGGAGTATTGCACTTAAGGCATATGCCTTGGTAGGAGTGTTAACTGTTCAGGAGGGAAATGGCCTGTGGGAAGAAACTGTTCCTGTAACTCATACAACATTATCTACAATGGTAGAAGTACTAAACAAAATATTATCTTATGTTTTTTTACTTTCTTACCTCAGAATTTGATTTTCTGCTGTAGCTTCAGGAGAGATTGCAACACAGACTTGAAAACCTCCGTAAAGGAAGCCTGAGGAAACTGAAACGGTCACACGACTCCTATCTTATCCCTGACTGGTGCAATTGGTAGTGTTACAACTAGCCCTGTGTTACAACTGTACCCGGTCTCCCCTAAGTGTTACATACAAAATTACACAGTCTAAAAAAAAATCAGTAGCGTAAAAATAGGGCACAATATCCATTTTGAGGAATTTTTTGTATCTGTTTTTTTACCGTTGTTTGTCTGTAGGGGAGACCGGGGATGGTTGTAACAATTTTGACCTTTCTGTCTATATCTTGTAGTACTTTGAAGTCAGTGTGTTCCAAATGTTATCCAAACTAGTTACAAGTGTCTGCTATTAAATGACATAGCTATTATCTTTGCAACACAAACAGAAAATGCATGGTTTAGTTTCAAACACGAGGAGTGAAATGTTACAATTCACCCCATAGTCTGGGTTAGTTGTAACATACCCTGGGGTGAGATGTAACATTATGATATCCACCGGGGTGATGTGTAACATAATGAAATAAGGATTTTGACAAAATTTATTTTGAAAGGTTTTTATTCAACACTGACTTTTCAATATAACTGATGTGTGTGTGTGTCACTCTTAGTCTCAGTGTGTTTGTCACTCTCAGTCATAGTAATTGACCATTATAAATTGAACAAACATTGTTTGTTACTACCAGTGTTAGTATTGCCCATAATAAAACTGAACACTTGAACATTGTATGTGTGTGTGTGTGTGTGTGACTTGTTCTCTCAGAGTCACACACAAGTTCAAGTTCTCTCACCTGTAATTTTAATCATATACAAATTTCAGTATTTTCAATATTTCCCCCATCTATCCATCTCTATATTTTACACTGGCACCATTCTAAATTGATAGTTTTCTCCTAACTCCTATTTTATCCCTATTTCTACTCTTTATTCTACTTACCTCGCGTGGACACAGTCCATAAAATGCATCAGCTGCCCCCAACAGATACTCAGTAAGTTGTTTTTCTTGTTCCTCAGTGAAGACCCTCTTTCCACTGTGGTAGCCTACTCTCGGAAGTTCACCTGATCCCTTCTCTTCTAACATCCTCCTCTTTTTACAGAATCTGTACAAGGTTATATGGCAAATGCCATACAACTTTGCCACAGATCTTATAGACTTTCCCTTTGCCTCATCTGATGCTCTCCTCAAAATTGTGAGAGACACCCCTCTGTCTGTTTTTCTCTTCCAAGACCTAGGCATACTGAAATTAAAATAAAACATATATAAATTGAACAAAATTTTCTTGGGGTAGATTGTAACGTTTCATTGTTGTTACAACTAACCCAGAGTCATGTAGCCATGAACTAGCTCACCTTACAGCTCACACTAACAACTTGCATGGAAAATATCTACACAGACACACAATAAACATAATACAAGTTTGATGAGTTTAACTACAAAGCAGAAATTCCCATAACAAAAACCAAAAAAAGTAACTTTTTTACCTCAAAATTGTTTTTTCCACTCTAACATGTGCTGTGTCTGCCACAGGGCTCTACTTTATCACATGTGGAATAAGAACTAAACTGAGCATGCGCGAAGTGAATCAGGTGATTTGTAACTAGTTCCTGATTGGACAGATTGGAATTGTTACAACTGACCCGTGTTACAACCATCCCCGGTCTCCCCTATTTTGTAATTTACATTGTGTTTTTGAGCTCGTGGAAAATGTCCTTAAAATGAATGCACTGTAAAAACAATTTTTTTTTCTGCCTTTCAACTTGGATGTTTTGTCATATACATTTTAATTACAGTAAATTGATGGGGATTTTATCAAGCCCCTGCCCCTTTTGTCTCAAAATGTATTGTACCCCTCTCTGATAATTGTGTATAATAGATAAAAATAAACTTATACGATTGCCACTTACAATAATAATACAAAAAAATATTATATACAAATTTTGGCGGAGCATTTGGCGGAGATGAAGTGGTAGGCGGAGTTTCCTGTGCAGTGTGGCAGTTCGCAGCGAGTCTTCAACAGAGGTGGAAAGTCCAGGTTCAGAAAGTAAAAGTCCTCCTCAGTAGTTTGTTCCAATCACCTGGATTTGCTAATTAGCAGTTTTTCAGACAGTAGGTAGAACTAATTAGTGAGATCAGCTGGCTGAGTTCATGGGTGGAATAAATTTATGGCAGGACTTTTACTTTCTGACCCCTGGACTTTCCACCTCTGGTCTTCAAACTAATATGGAAAAGTTAAATTTATCCTACCATGCTACTGTAAAATTTGCTGCAGCATGCGAGTTATGCTTATTGCTTAACTAAAATAAAAGTATAACTCGATTTCTGCCGCATTCTGAGTCTGACAATGTCATTCGTTTTTATCCAAGGCAAGTGTTATTAGCTTGGGGAAATAATCTTAAGTCCATGTCCAACTCTAAATTGTAAGGAATTTATATCTTTGATTTCAAAGTAACACTTTAAGGTTAGTTTGTTTATTATTCATGTATTTACTAACATGGACTACCCATGAGCAACACATTAGTTACTGTATTTGTTAATCTTAGTTAATAATAATAATACACCTGTTAATTGTTTGTTCATGTTATTTCACAGTCAGTGCATTAACTAATGTTAACTGAAACAACTTTTGATTTTAATGTTTTAGTAAATGCTGAAATTATGAAATTATTGACAAAGAGATCTGTTATAAAGCTTTTATATATATATATATATATATATATATATATATATATATATATATATATATATATACTTACAGGTAGGCGAGCTGGAAGTCAAAGTTTTATCCTGTGCAGCGCTTAGTAAAATCGTGCTGTCAACAAGGAGGAGTGCAAACTGAAAGAAATATGGGTCAGCGACGGGACCGGAGAAATAAAGGCTTACACTCTAGGACAGCCTAATTTCGCAAGTTCACAACTCCAAATCCTATTCGTTTTCTTACTTGTCGACGAGAGAGCTAAACAGAGACATTCGTTTGACAACAACTCCATCTACCAAAGCTACAGAAATACCACCACTGGACGTAACTGATAGAGATGATTATCCTGACGGCAGCGCTTCCTCAGCGACCTAGCTTGCGCGGTGTCGTCATTCAAATTAAAGCGCTACATCGCCGTCTAGTGCTACAGCCTGCAGAATAATATTCTTCCCCGGTCCATTACGCAAACTATGTCTGCAAACTACTCCTACGGTCATCTTTTTACACCTCAACCTACAGAGGAATTATTGTTCTTACAACAGACCAGGGAGATAGCTCGCTCACTCTGACTGACTTATGCCTGACAACTTACTTGGACAGGTAGGCCTATGGCATAAACTACCCAGTTAACACAGAACGTTCCCCTAACGTTAGTTTTGGTTCCCATTTGGTTATTTTTTTTGGGGACCAAATACTAACTTTAGGGAACGTTTTTTTAGGTTTTATTTTTATGTAACCATAAAACAACGTTCTCAGAACGATGCAGGGTGGTTACTTTTAAATAACCTAAAAATAACTTATAAAGAACGTTCCCTAATGGTTATTTTTAAGTTATTATTTTGCAACCATAAAACAACGTTCCCAGAACGTTGCTGGAAGGTTATTTTTTTAATAACCTCAAAACAACTTATAGAGAAGTTCCCTAATGGTTATTTTTAAGTTATCGTTTTAGCCACCATAAAATATCGTTCCCAGAATGTTGCAAGGTGGTTACTTTTAAATAACCTAAAAATAACTTATAAAGAACATTCCCTAATGATTATTTTCAAGTTATTATTTTGTTACCATAAAACAACATTGCTGGAAGGTTCTTTTTTGAATATTCAAAAAATAACCTTCCATAATGTGATCATGCAATAAATGCTACAATGACTACATTTACATGTGCACCAATAATGCGCTTATTTAGATGTATACATGACATTAGCAGAACTCACTCCAGCTTACATGCAATTTTCATTATTCTGATTATTCACTAATAAGTATGGTTTACCCGCCATTATTATTGTATGACACACAGGGGCGAAATGTTAGCCCCCGATCAGAGAACCAAGGGTGGGCCCCTTAGCTACAGCACTGCTTTATTTTCACTATTATTCAAAACTTTTTTTGAAAATCAAAAATTTTAAAACAAAGTAATTTTAACTATTTAACTATTTTTATTTATCAAAAAAAAAAAATAATTAAGCGAATTATTAACATTAATAATATAAACGTAAATAATAAAAGGTAGCCTTTTATATATATATATATATATTTTATATATTTTTCAATTGTGAGCAGATGGGAATTCTGATTTGTATATTGCCCAAATCACATTATAATCGCATTATGTAAACGCACTCAATGTGTTAAGAAACTGGTTTATCCTTAAAGCTGCAGTAGGGAGTTTTTAGAAAACGTTGACTTAGCCCCCTTGCTCTTTGCTGCGCTACAGTCCTCCCTCCGCAGCTCCTCCGCCACAGCGAAGCCTGCTGTGAACGCGCAGACTAGTAAGCAGGACCACCGATGACGGCGGATTATGGCACATTCACTGGTAGGGACGAAACATCAACAATATGCTTTACATTGATTATGGCCTGCCCATACTTTGACTACAAACTTGGTCCTCAAATCATTATGTATTTTGCAATTCATGTAATGTAACTTTATAACGTTGCGCTCTTTCTATAAGTTATAAATAATATAACTATATATAGTAAATAATTAAATATTACTAAAATAATATAATGGTAACTAACGTTACAGTATGTAAGTAATTATTCTAGCGATATGTAATGCTAGATAAGGTTTGCTAGTGCATTATTTCAGCAACATGACAAGCCAGTGAATTAGCAGGTTTCAATTTTTGCTTTGCACAGTGCATGACATTTTATCTGTATGTTATGCGGCTAGAGTTTTAAATAGAGTCAATGGGCTCCGACGAGGAATTCACACCCCCAGCGACTTCTACGAGTCAACTGTCGGGGAGAAGAGGAAGCCGTGTGCGCGGAGCATCAGGCAGGACATGTGGGAGACGAGGCAGAGGTCGCAGAGTGGGTCCAACTCCCGAGCACCTCAGCAGAGAGGACATGGCGCGTGCGGAGAATTTAAGATGAGACAGGACTGCTTATGAACGTGTAAGTTACCTCAGTTATAAATGTTTGCCCTTTGCACATCATAAGGTATAATATTGTTCAATTCAATTTTATATTTATATATATTATCGGCCTATGTAGTGTAATGTTAGCTGTTTATCTATGGATAATGAGATTTTTTCTGTAATCACTAGGAACAAATTCAACAATTGGATTTACAACAGACACAAGAAGTGTTGAAGCAGTGTTTGGCACGGGATCCAAGCATAATCTTTGATGTCCTCAGCCATTTGGGACATGCTGACCCTCCAATATTACCTCCTATCCCCGGGCTACTATCATGGTGCATCTGCCAGAGATGCAGAGAAATGCCCACTGTGGTGGAGAGGAAGTGTTGCCTCCAACAGCCACCTCTTTGCATTTCAACTCTACCACACATGGAGGCATACATTCTGCAGGCTGGAGTCTTGCGTCTGGCCAGGAGGATCTGGAATGACCTGCGTGCTGTAGTTGACCTTCCAGATGAAGGTGAAGACAACAGGCAATTTAGACATGCTGCATATAGACAGTTTGTGGCTTGGCAATGTGGGACTCTGTGTCCTGGTCACAGAGTGGTCATCCCAAACTGCTGTGTGCGGGCAATCCGGGACCGCTTTCCAGATCCTCATGGACAATACAGGGGATTTATTTTGAGGAGGGTATAGCTGCTGTGTGGTGCGCGTTCAAAAATTTTAATTCTTTCTTTTTATGTCTTAAAATTTAGCTTATTTAAAATTTTGTAAATATTTTTCAATAAATGGTAAATAAAATTTTAAAATTAAATGTTTATGTAATTGCTCATTTGTGAGAACAAAAGCACCACTTTACCATAGTACATTACTGAATTATCTTTTGGATCAATTTAAAACACTAACTTTCAATAGAAATTATGAGAATGATTGGGTCAATACTAGTTATGCAATGTCGAGGAAGCTCACTAAGCCAAGGAATGACAACATCTTAGAAATATTATGTTTTATTTTGCATATTGTTAAAAATAAATCAGCTTTTTTTTGCAAAGTACTCCTGCACAAGAAAATACGTGAACATTTGTATTTGTGCTAAAAGATGATTCCTTCACGTGCATCTATTTCTGGCGCAATGTCTGACCTGTTAATGGAGCATAAAGAATTTGATGTGGCAGACATTTTAATTTACAAATTATTACATCATGAGGGGGAAGAAAACACGTGCATGTTTAATAATAATCATAATAAAAAATAGAATTCTACCTTGCCAAACAAGCCGATGCTTTTTTTTTTTTTTTTTTTTACAAATATCTTTATTAATTTTTAAATGTTTTCCAAACATACAAAAAAAAAAAAAAAAAAAACCTCCCCCCGCCCTAGAACCCCATGCTCACTCCATCAGCAAAAAAAAAGAAAAAAAAAAAGAATTATATAGTTTACATGTCACTTTACATTGTCACATGTCTTTTACAAGGCGCAAGAAAGGCAGCCACATATCATTAAAATCCTCAAGTTTCCTTCTCGCAATGTAGGTCAGTTTCTCCAGTGCCAGGTTGCTAGACATTAGTTAAATCCACTGGTTTATCTTTGGTCTTTCTGTGTCCTTCCAGTTCAGAGCGATTACATGTTTAGCCTGCAAAAAGCAGAAACTAACAAGATTCCTCTTTTTTATAGTCCCTTTAGGAAAGATGTGCAGCAAGCAGAGTTTACCGTCCATTGGCATGTTACATTCAATCAAACGGGAAACAAATGTAGTAACCTCCTTCCAAAAAATCTGAAGTTCCGGACACTGCCACATAAAATGAAGAAGAGTGCCCTTATCTACACCACATTTTACACAGACATTAGGAATATTAGAATTGAAATGGTGAAGTTTTACAGGAGTAATATAGGTTCTAAATAACCATTTGTACTGCAGCAATCTAAATCTGGTGTTAATAGTTTCCGTCTGTGCCAACAGGCAAGAATTGTTCCACTCATCATCTGAGATTTCTTTTTGTAGATCAGTTTTCCATGCTTGTAAATACGAAAGACTACTTTCTTTTGAGGAAAGTAGTAAAATGTTGTAAAATTTGGAAAGCAGGCCTCTACTCTGATGATGGTTAACGGCTATGTTCTCTATAGTGGAGAGTGGGGGTTTCACAGTAGACTTTAGTTGGGTAGTGATGAAGCTTCTAACCTGTAGGTACTTAAAAAAGTGTTTTTTGGGCAAACCATATTTCATTATCAATTGCTCGAAAGACATCAATACTCCCTCACTATATAGGTCCCCAATTGTATTCAAGCCATTATTCAGCCAAATTCTAAACCCCCTGTCTGCTCTTCCTGGTTTAAATCTATCATTTCCCCAAATTGGCGACAAACATGAGAGCTTAGATACCTCCAATAAGGCAGAATGAGATTGGTGCCAGATTGATATTGTATTTTTGAGAAAAGGATTTTTCGTGTCTTTTAATAATTGTTTGATTTCGGCTGCATAAAGATGTCAAAGGTAGCTTCAATGTGTTGTTCTCAATGTGAATCCAAGATGGTGTATCAGTGGTAGAAAAATAATAAGTAGCAGCACAAAGTTGAGCTGCCCAATAGTACAACTTAACATTAGGCAATCTAAGCCCCCCTCGATCATAGGGCAGATATAGAAGGGAGAGCCGCAGCCTGGGGCGTTTACTATTCCATATAAATTTGGTAAAGGTTTTATTCAAAGAGGAAAAGAAGAAGGCTGGAATGTGTAAAGGGATGGACTGGAAAAGATATAAGAATTTTGGGAGAATGGACATTTTAATAATATTAATACGACCTATCATAGAAATTGGCATCGCACCCCATCTTTCTAAGGAATCCAATACATTTTTTACTAAGGGATCATAATTAATAGATACAATTTTCTTTATGTCAGGATTTATTTTAATTCCCAGGTAAGTGAAGCCTTCATAGGTACATGTAAATTGTGTTTGTATTGTAGGGTTATTTTTTTTTCAGCATTAACAGAGAACTTTTCTTTTGGTTAATTTTATACCCTGAGAATTCACCAAACGTCTTCAGAATTTGGCCAACAGCCTGAACAGACCTCTCTAGATCAGTTAAGAACAAAACGCCGTAATCTGCAAAAAAAGGGAAGCGATGTTCTGTTCCTCCGATTTTAATACCAGTAATATCAGGGGAATTACGTATTGCCATAGCGAGTGGCTCGATAGCAAACAAGAAAAGAAGGGGTGATAATGGGCATCCTTGTCGTGTCGATCTACATAGGCTAAAAGGTCTCGATAACTGGCTGTTTGTTACAACTTTGGCTATGGGTTCTGTATATAGTAATTGAAACCATTTCAAATAATTTTCTCCCAAGCCAAATCTTTTGAGTGACCCAAAAAGAAAACACCATTCGATCCTGTCAAACGCCTTTTCGGCATCTAATGACAGAAAAGCATGATCCATGGCAAATTGTTTTTCGTATAATATATTCAATAATCGGCGGGTATTGTGAAAAGCTTGGCGGCCAAGAACAAATCCATTTTGGTCGTTCGAAATTAAATTAGGACTATGTGATTCAATCCTTCGAGCTAGGGCCTTGCATAGTATTTTGGTGTCACATGACATCAAGGATATAGGCCTATATGAGCCCATGTCTGTCGGAGCTTTTCCTGGTTTTAACAGGAGTGAAATAGCTGCCAATCTTAAGGATGGGGGTAGGATACCCTTCTCATAGGACTCATTATACATTTCAAGTAAATGAGGTAATAATTTATCTGAAAATCTCTTATAAAGCTCAATAGACAGGCCATCAGGGCCAGGGGCTTTGCCTGTATTCATATGGGTAAGTGCCTCCTTAAGTTCTTGAATGCTCAGTTTTCCATCTAGATCATTTTTAGTTTTCTCTGACAAGGTTGGGAATTCGAGTTGGTCCAGAAACTGAACCTGTTTATCCATATTATCTGGATATTGAGATTTATATAAATTTTCATAATATTCTGCAAAAGCATCATTTATACATTTTGGATCCACTAAATTCTCTCCATTGTCAAGTACAATTGAATTAATAGCCCTACTTGTCTGTATTTTTTTAAGCCTCCAAGCCAGGAGTTTTCCTGCCTTCTCACCCTGATCATAGTATGACTGTTTCAACCACAGTAAACTAGTTGCTATTTTATTGGTAGTGAGTTCATTATATTCAGATTTTAATAGGAGAAGCTTTTTATACTTTTCAGTATCATCACAGTAATACAGCTGGTCCTGCAGTTCCTTTATTTGCTTGTCAATGTCTTTCAATTTATTTAGATGTGTTTTAGATTTATGCCGAGTGTAACTCATTATCTCCCCCCTAATATAGGCTTTAAATGCTTCCCATTTTATTGATGCACTGGTCTGGTCTTTATTAAAATTAAAGTATTCTGTTATTTTTCCTTCAAGAAATTCCTCAAATTCTGCGGACTTCAGCCATTTAGCTTGAAACCGAAATGAAAGTGGAGATGAATAATAATTGGGAAACTTAATTGATAAGATAACTGGGGCGTGGTCAGAGAGTAGTATAGTCTCATACCAGCATTTCTGAATCATAGATACCAGACCAGAAGAAACCAAAAAGAAATCTATCCGAGAATACGTTTTATAGGTAGCAGAAAAACATGAATAATCAATCTTGTTTGGATAAAGTTGTCTCCAAATCTCCACTAAATTAAGATCTTTCATAAATTTTCCAATCGTTTTCCTGGCTTGTTGGTGGGATGTGTCACAGCTATTTGAATGGTCTACTGCAGGATCTATCACACAATTAAAATCTCCTCCGATGATGAACTGGCCCCTATAAGCTGACATAGTTAAAAAGAAATGTTGGTAAAAGGCAGGATCATCCCCATTGGGGGCGTATAAACATACCAAGTTGACTAATGTAGAGATTATAGTTCCACTAAGTATAATAAATCTCCCAGATAGATCCAAATATTTATCTTTTAGATCAAAGGGAATTGATTTGTGAATCAATATTATGACCCCTCTTGCATGAGTCGTAAAACTAGAGGAGAATACCTGACCAGGCCACCTAGATCTAATCTTATTCACATCTTCATCTACCAAGTGTGTCTCTTGTAAGAAACAGACTGTACTCTTCATTTGCTTAATTCTGCCCAGCACCTGTTTAAGCTTGACAATTTTGTTCAGACCTCTTACATTCCAACTAGACACATTTATAACTGAGGTATCAAACATAAATTGTGTAATTGAAAAAATCTCAGGCCATGTAAAGTCATCAAACACACAAAAAAAAAAAAATGGAGTGAGCCCCTTATCAGAAAACCCCACACATTTCCCCAAACGAAATGTGATACTAAACCCTTTAAGACTAGGAACTTGGGTTATATAAAACGTTTCATCCACATAGTGGGTAACGTGTAAATCTGCACACATAACATAGCCACACATGGGCTAGCTGTAGTAGAACTATTTGGACCATAATAAAACTTGACGCACATAAACGTGCACCCAGTGCGTGATAAATCAAAAATCTATATCAATAATACCAAAAAAAAAAAAAATACAAGAAACATATATTAAAACAATCGTGCCAGTACCGTATTTTAACAAAAAAGGCAACTTACTAAATTATCCTTTGAATTTTGTCCATTTTTATGGCCATTACTCGTCAGTGGCTCTATGCGAGAGAAATGAAAGAAGCTGTGAGCACAAAGCTTTAAGTCACGGAGTCGTCACAAGACTGCGAGCTTATTTCCTGAACGTATTCTTCAGCCTCAACAACCGATTTAAAAATCCTGCGTTTGTCATTGTGCGTGATGATCAGATGAGCTGGGTACAGCATGCCATACCGAACATTCAGTGCACGAAGCTGAGTTTTCACACCGTTGAAGCGCTGCTGCAGTTTACGTGTCTCCGCGGAGAGGTCAGGGAAAAAGGCGACTCGTTGATTCTCATAGCATACCTCCGTCATCTTCCTGGCGGTTCTCAGGGTTGCTTCCCGGTCCCGGTAGTTCAGAAACTTCATTATTACCACCCGTGGCGATGTAGATTTAGTGTTAATAGGCCCGATCCTGTGTGCTCTCTCTATGATGGGGGGCGAGGTGAAACCTTCACCTAGTGTATCTCGGAGCCACTTTTCCAGAAAATCACACAGATCTGAGCCCTCCGATTTTTCGGGTAGCCCAACCAGTCTCAAGTTAGAGCGTCTGCTTCTGTCTTCTTGCTCTGTAATTCTGTCGCAAAGAGTCTCCACAGTTTTCTCCAGTATTTTAACTTTGCCGTGAAGAGAAGTTACATCATCTTCTGTTTGCGAGATTCGCTCTTCCGTCTCATTGATTCTTTGAGAGTGTAACTGTATATCCCCTTTTATATCGTTAATTGCTTTCAGCATGTCGGTAGATTGTTTGGCCATGTCACCTTTTAACGACAGAATTTCCTTGAGAAGGTCACTGTTAGTCGGACTCGGCGCCGCCGGCGTCTCCGATGTTTCATGTGTCTCTAGAGTCTCCGATGCCTCCCGTGTATTGGCTTCACTGGTAATATCCAGCGGTGTTTTGTTAGCATTAGCCGTGTCCACATTAGCCCCTTTGCCTTGTAAAGCCGTTTTACCCGGTTGATGGCCAGTTTTAGCGTTTTTGGCGGCATATTGTCCAGTAAAAGCGCGTGGGTCACGAACAAGTAGAATTATGTTTATTGGTCCAAGTTAAGGATAGTTTCAAGGGATTTAACAGCGAGCCTCACGCACATGCAGCCTACCACTAAGACGCCATAACCGGAAGCCAGCCGATGCTTTTTTAAATTAAAATAATTTCAAGTTTTCATTTGAAAGATAAAAGGTAGCAGTGATGGTTTGATACAAACATTTACTTCTTACCCTGGCCCCTGCTGACTTGGGTCGCCAATAGCTCCTGTGTGGTGGGAGCTGGCACACCAGACAGCACACCATGCTGACGTGGGTCGTTTGGTCTAATTTTTAAAAGTCGAGGGAGTCCACGTCCTGATGACACCCGTTTCCTTACAATTGACCTCTGAATTTCTGGGATGTAATGGTAGTCCTTTTCCTCTTTTATGGCAGACAAACTCCACTTTCTGGACTTCTTATTATATAGAGTTTGCGATATCTGAAATTAGATACTTGACAGACAATGAAAACAACTGAAAATATTTAAATTCTATGCCTTTTTTGATATGTTACAATAAAGATAAGCACAATAAATATTAACTTGGTACCCTCACTCTTTGATGTAGTAGTGTGAGTCTATTAGTATTTCAAAATACAGATAATAATCAATAGAAGAAGGCTATAATTCTGTGTAGGCAATATAGTGTTACAAATGTATTAAAATGTTTAATTTAGGTTCCAATACAATAGTCTGAGAAAGTTCTGCACACTGTTTTCCATTTTGAGGCATAGATGATGAGATTCAAAGAAGATTAAGTCAAGCAATTCAGGTGTCTGACATTAGCTTTTGTCTGTATGCACTTCCTGGCCATTAAGCTCTATGATAATGTGGAGGTATGGGTGATACAATCAGGCTGATTGGATTAGCATTTGATGTCACAAACCTGCCTGTTCCTGTCTGTCCAGAGCTCTCTATTGTAAGTTAAATGAGTCAGATTACTGAAACTCTCACCCTTTGTTCTAATGGCTCTCGGAGCCACTGTCCCAGTCGTTGAAGAGTCTGGCTGATTGGATTAGGATATTTACATTTGAATCACACTGTTATGCTGACGAATATCAGGGTTGGGGAATTTCCGGTAACGTGCTGATTCCTGTACTTCACATTTACTAAGACACATTTACTACTTGTTCAGATTGCCTCCCCCCTTTTATGTAAATCCCTCCCCCTTTGGAAGGATAAAACACTGTGTTTTAGCTATTGAGTCAGACTTGATGACTGCAGCTACCGACAGCTCGTGTTCTCAATAAAGAATCCTGCTGAAGAAACTACAGAGTCTCCTGGTCTTCGCTTCTAAGTCTCCTACACGTAAGAAGAAAAAGGTTTGCAACACTAGTAACTACAGATTATGTTCTGACATTAAATTGTGATTACAATGTAGATGTCTGTAATACAATGCACTTTTCAATTTTCAAATAATCACATTTACTACCTAACACTATTGATAAGACATTATGCATATTACATACTCGATGCAGCCATCAGTCCTTATCTTGGGTGGTCTGCGAACATGGTTGTTGCAATCCAGGCCAGCCCGTAAGAATCGGGCTTCATAAACAATAGGGCTGAAACAGAAGCGTTGCTGGCATACATCAAGATGTGGTTATGGAAAGACTCCAGGTCAGCAGTTCACCTACAAATTCAGTGAGAACTGTAAGATTATAAAAATTCTTTCACAATAGTAATATAGCTAATACAACTGAATAGTTTTTCAAAGGCGACATGACAGTAAAATTAATAAGCATAATCATACCTAAAGTGCAAATACTTGTGTACCTCCTTCAGCCAGCATTCATTAAGAATGATTTCTGATAAAGACTGATGGGCCACGGACCCCTTCTCTATCCACCCCTTGTCTCTGTTCTCCTCCAAGGGACCATGCTGACAGGCATCCAGTGACCACTCGTGCTCTCCTGTGACATGGTGAAGAAGGCCAATCCACATGTCCTAACAGTTTTTAAATTACTTTTAGAATACTTAAACATACAATGTGTATAGTAGCTGTTTTTTATCCACTATGTTTCACTGTTATCAGATGTGTATTAATTTGACATCTGTAATACATTTCCCACACAGTAATGAACAATACCAAGTTCTACACAAACCTGTTGTTTTTATCCCACATGTCAACAACACCTTAGTGCTGCAGTATTAGCAAAGAAATTTTCATCTAATATGTTTGGGTGAGTAATAGTATTACTCACGAAAAAGTCATCATAGTTTTCAGCCATCTTGCAGCATAACCAGAAATGATTGCAGACATCCTTGTTCCAATACAGAAGAATGGAACAACCCCTTTGCTGCCCTGCCTAAATAAAAATAAATAAAAAAAGAATTACAGATAAAAATATTGGATAAAACTATACAAGTTAGACAATAGTGAAATAATTTTTTACAGACTCTGATGCCAAAGCCTCCCAGAAATGCCAGCTTGTTACCGAAATGACATATTGAAACAGAGGACACAACAAGTAAAAAGAGGCCACATAAAATGCCAAAGAGATTTCAGTCTGAAATAGAAATTTCTTCAGATGGTAGGTGTTCAAATTGTGTTATATATATACATACTGCTGTGCAAAATAACTGGCTTAAACCCATTTTTTTAGGGTGAAAATACTAACGTGCCTAAGACGCTTGCCCAGTATATATACAGTGTTGAGGTCTGTGTGCATTCCTGACTTATCTTAGCTCAGCTGGTCTTCTTGCAGACTTCAACTTTTTTTTTTCATCCAATTGAATGATTTGCTGAATCAGAAATCTGTAGTTGCCCTGATAAGAATATATTGGTTGAACTTGAGATTTCAGATTGGCTAAACAAAGGTATTGTGATTGGGATGACTTTTTGTTGTTGTGGTTTTTTAATACAATTTATAGTAAGTTTTCTCAGCCATGGTCGCTACCACAGTTGGTTTTCTTTTGTAAATACAACTTAGATTTTGCAACTATATTTCATCTTTTATGATTGAACTATGGAATTAAATGCATTTGTGAACTTTGCCTTTTATTTAAACATGCAAAAATTCATTAATTTCAGATGATTGCAGAGTTATATAGAAGAAAAGGGTGTCGAAACCTGTTGCACCTAAATGTAAGTTGTTACATAATTTCACAGTATATTACATTGTATTTGCACAATTCAAAGCAACCTAGACGTCTTTTTGTATTTCTGTTGTATTGTCAGATCAGCAACTGCCCAAAACATATCCTCAAGACAAGGGTACTGTAAGTAGAATGAAATCTACATGATTTATATATAAATATAAAAAATGTGTTTCAAGATTTAATCCACAATGGACTGTAATATATTTCTCTCTCTTCTCCACAGGCAATCAAGAAAAGCCAAGATCTCCAGACTTATTTTGTAAGAAGTTTCAAATGTTAATAAACATTTTAATGTCCATGTATACCTATTGTACATGTATATTCTATTAAAAATTTGTTTATTTACAGCATAGGCATCGTTGCCGTGCTCACTGCAAACTGTGTCACCACCCCATCAAAGTGTGTAAAAATTTCATTGATATTCATAAATGTGTATGTAATGTCAATTTTGAAACATAGGTATTTTTTATGCCACAGCAGATCAGATGTCAGATCTCCTCTTAAGAGAACCACAGGCCTTATCCGAAGAAGCAACAAAGAGTAAGCTTACAGCTGTCTGTCACAAACATGCACACTGATTCCATAATGTTTATTTATTTTTGTCTTAGACTACCGCACAAAAGGAAAGGAAAGGCCCCGGGACCTGACAACATTCCCGCTGAGGCGTGGAAGTTACTCGGACACCAAGGCACTGAAGTCCTTACCCGATTGTTTAATAAGATCATTGATGAGGGTACCATCCCCTCAACATGGGCTGCCAGCGTAAAGGTCCCGATCTGGAAAGGCAAAGGCGACGTCAGCGAATGTAACACCTATCGTCCGATTCGCCTGCTCTGCCATGCCATGAAGATATTTGAGCGCGTAATCGACACCCGCCTCCGGAAGATCGTTTCCATCAGTCCAAATCAGTGTGGATTTGTTAGAGGAAGCGGCACTACTGATGCGATCCACGGCATCAGGCTGCTGCTAGAGAGGCATCGGGAGAAGAACCAGCAAGTACACATGGCCTTCCTCGATCTCGAGAAGGCATTTGACCGTATGCCCCGAGATCTTATCTGGCATTCCCTCCGCTCTCACGGTGCCCCCGAAGAGTACGTACGATGGATCCAGCTTCTCTATACCAATACCACCAGCGTCGTCCGATGCCCTGCAGGTCTGTCCGAAATATTTCCGACTACCGTGGGCGTGCATCAGGGATCCGCCCTCTCCCCGCTTCTTTTTATCCTTTGCATGGATACTGCCACGGGGGATATCCAGGTGTCTCAGCCCTGGTCACTTCTATTCGCCGATGACATCTTCCAAGCTGAGAAAACTCGTTGGGGGCTTGAACGTCAAGTACAAAACTGGAATGAGCGGTTAGACGCGCACGGACTGCGCCTTAACATCAAAAAGACCGAGTATATGGAGTGCGGACCCCAGACCGACGGGACAATCAGAGTTGGAGGGCAGCCATTAAACAAAGTCACCGAATTTAAATATCTTGGTTCTCTAATCCGGAGTGATGGTGACTCTCTTCCCGACGCCCGAGCCCGAGTCAACACAGCATGGCTTAAATGGAGACAAGTCACAGGCATTCTCTGTGATCGCCGAATGCCCATATCACTCAAGGGCAAGATTTATAAAACCGTTGTACGCCCGGTCGCGTTGTACGGTTCCGAGTGTTGGCCAGCCACCATCAAACATGAGCAGTCCCTCCATGTTATGGAAATGAAGATGCTCCGCTGGTCCCTTGGCCTCACGCGTTTCGACCGCGTCATGAATGAAGATGTCCGAAGGCGCATGGGCGTGGTCCCCATAGGCCAAAAGATACGTGAAGCTCGACTCCGCTGGTATGGCCATGTCATCAGAAGTGGCGATGAGACAACAGTGAAAATGGCCTATAATCTATCACCACCCGGACGAAGACCGCGTGGCTGGCCGAAGAAGCGGTGGCTCGATCGTCTGGCGGAGGATATGCGCGCAGTAAATATCACCACTGAAGATGCCCTGGATCGAGCCAAGTGGCGAAAAGCATGCAAGCAAGCGGACCCTATATAAATATGGGATACACGCTAGGACAGAGAGAGAGAGAGAGAGAGAGAGAGAGACTACCGCACAAAAGTCTTGCAGAAGTTACAAGAGCTCTGCGAGAACCAGCAAGACATCCTCACACTGCAGAGAATACTGTTGGCTGCTATGACTGTGCCAGAGACAGAGGAGGACAGAAAATAGGCCCTGTCAAACTGTAGAAGAGCTTAAACAGTTTGACACCTCATTAGAAAATAAAGAGACTAGGACAAAGATGGTAATAAATACAGCAATTTAGGCCTCGTTCACACTGCAGGGGCTTAATGCTCAATTCCGATTTTTTTTAAAAATCAGATTTTTTTGCAAGGCCGTTCACATTTCAAATTAAATGCGACCTTTTGTGATCTCCTGTGTGAACATGAACGTGAAATGACCCAGAAGTGACCCGCATGCCCAGAAGAGTACACAAAGTTCAACGACGTCACTTGTTGTTTGCGGAAGTAGCTAAACATGGCCTGAATAGAGCTGTCCCCCAAATATTAATTAAATCAGAAACCTCGCTTCCCTTCCATTGACTGGTCTCAGCATCGTCCGCCATAGTTGTTGTTTATCTTCTCATTCCCGCCTACTTCAACGCAGAATTATGACGTTTGTCGCACATCAATGATGTGCGGGTCGGATACATGTGACCTGGCCGTTCATATTGAAGTCGCATTTCAAAAGATCGGATAAATATCGGATTTGGACCACATACCCAAGTGGCCTGGGTCTCATTTGAAAAGATCGGATCTGTGTCGTTCAGACTGTCATGAAAAGATCAGATACAGGTCGCATGGGGCAAAAAAATCGGAATTGGGTCGTTTCAACCTGCAGTGTGAACGTAGCCTTACATAAGCTGTCAATGTTCATTGACAATAAAATGCTCACTCATTGCATAATTTTCAGCTGTTACAATGAGTTTACTCAAAGGGATTGTTCATTTGTGGGTGAACTGTTATTTATTCACACTGATGTTTTTCTTTCGTACGTAAAATGCTACGTAAAGTAGCCACCAATGAAGTCCTAAAGTGCCTACAGCATGAGAGGGAAGAAAAAAAAATCACATTCTAGGAGTTTAGGATTTGCTCTCTTATTTTAGGAAAGTTTAATTCCATAATCCTTTAAAAAAATATTGATTGTCAATTTAAGTAATTACAATTTGGAGATGATTTGTTGTTTGATCAGATTATTTCATCTAATTTCTAGGAGCAACACAGAGGAACTTCAAATCAATGAAGTCAATAGAAGTGAAAGATCTAATCTCACTGGCCCTGAAATTCGCTCCACACAGGAATTTAAAATGGTAAATGCATGTATTTGTTGAATAAACACCCAACATGAAACAAGACATGCAGCCAAGAGCGCAGGGCTGGAGCACACTCGAGACCGTCCGCTCACACAAACACCAGACCAATACGGTCTGTGACAACACCAAGAAATAAAATAGACCAATGTGACACAACCCTGATAGTATTTAAATGCATTTTGAAATTACTATTATTGTCAGTGGAACTGATGCAAAAGTATTATCAGTATGTATCAGGTAGGTGTAGGGAGGGCTTAATTGTACCAATAAGGCATCAATTTAATATTTTTATAAGAATTTACACGCCATGTTATTGCATCCTATTAATGCTTGACTGTAATCAGAATAAAAAAATAATAGTGCTTTACTCTTTTTCTTTTTTTTTGCCTTTCATGTAAGGAAGAAAATGCATGGATATTAACAACATTATATTTTAGCATTAGAAATACTACTGTGACTAACACATACTGAAGGCTACATGGGCAGCGTTTCCCAAAAGCATCATATGAGTGCGTAAAAACGGATCTTATTATTACGGTCTGTCTCCCAATAAAATGGCAGGTTATTTTGTTGTTGCAAAAAAAACTTTTAGCGTAAATAATCTATTTTGCAGTTAATGTAAACCGCATCTATTTGATATACTTTGTGTAAATAGCATCTATCGCTAATTTTCACCTCGCTGCTCGCTGGCATCTAGATTTGACCACAAACGCCCCTTTGAATACGCTCAACAGTGACATCTAGTGGTAAACTGTTATTACGTTATTAAACTAATAATTACTAAAAGGTACTAGGTTTACTATAATAATAAGTACAATTGAAGACTTCAGATGCAAAAAAACCTTCAAGTCGGTCTGATATTTCTTTTAAAATTAGCATTTTTATCAGGCTCCTATTTAGGTTCAGTCATTTCACTTTAAAGTCAATGACTGATTGAAACAAGAATATCACTTTTTACTTTTCTTTGTAATAATATTACTATTTGTTATATTTACAGATGACTGTGGTGAAGATGGAAGAGGCTTTCAAGTACAGGATCCACAATTAGACTACTAATAAAAGTGTATGAAGTAGTTAGTTTGTTTTCGTTTCACCTTTTGCGCATGTTTTGAATGTGATGCATAGCCTACCCCATGATTGTTTTTTTTTGTGTGTGTTTTTAATCCACAATTAAACAATGAATCGACAAAAACATAGACATGGATTATTTATATAGATTTATTGTTGTATTTTATTAAAGTAAAAAAAAAAGATGATTTGTTGTTAGTTGAACGTAAAGAAAACTTTACTGGCTAACTAAAAACAAATTATAAAAAATAATGTTCTGGGAACCAAAAACTAACATTCTTGGAAGTAAAAACTAACGTTCTGAGAACGTTAAGAAAACTTTCCTGGCTAACCAAAAACAAACCATAAAAAATAACGTTCTGAGAACCAACAACTAACGTTCTGATAACGTTCTGGGAATCAAAAACTAATGTTCTGAGAACCAAAATCTAACGTTCTGGGAACCAAAAACTAACTTTCTAAGAACTGAGAACGTTCTGGGAATCAAAAATTGTTAGCTGGGTATTCACCCAACGATTTGGAATCCATTGAGGAACATTTCTAGCCTAGAAATCGTCTCGGTTACGTATGTAACCCTCGTTCCCTGAGTAGGGAACGGAGACGTTACGTCGGATGACGACGAAATGGGGTTTCGCTTAGAAAGCCTATCAACTTCGAGTATTACAAAACGAGCCAATGGCAAAGAAATGCCATGGGTCTGCGGAATTTGCATGACGTAACTCCACCCCACCTCGTGGGTATAAAAGGAGGAAGTCCGCAACAGCAGTTTATGTTTCTTCGCTGAGGAGCCAAGACTGAGCTCAGGCGATCCCCGCGGTACAGCGGAAAGTGGCAGGCAGACGTAACGTCTCCGTTCCCTACTCAGGGAACGAGGGTTACATACGTAACCGAGACGTTCCCTTTCGTTGTCACTCCGAGTTACGTCGGATGACGACGAAATGGGGTTACCAGTCTAATCACGCCACCTTCTCAGCTGTCTTCCAGTGCCCTGCGTAAATCGAGATCCCTGTCATAGACTGGACGAAGGACTCCATATAACACAGGAATACCAAGGTACACTGGGAAGCATATCCCAAGCTAGGGGAAGTATGCAATTAATGCCAACCCAGAGGGGGGGGACTTAGAGAATACACATATGACCCGAAGGAAACATATGGAGACCACTGGGGTGTCCAGCTGCAGGTGGAATATTTCAACCCCAGGGGTGGCAAGGTGGCTTGCCAAGGGAAAGACACATGCTCAGAGAGGCTTACAGTGGAAATACACATGTGGGGGTCGCTCAGGGGAGGGACCATGCACACGGGAGGCACCTAGCCGACGCGCAGGCAATAGACACTGGCGCCGGCGTCAGGAGTGCTGGAGGAACTCAGGGCTTTCGGGGAAGCTCACCTGAGGAGAATATCGCACGTATCCAGTCCGTGGAGTGGAATGGCGAGCAAGCGAAGACACCTGAGCGGGTTCGGTACTAGCTAGTTGAAGCGAGTACATGAGAGGACACTGGCTCCACTCGGAGATTATAGAATCTGGCGAATGTGTTAGGTATCGCCCAGCCTGCAGCTCTGCAGATGTCTGTTAGCGAGGCGCCATGCGCTAGAGCCCAAGAGGATGCCACACTCCGGGTGGAGTGGGCCGTCACACCAAGGGGGCACGGTCGACCTTGCTGCTGGTAAGCCAAGGCAATGGCGTCCACTATCCAGTGAGACAACCTTTGCTTGGAGAGAGCCTCTCCCTTCAGCTTCCCACCATAACAGACAAAGAGCTGGTCTGAGGTCCTGAAACACCGCGTCCTGTCTACATAGGCACGAAGAGCGCGTACTGGACAGAGCAGTGCCAAGGCTGGGTCTGCCTCCTCCGGGGGCAGCGCTTGAAGGTTCACCACCTGGTCCCGAAAGGGAGTGGTAGGAACCTTGGGCACATATCCGGGCCGGGGTCTCAGGATCACGTGAGAGAAAGCCGGTCCGAATTCCAGGCACGCTTCGTCGACGGAGAAAGCGTGCAGGTCCCCTACCCTCTTGATGGAGGCCAGTGCAACCAGGAGCGCTGTCTTCAATGACAGGAACTTAAGCTCAACTGATTGCAGGGGCTCAAAGGGAGCACTCTTCAGGGCAGTTAGAACCACTGAGAGGTCCCAAGAGGGAACGAGAGGAGGACAAGGAGGATTTAGTCTCCTCGCTCCTCTCAGGAACCTGATGACCAGGTCGTGCTTCCCTACCGACTTACCTTCGACTAGGTCATGGTGTGCGGCAATGGCGGCAACATAGACCTTAAGGGTGGAGGGAGACAGCCTTCGCTCCAACCCTTGCTGAAGGAAGGAAAGCACAACGCTGATCGAGTATCTCCGGGGGTCTTCTCGGTGAGAAGAGCACCAGTCGACGAAGAGGTTCCACTTCAACGCGTAGACGTGTCTCGTGGACGACGCTCTAGCGGAAGTGATGGTAGCCGCCACCGTAGGTGGAAGGATACTCAAACCTACCTCGAGCCGTCCAGGAGCCACACGTGGAGGCTCCAGAGATCGGGGCGAGGGTGCCACAGGGTGCCCCGTCCCTGAGAAAGAAGGTCCTTCCTCAGAGGAATGGGCCAGGGAGGTGCTGTCGCGAGGAGTGCAAGTTCGGGGAACCAGGTCCGGCCGGGCCAATAAGGCGCGACCAAAATGACCTGCTCCTCGTCCTCCCTGACCTTGCGCAAGGTCTGCGCAAGAAGGCTCACTGGGGGAAACGCATATTTGCGGCCCGGCGGCCAGCTGTGCACCAGTGCATCCGTGCCGAGCATGCCCTCGGTCAGGGAAAAATACAGGACGCAATGGGTCGAGTCGTGAGAGGCAAACAGATCTATCTGTGCGTCCCCGAACTGGTCCCAAATCAGCTGAACCGACTGGGGATGGAGTCGCCATTCTCCAGGGAGGGCTGAAGCCGTGAGAGCTCGTCGGCTGCACAGTTCAGGGCTCCGGGAATGAAAATGGCTCGAAGCGACCTCAGATGCTTCTGACTCCATAGAAGGAGGTGGCGGGCGAGTTGTGACATACGGCGGGAGCGTAGACCACCTTGATGGTTGATGTACGCTACAGTAGCGGTATTGTCTGAGCGGACTAGTACGTGTTGACCCCTGAGCAACGCCCGGAAGCGGTGCAGGGCAAGTTGTACTGCCAACAACTCGAGGCAATTGACATGCCATAGCCGCTGGGGTCCTGTCCAGGAGCCCGCAGCAGCATGTCCATTGCACATGGCGCCCCAGCCCGTGGTGGAGGCATCTGTGGAGACCACAACATGCCGGGAAGCTCGTTCCAGGGGGACACCCGCCCTGAGAAAACTGAGGTTCGACCACGGGGTGAGGAACTGACGGCAGGTCGGAGTAACTGGTACCCGGAGCGTGCCTTGATGCCATGCCCACCTCGGGACTCGGTCGCGAAGCCAAAGCTGAAGCGGTCTCATATGAAGCAATCCGAGCGGCGTGACCGCGGCTGCAGATGCCATATGCCCCAGGAGCCTCTGAAAATGTTTCAGTGGAACCGCATTCTTGCTTCTGAGATGTCTCAGGCAAGTCAGCAGTGACTGCGCGCGCTCGCTCGTAAGCTGCGCGGACATGGCGACCGAGTCGATGTCCATACCGAGAAAAGAGATCCTCTGCACGGGGCAAAGTTTGCTCTTCTCCCAGTTGACCCGAAGGCCCAGACGAGCTAGGTGCCGGAGCACTAGGTCCCTGTGTTCGCAAACCTGATCTCGAGAGTGGGCTAGGATCAGCCAGTCGTCGATATAACTCAGGATGCGAACCCCGTGTTCCCGAAGGGGAACAAGGGCAGCCTCGACGACCTTCGTGAAGGTGCGAGGAGACAGGGCTAGCCCGAAAGGGAGAACCGCGTACTGGTATGCCTGCCCCTCGAAAGCAAACCGTAGGAACGGTCTGTGTCGAGGAAGAATGGAGACATGAAAGTAGGCGTCCTTCAGGTCGATCGCTGCAAACCAATCCTGGGGCCGCACGCATTCGAGAACGCGTTTGGCGGAGAGCATCTTGAACGGCAGCCTGTGAAGGGAGCGGTTCAGCACGCGCAAGTCCAGGATTGGCCGTAACCCACCGGTTTTCTTGGGGACAATGAAGTAGGGGCTGTAGAACCCGGACCTCATCTCGGCTGGAGGGACAGTCTCGATTGCACCCTTCGCCAGCAGGGTGGCAATCTCTGCTCTCATGATAGGGGCATTGCCACCGACCAAAATGGAGCGGACTCCCCTGAAGCGGGGAGGAGACCGTGCGAACTGAATCGCAAGCCGAGCCTGATGGTGCGCGCGATCCAGCGGGACAGACGGGGAAGCTCTAACCAGGCTCCCAGGAACTGAACCAGCGGGATCAAGCGGACGACAGGCGTCCCCCCGGAGGGGCAGCGAAGCGGAGTAACTGGCCCAGACGTGGACAGCATAGCGGCCCGGTGTGGGGGCACAGTTAGCAACCGCGCCCTGACAGAGGGGGCCAGGGGAGGACCATGCTGGTCGTCCCGCGGGGGCCTGCTCTGGCAGGGGTCTGGCGACAGAGGGGGACAGGGGCGAAGCGGTCCGTGGACGGCACGCCGTGTCAAGCACCTCTGGGACAGAGGGGGACGAGGAGAGCACGGCTTGTGGGCGGCGCTCTGTGTCGTCCGAGATCTCTGTCTTCCCAGAGACGGGAGAGTCAGTTCTTAGGAGAATAAGGATTTTTCCCCGGCCCTCCACCGGGGAAAGGAGTGGTCCTGCTACCAACTCCTGGAAGAACTGAGTCCCATCTCTGTGGAGCCCGTCTCAGGAGCTCCGCTTAACCCGGCACGTAGCGGGGGGCGGGGCTGGAGAGGGCTGTGGCGTCCGCCCGCGGCTCCCACCCCGCCCGTTTAAAGAGACGGGCCGGCTCTGGAAGCCGCGGGCGGACGCCACAGCCCTCTCCAGCCCCGCCCCCCGCTACGTGCCGGGTTAAGCGGCGCTCCTGAGAGCGGGGGGGGGTGGCGCCTTCGGCAGTGGGCAGACCGAGGGATCTGAGCGGACGGCGGGCCATCGGGACAGAATCACGTCAGTCTGCACATGGGCGGTTGAGAGCTGTTGGGCGAAGTTCTCAACCGCACCGCCGAAGAGGCCGACCTGGGATATGGGAACGTCGGACAGACGGGGCCGCGCGACATTCAGCACATCAGACAGGTTCAGCCACAGAATGGTAGGCATCACCTGACCCAGGGAGCGTACGGCCACTTTCGTCGCTCGGAGAGCAAGGTCAGTGGCGGCGCGCGACTCAGTGAAGAGCCCTGGGTCAGTCCCGCCCTCGTGCAAGTCCATGAGCATCTGGGTCGAGGACCAGCAGAATGGCCATGGCCTGCAGAGAGGCGGCTGCCAGTCCCGTGGTGCTATAGGATCTCGCCACAAATGTAGACGAAAACCATAGACCACGGGCGGGTGCTTAGGATTGCGCCGAGAAGAAGCACTCTGAGGACACATAGCATCGCAACAGAGCGTTCAGCCGGGGGAACCCCAGTGTACCCGTGACAGCGGCCCCATCGAGGGGGCAAAGGCGGATGAGATCAGCGAGCGGTCCCGAGAAAACCAGGGGGTCTTCTGGGACTTCGAGATCTCATCATGCACGTCCGGGAGGGAAGGTATTGGGGTTTGCCGTGGACGAGGGTCGGCGGCCTTACCCAAAAACCAATCGTCCCAGGAAAGCATGGCCGTCATCTCTGGATCAGACTCAGGCACAGCCGTATGCACACCAGAGGGTGGCAGCTGTGACGAGTCGTCACTTCGCAGAGAATCAAACCCACCTTGTGAAGCTGCTACAAACATAGTATCATCCTCTGTAGCTTTAAATGAAACACACGGGCCACCAGAGGGTAGACTCGTGGGAATCACCTATTCACTAGCGGGCACCGCCGTTGAGGGGAGGCTGGGGTCACGGACACGGAGTCGGCGCCTTGTTCCAGACCAACACCCTCAGGTCACCCTGGCCACCAGCCGAAGATCGGGGGGTGGATGAGGGGACTCTCACTCTTGCGAGTTCACAGAGTCTCGACCTATATGACGCGATGATCATGTTCCCACAGAGAGAACATGAGTCATCCACGAGCGCTGCTCTAGTATGATCAAGCCCAAACATACCAGACAACGCTCGTGCCCATCAGAGTCCGATACCAAGCTGCCGCAACCATTCGTTTTTTTTTTTTTTTTTAAATGCACGGGCGAGCCGTCTTTAAAAAGACGTGCCGCGTGCGCTCTTTTAGAGAGAAAACTCACGTGTTGAAGCGCCCGGGGAAGCACGCGCTCTCTGATGAACCACTGCAGAGATAAGCAGGAAGCACGCACTCGCCGGAGATCGCCGTCACACCAACACTCGAGGCACTCGTTCGTGAAGCTGATAATTCAGAGTTGGCTTGTGGAGAGAAGAATACACTTGGCTCCGAAGCGAAAACATAAACTGCTGTTGCGGACTTCCTCCTTTTATACCCACGAGGTGGGGTGGAGTTACGTCATGCAAATTCCGCAGACCCATGGCATTTCTTTGCCATTGGCTCGTTTTGCCATTGGCTCGAAGTTGATAGGCTTTCTAAGTGAAACCCCATTTCGTCGTCATCCGACGTAACTCGGAGTGACAACGAAAGGGAACTAGACGCATCCTAGCGGCAGCAAAAATTATTTTGCAGCCAGTGTGGTCTAGCAACTCTCCGTTGACTTTAGAGCTGAAAAAAACAAAAACTGGTCAGGCCAATCAGATTGTGTATAGAGTCGGCGGGCGGGCTTAACATGACGACAGAGTTGCGACGGTTCACTGCTACTTGAAAACAAAGAATGGCTGCTGCTGCTGGCGAACAGCGGTCTTTCGATTCGGCTTTGGCCACGACTCTGGAGGATTTGAAGTTAAACTTTTCTTTGAAACAAGAACAAAGAAGCTCTGACTCTGACTCCGTCGCTCTGACTACGTCACCTTCTTCGTTGTTCTGGTTGGTTGTAGCGCTATCCTATTGTGTGCAGAGGGAATTTGAAAGACAACCGTTTATCCCGGCCCTCGGATTGAGGCATGCCAATGGAGAGTTCCCAGACCTAACATCTTGATGTAGGTCTGGTATGCCAGGCTAGAACATTTCCTTAATAGGTCTGAATTTGAAATGACCATCAACGACTCCCACATCACTTGGATAATCTATCACTTGCATAATCCACCCAACTAAAAATCAGCAGAATGAAGAATTATGGGAAGATGATCTTGCATTGATTGCAATGGCTGGTGAAGGTGCCGAAGGTGGGGAGGCGCGTAACTAATAATTGAGTCGAGTTGCTAATGTTACAAAAAAGGCTATAAGGCAAGTTCAACAATGCATAGGCCCATTTCTGGTAAGGTTTATTGTTATATTGCATTTTCTATTGTTATATTGTAATTTAGCTTAGTCTATGTATGATCTCTGCACTTTATACGATTGTCATTGTCAATATTTTCACGGTTGTCATTGGTAGGCTACTAGTCTTTCGATCTGTCATTTATAATTTTTTTTCTTTTTGTAAATTGCCAATTAGTTGTTTGGTAAGTTGTTAATAAATGAGTTCGTGTCTGATGTAAATTTTTTTATTATTATTATTGTGTAGCAGCCTATAGCCTTTCAGTTTAATTTCACAGAGGTTAGATTTATGATTTATATACTTAAAACTAGTGGTGGGCATAGATTAATTTTTTTAATCTAGATTAATCTCACTGTAATCTTGGAATTAATCTAGATTAATCTAGATTAAAATGGCTCATTTGAATTCTGCCGAAGGCATATAATAATATGTGTGTTACCCTGGCACACGCTTCTGCAAAGTGACGCGTCTCTGTTTTCATCACACCTAACGGACAGACAAAGTAGATCAGAATAAGTTCACTACTAGTAAACAACTAGCAATCATCGAGAAGCAAACATAATGTGGCGGTAATTCGTAGTGTCGTGATAATTAATAGGCTAAGTAATTAAATTAAATTATGTAATTTAAAATTACATGACGTAGCCTACCTAAAGCGAAGGAGTGAAGTTCCCAGCTGGCATCGATGAGGTGTACAGTAACGCCGAGGTAGTTATCGTTGTTGACAGATGTCCAATGGTCCCCAGTCAGTGCCTCGGTTGCACTCAAATATAGTAGTTTCGACTCTTCCCCTGCGCTACATCAGTGCTTGGCCCGGCATCTACCGTATTAGCTAAGGGATGCTTTGCGTTTAGGTGGTACTTGAGACTGGAAGAACTCCTACAGTAAACTAATTCCACATTGCACAAGGTGCAAACAACCTTAGTCTTGTCGAGGTTTTCGATTGGGAAGCTTCTTAAAAATAAATTTTCCCTGAAGCAAACCCGGCGGCTTCATAGCTGCATCCATGTTAGCACGTCACGTTTGAAGTGGTAATTTCACAGTAGGCATACACACACACAGGTTCGAAGACTCGTTCTTGCCCCCTACAGTGCAATTCGGCTAGGTATACATCCGCGCTAAAATATCAAGGTGAAAGTCATCATAGCTTGCGTATAGACCCAGCTCCCAACCCAACTTTGAGAATAGATTAACGGCGATATTTTTTTTATCGCCCGATAAAGAGTCTCACGTTAACGCCGATAACGGCCCACCACTACTTAAAACATTTGTTTTAACTTTAAAAAGCAGCGGTATTATACCAACTATTTCAATGATTACCTTAAATGTAGCCTATTTGTATAGGCTTTTGATTAAATTAGTTAACCTAAAGTATTGCTCAGCAATTAAAGTAGCCTTAATTGAAAATATTAATAAAAAATAAATTTGGAAACATACAATAAACATTTCAATTTTTTGCGAAAGAGATCAAGATTGGCTACATGGCTATGTAGGAGGCTAGCATAGGGTGTTAGTCCTATACATTACGTTTATTTATTTTTACGATATTCATTTTCCTTATTTCATTTGTTATATCCACCAAGGAAAACAGAATGGAGGTTATGATATTTAGCTGAATGGGTCTTACGGTTTTGCGCTGAGTAGATAGTGTTGCATTTTCACTTTTGGTCACTGTCAGACATCTGTGCTTCCTCAAGTGACGTCACTCCAAATCGACAGCTGCACTCTGATCTGCGATGTCACTTGCAATAGACACTAATATAAAGGGATCCTAGCTCCTTAAGTAACCGATTATATCAAGTACATTATGAATGATATTAATGTAAAATGTGTAGCTTACTATATAGTGCATAATAAAACAAATTGAACATAATTTCTTTCACTTGATAAACTGTTAATATATAAATAAGAATAATAGCCTACTAAGTGAAGAAAGTGTAGCTACAGATATCTACATCTGCAGCTGCAAATAGCCTACATTGAAAAAAAAAAGTTTTTTTTAAGATATACGCATTTAAATTATTAGTAAAATTCCATTAAACTGAATTATCAATTCATATTTTAATTGAATAATTAAACCACCCTTAATCAATTATTCAATTCATATGTGTAAGGTTTATTCAATTTGATGGATTTTTAGAACGTTTTAGAACGTCACCAGTTTGGGAGAGGTCCGATAAAAAAGAGAGATTTACAGAAGTATGAATAAAAAAGTGCCATTAAAAAAAAATAAAAATTAAGTGGGGTATGGTTAACATGTTAAATTAAATTCTCTTTTTTTTTTCGTTCTACTGAAAATGTGCTGGGAGCCCACTGTTGCTATAGTAACGAACTACACTTTTACCTGCATCTGATTGACAGATATCATGCGATCTTATTTCACTGTTGTTGAGGTGTTTTCAGCTTTGCACAAACTGTATTGTTAAAGAGGGTGAGCTTTATTATTTAATTTAACTGTGTGCATGTATTTTAGCCACTTGCATTGTTCTTGCTCCGTCAATGCACTAACTGCGTCCATGTTATGAGCCGAGTTTTGGTGCTCAGTGCTCTGGTATTTATCAATGGGATAACCCATTTCAGGAGTTGCTATAATTAAAATTTAAAATAAGAATATAAGCATAGCTTTTTTACATTCACTGAAATATTGAAACGTTAGCGATACTGATTCAAAACGAGTGCCAGTGATTGAATGTCAAAGCGTGGTTTGAACGTCCCGCCCCCCAGCCGAACTGGAAGTTTTGATTGGTTTTGCACCAGAGTCAGACCTTGGCTGAAGCGCTTCAGATCTGTCTGTTATTGGCTGAAGCGCAAGACTCAACCGCAGTAGTTTGAAAAGTGTGTGTCAAATGTCAGCTTGCCTGTTGCTCTGTCGGCACCTTTGTCAAAGTACTTTGTACTTCTAGAGAAAAATAAATGTAGCGAAGTTGAATACTTTATTTTTATTCTATTCAAGTAAAAGAAAAGTAGCTTAATTACCACAATTTAATTTTCCTGAAGAAAGTAGAAAAAAATCTACTCAAGTACTGTAACGAAAGTATTTGTAATTAGTTACTTAACCACCCCTGCACAATAGCCTACACTTATTGTGATGCAAGTCCCCCCCCCCCCCCCACCATCCCCATCCCCAGTATTCATCCCAAAATACAATATTAACATCCAAAAAAGAACATCAGATCACCTCTCAGTCTTCTCCGTTGAAATAATGGCCATTATTTTAGCATTGCAATGGGTAGAGGAAGTTAAGCCGCATAAGATAGTCATCTGTTCCGATTCCATGTCCTCCTTGTCAAGTATTCAGAGTGGAAAATCAATATGTAGGCAAGATCTTTTAGATGCAATAAATCAATAAATGTTTAGATTAACTCAACAAAAAATATATATACAGTCTATTTGGGTTCCAGCACATGTGGGTATTGAGGGAAATGAAAAGGTGGACAAGTTAGCAAAAGAAGCCCTGAAGGCAGAGCATATAGATATACAAGTTCCACTTAGTAAATCAGAAATTAAAGTTATCATTAAAAATACTTTTAACAAAATGTGGCTTGATACATGGGATCAGGAGGAGAAAGGAAGACATTTTTCAGAAAGAAGTGATAATTAAAAAGTACAGTAATCTGAGACGGCAGGAGGAAAATATGCTTACAAGGTTGAGAATAGAGCACACAAGATTTAATGGCTGCCTAAATATAATAGCAAAGAGTATAGAAGAACAAGAGGCGAAACTCTGATGCTTTTTTGGTAACAGCCACTAGGTGGTGCTTCAGTAGCGCGGCCGCCATTTTGGGGTGAAAATTCCAACTGGAGTTACTGGACAACAGCACAGATAACAGTTAATCCAATCATTAAATACACATTTGAGGTATTTTTTTTCTTGCTTTATTGAGTATTTCCATTTTATGCAACTTTACACATTTACTACTATTATTAGTTACCAACTCCACTAGGCCTGAAATATATTTTGTACGTTTTACCCATACAAAAATGTAATATGGCCATATGTAGGCCTACTTATATTTTAAATAGCATTACATATATCTATACATATATTTGACTTATCTGAGAACACAATATATGCCTGCAACATATATGAACATTTATGTGTCCAAACATGTGAAGAAAATATTTGAGATCATCCATATATGATGTATATCTGCATATATTACCGTATAGTATTGGTTTCTCGCATATATGGACAACATTAAGTATAAATATGTGACATACATATTTGTTTCCCACATATTTAATAAATGTATGTAATGCATGTGATACTGATGCATTGAAATAAGTAGGCTACATATGCATATATATGCGTCTTAGGCTACATATATTTAACATTTATGTGCATATACGGGAAAATATATGGCACTTACATGAAAACGGCCATTTTTGCTATATTTTGAAATATGTTTCATATATGTCTGTGTTTTATATATATGAATTTTGCATATATTCTCATATAGGCAGCAGACATACATGGGCACTGCATTATTTATGTAATTTACTTATATTGACATATATTACATTTCTGTATGGGTAATCCCCTGGATCATGCTACAAACATGATGATCTTATAGAACATGATGGACAGTGGCTGCGTTTTTTTGTTTACATAGTCTTGCTTTAACGGTCATTAATATAAGATAGTAGCTACTGCAAAAAAAAAAAAAAGAAAAAAAGTTGACTGTAAAGCTATTCTATTGCTGTTATACCTATATATAAATATTGTCCAACATTCCCAATTATCTGATATAGCATGTCCTTTACTTACTTTTATATGTTGGCATTAATTCGCCAGCTGAGCAAGTTCAACTTGCCACAGGAGCTGCTGATTCAGTTCTACTCAGCCGTTATTGAGTCTGTTTTATGCACTTCCATCACTGTCTGGTTTGGTTCAGCTACCAAATCAGACATCAGGAGACTACAACGGACAGTCCGGACTGCGGAGAGGATCATTGGTGCCCCCCTGCCAACCCTCCAGGACCTGTACTCTTCCAGAGTGAGGAAGAGAGCAGGTAAAATCATCACAGACTCCACTCACCCTGGACACCTCCTGTTTGAAATGTTACCGTCAAGACGGCAACTCAGATCACTGGCCACAAGAACATCTCGGCACAGGAAAAGTTTCTTCCCACAGGCCATTCCCCTCCTGAACAGTTAACACACCTCCCAAGGCATATGCCTTAAGTGCAATACTCCCACTGTTTAGTGCAATACCCTACAACTCAGGTGATACTTATATGTAGATTTATTTATTTATAATATTCAAAACACTGTAAATATGTTCATAATCTGTAAATCTGAAAATGTATATTCTGACTAAACCCAACTGTGATACTTTTATTCTCATATATTTATATTTTTATTTTTTATTCTTATAATTTGTAGTATTATGTTTCTTGTTGTATTTGTATATGTCCACTGGAAGCCTCAGTACCAAAAACAAATTCCTTGTGTGTGCAAGCACACTTGGCAATAAAGCTCTTTCTGATTCTGATTCAGTGTTTGTAATGCTAATACTAAAGGTTTTGTGGGAAAAAAGTAGAAAACATGTCTAAGTCTGTGAAATAAACTGTTAAAAGGGATTTGATGATTACTAGTATAGTGATTGTACGTTATTGTTGTCATCATTCAGTTTGGATTTGATCTTTAATGTACTTTAAAAAAAAAAAAAAAAAATAACAAAGCAGCTGATATTGCCATAGCGACAGCAAAACGCTAGTGGATAGTGATGGGAAGTCCGGCTCTTTTCAAAGAATCGGCTTTTAGAGCGGCTCGTTCGCGAACGACACATCACTAGTGGACTGCCGAGTCGCTTTCACCCCAAAATGGCGGAAGCGTAGCGCTGCTGCTGGGCGCTGGTGTTGCAATGGAACGTTCTATTGGCATTCACTTCTTGTCAATATACATTCTTTGATAATAGGAAAACACCAGACTGGACTATGTATACATTGTGGAGAAATGGAAAATGTAAAACATGTACTCTTTGCTGTATAGAACAGGTGATGTGAAAGTATATGATACGGTTTTGTGAGAAAGATTTTTATTATTTATCGAAAATGTTATTTCTAATCTCGAATGTTGGAATCCTGTGCTCATTGAAGAGAACAAGTATAGTACGTGTAGGAAATGTGCATATTTGTAGCATTTTGAGATATCATGATTCATATAAACAGAACATAAAGTGCGACAGACTAAAGTGCATATTCTTCAGTGAGGTAAATATTCAGGTTATCATTTTTGGCGTGAATGCTATTTGATCACATGTTTAGCGTTTGTGTAATGCATTCAGATTCATCATTCATAATGAATGCAGTCCGATTGCAACAAAACTTGTGCGGGGTTTCGTGAGAGATACCTGTCCTAACTGTACATGTGTGTATCAGAAACCTGTGTGTGTTTACAGGGGTTTCGTGAGAGATTCCTGTCCTAACTGTACATGTGTGTATCAGACACCTGTGTGTTTACAGGGGTTTCGTGAGAGATATCTGTCCTAACTGTACATGTGTGTATCAGACACCTGTGTGTGTTTACAGGGGTTTCGTGAGAGATATCTGTCCTAACTGTACATGTGTGTATCAGACACCTGTGTGTGTTTACAGGGGTTTCGTGAGAGATTCCTGTCCTAACTGTACATGTGTATCAGACACCTGTGTGTGAGAGATATCTGTCCTAACTGTACATGTGTGTATCAGACACCTGTGTGTGTTTACAGGGGTTTCGTGAGAGATATCTGTCCTAACTGTACATGTGTGTATCAGACACCTGTGTGTTTACAGGGGTTTCGTGAGAGATTCCTGTCCTAACTGTACATGTGGATCAGACAACTGTGTGTGAGAGATTCCTGTCCTAACTGTACATGTGTGTATCAGATACCTGTGTGTGTTTACAGGGGTTTCGTGAGAGATATCTGTCCTAACTGTACATGTGTGTATCAGACACCTGTGTGTGTTTACAGGGGTTTCGTGAGAGATTCCTGTCCTAACTGTACATGTGTATCAGACACCTGTGTGTGTTTACAGGGGTTTCGTGAGAGATATCTGTCCTAACTGTACATGTGTGTATCAGATACCTGTGTGTGTTTACAGGGGTTTCGTGAGAGATTCCTGTCCTAACTGTACATGTGGATCAGACACCTGTGTGTGTTTACAGGGGTTTCGTGAGAGATATCTGTCCTAACTGTACATGTGTGTATCAGATACCTGTGTGTGTTTACAGGGGTTTCGTGAGAGATATCTGTCCTAACTGTACATGTGTGTATCAGACACCTGTGTGTGTTTACAGGGGTTTCGTGAGAGATATCTGTCCTAACTGTACATGTGTGTATCAGATACCTGTGTGTGTTTACAGGGGTTTCGTGAGAGATTCCTGTCCTAACTGTACATGTGTGTATCAGACACCTGTGTGTGTTTACAGGGGTTTCGTGAGAGATTCCTGTCCTAACTGTACATGTGTGTATCAGACACCTGTGTGTGTTTACAGGGGTTTCGTGAGAGATTCCTGTCCTAACTGTACATGTGTGTATCAGATACCTGTGTGTGTTTACAGGGGTTTCGTGAGAGATTCCTGTCCTAACTGTACATGTGTGTATCAGACACCTGTGTGTGTTTACAGGGGTTTCGTGAGAGATACCTGTCCTAACTGTACATGTGTATCAGACACCTGTGTGTGTTTACAGGGGTTTCGTGAGAGATATCTGTCCTAACTGTACATGTGTGTATCAGATACCTGTGTGTGTTTACAGGGGTTTCGTGAGAGATATCTGTCCTAACTGTACATGTGTGTATCAGACACCTGTGTGTGTTTACAGGGGTTTCGTGAGAGATATCTGTCCTAACTGTACATGTGTGTATCAGACACCTGTGTGTGTTTACAGGGGTTTCGTGAGAGATATCTGTCCTAACTGTACATGTGTGTATCAGACACCTGTGTGTGTTTACAGGGGTTTCGTGAGAGATACCTGTCCTAACTGTACATGTGTGTATCAGACACCTGTGTGTGTTTACAGGGGTTTCGTGAGAGATATCTGTCCTAACTGTACATGTGTGTATCAGATACGTGTGTGTGTTTACAGGGGTTTCGTGAGAGATTCCTGTCCTAACTGTACATGTGTATCAGACACCTGTGTGTGTTTACAGGGGTTTCGTGAGAGATTCCTGTCCTAACTGTACATGTGTGTATCAGACACCTGTGTGTGTTTACAGGGGTTTCGTGAGAGATATCTGTCCTAACTGTACATGTGTGTATCAGACACCTGTGTGTGTTTACAGGGGTTTCGTGAGAGATATCTGTCCTAACTGTACATGTGTGTATCAGATACCTGTGTGTGTTTACAGGGGTTTCGTGAGAGATTCCTGTCCTAACTGTACATGTGTGTATCAGACACCTGTGTGTGTTTACAGGGGTTTCGTGAGAGATTCCTGTCCTAACTGTACATGTGTGCATCAGACACCTGTGTGTGTTTACAGGGGTTTCGTGAGAGATTCCTGTCCTAACTGTACATGTGTATCAGATACCTGTGTGTGTTTACAGGGGTTTCGTGAGAGATTCCTGTCCTAACTGTACATGTGTGTATCAGACACCTGTGTGTGTTTACAGGGGTTTCGTGAGAGATTCCTGTCCTAACTGTACATGTGTGCATCAGACACCTGTGTGTGTTTACAGGGGTTTCATGTGTGCATATGAATGCATCTAAATCAACAGTCTATGATCTAAATAGAATAAATAAATAGAATGAATAAACAAAGAAGGACAATGTAGACCTGGGGGCTGTTCCATAAACCAAGATTAGAGTATAAGTCAGGCTTATTTTTGGTAGATTCGGTTTCATAAATCAAACTTAAAAAAGTTCAAACTCAGTTACCCTGTAGTGTTGGGCGATATGCTCCATTTTCATATCGTCCTATCGTCAGCCTGTGAGATCGGCGATACACGATATTATCGTGAGGGGCGGGGCTTACTTATTTGATTATTAACTTGATTATTTACTCAATAATTTGCTTGTTTTATTACTTCATTTTATACGAGAATATTTTTTGTTTTATTTTGCTAGCAAAGGTGGAGTGTTTATTACTAGGCTATCTGGTTATTTCCCGGTAGTATAGTGAGGTAAAAAAAAGATTTTTGTATCTGACTCGAGTATTTTAACATGTCAGCGGGAAATTTACGGACACACAGGGCCGGCGCTAGCCATTTGGGTGCCCTAAGCACAAATGCTTGGTGGTGCCCCCCCAATCTCCCACCCACTCACCTCACCCCCCCCACCCAAGGAATAACAACCATTCAGAATTTCTTAGTTAGGTTATCTTTTCTTCCAAAATAACTGCTGCAAATAAATAATTTTACATTAACAATGGCACCAAATATGAAAAGTAATAAATAATATAAAGGTGTCACGGTTCATTGATTCATTGACTCTTTCTCGCGCTGTGTTTGTGTTGTACGTTAATAGGGCCGTGGTCGCTGATCAGCTACTGATTGTCATCAGTGCCAGCTGATCTTGATCAGCGATCTCTATTTATACCCTGGTCTTTCGTCTTGTGTTTGTCAGATCGTTGTTGGATGTATCCTGTACTGTTGGTCTTCGTCTGGTGTTCCCGTTCCTGTTTTGGAGTCGTGTTGAGTTTACTGTCTGCCTGCCGTCGTGTTGAGTTCCTGTCTGCCTGTCGTCATCGGAGGATTTTGTCTCGTCTCTTCACGGCACGGATTATCGGGTGGCTCTCTGCACTTCACGGATATCAGGTGGCTCTCTGCACTTCACGGATCATCGGGTGTCATCGCATCACGGACTGTCGGGTTGCTCATCTGTCCCTGCGCTACCATTGTGCTCTGGACTGTGTTTTCTCACCACCTTCATTCTGTGTTCAATAAATCTGGTTTTCTGCACTTGCATCTTCTGTCATCATTCCTCCCGTTACAGAACGACGTTCAGGTGGTCCGATACAGCCGAGGCCGTATTCGCTAACCTCAAGAGCCGCTTCAGTTCAGCTCCCATCTTGATTGCCCCTGATTCATCACGTCAGTTTGTGGTGGAGGTCGACGCGTCAGAGGTGGGGGTAGGTGCAGTTCTTTCCCAGCGCTCTTCCACAGACGACAAGATGCACCCTTGCGCGTTTTTGTCCCATCGTTTATCACCTGCTGAACGTAACTATGACATTGGTAACAGAGAGTTGTTGGCAGTCAAGTTAGCGCTGGAGGAGTGGCGTCATTGGTTAGAAGGGTCGGGGGTACCTTTTATCGTTTGGACTGATCATAAGAACCTGGAATATATTAGATCTGCTAAAAGACTCAACTCCAGGCAGGCTCGTTGGGCACTTTTTTTCGGTCGTTTTGATTTTTCTCTCTCGTACCGCCCGGGGTCTAAGAACATCAAACCCGATTCTTTATCTCGTATTTTTGACCAATCCGAACGCCCGGTTACTCCCGAGTGCATTTTACCTGAGACACTATTTATCTCCACACTCACATGGGAGGTCGAATCGAAGGTCAGAACGGCCTTAGAAGGGGTAATGCCTCCGCCCGGTTGCCCACCGAGTCGATTGTTTGTGCCAGAGGGGGTTCGGTCCGACGTTATTCGATGGGGTCACTGTTCCAGCATAGCATGTCATCCAGGGGTAAACCGCACCAGTTTTTTGGTCAAGCAACGGTTCTGGTGGCCATTAATGGCTCGCGACATTCGGAGTTTTGTTTTGGCTTGCTCGGTTTGTGCCACTGGTAAGACTTCTAATCGACCCCCAGATGGGTTACTCCAACCGCTGTCTGTCCCTTCGAGACCCTGGTCCCATATAGCGCTAGATTTTATTACCGCCCTCCCACCCTCCCAGGGCAAAACGGTCGTTTTGACCGTAGTGGACCGGTTCTCGAAGGCGGCTCATTTTATCCCCTTGCCCAAATTACCTTCTGCCAAGGAGACAGCGGTGGCTGTCTTAGATCACGTTTTTCGTCTACATGGCCTCCCGACTGACGTGGTCTCTGACAGGGGTTCCCAATTCGTGTCCAAATTTTGGCAGGAGTTTTGTAGGTTACTGGGAGCGACTGTCAGTCTATCTTCGGGTTACCATCCCCAAAGCAATGGGCAAACCGAGAGAGCCAACCAAGATTTGGAAAGAGTGTTGCGATGTTTGGTATCTAAGAATCCTTCCTCCTGGAGTCAGCAACTCTCATTAGTGGAGTACGCACACAACTCGTTACCAGTGTCATCTACGGGCCTATCTCCGTTTGAGTGTTGTTTAGGGTACCAGCCACCAGTTTTTTCTAGCCTGGAATCTGAGGTCGCGGTCCCCTCCGCGCACGCCTTCGTCCAGAGGTGCCACCGCACTTGGACCAGAGCCCGTGAGACTCTGCTCCAGGTGGGGGCACGCACCAAGGCTAAAGCCGATCGCCACCGGTCTAGGCCTCCCGTATACGTCGTAGGTCAAAAAGTGTGGCTTTCTACCAAGAACATTCCGCTCCGCTCCGTGTCTAATAAACTAGCTCCCAAATTCATTGGCCCATTTATTGTCACCAAGATCATTAGTCCGGTGACAGTCCGCCTTAAACTTCCTCCTGCGTACAGGAGAATTCACCCCGCCTTTCATGTTTCCAAATTAAAGCCTGTTTTTCATTCTCATCTTAATCCGCCGGTCCCGGTTCCCCCACCGCCGCGACTCGTAGACGGGGAACCTACTTATTCGGTCAATCGTATTCTGGACTCGAGACGGAGGGGATGCGGATACCAGTATCTGGTGGACTGGGAAGGTTACGGTCCGGAGGAGAGAAGTTGGGTACCTGCCAGGAACATTCTGGATCAATCCCTTATTGATGATTACAATCAACAGGTAGGTCCTCCTGGGAGCGCCAGGAGGCGCTCCTAGGGGGAGGGGTAATGTCACGGTTCATTGATTCATTGACTCTTTCTCGCGCTGTGTTTGTGTTGTACGTTAATAGGGGCGTGGTCGCTGATCAGCTACTGATTGTCATCAGTGCCAGCTGATCTTGATCAGCGATCTCTATTTATACCCTGGTCTTTCGTCTTGTGTTTGTCAGATCGTTGTTGGATGTATCCTGTACTGCTGGTCTTCGTCTGGTGTTCCCGTTCCTGTTTTGGAGTCGTGTTGAGTTTACTGTCTGCCTGCCGTCGTGTTGAGTTCCTGTCTGCCTGTCGTCATCGGAGGATTTTGTCTCGTCTCTTCACGGCACGGATTATCGGGTGGCTCTCTGCACTTCACGGATATCAGGTGGCTCTCTGCACTTCACGGATCATCGGGTGTCATCGCATCACGGACTGTCGGGTTGCTCATCTGTCCCTGCGCTACCATTGTGCTCTGGACTGTGTTTTCTCACCACCTTCATTCTGTGTTCAATAAATCTGGTTTTCTGCACTTGCATCTTCTGTCATCATTCCTCCCGTTACAAAAGGTCTACATGAATGATATATGTGTGTGTACTGTGTATAATTATTTTGTATATATATAAATACACATTTGCATGTATGTATTTAAGAAATATTTGTTATTTATATATAAAATATTTAAATTTATATATAATATAAATTATATATAAATATATACAGTATATATATGCAAATATTTCTTAAATATATACGTGCATATGTGTGTGTATTTATATATACAAAATAATTATACACAGTAGGCCTACACACAAATATATCATGTAGACACAAACTTTTATTTTGGATGCGATTAATATTTTCCCAGCCCTAATAATTTGACAACTCTGTGAATATGAAAATATACAAACACTGAGATTGTGTTTTTTTTTTTTTTTTCTAATTGCAGTTTCACCAACAGATGTCGCCCTTGGGCCTTGGCCTATGAACCTCTTGAAAATGACCGCGTTATCCGCATAGAACAACAACGAAAAAAACGTATCTAAGCGGTCTAATTTGGCAAAATCACATCACGGTCAGTTGCAGGGTTTTTCTAAAGTTCACCTTACCAAGAGGCTGATAGACATTGTATTGAAGCGAAGAAATTACAATAGGGAACGTTCTGCACTAATCGCCTATGCACACATCTGTAACGTAATAGCCTACCTAGGGGGGAAATTAGCTTTATTTGTCATTCAAATATGACGATGAGGACCCCAACGATTGGCCTTCCTTTTCTTCTCAAACAAACTAACTGCATCTTTAACAGCCCAAGTTTCAAAATTTCCCGGGGGAGCTAAAGCCCCGGATCATTTGCACTACTAGCGATGCCCCCCTTGACATACACGACGCAAGGGCGCCCGCGCTACAAAACTAACATTTGTATTTAAAACAATAGGCTTGTTTGAGATGCGCCTTGCCTCGCCTGGATTATAGCCGAGAGTAGGCGGCTGCAGTGAGGGGAGGAGTGAAAAAAGTGCAAGCAAGACGGACACTTCCTGAATCTCGCCGTGTTGTGGACTGCAAACGTCAGAGAATGGAAGAGATCGCGTTCGCGTTCTTTATCGCAGACGAAGTGGATGCAATTGAAATACCACTGCTTTTGCACGAAGATGGTTATGATGATGAGGAGAATCACCGAAGGTGAAATGCTCATTACTTAAAATGGCTTTTTCAGTAAATAGTAGGGATATAAATCTATCTGGTCTTGGTATATTGCAACTTGAATAGATCTAATGAAAATAAACAGTCCAGATTGCAGATAATTCAGCACTTAATAAAATAAAGGTTTAAAGGATTTAATTAAAACGTAAACGAAGCCAATAGCAAGTTGCTTTCTAGAGAGAGGTCATAAGAAATGTTTTTTTCTCTCCTAGGAATGTCCCTAAAATTCCTCACTTTGTTGAGAATGTGGTCCATTTGTACAGTCCTTCTGAGTTTCAAAGTCATTTCAGACTTTCTAAAGGGCATGTGGAGGTATGTAGGTAATGTTAGGCATATGCCCACCCAGAGCCCCCCCAAATGAAAATGTATGTGTCCATGTTTTTGTTATATGATAACTATTTTTTTCTCTTCCTAATGCAGGATCTTATAAATACACTTGGTTCTTTTTACATGAATAAACAGCAGACTAAGGTGCCGCTGACAAACAGTATACTTGCCTCTCTATGGACTCTATCCAATCAAGAGTCCTATAGAGGAGTGGCAGACAGATTTAACATAACCAAATCTACAGTTTCCACACACCTGCATGATTTCTGTTCTCTTGTCATAACACATTTGTCACATTACATCTCCTGGCCCAGAGGACAAGCCCTACACATATCACAGTCAGAATTCGAAAAAGCTGGGTTTCCTAAAACTGTCTGTGCAGTTGATGGATGCCACATTCCAATTGTAAAACCTCACTGTGAGAATCCTGTGGCCTATATTAATAGAAAACAGTTCTATTCTGTTATTCTTACAGGATTCTGTGACAGTCAGCGGCGGTTCTGTCATGTCAGTGTGGGTCACCCTGGTAGTTGGCATGATTCAAGGGCATTTCGGTTGTCAGAGGTAGGCCGCCTTCTTGAGGAAGATCCACATTCCCTGGTTCCTGAGGGCATGCATATAATTGGAGATTCTGCATACCCTCTCTCGCTTCAGCTTATAAAGCCATACAGAGACAATGGCCACTTGACTGTAAGGCAGAGACACTTCAATAGGAAACTGAATTCTGCGCGTGTAGTTATTGAGCATGCATTTGGGATTTTAAAATCAAAATTTAGGAGACTCAGATGTCTGCACATGAAAAAAGTAAAGAACATTTCTTCTGCAGTCACAGCCTGTTGCATCCTCCATAACATCTGCCTGAAATCCAATGACCAAATTGACGAGGATCAGCAGGCAGATGTTATGGATGACCCATACCCACCAGAAGCCCACATTCACAATAATGCATCACATCATAGAGATGCAATCTGTGGCCGCCTGTGAACATCACATTTACTTGTGCCACCTTCAACAATTCCCTCCATAGGAACTTATTTAAACTTCTCTTAAGAAGCTTTTTGATTTGACTGTTTTGTGAACTGGTAGATGGGATTTTACAGGATTATTTTAAGCACTTACTATCAAATGATTGACATATTCTGCTAGTCAACCACTGTCCCCTGTCTAGGGAGGAATTTGTGTTCTCTATAATAATGATGTGATAAGCAATAAAATGATACACATGGAAATGGATTATATTGTTAAACTTTATTTTTTAATAGATCGATTAACATTTCCTGGGATTTACTGATTTTTTTTAGTTGTTCAAGGATTTCTCCAAGGCAGGTAAGAGATTCTTTTTCAAACATCCTTCTCCGCCTCTCTTTAAGCCTTCTTCGGCGCTCCAAGTCAGCCCGCACTAGTGACTCAAGAGCAGCTGTTCTCCTCTCTGAATCCGCTTCATATACTTCACAGAATGTGGATGTTTGTCTCCTTCTGTGCATTTCTTTGGAGGGCATAGCAGTGGAGGGACCTGGTTGTTCTTCTGGGAGAGAATGTACTTCTGGGAGAGGCTGTTCTTGGGAGCCTGTGGCCTGTGCAATTGAGGACTTGGTCTGGGATGAGGTTGTGTTGAACAGAGGAGTTGAGCAGATTGTGCCTGATGGTGCACTCCCAACTCCAGATTTCCCAAATAAGTCTTCCATTTCCTTTGAGAAAACATGTAAAACAATGTAAATAGAGATGCTTTAGAAATTATTTTTTTATGTAAACCCAGTGATTTGCAGTAATTTCAATACAAAAAGCACACCAACCTTGTAATACTCCCATGTAACGTTTCCCTCTCCTGTTGATCAACACCGGTCTTTAGCCCTTTTGTAAGTGGTGATCATGTTGCCAAGTTTTTTGCGCAATTTCTCATTGGTGATGTTGTAACCTTTTTCTTTGAAGGCTTGCTCCAGCTTTTTGTAAAATGCAATTTTATTTCTGTAGTACAAATGCAGATGCATTTGTGTGAGGTCAAGCAGCAGCAGCGTGGTCCTGTGTGTGAATTCTATTAAAACAGCAGTTTATAAATGTGAGAGGTAAACTTTTATACATATTGGATATTTTGAAACAGTGCATACCTTGTTGGGTTTCTTGACATTCTGATTGCATGGAAGGGGATTGAAGATTGTGTGTTTGTGAGGATTGTTGTGTGAGATGCTGGGACAGAGATGCTGGTGGAGGGGGACACTGGGACAGAGATGCTGGACGTGGAGGGGGACACTGGGACAGAGATGCTGGTGGAGGGGGACACTGGGACAGAGATGCTGGTGGAGGGGGACACTGGGACAGAGATGCTGGACGTGGAGGGGGACACTGGGACAGAGATGCTGGACGTGGAGGGGGACACTGGGACAGAGATGCTGGACGTGGAGGGGGACACTGGGACAGAGATGCTGGACGTGGAGGGGGACACTGGGACAGAGATGCTGGACGTGGAGGGCTGATTAACCTAATGATGTTTATCCTACTTAAGGGATAATTTAACTAAGGAAAAAAAATTTATTTGGGTGAACTTTTTTACATAGCCTATATATATATTATATATTAATATATTACACAATTGTTTGTCACCTTAATGTAAGTTTGAATTTCATGTTTAATGATTAGGAAAAGTGTGTACAGCAAATTATTATTCAAAAATAATATCAAACAAAAACACATTCTAAATTAAGAAATTATCATTCATGTGTGGGTTGTTTACTGCACTCCTGGAATAAGACACCCAGATAAAGATCTCAGATAAAAACACACAAACATGAGGCCTTATTGTAAAACAGTCACATTAGATCTATGTATGCATGATAAATTGACTAATTTATTTAATGAAATAATGTTGTACAAAAATGTCAATGTACAAAATTAACACAAGCATAAATACAATAAAGAGAAAATTACAAAACACAGGACTTCAAACCAAGAAAATAAAAATAAAAGGGTAAATAAAGCACATGTACTAATTACTAATAACGTACTATAGAAAAAGTAAATAGTATTAGGCTATAGGTAATGGACTTCTTAGAATTAAGGGAAAAATGATCAGCTGACATTCGCAGCCAATGAGCATTAAGCTGTGTCGTCAGCAAGTCGTTTCCCATCATGCTTTTGATCAGCGCAGTCGGTGGAGAGCAACTGCGCCCGACTGCAGAATCCGACACGTGCGGCTTGCGCTCGCGAGAGTTTTTTGACATACGTCAGCATGACATCAGAGCCAGGCGGACCGCTCTCGGACACATTTCTAACCGGCATGCATCTCGCGCTGATCACCGGTGATCGATTCTGCGCAGATTTTGCTCATCTCAAACAAGCCTAATGTCTTACCTGCAAGCGACGCGTCACGCGCGAGTATCATCCCGCTCGCTGTCTCTTCTTTTTCCTTTTTTCCGCCCCCGACTCTTGGTGCCTTTTCGAGGCCATGTCTGAGGTCGGTGTCTGCCAAATTTGACATTAGGCTTGTTTGAGATGCGCCTTGCCTCGCCTGAAATGTAGGTGAGAGTAGGCGGCTGCAGTGAAAGGAGGAGTGAAAAAAGCGCAGGCAAGCCGGACAGTTCTCGCTTCTCGCAGTGGATCTGACACCTGTGAGATCAATGATGGATATCGCGGGATTCACGGGATTCACGCTCGTGCACAGTGTTGCTAATAAACTGGATGTAATTTAAGTTCTGTTGCTTTTATATGAAAATAAATATAATGAACAAGACACCCAAAGTACTTGTTATTTATTTCCATTCCAAATAAGTGTTTATCAATCATTTTTTCTTTAATACAGACAATAGGCTATGTGTTTTTTTATATATATAATAGAATGAAATTGCATAACCCATAGAGATTGCACTGTCCGAGAGTTTGGGAATATTCACACATAACATATACACATAAAACATGATATCCGAGTTTTAAAATCAAACATTTTAAAAGAGAACAAGACATCACGGTTGTTTAAACCAATCAACATTAAGCTGTGTCGTCAGCAAGTCGTTTCCCATCATGCTTTTGATCAGCGCAGTCGGTGGAGAGCAACTGCGCGCGACTACAGAATCCGACATGTGCGCCTTGCGCTCGCGAGAGCTTTTTGACACACGTAAGCATGACATCAGAGCAAGGCGGACCGCACTCGGACACATTTCTAACCGGCATGCATTACGCGCTGATCACCGGTGATCGGTTCTGCGCAGATTTTGCTCATCTCAAACAAGCCTATTGATTGAGGCATAATCGAACAGACCACTGGGAGGTGGGGAAGGGGGGCGCACCAGAGGGAGACCGGCACAGGAGATTCACTTTTTTCTCGACTAATTTGATCTAGGCCTATATTACTTTTGTATATTAACATGCTTTAGACATATTTTATTTGTTATTTATACTAGTAGCCTATTGTGATGATTTTTCACCACCCAGATTTTTTGGTGCCCCCCCAAGCACTTGGTGCCCTACGCGCAGTGCGTGTGCGGAGCGCCGGCCCTGCGGACACACATGATCCTCTCATGCCGTTACAGATGCAGCATTTTGTACTTCTGCGCGTGATGAAAATACGTTTTAATAATTTCTAAGGTCAAGAAAGAGTCATAGTTTGCAATATATGTCCTCCCCACTGGATGCACTTCACATACGCGCACTTCAATAAGCCCAAAGAACGCGGGTTCTTGTGTTTAAAATGCCGGGAGAAATCAGAGTAAGGGGCAGAAATCTAGCTGAGTCGATCGGAATACTTAAACTTATGACTTGACTCCGATAAAGGAAAACAGGTTAATGCGTTTACATGACCACATGCATTGTCAGTTTATTCAGAATAATCGTGCTAGAACGTGCATGTAAACGCGCTCATTCTCTGAAAGTGAAAGTAGAAACTGAATGAGCTTTCAGCATCTGTTGCTGCATTAACGCCGCGTTCTCTCAGAGACGACGTTGGATATAACGGTATAGCGACTATCTTAATTTACTGGCTTAATTTCTCTTGTGGACCTATATGATGACAGTGAAAAAAATAGAAGAATATTTCTTGTTAAACAAGTGTTTGAAGCTGCTTTTGATTTTCATAGATGGCAGAGTTGTGCTGTGTACGTGAACGACTGGCCTATATAATTTTAGCGATATTATTATTATTATAAATATTTAATTGTATTGTTTTTAGTGTTATTAGTGTCATTAAACATTTTGTTAATGTTCTATGGAAACCAAATACTGATGAACAACGATGCCGTTTTCATCTTGGATCTGTATAAGTGCGTCTGTTAAAACAAGCACTCTTGACAATTTGTGAATGGATCACCTTGCAATTCAATTTTGATGTGGGATGTAGGCTAGGCCTCATTTTTTATTCTGTTTTAAAAACATTTTCTTAGAGGAGTCCTCATACGCACGTGTCGGTGTTGTCGCAAGTGTTAGGCTATGCGGTGATGTCGTTATGAATTTAGGCAAGGCAAATTTAGGCCTATTGTAGTTCCTAGTATTAATTTAATAACAATACTAGCTTTATAATAATACTACTAGGCCTACTAATAATAATTTAATACGTTCATGGTAAAACGAGCCAATTATCGTATTGATATCGTCAAAGGCATCTGCCATCGGCGAAATCTCAGACTATCGTCTATCGGCACAACCCTATTACCCTGGCAACTTATGCTGGGTATATATATATGTATTATGTACTTTATTATGTCTTTCAATTCAAACATTTAACACAATTATACAAATGGACAGTTCCTTTAAAGACATCATATTTTCCCCCAATAAATATTCCTTATTTTTCCTTCTACTTTTTTTTTCTTTTGTGATAATACCAACACATACATATAAATAAAACAATAAATAAATATTAATAAAAATATAACATTCACATATATCAAACTCTTATAATGAATGACACATAATTCCTAATAGTTATTCAAGTAATATTATTTGAATATCAAATATTCAATATTAAATAAGTAAATAAATAAAATAACAAATAACTAGAAATAAAAGGGAAGGTTACATAAAAATGTAGTTAATGTAGGCCAATATATCCTTTATTTTTTGGAATATTCTTTGATTTTACAGTTGCACATATCTTTTCAAAATGTATACATTTGTTCTTAATTGAATGTTATCCTCTCCATAATGTACTTTAGAAACTACATCTAACCACTCATTTAAAAAAAATTATTGCATTAAAAGCTGTAATTCTCAGCATTCTAAATAAGTATATATAATCTTTATAAAGTAGCATAGGTCCTATACCCAAAACTATATTTTGTATCTTTATATTGTCATGAGGTAAGAGAGCCAGACAACTGGTGCGGAGAAATAGTATAATTTAATAAGAGCTTGCCAGGAGATTGTTAAACACAAATATTCTCAGTAAGAACTTAGGGCCTCTTGAAGAAGGATAACATTCAAATAAAAAGTCTCTGCTTGAAGCAACAACTTAAATAGTAAACATCCTAGTAGACGATAGTTGGATGGGTTCTCCGTCAAGTGAGTAGAGGCGCTGGTTGAAGGCGCTCCAGGGAGACTGGGGGCAAGCGCCGATTCTCCGGCTCAGATCAAAGGCTCTTTTGTAATTATCAGCTCTCCGACAGGACTAAGACAGGATAGGAGACAAGAATGTTAGATAGCACATAGCGCACACACACAGTAACGCAATACTCAGGCAAAGACAGGAAGGAAGAGAGGGGAGAAATAGAGACGCTAATCAAGAGAAAAGGGATTCAGGTGAAAGGAGGCGAGAGCCCCAACTAGTGAACGAGTAACAGCTGAAGAGGAAAAGATGAGGATAACGAGGGGGTGTGTGAGATAATGAGGAAACAGCGTAATGTGAGAGAAATAACCAGGCTCATGACATATATATTTAGTTTCTTTTAAAAAAAATCTTCCCTGAATTAGTCTATTTCTGTTCAATTTCTTTTTTTTATTAGAAGTATAAAATATATGAGTGTAATGAGCTAGAAGTTCACTGCAACTTATCCAACACCCTAAAGAGAAATTATTATAATTAGAAGATATTTCTAGTGTTATAAAATATCGCATTTTAATTTTCCAAGCAAAATGTATATTTTAGTCAGAATTATTGCGCTCCTATTTGGCGCGCATGCGCGCAGCAGCGCTCGTTCAATATGAAGATTAGCAGCAAAATGGATACATTTGCACGACTTTCTCACATTTACAGATGGAGAATATAACTGTAAAATGTAATTTTTGCACTGAGGGGGGAAAAAACATGTCACAAACGCATAAAACAGCACAAAATATACGCTGTTTGATGGTGGATCGATTTGATCCACGATCGACCTCTAGGGCTGCTTCAGAAACGCGTGCACACGCAATTATCTAGACTAGATAAACCTGGATCAAATTAGTGAGATTGCGTGAACTTCAATTACCTTTTATGGAACCACTTTAGCCCCAACTTATTTGTTAGGCTCATTCAAGTCCGGTTTTGGAATTTAATCCCCGCTTTTCTAAGCTTCATTTATGGAACAGACCACAGGTGTGCCCAACCCTGCTCCTGGCGATCGACTGTCCTGCACAGTTTATCTCTAACCCTGATCAAACACACCTGCCTTTAATTTTCAAGTAATCCTGAAGACCTTAATTGGTTGTTAAGACCTTAATTGAAGACCTTTCAGGTGAGTTTGATTAGGGTTGGAGATGAACTGTGCAGGACAGTCGATCGCCAGGAGCAGGGTTGGGCACACCTGATGTAGACTAAAAGTACTGAAACTACTTTAAAGGAATATTACTCTCTTTGCTGTTTTCCACCAGACTGGCTTCCATCATCTTTTCATATATGTTCATCTTCAGAAGAGTACATAACCGGCATAGTTTCTTCAGAAGAAGACCTGGCGGGCAACTGGCACATCTTACACTGTTTGGTAATTTATCAGCTTATAAATTAACTGCATGTTTATTTGTTTGATTGTTTCTTTATGACCTTATGGAAAGTATTGCTATGAAGAACATTTGTTGCGTTTTATAGACATGCACTTACGACAGCTACTTTCATTAAACAAATTTGTATTTACATGAAATTTAAACAAAGAAAAGGAAAGGTAGTACAATGAAAATTATTAAATGCCTTTTTCGTTTATTTACTTCCTGGTGACAGGTCGGATGACAGTCAAAAAAAAAAAAAAAAGTGACACCCCGATTTCTCTGGAAAGTTGAAGACTATTCAAAACACATTCCTCTCTCTGTGAAAAGAAGAGTGATATATGCTTGCCAGCATGGAAAAAACTACAAAAAGGCACCAAAAACAGATGAGTTGGTATGTTCTAAAGTCTGCACAGATTTTCATGAGCTTAATGTATGTTGTATGAGAGATGTTGTATATATTTATAAAACGGGTCATTCAAGTCCTTGATTCTGATTGGTTGAGCTGCGTTCAAAGCCGTTGTAAGTTACTCGATAAACACACCTGTGACCTAATTACATGAGTATTTCTCATGTAAATAAATATTTCTGTGTATAAAAATAAATATTTTTATGGACTAGCCTTTTTTTTTAAATCAATAAGCCCTGTGAATTCAAGTTTTACAGTGAATTGAGAACAGCTAAGTGTGCCCCTGCTTCATGGGGCTTATTGCTTTAATTTACTTTTAGACAAAATTGTAGGCATACTTTTTTAATTTATTTGTTTATTTTTTTAGCTTGGCCCTAGAAAAATAAAATGTAGTGATGTAGAAATCATGTGTCTTTCAATCTCCAGCATACTGAACATGAATATATCAGCAAAAGAAGATTTCACATTCAAAGCACCAAGAAAGTTGATTGCCCAGCAAAACTATATGTCAGATATATATTAAGGTAAATTTCACTGTCATGACTCATTTAATATGTATAACTTTATTACCATTATAAAGGTAATGGTGAAAATAGTGCACTTTTTAGTTCTGTCTCATGTTAGGGTGTTGCAACATAATACATAGGACTACTTAACTGGATATTTTTCAGATAGATACTCATTATGGTATGTTGTTCTTGACAGATATGACAACTTTGCTGTTGGAGACAAAAGTTCTAGAAGTGAAAAACAAGCAGCTATAAAGAGGCTTCTGGAGTCAATAAAAGAGAACCCCACTGCCACTTCTGAAGTAATTCATGTCAAAATACCTTTGGCAGAAGCGCACAAAAAGCACAACATTTCAGAAAACTTTCATTTCTCAAATAAGATCCATCACGGGGTGCGTGATAAAATACATGAATATGTTTCACTTGGAATGACCTCTGTCCCTTTCCTGAAGAAGGTTCTGAAAACCTTTGTCCAGAAAGAGCTTTCAGGTCAAATCAAGTCAAGTCAAGTCATCCTCATTTATATAGCGCCTTTAACAACGCAGATTGTTTCAAAGCAGCTTTACAGAGATAAACATATAATTTAAGGTAACAGAGATTGGTTTAGTTTAATAGTGGTTCTTGAATAATGTTTTTTCCAGCTAAAGTTAGTTTTGATTGATTCACTTCCGTCTAAATGATCATTTCAGGCATGGGAAGTGTTCTACCACGCACACAGGACCCATCATACTACCCATCAAGCCATGTTATTCAAAACCATGTGCATCAGGCCTTACTTGCTGGAAAATACTCTGGCTTTGATCAACTGCAACTGGAAAAGAAAATTGATGAATGGAAATGAACAGATTCAGGTGCCCAGTTTTTCTTTAGGCAGTGCACAGAGAACTACAGACATCAGACAGAAATACATGTTGAAGTGAATGCACAAAGAAATGGATTTCCAGTCACCGAAGACTCTGATTTTGAGGATACACACTGGACATGACCACATCACAAGAAACATTCTTGTTTATTCATCAAAACATACAAAAGCAGCATTTACTTGAGCGTTATGGAGATATGGTCCTACTTGATGCCACTTACAGAACAACCAAATATGCTTTGCCCCTGTTTCTGGTTGTTGTTCGGACTAATGTTGGCTACAAACCAGTTGCTGAGTTTATATGTGAAAACGAGACAACTACAGCGATAGCTGAAGCTCTTAACATTCTGAAACCGTGGAACCTGCATTGGGAGCCAAAGTACTTCATGCTTGATTATTCACAACAGGAATATCAAGCTCTGGACCATACATTTCCAAATGCACAGAAGTATTTATGCTCATTCCATCGTGAGCAAGCTTGGATACGATGGACCAGACAAGGTACAGTCCAGCTGTAGTTTTTTTTTTTTTTTTATACCAGAATTCCATTTATAGTCTTTGGTATTCATTATAATCCTGGATATGTGATTATGTATATTTTGTGTTTTTTTTTTTATTTTGTTGTTGTTGTTTTACTTTTAGAAGTAAACCAATACAACCTTAAATTTACATTTCCGTTTTTCAAAAACTTCTTTCAAAGTACTTGCATTACATTGTTTTCTTAGTTTAATTTATTTACATTTCGTTTGTACCGTAAATTACTCATCTGAAACATATAGGTAATTCCTATTTTTACAGTGTTTAATATCCCATATATTCTCTTTCTGGCAGCCAAGAACAAGTTGTCCCTCTCTGAGCAAAGTGAACTACTTTGCCACCTGCGTGAGATAGCTAGTGCCCCAAGTGAATCATCTTGTGATAGGGAGGTTGACAGACTGAAGGAGAGCAAGGTTTACAAGAAGTCATTTCAAGTCAGACATTATGTTGATACAAGGTGGCTATATATTCGGGAGGTGAGGTACTGCAATGGACATGTTCCGTGTTCCACGTGTTCAATTGTTGTACAGTACATTTAGATTGGAATAAAAGGGACAGGCCAGCATTTAGTTTTCTCTAAAATTATTATACCCTGTCAACACCAAACAGACACAACAAAAGCAAGTCATCGTCATCACTGATTCAGTCTACACTTTATTAAGATAGTTGTGCTGGGTTAAGGAAATAGATGCCTCTATTTTGCACACTGTCTGGGCTGGTTTAGGATATCTGCTTTTATGCATCCAGTGTAGACTGGGTGTAATGTTCCATTCTTTCTGCATCGACTACTTTTATCAAAGTAATATGTTCTTTTCCCTTTCAGCGGTGGTGTAGGGCCTATGTGCCACAAGGATTCTCTGTGGCAGTTACCACCAACAATGGAGTTGAGGCTCTCAATATATCATTTAAGAGCTTCTACCTCAAATTTTCTGGAACAGGAAGTCTAACATCTCTGCTTGAAACTATTATATGCGATTTCGTCCCAGAACAGTTGCTATCCTACAGTAGACTCAACTTCATCTACAGTAGTGAATGCAAAACATACAATCCAGATGTGCCAACGTTCCTGAGAGACAGACCCAGGAGTTTTGTCAAACATTGCTTAAACAGTATCCAAGCAGCTTCCATCTATTCAAAAGAGCATGTCGAGGTACTTGGAAAGGAATCTTTCAAGGTAAAGAGTGAGACAACCTCTGCATGGTACAGAGTAGAACTTGGTGACTCTGAAAGGTACCCATCTTGTGAATGTGTCCACTTCAAAACAACGTTCTTACCATGTAAGCATTTCTTCGCTGTTTTTTGTCACTCTGACAAAACGTGGGGAGACCTTAGCCCAGTTTATTGTCGAAGCCCATATATAACTCTGGATTTCAGTGTTGCTCTAACTAATCCACCAACCACAGAGAACAGCACTCAAGAAGACTTTTCTAGTGACTTTTGTGTTAGTCCTCTTCCTTACCCAAGGAAACAGACACACAACAGTGAGCCACAGACAACTGGTGTAGGAGCTGATCAGAAGAGCTTGCGCGAAGAGCTCAAACAGTTACATGATGTATCATATATGTGCACTGACAAGGAGGCAATTCAGAATGCATCTTGTGTTGTTCATGAGCTATGTGAAACACTCAAATCCACTTTACCTAAAGATCATGGCCTGGTTCTCCAGCAGCAAGAAGCTGTCAAGCACAACCTTCGGCCTTTACCAAGTCGCTGTAAGAAGGCTAAACAAAAAACTGCAAGAAAACGCAAAATGAGAGCGATGGCAGTTTCAAATGAAGGTTTGTTATATTACAATGAAATGGTGTACAATTTTTTTTTAATCTTGTAGCAATACTGTGCTATACCATCAGTGTTTGCCAAAGGGTTATTTTTTATAAATTATTTACTATTTCCTTTTTGTACTGTTTTTGTTTTGTTTTGTTGACCTGTCAACTTGGTGTATAGTACACATGACTTGTCTTGGCATTTGGCAACCTTTTAATAGTTTATTGTTAAAAAGGTCTCTGTACTATACATAAATTCTGTTTTCTCTATGCTTTATTTTTATTCTTTTTCATATTCTGTTCATTTCCTTATCAGGTGATGGCCATTTCCATAAAAAGACTAAAAATACAGAGATGGACAAAGACTTGCTTCAGGGAATATACAGTTAATATACTATTAATGAATCTGCTATTAATGCATGAAATTTTAAGTTGTTTGTGATTTTCTCCTCAGTCGTGTGGTGTGGAGGTCTCTGTGGAAGAAACAAGGAAAGCATCCACACTCATACACGCGGACAATCTTGTGAACCATAGTGAAAACTTACTTAGGTTAACAAAGGTGAGAATATGATTGTGAAATAAAATGTTCTGTCAATAACATATGTCCACTGAGCAAATACTTTGAGCTCGTTTATATGTACGTTGTATTTTTTTAGGACATGGCATCAGAGGTGAGACGCATTCTGGAACAAGATGACCCAAACATGGTGATAAGCACAGCTTTCAAACTATGCATTAGACAGAGTGACCTGGCAACGCTGGAGGAGGGTTCCTGGCTCAATGACATGGTAAGAGTGTAAACGAACATACAGTAAGATTAAAAATGACACTTTCTCAAAAAAGAAAGACAATATTTGTTCATAATGAATCAAAAAGCAACTACTTGATTGATTGTCTAAAGTGTATTTTATTTTTAGATAACATATTTCTCATATTTGCACATGCACATATTTCGCTTACTTTTCAACCCCTCCCCTCTGACCAACTACCATCTCAGTTAGGTACATCACTTTTCATGATCTATTCAATTCCTTGTAGATAAAATCAGGTCATGTTTTTTTTTGCTGTCATTTTTCTTTTTTTTTTCAGTCACATTATAGAAGTAAAATCAGTTGTAATTGGGTATCATTCACATTGACTTCCTCTAGCATAATTATTTTAGTAAATTTTGTCATGCTTTTTATTGTGCAATAAATGTATTAAAAAAATTAAGATCAATTATACTAATAATATTGTAGCTAATTATCTTTGTTATATCTATCACTGTTTTGCTTGATTGCATTAAAATCGCACAGTCATCAAGTTGGACACAACAATCTATGATTTCTTTAAATATTGGCATTGGTCTGATTAATCTGATCATTTTAAAAAGCTCTAATGTTGGCTGTCAGGTATATGTGTATCATTAATATTTTTACTCTTATGTTCTCAAGGTTATCAACTTCTATTTGTCTCTGATAATGAAGAGGAGCAATGATCAGCAGGAAGGTCTTAAAGTGTACTGTTTGAGCACATTTTTCTACCCAAAGCTTCTGAGTAGTGACGGACATTTTGCAGGCCATGCAGCAGTTAAGAAATGGACAAAAATCGTGGATCTCTTCGTCCAGGATCTAGTTCTTGTTCCGCTGGACCTTGACTTACACTGGGCTTTGGCTGTAAGTAATTTATGAATAGCAATGCCTTTGTAACACATTGTTTCCATATCTATACTGTATGATTAAAAGTGTAAAAATTGTATATTTACCTTTACACTACTTTTTTTAACCTTTGACCTCCATTGCTTATCACCAGGTAATTGATTTCAAATCCCAGACCATCCAGTGCTATGGACTCCATGGGTCAAAGACATGATGACATCTCCCACATATTGTTGTGAGTTATGTCCAATTACAACTTTGGTTTTAACCTCAAACGGCTTTGAAGGAATCTATGCATGTCTCATGTGATTTTAATTAACAGGAAATACCTCATGGAGGAGAAGAAACTCAAAGCCTGCTGCTTTGAGTCTTCCAGGTGGACCATCGGCCGAATGAGAACCAACGTATGCATACCACCATATAATAAGTTATACAAATATTCTTTAAACTGTGCCCTTTTTTTTACTGTTATACTTAATTGGAATTTTGTTTCTAGGAAATTCCCAAACAGAATAATGAAAATGACTGTGGTGTTTTCATCTGCAAATATGCAGAGTTCCTTTCTAAAGGAAAGCCACTTGGTTTCAGACCGGTACATGACCAAGCTACAATATTTATATTTCTCTCAAACCTGATTCTTAACACTTGTTTGACTTTATCAATAACCATCTATCCACTAACACACTAGTATCTACCTCACTCTAAACTTAGGACTAACACTTAGTACAGTAACAACATGGAACACCTTAGCAACTGTATCATTGTCTCACTGATATATCTTTAAAAGCTTTTATTTTTTGTTAAAATCCATCATCAAAGTTTGTCTGTACAGGATTGTTCTCTTTCTATGCAGTGTGATATTCCTGTCATACAAAAGGTGATGGTGTGGGAGATAGTACATCAGAAGATCCTGTAAAGATGGTGTCCTGACCGGAGACATCCAAAAGCTGAGGTCCTGCCTTGTTCTGCTTGCTTGTTAATATTTGATATTTTCTTTTTTAATAAAGTTGAGTATGAACAACTCATTTTCAGTATGTTGTTTTAAAATAGGAGTGGAAAAGAAGTTAGTAAAAACCTAGGATTTAAGGTTTAACAGCGTATTTGTATGTGTATTAGAATATATATATATATATATATATATATATATAGGGAGAGATTTTATTTTAACTTGTCTAGTCTGTGAGCTAATTAAAGCAACTTTATTTTTATAGTACATTTTCAAACAACAGACGTTGCCCCAAAGTGCTTTACAAAAATAACATTAAAATCATACAACAAAACAAACATAACTTATTTATTTTCTTTAGCTTTTGAATACGTTTTTAAATAAGACTTAAAAGTGGCAATTGATGGAGCTGAACTCACGTGGAATGGGAGACTATTCCAGAGTTTGGGACCTACCACAGAAAAAGCACAATCTCCTTTTGATTTTAAATGACAACGAGGGACCTTTAAAAGCTGTTGATCGGATGTAAGGAACTTAGCTATAGGAAATATTAATAATCAATAATAAGTTGTTATGATTAATTATGAATATTTGGGTCAGTTAATTGGATTAACTTGTCATGGCTAAATTAATATTACAATCAATTTAAAGCAAGCACATGTAATACAGTTACGACAGATATCTCTCATGAAACCCCTGTAAACACACACAGGTGTCTGATACACACATGTACAGTTACGACAGGTATCTCTCACGAAACCCCTGTAAACACACACAGGTGTCTGATACACACATGTACAGTTACGACAGGTATCTCTCACGAAACCCCTGTAAACACACACAGGTGTCTGATGCACACATGTACAGTTAGGACAGATATCTCTCACGAAACCCCTGTAAACACACACAGGTGTCTGATGCACACATGTACAGTTAGGACAGATATCTCTCACGAAACCCCTGTAAACACACACAGGTGTCTGATACACACATGTACAGTTAGGACAGATATCTCTCACGAAACCCCTGTAAACACACACAGGTGTCTGATGCACACATGTACAGTTAGGACAGGAATCTCTCACGAAACCCCTGTAAACACACACAGGTGTCTGATGCACACATGTACAGTTAGGACAGATATCTCTCACGAAACCCCTGTAAACACACACAGGTGTCTGATGCACACATGTACAGTTAGGACAGGAATCTCTCACGAAACCCCTGTAAACACACACAGGTGTCTGATGCACACATGTACAGTTAGGACAGGAATCTCTCACGAAACCCCTGTAAACACACACAGGTGTCTGATGCACACATGTACAGTTAGGACAGATATCTCTCACGAAACCCCTGTAAACACACACAGGTGTCTGATGCACACATGTACAGTTAGGACAGGAATCTCTCACGAAACCCCTGTAAACACACACAGGTGTCTGATGCACACATGTACAGTTAGGACAGATATCTCTCACGAAACCCCTGTAAACACACACAGGTGTCTGATACACACATGTACAGTTACGACAGGTATCTCTCACGAAACCCCTGTAAACACACACAGGTGTCTGATACACACATGTACAGTTACGACAGGTATCTCTCACGAAACCCCTGTAAACACACACAGGTGTCTGATACACACATGTACAGTTACGACAGGTATCTCTCACGAAACCCCTGTAAACACACACAGGTGTCTGATGCACACATGTACAGTTACGACAGGTATCTCTCACGAAACCCCTGTAAACACACACAGGTGTCTGATGCACACATGTACAGTTAGGACAGGAATCTCTCACGAAACCCCTGTAAACACACACAGGTGTCTGATACACACATGTACAGTTAGGACAGGAATCTCTCACGAAACCCCTGTAAACACACACAGGTGTCTGATGCACACATGTACAGTTAGGACAGGAATCTCTCACGAAACCCCTGTAAACACACACAGGTGTCTGATGCACACATGTACAGTTAGGACAGGAATCTCTCACGAAACCCCTGTAAACACACACAGGTGTCTGATGCACACATGTACAGTTAGGACAGGTATCTCTCACGAAACCCCTGTAAACACACACAGGTGTCTGATACACACATGTACAGTTAGGACAGATATCTCTCACGAAACCCCTGTAAACACACACAGGTGTCTGATGCACACATGTACAGTTAGGACAGATATCTCTCACGAAACCCCTGTAAACACACACAGGTGTCTGATACACACATGTACAGTTACGACAGGTATCTCTCACGAAACCCCTGTAAACACACACAGGTGTCTGATACACACATGTACAGTTACGACAGGTATCTCTCACGAAACCCCTGTAAACACACACAGGTGTCTGATACACACATGTACAGTTAGGACAGGAATCTCTCACGAAACCCCTGTAAACACACACAGGTGTCTGATACACACATGTACAGTTAGGACAGGAATCTCTCACGAAACCCCTGTAAACACACACAGGTGTCTGATACACACATGTACAGTTAGGACAGGTATCTCTCACGAAACCCCTGTAAACACACACAGGTGTCTGATACACACATGTACAGTTAGGACAGGTATCTCTCACGAAACCCCTGTAAACACACACAGGTGTCTGATACACACATGTACAGTTAGGACAGGAATCTCTCACGAAACCCCTGTAAACACACACAGGTATCTGATACACACATGTACAGTTAGGACAGGAATCTCTCACGAAACCCCTGTAAACACACACAGGTGTCTGATACACACATGTACAGTTAGGACAGGAATCTCTCACGAAACCCCTGTGAACACACAGGTATATATATATATATTTTGAATTTGAATTCATCACCAGCGCGGGATTTGTTGTTTACGGTCGCTGCTGAGAAATGGAGATGAAGATCACTGGATAAAAGACTGAATTTGGATCTGCTTCTTGCAAACAACGTATGGATTCTAAAGATTTGGATTACATCAAACTAATAAAATTGATGTCTTTTGTGAATTTATGTTGTGTTTTATAGGAGAAAACGCTTTTTGTGTCTCACGGTAAATAAACTATATTACAAAATGGTTAAACGAGTAAAGAAGGTATTTTTAAGGTTTTAAAGTGTAGGCCTACTCTTGTTTAACACCATGCAGGCAAAATGAGCAAAATGTTAATATTTATGAGTATTAGATTAATAAATGCGACTGAAAACTTAATTAATAAGACAGTTGAATGCAATAGAGTCGTTTCTGTGTGTATAAAACGTAAATAAATGTACGTATGATAGAACTAACTTACACTTTACGTAAAAATACACACCTATTCTCATGAGATCACGTTGGAATAAAGCAGTAAAGTTAAGATCAAAGTCCATTTGTGTCCACAGTACATTGTTTGCAAAGGCTTGAACGTTCATGTTCATATTCATGTCATTTCACGTTTATGCCACCATTAATAGCACATTGTTCATCAGTGTTTCAAAGGACCAAGTCATCACTTTAGTTGAGGGGCCATACACATGATGAAGTCATTAAAAGATAATGCTTAGTTGATAATGACTACTGTATTTGAATGTCAACAGAATTGATTTGCTATGAGCTGGGATTGGTCTATTTTGGGGTCTACATTTACCTGCAGGCTTTTATGAAGACATGAACATGCTGGGTAACTCAAATCATAATGAAAACACATTGTTCATCAGTGTTTCAAAAGACCAAGTCATCACTTTAGTTGAGGGGCCACACACATGATGAAGTCATTAAAAGATTATGCTTAGTTAATGATGACTACTGTATTTGAATGTTAACAGAATTTGTGTGCTATTTGCTGTGATTGGCCCATTTTGGGGTCTGTCCATTTACAGGCTATGAAGAAGACATGAACATGCTTGGAAACTCAGATCATAATTCAGAAAAACAGTTCTCACATTAATTGATATACTGTTCTAGCCTGTATGCATGCATGAGGTAATGTGGATTTTTGCATTAATAATTCGAAGAGTAGACTTGCATGCATGAATTAATGCTTTTTTTATGCATGAGTTCATGATGATTCATGTACCATAACTGTAGCTTTATCCACAATGGATAGTAAAGACACATTTTTTTGTGAACAAAGAAAACATCATGATCATGCGTAATAAATCATAATTCATGATGATGTACTCATCTTAGTTAATGTTTTAATTAAGGTGTTGTTCATCCATGAAGTCATGAATGAAAAACGTTGAACTCGTGTTAGTTCCTGATGATTCATGAGATATTAATGCATGAATTAATGCCTAATTCATTCATGAATTTATACCTGAATTAATGATAATTCATGTACCCTTACCGTAAAGTGTTACCGAAAAAGTGTATCTGAGCATGTGACTGTCTGTCTGCGTTTTGTCGAGACCCGGAGGCGGCACTGAATTTGACGGAGGCAACCCAAGCTTTATCATTTGTTCATCTGTATTATATTTGTTGAACATCAATTAAATTTTTACCCTTACATGGGTTTGGGAGTTTTTTGTATTTCCTAATTCGAGGAACAGACACAGTCTCTTTATGATGATATCTAGGTGAAAGAGCCTCTATGTGATGGGATATATCTGACTTAAGTGATGTGAGACAGCTAGCAGACTGTCGGTTTAGCCAGTCTGTCTGCTTACTGACCTGAGCCCAGTTAGTCAAGGTTCAACTCTAAAACTATGTGCCATATTACTTGTGCCCTTGTTGTATATTGGCCAGTAGCATTCACACATTAACATGCACAGGCAGATTGTGTACTGTTTAAATACTTAAAATTTGAAATGTTGCTTCACATAATTGAATTTTTTTTAAATCCATGATCTGTATTTCACCGTAAGTACAAAATCGATGTTAAACCACGTCAGGACAGATTGCACTTGAGAAAGTTAATTCTTTTTTAACTTAATTTACTAAAATATTGTAAAGTCAAATCAACTTAAAGAGTAATTCAGCACTAGAAAGATTTAAAATAGTGAGTTGAAATTACTACTTGTAAGTTGATTTAACTTAAAATTAAGGCAGCAACTGAACTTAAGTTGAAATAGGTGAAATTTATAGTGTAACATTACAAAAACATTCAGCAAATATTAATAACATCATAAGAACATTTACTCACAACATTACAAGAACATTCGTCCTATTTACATAACTTTCAAAGAATGTTAGTGAAAGTTATGGGAATTTTCCCTGTTAGCTGGGATGATGTCCTACTTGCCTGTCAACATATGTATTTGAAACCTGTGTACCTGCTCACGCAGACGTCACATCATCAGAGTGTTCCTTTAGTCGTAGACAAGTCACCAAGCGCCACAACCAACCAACCACCCACCTTTTGCAGTTCCTCCTTACCCAAAACAACGAGCTTATGCTGTTTTCACACCATTGTAGGGTCTGGACCATTCAGACACACACTAATTATTCATATTCACTATATTTAATCAATATAAAGGTCTATGAAACTCCCCCCCCCAAAACTAACCTCACAAATTAAGTTACTTTGTCAGCCGGGTGTCCAGTTACAGAACACTTTAAGACTGATAACAGACTTTTACGACCTCAAAGGAATGTGGCCACATGCGCCACATGCTCAAGAGAGAGAGACAATCTTTAATTAAATAAACTTTGCGTTATTACTCTGATCTATGAAGGAACATGCCTCACAGAAACCGTGATGATTTACTGTCTCGTGTACTATTAGGTATAACAACATGGTATGTTTGATTGGGGTGTATGTGGTTGCACAACCACCCAACGGTCAATATAACTTCACCTGTAATCATTCTTCCTACCTAATTAATCCTCATTTAATGACACATACTTTGATGTACATCACCTTCTCTTAGAATGCAATTTGAATTTGTTATGTCTATTTGAGCTTGAATGAACAGTCTAAGCACGCTGGGGAAAAAGACCATAAATCAACTAAGAGCCGCTTCCCCTCTTGGACATGTCACCTTACTCATAGGTCCATTCAAACCTTAGGGGTGGTTCTCTTTCAGACTATATCAGAGACAGGCAACAGTGACCGCCCTCTCTTGGTTTTCCATCCTACCGCAAACACGGTCTCGGGTGATACGGGGAATGGGGGCCAAGAGGCCTTCCAGCAGGCCTGGATCCCAACCAGATCCGGCCTCATGGAAAAGAGAGGAGACTCTCTCACAAAGAACCAAAGACAATCTCAGGAGTTTTGGAACAAAGACTCCAACCAACAACGACTCCAATCACCCATCCTTCCGACTTCCTCACTTCTCCTGGGTACTCGGCGTGGCCTCAACAGAGTCCCAGGCCTTGACCAAACCAATCATGCGTTCCTGGAGAAAGAGAACGCTCAACCAACTTCCACTTGACACTGCCGGAACCATCAACGACTTCAATTTTCAACAACTTCAAGAATTGTTCCCATTACAAATGCAAGTATTCAATTCAATGAAATGTGAAAATGAAATTCTGATGGTTCTTCTCATAGACCCTCTTCCGGTTTCCAATTTCATCCTATCACTAACCTATTTATGTATTCATGTGTGTATGTTCTTTAGTTTATTTATATTCATATAAATATCTATATTTAGTTAATAAAACTTGTACATAATATGTATTTGCTTCTGATTTGTTTGCAATACATTGTCACTTTATGATCACGTTTTTTGCTACTGGCTCAACGTGCGGTATATGCGAAGAAATAATTATTCTTCTGTGGCCATGGAAGATACCCTTTTCTTAGAATAAATTAATAATCAAAAGAGTTCGTTGGACGAACTGATTAATTGATTGTAATATTAATTCAGCCACATCAAGTTAATCCAATTAACTGACCCAAATATTTATAATTAATAATAACAAGATATTATTGATTATTAATATTTCCAAAAAGCTGAGTTCCTTACACCATGTCGAACTTACCGTAATTACGAGATGGCAACTTAATTTGGGTTCTCTTACGAGAGTATCTCTCGTACTGCGTAATATCTTACGCTATGGGGAAAACCTCTTTTCCACAAGATATTGAAGCCAAAAATTATCCTTAATTTTGATTTAATGTAAAACGCTGTGCAGCAGCATGCAGACATAGGCAAGACGGCTCGCGCGCCTATTGGCTGCCCTGCGGCAACAGCAGCAGCCTATCGAGAGAGGCCCTGCGGGACGTGATACCCAATGAGGGCGCTTCGCGCCCATTTCGCCACGTCCCGCCAGAATAGGCGTGGCCTTGGCCTATAAATACACTCGACAGGCTGATACAAACTGATTTTCATCTCTTCAGCGAAGCACTACTGCATCGCTGGATCCGGAGTGAGAAGCCGCGCCGTCTGAGTGCAAGCCTACAGCGGGACGTGCCTTCGAGTCTGAAGCCGCTGGCCTCCACCTCGCCGCCTTCAGCCGCCGTACCTGCTACGCTTTCCGCCGTTGATATCCTTTTTCACTGCTAGTGTGTGTTCGCCGCTGCGACTCACACTCTCTATTAATTCTAAAAGAGCTAGCGTCTTTTTAAATATGCAAAAATCCTGCGGCTCGTGCCGAGCCACACTCAGCGACGGGGACCGCCATGTCATCTGCGTTTCCTGCCTGGGTGAGTATCATGCGGCTCTCGCTCTCGTCGACGGCGGATGCCCTCACTGTGAGGTTCTGCCTATGGTGACTCTGAGGACTCGCCTGGCATCCTTCTCAGAGCCTGCACTTCAGCCCGCTGTTACGCCGCGCTGTAAAAAGCGCCGTGCTCAGCGCGCTCCCGAGCCTTCTCCTGCCCGCCAAAGCTCACCAGTTCGCCCGCCAGCTTCGCCGACATCGCTCGAGTCGCTCACCGACGGACAGCGGCCGCCGTCTGCCACCGCTTCCGCCATTGAGATCGACGAAATAGCCGAGGGCTGTTCTATCCTGGCGTCGGACAGTGAGGATTGGGCGAGCTCTGTGGACCTCCTCCCCGCTGTTCGCGAGCCTTCTGGAGGAAGGGCTGGAAGGACCACGCCCCATCACAGTCCAGACCCGCGCATTTTCTTCCTGAGCTTCACGAAGAAGTCGCGAGGTCCTGGAACGCCCCCTTCTCGGCCAGGATGCGTACCTCTGTCTCTGCTGCATTCTCCACTGTGGATGGTGCGAAAGATAGAGGGTACCTTTCTCTTCCTCCTGTGGAAGCAGCGGTAGCAACACATCTCTGCCCGCCCTCTGCTGGACGGCGAGCACAGACGGTGTTACCATCTAAAGCCTGCCGAGTGACGTCAGCCATGCACGGTCGCGCTTACACTGCCACCGGGCAAGCTGTGTCGGCGCTACACACAATGGCCATCCTGCAGATCTTCCAGGCCGACCTTCTCCGAAAAATGGACGAGGAAGGCGCGGGATTGATCAGCGTTGCTGATTTAAGGAGCGCAACAGACCTGGCTCTACGCGCCGCTAAATCTGCTGCACAGGCCGTTGGGCGGAACATGGCCTCTCTCACCGTGGCTGAGAGACATTTGTGGTTAACGCTGTCTGAGGTGACGGACTCGGAGTGCTCTGTGTTTCTCGACGCGCCCATTTCGTCAGCGGGCCTCTTCGGATCTGCCGTCAAAGATTTCGCGGAAAGATTCCAGGAGGTTCAAAAGACATCGCAGGCTATACAGCACTTCCTTCCGAAGCGCTCTAGCTCCGCAGCAGGTCGCTCGAAACAGCCGTCTGCCCGGAGCTCACAGCCACAGCCCGCACCACCCGCCGCCGCTTCTCAGCGCCGCCAGGCCCGAGAACAGAGACCGCGCTCTCACTCTGCTGGACGCCGCCCCCCTCAGCGCGGGCCCCGGCCGAGGATCGAGATCAAGCCCGAGGTCTCAAAGCCTTCCTAGCCATCCTAGGAAAGCGACGGTGTTCAAATCTCGCTGCGGCCGGATTTTCACCGAAACATTTTGCTCGTCCAGTTCCATGCAATGTGACTGTTGCAGCGTATTTAGCAGTCAACAAGCCGGTTCATTTGCCTGCTTGCCTGCACACAAAAGCCGTTTTCACGGCTACCCAGATAAATCCAATAAAGAGTGTATTTTCTGGTGTCCCGGCCAAAGCCGATGGTGTTATGAGTGTTGTAAGAATGCCCACGTCTCAGTGCCCATTCCCACACACAGACACAGCCCGCCACAGTTCAGGGCTAGCACAAATAAAATTGACTCATGTCGATTGTGCAAACGTAGTGAATGTGCCCACGACACAGTGCCCACAAACACTACACAATGCATGTCCCACGGTTTCTGTAAAAACGAAAACAACACACATTCAGTCAGCGCAAGCCGACGGTGTTTTCAGTGCAGTAAATGTGCCCGCTGTCCCGCGCCCACATTCTCTCACAGACACGCTAAAACCCACGGGGTTTGTCCCGCTCGCTCTCTCCACAATCTGTCATAGAGAAACCGAGCGCGACCAGGCTGCCCGCCGTGATCGGAGCGCCCCCCGCCTCGCACACTTTAAACAGTGTTTATGTCTCAGCACACCGAAGCTCTGCAGCCGCCGCTGAGCCGTGGCCAGAGCCCGGATCGCATTCTACCTCTAGCTATTCACGCAAATGCGTGGGCAGAGCTTCCCGGGGTATCAGAATGGGTGTTGAACACTATAAAGAGAGGCTATTCGCTACAGTTCGCTCAACGTCCCCGCCATTACACGGCGCGTGTTGAAACCACAGTAAACAAAGGAGTATCTCATCTACTTCGAGCCGAAATAGCGAAACTGCTGAGCAAAGGGGCCATAGAACCTTTATCTCAGGCTCAGAGCGAAGGGGGGCTATACAGCAGATATTTTCTGGTACCCAAAAAAGACGGGGGTCTTAGACCCATTCTAGATCTGCGGCAATTGAACAAAGCGCTTTTGAAGTGCCAGTTCAAAATGCTGACAACCAGGAAAATCCTCGCGCAAGTTCGCCAGGGAGACTGGTTCATGTCAATAGATCTGAAAGACGTCTATTTCCAAATACAGATTGCGTCACGTCATAGGCGATCTTGAGATTCGCCTTCGAGGGCCAGGCATATCAATACACAGTCCTACCGTTCGGCCTGTCCCTAGCACCCCGTACATTTACGAAGTGCATAGACGCGGCTCTCGCACCCCTGAGACTTCAGGGCATGCGAGTTTTGAACTACTTGGACGATTGGCTGATTCTAGCTCGATCACACTCAGAGCTCATAGAACACAGGACCACATTACTCGAGCATCTCGAGAGACTGGGTCTTACAGTCAATTGGGCGAAGAGTTCGCTGTTTCCCTGCCAGAAAATTTATTTTCTGGGAACAGTGCTGGACTCGCTGTCTATGACAGCACGTCTGTCGCCGGAGCGCGGACTGGACATTCAGCGCGCTGCGAAATCCTTCCGCCGCGGCTCTATAGTCCCTCTCAAAAGGTTTCAAAAAATGCTGGGTCTCATGGCCTCAGCATCTTCGGTACTTCAGCTGGGCCTGCTTCGCATGCGCCCACTGCAGTTATGGCTGAAAGCGCGAGTTCTACCCCGAGCGTGGACCCCTGGTCTGTTACGCCTCAAGTTCGACATGAAATGCGTTTCGGCTCTGGAACCGTGGAAAATAGCCGACTGGTATCAGTCAGGCGTGAGTCTGGGGACTCCCTCGAGTGTGACGGGGGTGTCTATGGACGCCTCCACCTCGGGATGGGGAGCGCTGCTCGAGGGCAGACTGTTCTTTGGCCAGTGGTCGGAACGGGAAAAGCTTCTACACATAAACTGTCTGGAAATGCTGGCAGTCGACAACGCGCTACGGCGTTTTTGTCCCCAGATAAAAGGCCACCACGTCCTAGTCCGGTCGGACAACATGTCAGTGGTGGCATACATAAATCGCCAGGGTGGCGTCAGGTCCCGAAACCTTTACAGGCTGACGAAACTCCTCCTGGTCTGGGCTCAGCACAACCTGCTTTCACTGAAAGCAGCGCATGTGCCTGGTCACCTGAATCTGGGACCAGACAGACTGTCCAGAGACAATGTCCCAGCAGGGGAATGGTCGCTGCACCCGCAGACGGTCCAACTGCTGTGGGAGACATTCGGCAGAGCGCAGGTGGACCAGTTCGCGTCCCAGGAAAACGCTCACTGTCCAGACTTTTTCTCCAAGAGCAGGGATGCGCTGGCCCACGTATGGCCCCGCTGCCCCCTCTATGCTTTTCCCCCCATCTTGCTCCTGCCTCAAGTGCTGGAACGAATCAGGGAAAACGGATGCCCAGTGCTGCTCGTGGCTCCGCTCTGGACAAACCAGATTTGGTTCCCAGTCCTGATGCAGCTGACCAGCACTGCCCCATGGCCTATACCGGTCAGGAGAGACCTCCTCTCTCAGACAAAGGGCTCGATTTGGCATCCTCGCCCGGATTTATGGTCCCTGCACGCATGGGCCATCAACGGGTACCCGCTAACCTCCCGGAGGGAGTGCAAAACACGATCACGCAGGCTAGAGCCCCGTCTACTAGACGGCTCTACGCCTCGAAATGGTCTGTGTTCTCTACCTGGTGTCAAGCTCAGGGCTTTTCACCCGTAGACTGCGGGGTTACGGAAGTGCTCTCCTTCCTTCAGGAGCTGCTGGATAAGGGTAGAACCATCCACGCTCAAAGTATACGTGGCGGCCATAGCAGCGTTTTCAAAACCAACGTCTGGCCAGTCACTGGGGAAAAACGACCTGGTCGTACGATTCCTCAGGGGAGCTCGGAGGCTGAATCCTCCCAGACCCCCCTCAGTCCCTGTGTGGGACCTTTCTACGGTTCTGGAAGCCATGAAAGGTGCCCCATTCGAGCCAATCCATTTGTCAGACATGAAACACCTGTCTTTCAAAACGGTATTTCTTGTGGCTCTTGCTTCAGTCAAGCGCGTAGGGGACTTTCAAGCGCTTTCAGTAAGCGCGTCATGTATGGAGTTTGGGCCTAATGACTCTAAAGTCATACTCAAACCAAGGCACGGGTACGTGCCCAAATCCCTCAACACACCGTTCAGGGCCCAGGTTATTTCCCTGTGTGCCCTCCCGGTGAATAATGAGGAGGAGGATGCTAATCTCCTCTGCCCCGTCAGGGCGCTGAGAGCTTATGTGTCCCGCTCGTCTTATGTGTACCGAGCAGCTCTTTGTTTTGTTTGGCGGGCGCTCCAAGGGACTGGCCGCATCAAAACAGAGCCTATCCAGATGGATAGTTGATGCCATAGCGCTGGCTTACACTTCTAAGGGCCTGCAGTGTCCTTTGGGTGTCAGAGCGCACTCCACGAGAGGCGTGGCTCGTCGTGGGCGTGGTCTAGCGGGATTCCCTTGCAAGATATCTGTATGGCGGCAGGCTGCGCCTCGACGTCTACATTTATAAGGTTTTACCTAGAGGTTCCCGCCTTACAGGCCAAGCTGCTGTCGGTCTAGAATTCAGTACTATCTGCCCCGCTACGCCGGCGCAGAACGCTGAGTTTTGCTTGGGCATCGCTCACTGATCGATAGAACAGTTCCGTGGGTGTTGAATAACCCGTACTTATACCCAGTTCAGGCTGAACACGTTCACCCTGTCTGCGTGAAATACTGTTAACATAACTAGCTCCTGTAGGATGCTATTTCATGGAGAATGATGCTTGTAGCCTCTCTTCTCCGACTCTCTGTGAGTCTACGGTGATTATGCACTATATGAGCCCCGGGCTGCTGCCCTTGGGACTTTGGTGTCGGATCCCAGTACGCACGGCGTGTTGCATTGTGTTCCCCATAGCGTAAGATATTACGCAGTACGAGAGATACTCTCGTAAGAGAACGTACTCGGTTACTAACGTAATAGTGTTAATTTCGTCAGACGAGACGAGACTAAATATGTTCGTCAACGAGCTTTTTTTCCATGACTAAGACGAGACTGCACCAATGTCCAAAAACGATGACTAAGACTAAATTAACATGCATTATTGTTGACGAAAAAAGACGAGACTAAAATGTTTTGCAGAAAATAAAAACTAAGATAAAATCTCTCTTCATTTTCGTCTACAATCGTCTTTTTCATCATGAGATAGAATATTCAGCGGTTACTAGGGATGAGTCACGATTTTCGAATATTCCATTAGTTGATTTTATTATAGAATATCGAATAGGTTGTGCAATTGTCGTCTATAAAAAATCCCCATGTTTTCGGGTCTGATGCGGTGACACGTTCATGTAACCAGAGGGTGACGATGCCAATAATGCATCTAAAAGCTGTCAATCAACTCTCAGACAACAGAAGAAGATACACATTGTCTCACACCAGAGCATGTGAGCGGAGTGGTAATATTTACTCTAGAGCGGAGAGCACATTTCTGAAGATTACGCGCCGCTCGCTCAGAACGCCCACAGTGGCGCACAAAAAAACGTCAAAAGTAATGATGCATTAAACATTTGATTTGTTTATTAATAAACTAGTGTTTTATGTCAGTGTTGGCTGCAAAGATAAAGTTGACGATGCTGACTCGCCATCTTCGCAATAGTGAACGCGCCTATAGAGAGAAATGCACACTTCATAGCCTACGGATTAGCCTACATAAACAGAGAGCAGCCCATTTCTTTTCGTTTTGAATTGTTTTGTTTAAAAAGTAGGCCTACACATTTCAAGCTTTCTATAGATATTCTTCTCAGGTCTGTGAGGCAAGTATCTTATAAGCTGAGTTTCAGTTCATTTATGAGACGCGCTCCAGTTCACGCGCCCGCGCCTTCGTGTCCGGATTATATTGTGTACTATTTGCTTCTTCTCGTTTATTAATCCAGGCAATTTGTATTTTGTATGAAACATTTATTAAAAGGAAGATACAATTTATACAAAACGAAATTCACTTTAAAGAAAGGCTTTCTACAAAACAAAACTTAATAAGTGGTCAAAATCATGTGTCATAACTGACGGGAAGCACTGCGGACGGGGGAAAACATCTACGCTGTAAATCAACCAGTCACCTAGCAGAAATATTAATTGTTAAGTCTTGCAAAATCTAATTTGTTTGTTATTTCTCAAGACCAACCTAGAATGTAAATAGGTTGTATTTTAGGCCTACAGTAGGCTACAGTAGGCCTATTCTTAGTTTTTCTGGGTATATACTTATTTTATTTCTGCTCTGAACAGAAAAATGAGACACAAGGCAACCAAAAACAGTTTTAAAAACCTTTGTAACTTGTCAATAGGAGTCTGTTGGGCCCCAGCTTTTGAATTGTGTTAGTTCAAAATAACATACTTTTCAGAACAACTTTAGAAAACCAGACACGTTTAACAAAGTTGCATTCAACAAAAATCCTTAAACAAGTGTATTTTGTCAGGTAATTGTGACATTTAACCAATATTTGAGAAGCGTGAAACACTATTTGACTGAAATGGTTATCAGAAATAATCTCAGAAATGATTTGTTATTTAAAAAAAAGACTAAAATGTTTTGACTAAAACTTGACTAAGATATATTGAGTTTTCTTTTGACTAAAACTAGACGAAAATGACGAGACTTTTAGTCGACTAAAACTTGACTAACAAAAAAAGATATGTGAATGACTAAATATGACTAAAACTAACAAGGACATTTGGCACAAGACTAAGACTAAGACTAAATTAAAAATAGGTGACAAAATTAACACTATAACGTAACCTCGGTTCTCTCTAGAGAGGGAACGAGTACTGCGTATCTAGCCGTGCATACAACAGCGCTGGTTCGCTTCAGCGATGAAAACCAGTTTGTATCAGCCTGTCGAGTGTATTTATAGGCCAAGGCCACGCCTATTCTTGCGGGACGTGACGAAATGGGCGCGAAGCGCCCCCATTGGGTATCACGTCCCACAGGGCCTCTCTCGATAGGCTGCTGCTGTTGCCGCCGGGCAGCCAATAGGCACGCGAGCCATCTTGCCTATGTCTACATGCTGCTGCACAGCGTTTTACATTAAATCAAAATTAAGGATAATTTTTGGCTTCAATATCTCGTGGAAAAGAGGTTTTCCCCATAGCGTAAGATGTTACGCAGTACTCGTTCCCTCTCTAGAGAGAACCGAGGTTACGTTAGTAACCGAGTACGTTTTATTTAGCAAAATCTGTGTGGCATAGCTGTGTGACCCACTGGACAGCACAGAGATTAATTTACATTGTAGCGAAGCGCAGACCACTCGATTTAGGAGTAAATACACAGTAGTCATAACTTTTATTCTGGGTGGATTTTATTCATTTCATGAGCAGAACGGGCTGATCTTCGGTTGACCAATCAGCGGAGAGGGGCGTTTCATGCCCGCCCACATGTGGAAATCGAATATTCAAGCAGTTTAGCCATTTTCTACCCCTGAACCTAAAAACATAAATTAAGCTGTTTTCTCCCTCAGTTTTTTTTTTAATAAAAAAAGAAATACAAAAAATGAATAAATGTGCCATTTTCTGATTTTTATACTTTCAATATTAAATAAATAAAAAACTAATGAATTCAACATACATGGACCGAAATGGCTCCTTTTTCTAAACCTTTTGTCACTCTGAAGAACACTGCAATGTATTTACAGGATGAGTTTGCAAATGACGCTTCAGGTCTTTTTGATACGTGAAACTCTTTTTACACTGAAGACACTTGAAAGGCTTCTCTCCAGTGTGAACTCTTATGTGCCTCTCAAGGCTCAATTTAACTGTAAAACTCGTTCCACACTGACGGCAGGCGAAAGGCTTTTCTCCAGTGTGAATTCTCACATGGGTCTTAAGGCTTGTTTGGTTTGAGCAAGTCTTTCCACAATAATGGCACATGAAAGGTTTCTCTCCAGTGTGAGTTAATACATGATTCTTAAGGTGATTGCTGTCTGTGAAACTCCCTCCACACTCATGACAAATAAAACAGTTCTCTCTTGAATGAATCCTCCTGTGGTTATTAAGGGTCACTTTATGTCTGAAACTCTTTCCACACTGATCACACGTGAATGGCTTCTCTCCAGTGTGAAGGTTCATGTGACATCTTAAGTTTAGTTCTGCTGTGAAGCCCTTTCCGCACTGGTGGCAGGTGTAAGGCTTCTCTCCAGTGTGAATTCTCATGTGCCTGTTAAAGCTTCCTTTTTGAGTGAAACTCTTTCCACACTGAAGGCAGGTAAATGGCTTCTCACCAGTGTGAATGTTCATGTGGATTTTAAGGTTTGCTTTTTTAGTAAAACTCTGTCCACACTCCTGGCAATTGAAGTAACTTATAGTTTCTGTCTTAAAAGGTCTTTTTTGTGAGGATGAATTTTCAGTCTGTGAGCAACTAAATTTTTCTTCAGTGGTGAAATCATGATGTTTCTCATACTGGTCTTTTTCCATTTCATCTAGTACTTCACTCTCCTCTTTCAGCAGCATCAGGTCTAAGGCGAAAAGAGACAAATACAAGTTAAATGCTACTAACAGACATCAACACATTTAGTCATGTAAAGCATCAAAACCAACAACATGTATCCTACAACATTAGATCATATACCCACAAAGCTACTAAAAGAGGCGTTACCTGTAATCTCAGAACCTATCGAAAATATTGTTTATTCTTTGCTTTGTTTATGACATGTCACAAATAATTTCAAGCTGGGAGTTATCCAATCTCATTTATAAAGCACATAATAAAACAACATAGTTGACCACAGTGCTGTACAATGTAATAAAATAAAATAAATAAGTAATTACAGAAATGAATAACCAAAAATTGAAAACATCAAAACACACCATTCAAGGACATTTTAATTATTTATTAATAAACTAGTGTTTTCTGTCTCAGTGTCGCTGCAAAGATGAAGCTAAAAATGCTGAATTGCCATCTCCGCAGTGGACTATACTTTATCTTCCACACTCCGCACAAACACGGATATGTGCTTAATATTAGCGCACATTTATAGGTTAACGTTAGAGCGAGAGACCATGTAAAGTTACTACTTGCATGTTTCAAATGACATGCCATATTTGAGGTCCACACACTGTAATTACCACTAAGAACCATTAACGATCTGTCCCTCACGGACTCCGTGATGTAGCGATTCTTAGCTCAAATAAGGGAATGTGAGATCAGGGATCTGATCCGTGAATGTACTACGGTTTATAAAATTATCCCTAACGGGAATATTTCGCCAATGTACCTGTATGGGCAATCCAATACAACGAATTATAATCAATTATCCATACAGGGGGGGCAAAATTAGATACATTTTTATATTAATAATCAATCACAACGTGTTTATGATTAAATATTAATATATCAATTGTCTCGAATAGATCTACTTTCAGGATAGCCCTTAATGGAATTCATTTGTTATCGACCATCAGTTTGTTCAGCAAACGGACTAGGCGATCTTTATCAAGTCTCAAAAAGGAGTTATCCAATTTATAGACTTTCAGGAAAGCCTGTCCTCCTGGCCCTGGAGAACAGTTTTCTCGTTCCATAACAGAAAATATTATCTAAAGTATCAACAACTTGTAAAGCGCGTAGCTCTGACCGTACATTAAAGGGACTTCAATATGAACACAACCAGAATCAATAAATGAATATATATGGTTTTAATAAAGAAAATACTACGTATATCGGTGACTAAGATTACACGGAATAAAATGTATATACAACACAATAAAACAATGAAAGTCAGAGAGTGATAGAAAGAGGGAGAAGAAGGGGTTACAGAATGGCAAATTACCTGGACAAAACCCTCTGAGAGACCACAAGAAATCAACATCACCCTAAACGGGGGTAAACAAATCTTAACGCTATGAAAGCTTAGCGTCACGTGTTCACTCGTTCTTCCAGAGCGAGCGAAGCGCGGCGATTTTGAATGTCCGTTTGAGGTGAAGTTGCCAGTTGATGATTCAGACTAAGTTCATTTCACTCGTCGGTGGAAATGAACAAAGGAGAATTTGAAAATGGAAAATAAGAGAAGGCTTGAAGAGGATCACAAAGGGAAGAGGAGAGACTAAGGCTATGTTTACACGGAAACGATCTGAAGAGAAAACGCAAAAGTGGCGTTGCGCCATCACTTTGTATTCTGCGTTTAGACGAGCGCTATGGTTGGGAAATCCGCGTGCATATGGTGACGCAAAAGTGTGTGAAATTCGATGTAGTATGCACTCCAGGCGGCTAGGTGGCAATGTGAAGCACTGCCACACAACAACACCAATATCTGAGAATATTTTGTACAACTGCTGAAAAGACTCTTGTATGTTTTTCAGAGCTGCTAGGGCAACTTGAAGGTCCGACGTATGGAAATAATCTGACATGTTGTTTGTTATTTTCCAGTACTGGCGCATGCATGTGACGTAAACGCGTACGCAACGAGAGTCACCGTGAGCAGATTTGCGTTTTTACCGTTTAGACGGGAACGCGACGGTGGAGCGTTTTTAAGATTTCCACTCTGGATGGTGGTTTCACTTTTTTGCGTTTTTAAGCCCCCAAAACGCCGTTGCCGTGTAAACGAAATCAAATATATCGCGATAAAGTCCTTATATGAGGAAATTAATAAAAGGTTTGTGTGTGTGTGCGTGCGTCGTGGCGTAGACCCACATTCGGGGGGGTTTGGAATTCCTTTGATACGCCTAGAGAGGGTGGGGTGGGGGGGGGGGCTGGTACGATGGTCTCTGGAGAATCTCGCTGGTCGTAAAAGGGTCAGAACACAATCTCATCCCAGACTTTTTGGTGCTGAGCTGGTTAATTATTAGACAGAGTCACAGTTTGCGAGTTTAAGGAAACTTAGCAAAAATGTGTTCATTAACAACGATGATTCAGATTACACGAATCATGATTCATCCAGACGCATACGCTACAGTGACTTTGCCACAAGTTTTTTTTTTTTCTGCGACTAACTGACTAATAAAGGTTTGGTTGACTAAGCCTCTTCTAGTAGACTAAAATTTAGTTGACTATTAGGGGGCAGCCTTAAAAATGTTTTTAAATGTTTCTTAAAAACGATGATGATTGTCTCATATACACTGGTAAACGGTTCCTTATATTATGTTCCTATTATATTATGCACCTCTGGACTTAGTTTCGATCGAGGAACGTGTAGGGGATTTTGCGCATTAGATCGTAAAATTTTCCCTTTGACTCATGAACATGAATAAGATCAGCAATGTATGGAGGGGCTGTACCATGCAAAGATTAGAATCTTAAAATTAATTATATAAGGAACTGATAACCAATGCAATGATCTTAAGACAGGGGTAATATATTACCAAGTACCTGCCAGTAGTCTTGCGGCTGCATTTTCCAGTTCCCTACAAATGTCAACACCTTGCCATGACAAAATTATTTTTTTTACCAAAAGAACGAAACTCTATTTATGTTGTGCATTTAGGCCTGTATTTTACTGCATTAATGTGCTTTAATAGAAATTTGAAGGAGATCGCTGTTTATCCACCACATATGGACTTATGAAAAATAGTTGGATGATTTTTTTTTTTACTATGTTTTCAAAAGAGAGATCAAAGGCCACCCATTTTTTTATTTATGTCAACAGTAAACATTTTGTAGAAAAATAGAGACCTGTCTGAAAAATAAATACACTCACTCTAAACAATGATTTTTGGATTTATAAGGGTTAGATTTATGAAGTCACAACGTTTAGTCCTCTGTCACGTTCGTAACGTTTTAAAGATTAAGTTTATAGCATATAATAATTATTAATGCAATTAACCTGAAACTTTCAGTACAAAGCCAAATTATGTTCATTCTAATTATAAATCAACAACTCATCTCACTTCTTTGCTCTGATCAACTATAATAATGCGTTACGGACGTGACCATTACGGACACTTTATATTAAATGCATTCAGGCGCACTTTTACAATGTTGCTGATGACTTATACTGTAGACCTATTGCTGTGATCTGTTTCAGGCTTAACTTATCATAAGTTCAAGTTCATTTTATTTACATAGCACATTTTACATCAGCCACTGGCTGACCAAAGTGCTTTACAAGAAAGCAGAATTACATTTTAGATATTAATTTATTCTAATAATATTTTAGGAACTGCATTCTAATATCAACGAGAACACTACATTTATCTACATTTTTTATAAATATTTGTACGATATTCATATTATTGGAGCATATTCAAGAGTGTGGAAGCTAAAGTATTAATGCACTTGCTGTTAGACATGGAGGTGCCGGTGCGATCACTTGCATTTTTTCCTGATAACGAAACAACTTAAAATACTCTGACCCTTTTTATATTAGTAAAAATGACAGAGTAATAGATCATTAAAAACTGTAAATAGTTTACTTTTATTTCTGTTAACTCAAAATAACAACAATACGTTGTGCTTTTGTAAAATAAAGAAAACAATCAGGATACGCTTTCTGCCGTCGCAGTCTCTGTGAACTGGAGCTTGTCACAAATATGAACCGAAACTCAGCGTATGCTTGCCTCACATACATGAAAAAAATGTCTATAGCAGCAAGCTTTATGCACTGAATAAATGTATGCCTAAAGGCTCATTATGGTTAACTTTATTAATGTAATAGGCTAAACATGTGATTAGTCAGCTAATAGCTTAAATGAATGACTACTTGTCAACTAGAAAAATCTTTAGTGGGGGGCAGTTCTATTAAATACCCACTAGAGGTCTCTGTTAAGTTTTTAAAGCATTTTATACGCATTTCCATAGTCTGATAAATTCCGTCTATAAAGTCTACAAAATGTGTTGTCTCCCAAAAACTTGTCTTTTTTTGTCACTTCGTGACGCATGTATTTCCCTCATCTAAAACATAAAACACATTTATAGACTGATATTTTTCTGATGTCTGGACTTTCATGGGCTTAGAAAAATATAAACAGCTGATTCAATATATAGGTAATGACATTCTATGAGAATTTAAGTTTTGACTGAAAATATCATGTCCATAACGCTAGAATTGCTCAAATCCTTAATCAAAAACCCAGTTTGACCGAGAAGTGGTAAATTATAGAAAGATCTCATATATCTACAATTTATATCTAAAATGGTAGAAAAATATTGTCCTCTCAACTATTTAAATTTTTTCATAGAAATTGTATTTGTGAAAGATATCAGTCAGGATTTAAGCCTCGCTGTTTAAGTTAATTAAAGTTACAAACAAATAAACTGCTACCACTTGTTTGTGTAGATGAAGAGACACCTAATGAAACAAGTATGGTGTGACACAGGACTCAGTATTGGGTCCACTGCTTTTCCCCTTGTACATGCTTCCCCTAGGAGTAATTATAATTAGATTTCACTACATTGTCAATGATACTCAGTTTTATATTTCCTCACAACCTGAAAAAAACTACACTGCTCTCAGCTGAAGTCAGCAGAGAGTATTAAAGATATCAAATTTAGGATGACTAGTAATTTTCTTGCACTAATACTAACTATAAGATACTTGAATAACAGGAGGAGACATTGTAAACTCGCGCTCGATCGGCCCAAAGTCCGGCATCCGACCAGCACGGAAGGTCTTTGCGTGTTACTGTCTTTTCTCGGGGCAAAGTATTTTTGGAAGACTCAGACATGTCGCGGCCGCCCACTGACCAACAAAGATGCAGCATTGTCAAAAGGGGACCAGTTCAAATAAAGGATTTCGATTTTCCTCAAAATTGTGACAAAATTCCACGTCGTTTCACAGCGGATTGTTATTACCAAAAAACAAAACAAAAAACAAGAAAGCTGAAAGGACTACATTCAGCAAGACAGTGGACAAAAAGACAACTCTTGCTCAAAGTAAAACCAAGACCTTCAATTTATTAACACAAGAACTACCAAGGCAGTCATTTTGTGCAAGGCAGTCACGTGTAAACTGTTCCTTGTACGTGTAAACTGTTGCTTGTTCTTTACGGTTACTGTGAAGCGTCCTTGAGCTTGGGAAAGGCGCTATACAAATTAAACATATTATTATTATTTTGACCGTTTTTAAATTTTTAGTGTAATAACTTTGTAAAAGGGGTCATGAACTAGCTTTTTAAAAAATGTTATATTGTTACCTGAGGTCAACTTATGACGTTCGCTTGGTTTTTACATTCAAAAACATCAAAATGAATAAGTAATAGGCTATTTTCTACCCTAGTTTTGAGCATAGCTCAAAAACGCTGAGTTTTTATGGGCGTCTCGCATTGAAGACTTGGAAGTAAACGCCCACTGCTGTGAGTGGATAACAGTTTTGCATATTATAAGGAGTTTCAACTCACTCGTCAGTAACGATTAGACTGATACACATGTACACATAATTATTAGATATCAAACGATCTGTAACAATGCAATACAATCAATGCAATCAGATTATTATTTTTTTTTTTTAAATAAAAATTTTACTCACATAAGTGTGTTGCACTATTCCTGTCAGATCCAATATAGAAGGCACAGCACCGTTTTCTAATCTTAATCGGTCTGCAAATCCAGTCTCGACCTGTGTCTTGTTTACAAAACAATCCTCAGTGAAATGAAGCGAACAAACGGACAATGTTTTACCCACATCAGCTGGAACGTCATTAAAAATAAAGTTTAACCAAGCATTCCTATTGGAATCCAGAGGAAGCTTATGCAGCGACTGTCTTCTTCCACAACCAGGCACTGCACAATATTTTGTAAATGTCATGTTTATTGCTCGGTAGCTAGATCCGGTTTGTCATCACGAGGTAGGCCCATGTTATTTAGCTATGCGTGTAATGCGCGAATCGGTGGGCGGGGCTAAAGTGGCCGTGTTGAAGTATTCGTTGATCTTCTTCAGCGGGGGTGGTGTTTTATCCTCTTTGACGTCATAGTTCCCCACTTTGAAAAACGAGTCGTTTGCTGAGCCTGGTGTCAATAAAAGCATTTATTGGACTAACAAGGACGTTTTCAGTTCTGAAATTTACAGGATATTCTTATAATATGATGACCTCTTAGATGTCAAAAGCTCAAGGAAAATTTGATTTCTCAGTTCATCACCCCTTTAAAATAAAATCAATGTGGCTGTAGGACTTTTCCTAAATATGTGTATATTTTATTCTAACACTGTTATTTTATTAAAATCACAAAACAGTTCTGACTATTTCTACCTAGAATGGCCATGGCGCTCATTTTGACCTCATGCATTATAGAAATCATAAGTCCGCTACATTTCCCGGCAGGAGCAGCAGCAGATGGAGAGAAGGCGGCAGTGCCACTGCCAAGTAAGGAGGAACTGCAACAAAAAAAACAAGGAGACATGTGCCAAATGTCACAAAGTAGTGTGTGGGAGCTGCACACGAAAGGCAGTGTTTACCTGTGTAGACTGTGCGTAAGCGGCAGTGAATGATATGCAGGGTGTTTTTGCTGTTCAAATGAGCCCACTTGGAGGAAAACGTGTTAATTATTTTTTTTTGTTAATATTTTTTGTTCACTGAAACTAATCGTTCTAAAGCAGTTCGTTGTCTTGTTTAGCTAATGTTCATGTTTTTTCTTAGCCTGTTTTCTACTGTATTGTGCTGCATACGTGTCCATGAAAGTTTTTACAACGTATTCAAATGTATATAGGTAGTGTTTTTGTTATTGTATATATATATGTTATAAGTCAGAGGTTTTCAGTCCTGCTCCTGGAGGGCCACTGTCCTGCAGAGTTTAGTTCAAACCTGCTTCAGCACACATGCCTTTGTATATTCAAGTAATCCTGAAGAGCTTGATGAGCTGATTTGGGTGTGTTTGATTAGGGTTGGAACTAAACTCTGCAGGACATTGTCCCTCCAGGAGCAGGATTGAATACCTCTGTTATAAGTTATTGTATTCATAATATTTGTTTTTATTGCACAAAGAAAATAAGAAAATATTTATCAATTAGGCTGGAAAATACATGTTCACATTCATTTGAATTTAAATTTTGTGTCCTGATCTTTATTATTACCTATTGTAACATTGTAGATACATTTATTTTTAGATTTTGTATTGATTATTGAACTTATTTACAAACAGGGCTGTACTAAACGGTATGAAGCTTTGACGTTTCCTAACTTTTTTGCATGTCTATTCACGTGGTGAGTGCGGTGAAAAAAATATTTTTAACGCAAAACTTAGCTCACATAGAGAGGCAGCACTGTCGGGGCAACCTTTCTTAAGGGCGATGACGTCATAACATGACAACTGGAATTAAAAGCTTCATTGGAAAACTTGAAGAGAAGGTTCAAATGTAGATATGACATGACGAAAATGACGTCCAGTACGGCCATATGAACGTCAAAGTATGAACAGTCAGAATGACCGCTATGGTCGTTCTAGTAGTTATGGAATTCCAGTAGTTCTAGTGTTAAAGGATTCTGAATCATTTGTCCAAGACAAAGGACACACTTTTTTTTTTAAACAATATTTTTTATATCTTATACCAAACTGTAGAAAATTTTGTATGCAGTTCAAAGTAAAATAAATAGTCTCACTTCTATATACTCAATATGTGCAATTCAAAATCTTAGGCAATGTTGGGGCATGAGGGCCCCCAGGTCCTGACTTTGCTTAGGGCTCCCAAAATGGTAAACACGCCCCTGCCAGCACTGGAATACCGATGGAAAACACACCTTCACCCCCCGGGGGAAAAACAGCAACCATCTTCCCGGTCTTTGGCCTCCTAAGTCGTGACGTAACCACTCTCCGATAATACTGCTTCCGGGTCCTCTACCTACCGCTTTCACTTGTGTTTTTACCATGCCACAGTGCTGTGTCCTGTGTTGTTTGAATAGATAAAAAAAAACAAGTGACATTCAACTGTCATTTTACCGCTTTCCCTGTGACGAAAAAGAGAAGAGGAAACGGCTGCAGCTCATAAGGTAAGTTACAAATCTTAAACGAATGAAGAAACTTTGTTCCCAGTGGGTGCTAACCAAAGCGAAACCGGCCCTTTGAGAAAAAGGCTTATGTAGTCTATGGGTTTTATAAGTTGTTTGTTGCTATAAACCCAAATCTTGCATCATGTTTCGGTTGTCAGGCCTTGTTCTGTGCCGCCAAATTAAGATGAAACTAGCTAGCTAAGGCAAACTAGTTAACGTTAGCTTTGGCAACACTCTATAGAAAAGCCAAAGCACGAAGATGTGTGTAAGTTACGTAGCAAGAAAAATTTTCCCTGAACATCCCGTCTTTCCTTGTCAATGGACAGTTCACACAGGGGTAAGTGAACAATAACAGATTAATCTCAAGAGCTAGGATACATGTGGAACGTTCAATTCAGCGACTGAAATTATTTCACATTTTGGACCACATTCCATACCAGTTCAAACAAAATATAAAGAAGATACTTAGTGTGTTTCTTATCCAATTTCACGGAGAATGGGTGTTTGTAAATTTGTGAGGTAACTGCATTAATTACGTTAATGCAGTTAATTGCATTAATTAATGCATTAATAACAGCTGCAGTTAACTGCATTAATTACATACATGAATTTCTGCATATTTGCTAGCAGAAATCGGATTAAAAAGTCACAAAACAGGTTAATGGGTGTAATACATATCTCTGTATATATTAGGGGTGGAACGGATTGCAGTTGATCCGTGATCCGTACGGATCAGGCCCCACGGTTCGGCACGCATGTGATTCGCGGATTAACTGCTAAATTTAACCAACATAGAGTGAAAGTTTATAATTTGGATGTGTTTTGTCTTTGTCCAAACCATTTTAAAATGTAGAAGAGGCAAAAATCGGAACTCGCGCGTTATCTGTACGCACAGGCGTGCGCAGAAGGAGAGAGACAAATGTTTCAGATAGCGCTCAAACACTGAATTGATTCCTCTTTCGCGTTTCCTTGCCTGAACACAAAAACACAAAATACCCATCTAAATGCCCTTCTCGGCAAGTATTCTCTTGTTTATGTCATAAGTGAACAGTGTTTGTCAGTTTTGTAGTTGGTCTTAAAATGACAGCACACACCTGCTATTCCTACTGTTGTCTGTGTCAATATTAATACAACAACAAAATACAGCTTTAACAAAGATGAAACTATATATTAAATTTCTACAGTGAACAAATAGTGTTATTTTACATTTAGGCTTAATTATTAATTTCTGTACCTGAATACTACTGTTAGACTTTGTAACTTTATTGCTTGTAATTTGTGTATTTGTTCTTATTTTATTACTGACTGTTCACTTGTTTTAAATAATGTGAGAACTTTATAAGTTAGACTATTAGTTTTTGATGTAGTAGCTATCGAAGAACTTCAACTGAGCTTTAAGTAATAAATGAAAAGTAAAGTTAACCCCATATATTCATATATACCCCATATATATATATAAAATATATATATAAATGATTCTTCTATTTTTTTGCTGATCTGAAAAGTTATCCGATACATGCGTCTTTGCACCTGCCGTTCCCGCACAAGTTTGCAACATTGTTTCAAAATTTAAGCACCAACACCGTCTGCTCTCACATTCCCGCACATTTTACCCTCTGTCTTGTGGGAACCAATATTTATTTTCTCTAAATTGGGGGCAGGACACAATAAATATAGCTTTGCCAGTGTGGTTTCTTATCACAACTGATCAAGATGGCCAAAAGATTCGCTGCTCAGAGGGCTTTGCAATTGATTTGGGAAGAGACAAAAGATTTTAATGTTGTAGAGGAACAGGTTTCAGAATGTGAGGATCACATTTCTGAAAACTCAGAGTCTGACAGTGACTTTGAAGAAGAGGATGAGATTGAGCATCAGCTAGTTCCAAAACGAAGACGAGCCACAGAACCAGCCCGTCAGCAGCCAGCTCCAGGACCAGCCCGTCAGCAGCTCACAGGTGATGAAATATGGATGTAAAAAAAATGGGGAAATTGAATGGTCTTCTTGTGTTTGTGTACACAGCTGACACGTCCCTGGTATCCTATGTGTCGAAGAAACGCAAGAATGTGTTACTCAGGAGTACACTGCACAGGGATGAAAGAATCTGTGGCCAGCAGCATAAAAAAACAGAGATCATCATGGATTATAATGCCACAAAAGGAGGGGTGGATAACATGGACAAGCTGGTGACTGCCTACAGCTGCAAAAGGAGGACCCTACGCTGGCCACTTGTGATATTCTTTGACATATTAGACATCTCAGCGTACAATGCCTTTGTCATCTGGATGGCACTGAACCCAGAGTGGAACAGAAGGAAGCTCCAGAGGAGACACCTCTTTCTCGAGGAACTGGGAGAGGCACTGGTAAGACCTTAAATCTAGAGAAGAAAACATGTTCCAAGAACCCCAGCCTCTGCAGCTATCATGAGGAGGATTAAGGAGGAGAATACTGGTGCCCCATCCACCCGACCTACAGAACTACCATCTGCAGAGCCTGAAGTAAGTGTGTTATGCTGTTGCAGTATATGTCTGACACTCATGCCTTGCGAGAGAGAGAGGTGTTAGTAAAATTACTGATCTTTTCATTATTCTAGGTTGCGTCCAGCTGCAACACAAATGTCAAAAGCGCTTCTTTTTAAGGCAAAGCTTCCTTTTTCGTCGCCAAGGGCAATTAGCATTACACATTCCATTGCTACGTTTATTTCTAAGGACCTTCGGCCTTACAGTGTAGTGCAAAATTAAGGTTTTCGCCAAATGTTGAAAACTCTGGAACCAAGATATGAAGTCCCGAGTTGAAAATATTTCACAGAAACGGCAGTTCCATCTCTGTACATAGATACCAGAGAAAAGGTAGAGAATGTACTCAAATCTGCAGTGAGAGTTGCCCTCACCTGCAACTCGTGGACATCCAGGGCCACGGAGTCCTACCTGACATTTACAGTTCAATTTATTGATGACAAGTGGGAAATGAGTGCTTACGTTCTTCAAACTAGAGCGATGCATGAGAGCCACACCGGCGCTTATATGGCAGAAGTGTTGCGGGGGCCACAGAGGAATGGAGACTAACAGAAAAAGTTCCTGCAGTTGTTACAGACAATGCAACCAACATGACTTTGGCTGTCCAACTGACAGTGTTCCAGCACATACGATGTTTTGCACATACTAAACCTCGCGTCACAGTGTGCCTTAAAGCAACCTGCTGTAGCTCGACTGCTAGCGAAGATTCTGAGGATTTCTGTGTTCTTCGTTCGGAGCAGCACAGCAGCGGGAGCATTGAAGAGGAACCAGACGATGTTGGACCTTCCACAGCACAAGTTGATAAAACGGAGAATGTAACGTACAGCTTCACTGGCAAGCGACACTGACATCAGCGCCCATTGAAGGGTTCTACCTTTTCAGAGTATGCAGTGAACATATTTTGGAGAAAGATTACATTGAGAAGACCTTTGATTCGGGCAATTTAGTCATTCGCCGCACCAACAAACTTAAGCCTGAAGTTGAAGTTGCTCTGTCTGTTTTTAATTTTTCTGGCTATAACGCGCTCTACCGACCACCCAGCATTTTACAGTGCAGAGGAAAACAGCACTCAGTCAATACACTGATTTAAACTGCTTATCAGAGTGAATGAAAGAGAAACATCATGTAATTGTTTCGTTCAATTAATTAATGACCCAGCTGATTGTGACATTCATAGCACTACAGTAAAGGGATTTGTGGTTTTTGAATTATAGAAGTGGCAAATTGACGGTCAACTCACCGTATTGGCTCAAATGCAAAAGCAATGACTTATTATGGGCTCAACAGTCCTTTCAAATTCGTCTTCCTCCATTTGAGAACAATAGTGTGTTCAAAAAGTAAAGAAATGCTTTTATTAAGCTGGGCGTACACTGTGCAATTTTTTTTCCAGTCGGAGAAACGTACTATATATCTATTTACCTCAGACACGACAACCAACCCTGTGACGTCACGCGCTGTAGTATTGCAAGATGGCGGCGGCCTTGCTCCAAAAGCAATAACAAAACATCAGTTTTTCTTTAAAATGGTTACATTAATCGTGTTTGTTATACATCAACGTGGAAATCAGATTGATGTACGGCTCTGTAAACGCTGCTCCATCTGAAAGCACTGAGAGTTTGAGTCACTTATAACGTGCATTTGAAAAAGCAACACACATCAAACATCTTTCCAAACATGAGAATCATTTATGAACCTCTTGTCCAGCGAAAGACAACATTTAATAACTTGCATTTACTCCAAACTCACTTCAAAACAACAGTTGAGCATCCTTCTGTGAGATGATGTGGCTTCTTAGAATAAGGTAGTCGTGTGTTTATTAATCATGTTTAATCAAAGCGTTTCAATCTTCTGTTTATTCAGCTACAGCGATAGGGATTTCCTGGAATGATATGTGTTATTGTGTGTATTCTGCTGCGGGGCATATTTGGCGTGTGTGTGTTGTTCAGAGGGATTTTGGCGTGTGTGTGACAGAGCGCCCTCTGGTGTTCAGAGGGATATTTGGCGTGTGTTTGTGAGCGCGCCCTCTGGTGTTCAGAGGGATATATGGCATGTGTGTTTGAGAGCGCCTTCTGGTGTTCAGAGGGATATTAGGCGTGTGTTTGAGAGTGCCCTCTGGTGTTCAGAGGGATATATGGCGTGTGTGTTTGAGAGTGCCCTCTGGTGTTCAGAGGGATATATGGCGTGTGTGTTTGAGAGTGCCCTCTGGTGTTCAGAGGGATATATGGCGTGTGTGTTTGAGAGTGCCCTCTGGTGTTCAGAGGGATATATGGCGTGTGTGTTTGAGAGTGCCCTCTGGTGTTCAGAGGGATATTTGGCGTGTATGTGTGTGAGAGCACTTTCTGGTGTTCATAGGGATATTTGCCATGTGTGTGTGAGAGTGCCCTCTGGTGTTCAGAGGGATATATGGCATGTTTGTTTGAGAGCGCCTTCTGGTGTTCAGAGGGATTTTTGGTGTGTGTGTAACAGAACGCCCTCTGGTGTTCAGAGGGATATATGGCGTGTGTGTTTGAGAGTGCCCTCTGGTGTTCAGAGGGATATATGGCGTGTGTGTTTGAGAGCGCCTTCTGGTGTTCAGAGGGATATTTGGCGTGTGTGTTTGAGAGCGCCTTCTGGTGTTCAGAGGGATATTTGCCATGTGTATGTGAGAGCGCCCTCTGGTGTTCAGAGGGATATTTGGCGTGTGTGTTTGAGACTACCCTCTGGCATTCAGATGAAGCAGCATTTACTACCGATCAGCCGCACTGCACTGATAAAGTGCACAATAAGTAATCAGAGCCTTTGTCAAATCGTGTGCGGTTTAATTGCAATTAATCGTGCAGCCCTATTGTACATTGTTACTATTCTATGAAATAGATGTACTGTTAATAAATTAAATACATCCTATGACTTTTTGACACATTTATTCTTCATTTTCAGATAGCGTGATATATAGTGAATGATTTCCTTGCTATTTATCGTCTGTCACAGAATCACTAATGTTGTAATATATCGCTATTGTGGGCAAAATATCGTGATAGTATCCAGGGTTTTTCCTGCATAGAGAATTACTAGGCTCTCGACAAAACTCAGACACCCTTTTTCCACCGTGATGGTTACAGGGCTTAAAGTGTGTGGGGGGGGGGGGACTGCACAGACAGACTTATCTTCAAATGGAACCATTTATTTTCAAGTATTACGGCTGTATCTTAATGGCATCTTTTTATTGATGAAGGCCAGTATCACTGATATTAATATAGCTAATGATGTCTCGATGAAAATTCTTTCCCCAAATAAAATTTTAGGGTTATAAAATAGTCTGCACTGCATAATTTATAAATTAAATTAGATTAATCCTTATTAAAGCTACAAGAGCTCTTTAGTCAAAGAGTAGTTAGTTTTCTCTGTTCCCTTTGTTCTTTGGTTAACTTTACTGACAGACAGAATTAGTGGCTACTGTCACTTTAAGATCCACAGCTGGTGACATGATCTCACGCGTCTCATTCTCTTTACTTCCATTTAAGATTTTATTTAACTCATTTAAGGTTAATAATGATTGATTCTGGTGAGGATACTCGACAAAACGGACATTTTGGCATAAATGTGTGTGTTATTGTTCGTTCAAGAGCGAAAGAGAATTCGATACTGGCTCGCGAGTTTTTGTGCCTCGTGTGTGTGTGTGTCAGGAGGACATTTACTGAAGCGCGTTCTCTTTTGTCTTGTCGCACATTAAAGGTTTAAAGCATTTGGTGGACAAACTAATAACTAATAAGAGCGTGATCATAACCCTAGCTAAAGAATGACAAAGAACGGATGCAGCGTTAATTGTGTTAAATATTTAAAAACATTAAAGCTGGACAAAAAAAAAAGAAATCGCATACGTTAACGTGGACAGCACTAACGTTACTTGTCATACATTGCTGACAGAAAATGAAGCGGTTTAAAGTGGACTCGTTTTCATGGTAGGCCTACACAATGTTTTTTTTAGTAAGCTACACAGAATGTTCTACATTAAATATTTAACTAACAGTCTGAAGTTAGCAGCAGTGTATGTTAATGTTAGCTCAGTCAACATAAGGCTAACATCAAAAGGTGTAGACAGAAAATATGATTATGCTGACCTGAGCTAATTTACGAAATCAACAAACTCACATCTGCTTTCTTTCTTTTCATCCATGATGACATTAAAGTCACCTGATGTTGTTTCTGGAGTTCTGCGCTCCATGCTTCCGCGCCGCGCCGTCCGCGCCAAAAGTGCCTCCGACTGTAATTTGCAGCCTGATATATATATTTTGCTTGCGCCGGAGGCCGGACCTGCCCTCAAGCCGGAAATCCGGCCCCCGGCCGGAGTACTTTAAGCCCTGTGATTATGTTGCAGATTCTCGGACTGTGTCCATTCTCAAACCGTATAGTTAGCCGATAGTGATGCGTGGATCGCGGTTATATCCGCGGGTCGGGCGGTCCAAGTATTAAAAAATAACATTCCAATTAATCGCAGGTGGATGAAAGATGAATCATTATAATGTGTTTAGTTTAATGAAGACACGGAACTCTCATCCTGGTAAAACGCAATGAATGTGCGTTACTCTTTTACTTTCATTTTTAACAACGTAGGCTAATTCTCTTCAGGGAAAACCAATTAAGGAAAACATGCCAGGTCTCGACATTAAAGCTTGTCCAGGACAAATGTTTTTTTGAAGGGACAAGGTGAAGGAGAATTTTACCTGCCCAACCGGACAAATGGCCTGATTAAAACGTCAATATCATAAAATAAAATAAAAAATAACTAGTGAATCACTGAAAACGCGAGGATGATTATGATTTTATTTCATTTAATGTAAATGGCGATTGATAGCCAAGTTGATAATAATATATAGGCCTACCTAATGTACTGACAGTAACAAAGTTGCACTGTTGAGGCTTGTGCATTTATTTATAACATATTATACAGTTGCCATAGTATCATGCTTAACACTGAGAATTTGAATAATTGTAACGTGATGATCAGATGCAGTTATCCAAATCAATGAATATCATAGGTTCGTGCGGCTGGCGTGGATTTTTTTTTTAAACAGCGGATTCAGGTGACTCAAAGTGCACCAGATGAATGAATTTATCTTTAAAATGTACAAAATTTTATCCAGGGGGGCATGCCCCCAGACCCCCCTTGAGGTACCGAGGTCCATCCACAAAAATACTGTGGGAAACGTACACGATGGTGTACGAAAAATACACATTTTATTACAGGATTTTACCACCTCTGCCTCGTTTTGACCCAGGAAAAACCCTGGTATCGTATCGTTAACCTCTGATTCCCACCCCTATTCCACGTTGGTGCAGGACACATTTTTCTCTACCCAATTCATCAAAGCTGCCATATGATGCCATTTGTCTCTGCCGATTGGGCACGTGCACCTGGGTTGAAAACAATTTAACCCTCACACTTCTAAAACACATTGCTGCCACCGCTGTGTTTATTATAACAATACTTATGTAGCTAGCCCGGGGCTGGCAGATCATAAGTTCACTAGCCTAAGTTCACTAACCCTCCAAAAGTTATTGGAAGTATTGTTATTTGGCTGTATGGATCTGAACAAGTGGAGCGCTTGGACCAGGAAGAGGGTAAGCGTCACGTGTGACGTCCGACTTAACCAGATAGACAGTAAATAAGAACAAGATTAAATACCAAAATTATCCACACATCTAGATCCCAATGGCTGTACTGTTACAACGTTTTCTACGATTATGAACCTGGGTGTTGTGTTGGCAGCAATTAATTCTTTGGTAATGACATTTCTAATGTTTATAGGACAGCCTTCTTCCACCTTATAAATGTAGCAGGATCAACTAATCAACAATATGATCAAACTAAATATCTAGTTGGTTTAACATGTAGTGCCTAGAGCACGCACTTAGACACAGTATAAATGAACAGTTAGGCTCAATCCCAATTCACACCTACCCCTTGTTTTCGAGTGTACCCCTTGGCCCTTAAAACAGAGTTACAAGGGCTAAGGGGTTGAAATATTCCCCTACGAACTGGAACAACCCTTCATGAACCCGATACATCATCAGTCGTCGATGATCGCTCTGACATTATGGAAGCGACGAGTTTTTACAGGATTTCTCCATGACAACGACTGACAATGAGCGCCGCTGCTCTTACCTCTGAGGAAACATGATGATTATAACGTTCCTTCCTCGAAATGTATGTCTTTTCTGTTTCGGAAAGGTCATTTATTATACAATTTCTTAATTTAAATGACTATAATATTATTATAAGAGTAAATAAAGTGCATGGTGGTGTCATCTGGGGCTAAATTTAAATGTCTAACCGTTTGCGAAGCCATCTCGCCGGTGATTCGCAATGTATTCTGGAAACTTTCTCGTAGCCCTCCGTTCGGAGTGTGCCTCTGAAAAATCTGTTTCGAGGGCTATGTAGCTCTACCCCTTAACCCTACCCCTCTATCACAACAAGAATCGGGACACCCTACCCCTAGACTTGAACGTGCAAAACGGAGGGGTAGGGCCAAGTGGTAGGGGCAAGAGGTGAATTGGGATTGAGCCTTAGGGTGCTTTCACACTGGCAGTTAAGTTGGAGAAAAACTGGTAATGTGAAAGCTGTCTTGCGGACAATGGAGTGCACCGGGTTACTGAACCCAAGACTGGCACTGCCACACCTGCCCTTACAGACGACCCTTACGGAACGAAAATATATTTCCCATATATGAATGATCAATGTATTAAATGGTTTAACAGTATTTGAAAATATACAGAATACTATATTGTGTAATAATACATCAGGAATTGCCGCTTTTCATATATTGAAAAATGTGACAATATTTTTACTAATATATCATAATGTATATAATTTTATATTCAGCAATACACTTTATAATATATAGATATACATGTGATCAGATATGGTACTGCATGTGTAATATATTGCAGATATAGTTACTCATGCAGCATAAACACAGAAAAATATATAATGTAAAATATTTCTTATATATTTTTTAATTATTTCCATTATAAATGTTTCATATTTTAAGCTGATTTAAAAAAGCACAGCTGTATGTATTAAAGTAGTTAGCCAAGAGACTATCACTGTGCTGAGGAGTGCACAGTCATTACTTTTAAAATATAGTAAATACGGTTTTAATGGTTTTTGGCCAATCGTCAACCGAACCACAGGCTCTACTCTTCAGCACAATGGTAATCCCAAAAACTCAGACATACCAGAAAACCTTTTAAATTAAAAAAATATTAGAACATTAACAGATCTCCACCCTATATTAATATTGAACAAAACACATTAAATAACACTTAATTTTAACATTTGCTCTTCTTTAAAGCATGCTGGGAAGTATCTGTTGTACTTTTGTACAACAGAAGTACAACAGATACTTCCCAGCATTCCGTGAATGTATGTATGTATGTATGTATATATATATATATATATATATATATATATATATATATATATATATATATATATATATATAAAAACGTGTGTGTGTGTGTGTGTGTGTGTGTGTGAACTTGCATTCACATTTATATTGGAACATGTATGTGTAATATACGTACACAATAAAGGATAAAACTTTGTGAATACATGTAATGCTATTTTTGTCTTCATTTATAAATATATGTATTAAAATACTGCCATACATGGTCAAACCATATATTGCAGTATATTGAAAAATATAAGCACTAGTTTACCATATGGAAATTAATTTATGTAATATATTGCATTATATTTTGCAGTATATTCCTATATATTTTTGTTTCGCAAGGGGAGCCGCGGCTGTTGTGATGTAAAAATTATTCTCATATAATATGAGCATGTTAAGGGGGAAAAAATGTGCATGGCCCTTTTAAATGAGTGGAAATCAAGTAGCTTTGAGAATAATGAAACCAACCTGTTTGTTCCTCAGTATCTTCATGTTTCACTCTGAATGTTTCTTCAGTCTTCATGTCTTCACTCTCCTCTTTAATAAGCGAAATCTTTGTTTGTTCCTCAGTTTGTTCTTGTTTTATTCTTAGTGTTTCTTCAATCTTCATTTCTTCTCTCTCCTCTTTAAGAAATGCCATCTTGTCACGTGGATCTCAGTCGCTGTGCTTTTTCTGTTTAGACAATTTGTTAAGTTTAAGTTGAAAATAATTAACAGGAAGAAACATACATAGCGTTAGATAAAAATAAATAGATCCACACTAAATCTCGGAGTGCATCTCAATCAGCTCTAGTTCAGTAACGTTAGTTCAGTGTTAAGAGAGTCAGTCAGAGTGACAGTTAATGGCCTTAAATGTCCTAATCAGCCAAAAACTTTAAAAACTAACACTATTAATAAATAACACAAATTATATAGACGTTTCATATATTTCATTTGTAGATCACTTAAAAGATTAAACTTTAAAGAAAACATAAGCAGTTGGTTTATAAGTTGTATTTAACGTTAACTGTTACACGTTTGTGTTCGCGTTGCATTTACACTGTTATGAACAGCATGTGTCGTCAGTGTGCGGCGATTCGAATCACTGAATTAATTTGTTAATCATTGGTTCAACTGATTCGAAGAAACGTTTCGTTTCTCCATTAATACTTCCCATTGACCGAATTCGTGTTTACAGTAAACTCGTTCACGATATTGGGTGCGAAATGAGACGCAACTTTTCTATAACTCGTGTAAGCTTTCCTGACAGAAATAACGCTCATTAATGTTACATTTAATTATGAATAATTCATATAGCATCGCTTGTAAAAACAAAATTATATAACTGATGGAACGGTTTATATCGATTTAAATGTTTAAAAAGACATTCATTTCTTCAGCTGAACCACAACAGATGCACGAGCGGGGCGCGGCCGTATGACGTCACCAGACCACAACAAAATAAAAGCCCTGCCCACAAGCTATGTGCACGAATTACACAAGTGCATAGAATATATAGTCAAATAGATATCAGAGTAATTCAGTTGAATTCTTTGTGAAATATTAACTGCTACTGAAAGAGTATGATATTTTGTCTTAAAGGTAAAACTGTTTAGGGTAAAAAAATAAATTTAAAAAAAGCATTTATACCAGTTATCCTTGTATTAAAATGCAAATAGTGACAAATGTGATAAAACACACTTGATAAAAGAGTGTATGAGTTTATACATAGCACGTCAGTATTGAAACATATCAAAAGTCAGTGTGTTTTTTTTCTAATATTACAATGTGGAAAGTTATATTCAGTGATGGGAATAACGGCGTTATAAATAAACAGCGTTACTAACGGCGTTATCTTTTTCAGTAACGAGTAATCAAACGAATTACTGTTTCCCCTGTTACAATGCAGTTACCGTTACTGGCAAAAAAAATGTGGCGTTACTATAATTGAACTCACCGAAGCGGTTTTCATCCGAGTATGCTCTCTCTCCGCCATAGGACCTGCATAGTTTTTTCTCTGGTGTGTGTGTCTGTTTATGAGGCGCTGGAGTGGACAAAAGCGAAGCGAACGCGGCGAGCACGCTCAACAATGCGCGATAGAGACCGAGTGTGTCCGAGAGTGCGCTCAACATTTGCGCAAGAGAGACCGAGGGTGTCCGAGCATTATATAGTTTGTTTATAAATAAATGACTAATTTCAGCATTAGAATAATCTCTATAGCCTATTGGTGTCATCTACAACATTTTAATTAATTTACATGGTTATACAAATAAAATCAAAAAAATAACCTGCAGGGAATGTTCTGGGAAGGTTCTGTTTAGGTTATAAAATTAAAGCCTAAAAATAACAGGGAACGTTCTCTTTAGGTTATAAAAAAACACCGAAAATAACCTGCAAGGAACATCCTCAAAAAACATCTTTGTTTGACCGGTTGTAAACACGTGCGGCAAACATGCCTAGAATTTGGCTTAAATAACCTCTGATGATGACGTCCTCTGTAGGTTATAAAAATAAACCCCCAAAATGTAATACTTTATTATTATTATATTTTTTTTGGTAAATTGTTCAGTATTATATTGAGAGAGCACTTCATGTTAAACTGTTTACTTTTGTGAGGAAGAAAATACTTGTGTGTTGTGAAGTTGAAGTTGTGTAACAGTTTTATCGTTTTAATATGCACTACAAAGAGTATGTATATTTTTTATTATTATTTATTCATTTTTGGTACATTTCTTAAGAAGCATTTGTTGGCCAGTTGTGGTCTGTGCGATATTAAGTATAAACCATCTGTTATGTTTTATTGTTCTACTACAGTAATGATAATATTTAGAATAATATATTGAATTTAATAGGTGTCTCTCACATTGTCCCACAGCAGATTAGTGTTCAATGTTTTATAATAATAATTTATTCTATTAAGTGTCCATTTCATTAATTTAACATATTTAATACTGGGGGCATCCAAGTTATTTGACATAGGCCTATTTGAACATTCTTTTAAAAAGTAACGGAATAGTTACTTTCTCTGGTAATTAGTTACTTTTATAATGATGTAACTAAGTTACTAACTCAGTTACTATTTGTGAGAAGTAACTAGTAACTATAACTAATTACTTTTTTTTAAGTAACATACCCAACACTGGTTATATTAAAGTTAATTTGAATAAAAAAAATAAAAAATAAAATACCTTAACATTTGTATAAAATGACTGAAAATAATGATCTTCCAAGAATCATTAGAAGACAAATAAAAGAAGCAGCAAGAAAAATGTCAAGAATAAATGTGATTCATAAAATACCAGAAAGTACTGATAGAAAGTTTCTAGAAAAGTCTAATTTTAATGAAATCAATAAGTCTTCAATGTCATTTATGGGAGTTGATTAGGGCCGGACGATTTTGGCTAAAATCATAATCGCGATTAATCGAACAAGTTACCTCGATTACGATTCCTATCCTAATCCTATCTTTGTGATTCTAAAATAAGGAAACACACAGATAGCTTTTAATGCTTAATTATTAAATATTTCAAACAATTGTATCAAACAAAGCATACAATGCTTGAAATAAAAACGTCTTATAAAAAAGTAATTAAGTTTTAATGTAAAAAGAAAGTTTCCTAAAAATGTAGAAAATAGTTCTTTTTGTAAACAAAATAAATTATTGTAAATATTGCCATCTTAAAAGTAAAATATAAGTTGTATAAAACTAAAAAAAACTAATCCTTTTCATATTGTGTAGCGTTTGTAAATGCTTGTGTTATCGAAACCTGCTTTGTGGAGTGGAGGCACTTGTTGCTGGGCTTTTGTCAGTCTCTCTCTTTTTCGCGTTTTTCTTTGGTACAAGCTGCTCCTGTTGCTGAGTTGACTCAGTGTTTGAGTTCCCTTTCACACAGAGATTCCGGAAAATACACGGATAAAGTGGCCCGGGATTTGACCCGGGTTCGTTTGACTTTGGTTCATTCACACTGCCAGTGATTTTCCGGAATCAAGAGAGTGCCTTCACACAGACACACACAACCCGCAAAGACACGTGACATGTCCCAGCGGCCTCTATAGTTTGCTTATGAGCTGCGATTTCTCTCTCTCGAGAAACCACGCTTGTGCATTTTTTTTCTCTGATTCGATCATAAACTAGCGCATTACGAACCGTTTCACGCTGGCGAACGATCCCAGCTTAGCGCCATCATTACGACACGGCATTGATTACGGCTTTTGTTCACACAGCACGCGTTCCGGGACTGAACACGGCAATGTGACTATGTCCCCAAACTGGCATCAATCCCGGGTCGTGTTTGTGTTCACACAGAAGGTGTTTGTTCACGCGCTGTGTGAAAGGGGCTCATGTTGCTTCAATGTCGCAGACTGGACGGGGCGGAGTTACGTGACTACACACGCGGTAATATGTTTTAAGGGGAAAGTACATTAACACACAGTGGGCGGAAATATTAATAGGATTAAAAAACCGAAATTACCGACATGGTAAAATTACGTCGGTTATAGGCTCTGAATTTTGGTTTCGATTATTTTTCGATTAATCATCCAGCCCTAGAGTTGATGCATATGTAGAGTGATTCAAATCGCTGGCTAAATTATGATGGAGATGATGATATGTAGGAGTAGCAGATTGTATAAACAGCTTAACTTTAACAAAACAAAAGAGTGACATTCAACATGAAAATAATAATAATAATAAAACAGTGTGATCCATACAAAATCAACACAAGTCATTGAACTATAAGGCTACATCCAGACTGCAGGTAAATCCGAATTTTTGCTCACATGACTCAGATCTGCAGAACAGCACAATCACTTCCATACATGGTCCTAAATCTGAGACAGGTCAGATGTTTTGCAATGCGACCGCAGTTTGAATCTGGGGCTCAGGTCAGGAAGCAGACAAACTGGCTAAACCGACCGCCTGCCAGCTGTCTCACGTCACTGAGGTCAGATAAATCCCATCACATAGAGACTCTTTCACCTAGATATCATCATATAGAGACTGTCTCTGTTCCCCAAGTTAGAAAATAGAAAAAACTTCCAAACTCATCTAAGGGTAAAAATTTAATTGATGTTTAACAAATAAAAAACAGAAATTATACAAATGAACAAATGATAAAGCTTGGGTTGCTGAATATTCGATCCCTTACTTCAAAAGCACTGATTGTTAATGATATGATCACAGACTATAACCTAGATGTGCTGTGTTTGACAGAAACCTGGCTAAATCCAAACAATTACATTACTTTAAATGAGTCCACCCCCCAAGATTACGGTTATAAATATGAACCTTGTATGAAAGGCAAAGGGGGAGGTGTTGCTGTAATTTATAGTTATATTTTCATAATTACTAAGAAATCTAGTTTCAAATATAATTTGTTTGAAGTGTTGGTGCTAAATGTAACAATATCTAGTTTAAATGATAAATCACATTCGAGATTTGTGCTGGCTACTGTATACAGGCCACCAGGGCACCATACAGACTTTATCAAAGAATTTGCTGACTTTCTATCATAGTTAAATAGATAAAGTCCTAATTGTTGGTGATTTTAATATACATGTAGATAATGAAAAAGATGCATTGGGATTGGCATTTAAAGACATTCTTAACTCTATTGGAGTTAGACAACACGTGTCAGGACCTACTCATTGTCGTAATCATACTCTAGATCTAATATTATCACATGGAATGTTGATGCTGTTGAAATTCTGCAGCAGAGCGATGACATCTCAGATCATTATCTAGTCTAGTGTAAACTTCATCTAGCCAAGCCTGCAAAGCCGACTCCGTGTTACAAATGTGTTACAAAATCACTTCTGCCACTAAGGGACTGTTCGTTTTTTATTTAAGGGGCTACCGGAGGAGTTTTGAGATCTATAGGCAAAATAGACTTGACCCTCCCTTCGCCAGCAATACATTTTTCTATGACCCTCAAAAATGATTGTGAAAAAAGGCATGACCCTCCCCGATAATTTATTGATTACTTCTGTACTGGTTTGCGCTTGGCAAAGATGTTCAGATATCTCTATGCCTAGTAGACCTACACCAAACATTCATTAAAAAGGGTCCTGTACAGTGCGACATATATCTACGAAAAGATTGGTCTGTGCAATGAATAAATGTACCACTGTAGCAATAAACGCGTGCGATACAGTTTTTTTAAACTCCGTGTGTTTGTTTTCAGACATGATAACAGTCGTTTTATAGCTACTGCTTATGCGATATCACGATTTTTGATCGTGGATGATTTAAGTTCTCCACGATCTGCTTTTGAAGAAATATGGTAATATTGTGCTACATCGCACATTCTATCAGCTGCAGTTCTGGCGCCTCAAGCTTGGTTTATGCTCGCTGCGTCGCACAAGAGGTGCACACTAGTGCGGTGTGCACGGCAGATTTTGTAACTGCGCGCGCGGCTCCACATCCGAAGATGCACGACTTCTCTAGACTTCTCTGCATCTCTAGTAGTTGCTTAAATTTACTAAATGAACCTACAATAGCAGACATAAGCCCTTTTAATTATGGTCCATGTTTTATAAAAAATGTTCTTGAAACTAAATGAAAATGTTTAGTGAAATAAGAAAATATGTAAGTTATCGTTAATTTAGTTGTATAGGCTATGTTCTCAAATTCGTTTATTTTGTTCTAATGTAACAAGTAATAATCTCAAGGTTTAATGTAACAAGTAATAATCTCAAGTTTGACTGCTTTACACAATTCTTTTTTAGTGTGAAGTGAAGTGTACTAAAATAAACATTCACCTGTGTACCTTACTACTTCTCACCGCTAATTCCTGGTGGTTTAGAGAGCAACTACTCCGAGTCGCCTCCTGTCGATTCAAATAATAGTACAACAACGGCGAGCGTTTCAAGTATAAATGCCTCGTCCGTTTGGGGAGGTGCGCGCGCAGGCAGCGGAGGCTTAAGTCCCAACACTGTAAACCTCAACGTACATTCACATCACATGTTAATGCAGCGGTAGAGTTACACTCACAGGACACTGCACTTATTCGCAATAACAAAAGTTCATTATTTGCTCGTAAGCTTTGCCGGGTAAACATTTAATTGGCGTTCTGTTCTGACATGATGCACTTTTTCTGAGCGCGTACGTCCGAAGCGCGACCAGGCACTGTCAAACAGTGCCAAACTGGACTTTATCTTTCGCGTCTGATTTTTGTTGGGTCAGACCCATGTGCTAGCGATGGGGGGGCCGAGACTGAGAGAGCTACATGGAGCTATGAAAATATGCACCAAACAAGCCACTTTGAAATGTTGCTGTTTTCATGAATACAAAAGTTGGGTGACCCTCCCCCTAGACTAAAAAAAGTTGGATGACCCTCCCCTCAACAAAGAATAAAAAGACATGACCCTCGCCTATTTTCCTCCGGTGGTCCATTCCGTAAATACTGAACGGTCCCTAAAGATTGCTTTGTTAATAATCTTCCTGATCAGTTTCATCATCTCAGCATCCCAGATAGCTTAGAAGAACTCGATATTGTGACAGAAACTTTTAACTCTCTCTTTTCCAGCACTTTAGACACAGTTGCTCCTTTGCGCTTTCTCAGAGCCACCAGGCACTGTTTTATGCAAATGAGCGGCCGGATCGCATTAAAAGGTTTTCTGTTAGAACGGTGTCGTGTTAGCTGCCCCTAAGTTAATAACTAATGATCGTTGTGACGGAAGTGAATCAATCAAAACTAACTTTAGCTGGACAATAACTTTATTATTAGAGCTGCTGTAAAGCCAAAACAATCTCTGTTACTTTAATTTCCTATTATCACTGTAAAGCTGCTTTGAAACAGTCCATATTGTTAAAAGCGCTATATAAATGAAGGTGACTTAACTTGAACAGTAATATCGGAATTCATGTGACTTTCACGTCATTCTAGAGCAACATTCGTTACAATTCTGCGCTCATGGGATTCACTTCAAAAGTTGTACATACCCGACTTTGTCAAGACAGCTGTGAAAGGTAGTCAGTGAAGGACAGTGATGTGTCAGAAATCATAAGTATTACAGTAACAGCTCTATATACAAGCAAAACATGAGGACTCGTAACATAAATGTTTAAAAACTCTGCTCTCTTTTTTTGCATCCTCGCCTTTGTCTTTTTTATATTACCTGCGTATAAATTTACTGGCTTCCGCGACAGATCACGCAATAAATGAACGCGTAATCACTTACTTTAATGTTTACTTCCGTATGGATGATTCCGCACTGAAATCTGATATTGCCAAGCAAACATTGGTCCGACGACAACGTCGTGTCCCTGGCCAAAAACAGTCACCATAGGACGGCATAAATCGGTTAAATATATGCATTTATAGTCCATCATGCTAAATCACGTTCCCAGGGACGGGGTTTATGTAAATTTTAGGGTTGGTGATGTCACTAACCCAGGAGGAATGTCATATAGTCCCTACCAGCCATTTGTTGTAGTCCTTAAAAAGCAATTTCTTTAAAAGAAAATATCTCCCTTCGCTTTGAACTTGAACTGAGCGTTGTAACTTTGTAGATGTTGTTTATCCTCAAACAGCAACATTACACACTAACTAATTTTAGAAAAGTGAAATCTTAATCAACCACCGTTATTGACCGTTGAAAAGACGTCCCTCCGACATGTCCCGTCATGGTTGAAAAATAGTTCCAAAATGAAAGTTGAACGGACGTCTTCGACGTCATCTGGCCGTGAATTCCACGTCTTTTCTGCGTGTCCCTGGACGTCTAAATGGGTTTTTAAATGGGATTTATTTTTTAGTTCTTCTGGATGTTTAAAAGATATTTTGCTGCCAAATTTAGGTGTATATACAAGCCTGCATATAAAATAATCAAACCCATATTGTGTAACATCATGATAGGCAATCAATTAGGCTGTTTTTACACATCTGAACTTGACAAAGGTCCAAAATTGGTCCGGTCAGATCTGGACGTCTATAAAGTTATATAGTAACTTTCAGTTACCAATAGTCTTGCATTACTGTTAAACAGCCATAAATAAAAGTTTTAAGAGTCTATGAAATTTGTTTATGGCTAATTTTTTATATCCACCACCCCCAGCTCTTCCTGGAGCGTGCTTCAGATGTTCAACCATTGCTCCATCAATGTCTGAGTCTGTAGCATTTGGGCTCTACCTCTTCCCAGCATCCAGCATCTGAGGGAACAGAGAGTATGGTTTTGGGAAAAAAAAAGGCTAATTTTGAGCTAAATGACCTGTACTTTTTTTGAAAATGTCTTTAATGACAATGGAACAAGATTGTGCATCCGTTTCATGAACTAAGCATTAGAAAAAGTTAATCAACATGTATCACATGTTATTTTACTACATAATAATCCAATAAAAGATGTTCTGCATTAAATGTGTTTGAAAAGTAAAAAAAAAAAAAAAAAAAAAACAGCATTTGCCCTCTTCAATACTGTGGTGCCCTTAAGAAAGACCCTTAACCAGTGGTGTAGTCTACATTATACGCCATATACCCACTAGAAAATGTCAAGGATTTCCGTATGCCCACTAGGAAATGTCAAAGATCTCCGTATACCCACTTTAAAAAGCGTGAGGATTCGTAACAACATCGTTTTGTGAAAGAACTTTCATTCATAAATTCAGCCCGCCGTGACGTCTGTGTTTGCGCAGGGACACGGATCGAATCGCGGAATCCAGCAACAAATGTAACTTAGCCTACTGTAAAGCGGAACGTCACGCAATTTGGCCATTTTTGAATGAATAAATCAAAAGTAATGATACAATGAATCAAATCTCGATATGTACTAAGTGTCTATGAATATTAAAGCTCAAAAAGACTGCTATTGAAATAAACTCTGAATGTTCTGCGTGTTTCTGTGAATGAGCGCTCAATGTGTGCTCTACTACACACTGGAGCGCGCGTGACACTCGTAGTGTTTTCAGCGTCTATGAGGAGGACATGCACACATTTGAACTTCATTGCACAGCTTTTATGAGTCACTTCACAAGAATTTTACCATATGGTTTGATAAAACTATCATCATTCATTCGTATCATATACACACTCACAAACTTTAAAGTCTTCATGACAACCTGTCAAAATCAAAGTTTTGTATAACTTGAAGAAAATATAACAGAAATATATTACTATTGCACAGTAGAGTATACTTCAAGTAGGCCTAATAATAATAATAATAATAATAATAATAGTTTATTAAAACACACAGAAGCTCAAATGTCTTTAATTTACAACCCACCAAAATAAAAGTTTGTAGAGATAAATAAAGTAGCTCGAGGGAATTATGAAAGAAATTGCATAGTGAGATGTACTTTTTAAAATAATAATAATCAAATCTATTAAAACATAATTTTAAAGGAATATCACACAAGTTTTTAAAAAGTAAATTTTTATTTGTGCTTATAATGTTTAAGTCTTTTATTTGTCAGCTGATAAAACCTGTGCTTCAGGGACCATATTCATATAACATCTAAGGCTAAATGTAGCTCTTTACTGGCTGAGTTAGATGGCGATTAACACTAAACAGTAGAAAATGGGCGGTGGTGGCGGCGGCGGCGGGCGGGCGGGCGGGGGGGCTGGTATATCACAGTATACTCACTACAAAAAACTAGACTACACCACTACCCTTAACTAGGTGTGTAACTGTGTAAAAGTGAACAGGACATTTCTGATAAAGACAGGTGGTCTTTTAGAGAATGTCCCCTAAATAGATCAAAGTTAACAATAAAAATTACATGATATTAGACAAGGAACAAGAGGTTTTTTTTATGTCATAAGACCAAAATTATAATTAAGTGTCATCATCGTACAAAGGTGTAGCTTTGAATGGCTTCTTTTCAAGTTGGCCACCACCCCTCATATTGAAATATGCCATTATATTCAAATTAATATTCAATTAATATCAAAGGCTGAAATATCTGAAGTCAATTAATATCAAAGGCTGTGTTTATTATTGTGGCAATCTTATATATATATATTTTCAGAAATATTATGCAGCAATACACACAAACAATTAAAGGTAAATACAGACCTGTTCATGACTTTGTGTACAGTCTCTGAGGATCCACCAACTCTGGACAGCTGCTGAATCTTAATGACACCACAATCAAAATAATGTAATATATTTTAGAAAGAGCACCGTTCTCTCTCTCTCTCTCTCTCTCTCTCTCTCTCTCTCTCTCTCTCTCTCTCTCTCTCTCTCTCTTTCTCTCTCTCTCTGTGTGTGTGTGCGTGTGTGTGTGTGTGTGCGTGTGTGAAATTATATATACACACATAATGTCACATTTCAAACTTATGCTGGGCGTACACCTAAAGACTTTGAAAAGATTTAGAAAAGACTTTATAAGATTATCAGCTCACATCTAAAGACTTGGGTTCACAGTTTTTAGTCTCAGACTAAAGATTTTACAAACACTGAATCTTGTAGTGACACTATTTACAAGACTACAACTAGATTATTTTAGCTTTTTATTCCCACCAAATTCCTCCCATCATGCTCAGCAGTGATTTAACAAAAATGGAGGAGAAGCAGCTACAGTTAGCTACTGTGGCTTTTGCCATTGCAGTCATTTGCAGTGAAAGAAAGAAGAAAAGAAAGCGTCAGAGGATATGGGCACGTCCTTGGCTGCATGGACGGGGACAGCAAGGTCTGTCTGTCCTTCAAAGGGAACTGGAGGTGAGTTATGTCAATACTGCTATAGCCTACTATTGCAATCATGTACTGCTAACTATGCTAATGCTATGCAGAATACCTTGTGCTAGCTTGACCACTCAGGTAAAACCACCCTTTTTTAACCAGATAACAGACAGAAGTGGATTCAGAGAGTTACTCCGGATGACCTCTGAGGACTTTGAATATATATTACAAAAAGTGGAGCCACTCATCTGGAAAGCAAACACAAAGTTTCGAATGGCCATCAGTACAAAAGATCCACTCTCAGTGACACTGAGATTTTTGGCCACAGGTGTGTATGAGGGACATTATCACTACTGTTGTAGAAACACATTCCTAGTTGTACCCCATCCTCCCAAACAACTCATGTTGGCCTGGTGATGAAATTATAGAAATTTACTTGGTAGATATTAGGGGTGGGCGATATTTAAAATATATCGATATATATTTTTAAACACGATGTGGATTTTGACATATCGTATATATCGAGATATTGTTTATATTAAATTCTGAAATTCTCACTTTGCTTGTTTGCCTTCTCTTTGCTGTGCTCGCTCCCGCCCGCCTCCGCCTCCTCGCGTGTTGTCTCATTCAACCAAGCCCCCCCGGTCAGGCACATCAATCTTCCCCCGCCCAGCGAGTGCTTGAAGTCCGTCAGAAACAGCGCAATTTTTTTAATTTATTTGCCAAAATTAGTAATGATATTTGATCTGGTAATGATATTTGGTTTATTAAAAATAGTGCAATATGTATTATTTATTCCTTTATTTTACAGTTATTATTTTAGTATGCAGGACTTTTTTTTTTTTTTTTAATGTTGCAGAAGCACTTTGTTCCTACATGAACTGCCTACCTATTTGCACTTCATTAAAAATGTTTTTGGGGGGTTATTTTTCCTGTAAAGATATCGAGATATATATTGTATATCGAGATATAGCAAAATATATCGAGCTATATTTTTTGCTCCATATCGCCCAGCCCTAGTAGGTATAAAAACTTTTTCTGGTAAGGAAAAAAGTCAATATCAGGAAACAATGTGTAATCACCATCACATCCAGCCATAAACTTTTTCAAATGCCAAAATGATCTTTCCATTTTTTTTGTATGTTCCATTTATTAAGTTAAATGTAACTGTACACTATTCTTTATCTGCAAGAGACATACTCGTCTTTTCAATAAAAAGTTGACCGTAGCTGTTTTTAAAGGGTACAAGCTGTCACACACAATTGTAATTGTGCAAGTTTCCACCTGTTCTGTTACAGTTAGATGGTGATACTTCTATTTCTTTACTGCTTCCATTCAAGGTGAGACCTTTAAATCCCTGGGATTCCAATACCGCATGGGGAGCACAACGGTTTCACAGATCGTCATCTCAACGTGTGAGGCTCTGTATGAAGTTATGAAGGAGGATTACCTCAAGGTGGGAAAACTAACATTTTAACAGAATATGGGTCTATCTGTAATCTTACATTATGTGGTGCCCATAGCAAGTTAAAGTCAAACATGATCACTTATTGTTATCTGGATGTGTTTGTTTGCCATTTTATTGTAGACACCAACATCAGAGGCTGCCTGGAGAGCTGTCGCTGCAGACTTCAAGGACAAGTGGCAGTACCCAAATTGCCTGGGTGCGCTTGACGGAAAACATATCTCCATTCAGCCCCCCGGTCACTCAGGCAGCACATTCCGGAACTATAAAGGCCACTTCTCTGTTGTTTTAATGGCAGTAGTAGATGCCAATTACAAATTTGTTTATGTAAATGTAGGAGCCCAGGGCAGACTGTCAGATGGTGGTTTATTTGCCCACAGTGACCTCCACAGAGCAATGGAAACAGGCCGCCTGAATTTACCCCCACCAGAACCCCTGCCTAACACCACCACTGTCATGCCATATATGTTTGTTGCTGACGATGCATTCCCCCTTCGCACGGACCTGCAGAAGCCATTTCCCCACCGACAGCTAGACCATGACCAAAGAATCTACAATTACAGGTTGTCGAGAGCAAGACGGGTCGTGGAAAATGCCTTTGGCATTCTCGCCAACAGGCTTCGTCAGAACAACCATCTGTCTACATCCTGACAAGGTTGTGAAAATAACACTAGCCTCATGTTTGATCCACAATTTCTTGCGAGAACGCAGATCAGAGTATGTGCCACCAACCTTGACAGACCAGGAGACTGATGACCACGAATGGATCCCTGGATCCTGGAGACAAGAAGGCCAGGGAGCATTCCATGATCTGCGAACCGGCCACGCACGCAATCCTACACAAAGGGCTAAAGACCTGAGGGACCTGATGAAGAAGTACTTCAACTCACCGGAGGGCCAAATACCATGGCAGGAGCACCACATTTAATATGTGCACTTTCCCTTGCACATGTATGTATGATATATATATATATATATATATATATATATATATATATATATATATATATATATATATATATAAATATATAAATAAATGTAAATCCTGTTCAAGTCTGCATTTTCATTTAAACAAGGAACATTTCTGTTTTACTGGCGAAAACTGTACTGCTGCACTGTACTGGTTAAATCAATTGAATAAATAAAGAAATACATTCAAAACAGTGTTGTAGTAATGTTCAGTGTGTGTGGGTGAAGGAAGGAGAAGACAGGGTCGGCGATACTGGGACTCGTACGGACTTTATTCACTCAGAAACAAAACAAAACAAAAGGCGCGCACACAGCGCATTCACCGTAGGTTCTCTACAGCACAGCACAACTTCAATCAAAAACTCTTTCCACGCTGATTCAGCTCTCGTTGCTTTCCACAGCACTCTTTCCTCTCGAACGCCGCACAAGTCCCAGTCCTCTCTAACGCCGCACAAGTCCCAGTCCTCTCTCTCTCGCTCTTTCCTTTCTGGCAGCTTATATGCGGTCTCCACGCCAATCACTGCAATCAGACACAGGTGTTCATCATCTGCACTTGACCTACTTACTCACCGCACAGCTCGCTGACTCGTCTCTCGCTACAGACTTCGCGAGACCACGCCCCCCTCGCCACATACCCCCACCGCCCGACTCAGGCCGGGGAGCCGTCCGGCCTGTAGCCCTCCCCCCCCCCCTCCTGGAGAGGAAGTCGGCCACAGCCATCTGTGCACCCGGCCTGTGGACCACCTGGAATTTAAAAGGCTGTAAAGCAAGATACCAACGGGTGATCCGCGCGTTGGTATCCTTCATGCGGTGGAGCCACTGCAGGGGAGCGTGGTCCGAACAGAGGGTGAACTCCCGCCCCAGGAGGTAGTAGCGGAGGGTGAGAACAGCCCACCGGATGGCTAAACACTCTTTTTCAATGGTGCTGTACATCGTCTCTCTCTTAGAGAGCTTTCGACTGATGTACAGCACCGGCCGCTCTTCACCCTCCACCTCCTGGGACAGGACCGCGCCCAGCCCCCTGTCCGATGCGTCCGTCTGTAGGATGAAAGGGAGAGAAAAGTCAGGAGCATGTAAAAGCGGCCCGCCACACAGAGCAGCCTTTATCCGGGTGAAGGCCTGCTGACACTGCTCCGTCCACTGGACCGTATCTGGTGCCTCCTTTTTAGTTAGATCAGTCAGCGGGCTAGCGAGGTCCGAATAATTAGGCACAAACCTTCTGTAATAACCCGCTAGCCCCAGGAACTGTCTAACCTCCTTTTTGGTCTTGGGTCTCGGACAGGTCGCAACCGCTGCCGTCTTATCAATTTGGGGACGCACCTGTCCGTGACCCAAGTGGAAGCCCAGATACCTTACTTCCACACGCCCAATCGCACACTTCTTCGGGTTGGCCGTGAGCCCCGCCCTTTCCAGCGTCTTCAGGACAGCACGCAAGTGCTGCATATGACGCTGCCAATCGTTACTATAGATGATAATATCATCCAAGTAGGCAGCGGCATATGCAGCATGCGGCCGGAGAATTTTGTCCATCAGACGCTGAAAAGTCGCAGGAGCCCCGAACAAGCCGAAAGGAAGGGTGACAAATTGGTGTAAACCGAACGGCGTTGTGAAAGCTGATTTTTCTTTGGACATAGGAGACAAGGGGATCTGCCAATAGCCCTTTGTTAAATCCAGTGTCGAATAAAAACGAGCAGTACCCAGCCGATCAAGCAATTCGTCAACCCTCGGCATTGGATAAGCATCAAACTTAGACACCGCGTTCACCTTTCTGTAGTCTACACAGAACCGGACCGAGCCGTCGGTTTTAGGAACCAAAACTATCGGGCTCGCCCAGTCACTGCTGGACTCTTCTATTACCCCCATATCCAGCATAGCCTCTAATTCGTTCTGAACTACCTTTTTCTTGTGTTCAGGTAAACGATATGGGCGGCAGCGCACCACCACACCCGGTTCCGTCTCAATGTGGTGCTGAATGAGGTCCGTTCGGCCAGGCAGGGGCGAGAACACATCCGCAAATTCAGTTTGTAAATTTTTAATGTCAGTGAGCTGGGAGGGTGAGAGGTGATCTCCACCAAGAGCCAGCGCGAGAGATTGTGATTTTGTGGTCGCTTCTGGCCCGAGATCCTCCTCTCCGCTCACTACCGTCGCCAGCATCACTGACTCGGCCTCAACCCACTTTTTGAGAAGGTTGAGGTGATAAATTTGATGTGCTCCGCCCCTATCTGTTCGAACCACCTCATAATTGAGATCGCCAACCCGCCGTGTGACCTCAAATGGTCCTTGCCACTTGGCGAGTAATTTAGAGCTGGAAGTAGGGAGTAATACAAGTACTTTATCTCCCGGTGCAAATTGACGCAGTCTAGCCCCCCTGTTGTACAGCTGACTCTGTCTGCCTTGAGCCTGTAACAAATTCTCCATTGATAGCCGCCCCAAAGTGTGGAGTTTTGTTCTCAGGTCCAAGACATACTGAATTTCGTTTTTACTAGCGGACGGTCCGTCCTCCCAAGTTTCTCTAAGAACGTCCAACACCCCGCGGGGCTGACGCCCATAGAGAAGCTCGAAGGGGGAAAACCCCGTGGAGGCTTGGGGGACCTCGCGTACAGCAAACAAGAGGGGTTCTAACCACTTATCCCAATTTTTGGCGTCTTCGTGAACGAACTTCCGAATCATGGACTTCAAAGTGCGATTAAATCGTTCCACTAGCCCGTCGGTCTGTGGGTGGTAGACGCTAGTGCGAATCGATTTAACGCCCAATAATTCGTAAAGCTCGCGAATAGTTCGTGACATAAACGCCGTGCCCTGATCGGTGAGAATCTCCTTAGGGATTCCCACCCGGGAGATTAACGAGAAGAGCGCGCTTGCAACACTTTTGGCAGAAATGTTACGGAGCGGGATTGCTTCGGGGTACCGCGTTGCGTAATCCACCAGGACTAACGCAAAGCGGTGCCCCCGTGCTGACCGTTCTAATGGCCCGATGAGGTCCATACCAATTCGTTCGAAGGGGACCTGCACTAATGGAAGGGGGCACAATGGTGCTTTTGGATTGGCCGGGGGATTCACCAACTGACATTCACGACAAGACGCGCACCACCTGCGCACGTTCTCGTGAATGCCCGGCCAAAAGAATCGGGCCATGATACGGTTTAGTGTCGCCGTTTGACCTAAGTGCCCGGCCATTGGATTACAGTGAGCCGCCTGAAAAAGCATTTCCCGGCGGCTCCTAGGAACTAACAACTGTGTTGTATCTTCTTTTGATTGGGTGTCTTGGGTCACCCGATACAACTTATCTTTCAAAATAGCAAAATAGGGGTAAGAGAGCGGTTGGTCTGGGTGGAGTACCTGGCCGTCGATAGAACAGACCTGATCAAATGCACGTTTTAGCGTCTCGTCCTGGGACTGCTCCAGGGGAAAATCATCGCGTTCTGTGAGGATGGTTCTCTCCAGAGCACTCCGTTCCCCCGCAGCAGAAGCCAGAGGTCCCGGCTCAGCATCTCCCACCTGAACAACCGCTGTCTTCCCCTTGCTTTTCTTTTTCCAAGAGGCATCCGCACACAAAGACCCCAATAATTTACTAAAAGCCGGCCAATTCGTTCCCAGAATTAGCGGATGCCGGAGGTGCGGGTTAACTGCTACCTCTATGCTATGTTTTTGTCCCCTAAATTGGATTACCACAGGCATTATAGGGTAACTCACCACCACCCCGTGCACACACCGCACCTTAACCATGCGGCTGTTATCCAATGCCCCAGGTTGAATCAGGCTTTGATGAATGGAGGTTTGGTTGCAGCCTGAATCCACCAAAGCCTGATAAGTACCCCCCTTGATACTCACTGGTATCTGGTACAGGCCAGCTTGATCGAGGGCAGCCTGCGGCGCGTCGGGGACCCGGATCAGTGTCCCCACCTCCATCACTGGACACCGGTCTATAAAGTGTCCTGGGTCCCCGCAGCGCCAACAGGCCGGCCCAGGCCTCCCCGCCGCCCCAGTGGCGGGAAGCGGGTCAAGGGATTGGCGTGGAGAGCGCGAGGCTGCAGAAACCGGGGTGGAGTGGTCAAGCGACGGCGTCCCCCTGGGTGGGGCCCTAGATGCCGGGACGGGATCCGCCGGAGGCCCCGTTCTCCACCTCGGCGCCGGCCGGGGCATCAGCCCCCCACGAGTCCTGGGAAGGGGGACAGGTTTGGGGAGAGAAGGGGACAAGAGAGAGAGAGAGGGAGAGAGAGAGACAGATGGGAGGGGCTCGCCGACCCCTGGGCACGCCACCATGTGATCCTCCGCCAGTTGGATGGCCTGGTCCAGCGACGTCGGGCGGTGGCACTGGACCCACTGCGCGGTTTTCTTGGGCAGCTTCGCGATGAACTGTTCCAGTACCACCTTGTTGATGACATCCTCGACGTCGCCTCCGTCGGCCATCAGCCATTTGCGGCAGGAGTCCCGGAGCTGCTGCGCCATGACGAAGGGCCGGCCGGACTCGTCCAGGCCCAAGGACCTGAACCGCTGGCGATGTTGTTCCGGGGTCCGGCCGACCCGCTGGAGAATGGCGCGCCTCAGGTCTTCATAGACCAGGAGATTCTGGACTGGCAGTTGGTGGGCGGCTACCTGCGACTCACCTGACAGTAGGGGAATGAGCCGCAGGGGCCAGTCCAGTCGGGGCCATCCCCGGGCCTCGGCCGACCTCTCAAAAAGGTCCAGGAACGCCTCTGGATCGTCCTGGGCCCCCATTTTATTGAGAGGCAGGGGCGGGGCCGAGGCCATAGCTGGATTGGGGACGGCCCCAATCCCCCGGTCGAGCCAGCTCCGGAACAGCTCGCGGTCTTCTTGCTGGCCTTGGAGGAGCAGCTGGAACCGTTGATCCTGCTCCTCCTTTACGGCCAGCAGGGCGTGGTGTTGTTCCCGATGAAGACCCGCGAGCGTTTGGATGAGATCCGCAAATGGCGTTCCCGGCGGGTTCTGCATGGCGGCGGCGGTCTTCTCCTTCCCGGGTTTCGGCACCAGTGTAGTAATGTTCAGTGTGTGTGGGTGAAGGAAGGAGAAGACAGGGTCGGCGATACTGGGACTCGTACGGACTTTATTCACTCAGAAACAAAACAAAACAAAAGGCGCGCACACAGCGCATTCACCGTAGGTTCTCTACAGCACAGCACAACTTCAATCAAAAACTCTTTCCACGCTGATTCAGCTCTCGTTGCTTTCCACAGCACTCTTTCCTCTCGAACGCCGCACAAGTCCCAGTCCTCTCTAACGCCGCACAAGTCCCAGTCCTCTCTCTCTCGCTCTTTCCTTTCTGGCAGCTTATATGCGGTCTCCACGCCAATCACTGCAATCAGACACAGGTGTTCATCATCTGCACTTGACCTACTTACTCACCGCACAGCTCGCTGACTCGTCTCTCGCTACAGACTTCGCGAGACCACGCCCCCCTCGCCACAAGTGTGTACTCTTCTTTTATTCCAAGTAGAAAAAACACTTCCACATTGTAGCCAAAAATGGGCTAACAGACAACACCCCTTAAAATCTAAACAATATCATCCTCATATTTTTTTTTACAAAAGCACATTAATTAGCTGTAAATACTAGCTAATTCAGCCACAAGAGCTGAGCTAAAGTGCAAATAAAAAAATAAATTAAAAAAATGAAGTGGAAACTCAATGCGTTTCAATTTGCAGTGCTTGGGCTAACAGGCAACACCCCTTAAAATCAAAACAATATGACATCCTCATATTTTTTACAAAAGCATATTAACCTGCAAATATCAGATAATTCAGCCACAAGAGCTGAGAAAGTGCAAAAAGTAAAAAACAACAACAAAAAAAAAAAAAAATTGTGCAAACTCAATGCGTTTCAATATGAGAGTGCTTGAACAGCAGCAACATTTAAACATGTTTCAGTACACTGTAATTCACGTAACTAACAAATTTCCAAATGATAGACCTACCGCCCCAATGTTAAATGTTAACAATACTAACAATGTGACACTCAAACTATTTTAATTATCCTCACTGTCTTCAAGGAGTTGCACGTAACTTGGTTGCCCGTGGGGAAGAGTGTATGTGTGATGGTGAGATGTTGGGTGTGAGTTCTGAGGCTGAATGTGAGGCTGTATTTAATTATGTTGTAGCTCTCTGGGTATGTATTGTGGTGGTGTTTGCTGTGACCAAATGTGAAACTGATCATTAGATTTTGCCCACTGTTGTGCCCTGCCTGTGAAATCCTGATCTGCTTCTTGAAATTCATACAGTATTGTCATAATTCTCTTTTTGGCTCTTGTTTTCAAAATTGGGTCTTTGATGTGACTGACCTCGACTGCAACTTGTCGTCCAAAGCCAGACTCATCTTCTATTCTATCTTGCTTTTCTGGGTTTAAACCAAATTTCACAGTGTTGGACATTTCTTTCAGGACTTCAAGCTTCTCAAGCTCAATGTCACTGTCATTGTGACGTCTTGCCTTTTTGTTTAATGGCCGGCGGCCTCTGGGCGCCGATGATGGTGGGCTTGAGGAACTTGATGGTCCTGGTGTAGATGCCCTAGGCGCAATCTCCAAAGAATTTTACCCAGGAGAGGACACTTCGTCATCAGCCACTGTCCCCTGTGTGTCTGTGTCATTGTCGTCAATCTGTTGGGCAAGATATCAACATGTATCACATTGTGTTGTATGATCCAAAATATTTCTGAAGGTAGGCCTACAGTGGTGGTGGTATATAAGATAAGATAGACCTTACATTCCCACAATGGGGAAATTCTCAGTGTTGCAGCAGCACAGTGGATAGTTAAAAAAAAAAAAAAAAAAAAAATAATATAAACAATATATACAATAAATAAACAATATATGAACAATATTAAACTGAGTCCTTGGTGTGTGTGTGGTCTACAAGGAGCAGTGCTAGTGTGAAACAGTCTGACTGCAGCAGGAAGGAAGGACCTGCGATATCTCTCCTTCACACATTTGGTGTGAAGGAGTCTATCGCTAAAGGAGCTGCTCAGTGCAGTGATGGTGTTCTGTAGGGGGTGGGAGTCACTGTCCAAATTATGTGATTATCATCATTAAATAATAATAAAAATAATAATAATAAATTATCATTATTATTAAATTATATAAAGGCAACCATACAGTCATGTGAAAAAAATAGGACACCATGAAAGCCTGTCTATTTTTCAACATACGGACATGTAATAACAATTTTAACAATACTGAAGGACCCAGTGATTTAACTAAACTATTTAAAAATAAGGAAGGCCTTTTTAAGACTCTCTGTGAAATGTAATTTTAAAAGAATGCAATTTTTGAGGAGGAATAAATTAGGACACCCCCCATATATTTCCCCCACACTGCTTATGAGTGTGGAAAAGGATTTAAAAAGATATCCAAGGACTTTGACATCAGCCATTCCACCATTTTACCTCACTGAATTAATTTCAACAAAGGGGGTATCACTAGTTACTAGGGGTCCTAATTTTTTCCTCCATTAAAATAGGCATTTTTATGCATATTTTTTGTTTGATGAGTAGAAATATGTTAATTTATATTGTTTAATTACAATAAATCACTTTCTTTTTCAGGAATGAAAAAAAATCAAATTAGACATTGTTATGTGAACATTTCTTAATAAAGAGTTGACTATTTAATGGGATTACCTAACTTTTTCACATGACTGTATATGGGGGTTATGAATCTATATCATTATATGATGAGAACAATAGTTTGAACTAAATGTCTTGAAAGGGTATAATTTTGAATGCTGTGTTGAAATTATGAACAAGTGTTTCACAGTGAATATTCGAGGGTACATAATACAAGAAAAGATACATATCTACTATAGAATACAGAGAATGGACAATACTCACAGCAAGGGTAGTCTCAGCATTGCGGGGGGTGACAAATGGCTTTAGAAAGTCTAAATGTCGCAAGATCCACTTTTGTTTAGAAGTGAGGGCCTTGTCCCCACTCCCACTTGGTAGAGGTCTCAGCAGACGGCAAAACTGTGTCCTCAGAGACATGCTGCGTGTTTTAACTTCAGCAACTGGAACATAAATTGGGTAGCATTAGTTACATTTTCCCCTTTTGTGCAAAGCTAGATTTCCTCTCTTTCTCATTCAGTCTTTCATTCGTGCTCTTGTACAGTAATGTCAATATCAAACATTAGCACATAATGCCATTCAATAGAGTGGTAGAGTTAGCATGTTAGCACATACCAGAAAACATTAGCACGTTATGCCATTCAATAGAGTGGTAGAGTTAGCATGTTAGCACATACCAGAAAACATTAGCAGGTTATGCCATTCAATAGAGTGGTAGAGTTAGCATGTTAGCACATACCAGGCATGTCCATGGCTTCGGCAATATCGGTCCACTTCTTTTCTTTTTCCACTCTGTCGTGGTATGAATGGCAGTTTACATCAAAAAGACACGGCTGCTCTGCCCACAGCTCGACAAGGCGCTCCTCTTTATCCACGGTCCATTTTCGCCTACTCGGCGCTCGTTGTGTTTCAACGTCCGTCGACATGTTTCTTTGTTGTGACTGATGGCTTCCTGTTTCCTGTTTCCGGTTTTCTGAGAACGATTTTATTGGTTGTTGATTGTTTTACGTCACTATGACTACGCTAGGACTTGCGATAATATCAAACATGTTTAATATGAAAGACTAGAGAAAGACTGGCATAAATCGGGTCGCCGACTGCAGATTATCACCTCACATTTAACGATCGAGACGACGGGAGCGCGCCGAGACTCCAGTAAAATTCCTAAAGACTGCCGGTCTTTAGTCTGGGACTGTGAAAATCCTTTGGTGTACGCCCGGCATTACGCAGATCCATTTCTTTTCATCATTCTTACTCTTCAAAGGATTTTAGGTCACTTTCTGAATCCAATCTCTTAATAGAAGATGTAGACTTGCCAGGGTCCAGAATGCCAGCTATTCGCTGTAGTTCTTCTTTCAAACCGAACAGCACGGTGTAGGGTATGGACCACTCAGACACACACTAATTATTCATTATATACAAAGGTTTATGAAACGCCAAAACTAACAGCCCAAATGAACGAACACAAGGGCAGAAATAGTGTCATGTTACAGGGTATGATAAGGAGATTTTACGACCTCCGAGGAATGTGGCCACATGCACAAGAGAGAGAAACAATGGGAACACAGAAACCCTCTTTAAAACAGACTTTGCTGCATTAATCATAGACTAACTGATCTATAAATGAACATGCATAAAACGGTGATGACTATTGTGACTATTATGTGACTGTGTGACTATTATGTATCGTATGTACCCTGGTATATCACCAACTCACGATCAATGTAACCTCACCTGTATCATGCCTCCTACCTAATTAATCCTCATTTAATGACTCACACTTTGATCTACATCACCTTCTTCTAGAATGCAGTGTGGATGTGTTATAGCTATCTGAGCATTAATGAAGGTATAACCATGCTTGAGACAAAGACTCGTAAATCAACTAAAGCCACTTTCCCTCTCAGCCATGTCACCGATCTTATTGGTCGAGTTCAACCCTTGGGATCCTTTCCAGCCTTTATTAGAGACAGTCCACATGTGACCTCCCTCTCTTAGTTCTTTCATCCAGCCGCAACACTGTTCTGGTGATACTGGGGAGCCCCCTCCCCCTCCACGGGGGCCCCAGGGCCCAGCAGGCCTCGATCCAACCAGACATGGGCTTAGGCAGGAGAGAGAAGACTCTCTCACAAAGAACCAAGGACAATCTCAGGAGTTTTGGAACAAAGACTCCAACCAACAACGACTCCAATCACCCACTCTTCCGACTTCCTCAAGTCTCCTGGGTGCTCGGCGTGGCCTCAACAGGGCCCCAGGCCCTGACCAAACCAGCCATGTGTTCCTGGAGAAAGTGAACTCTCAACCAACTTCCACTTGACACTGCCGGAACCATAAACGACTTAAATTTTCAACAACTTCAAGAATTGTTCCCACTACAAATGCAAGTATTCAATTCAATGAAATGTGAAAATGAAATTCTGATGGTTCTTCTCATAGTCCCTTTTTCCGGTTTCCAATTTAATCCTATCACTAACCTATTTCTGTATTTCTATATATATGTGTGTTTAGTTTATTCATGTTTATGATTTAGTTAATAAAACCTATGCACTTTATGTATTTGGTTCTGATTTGCTTGCAATATGAGGTCCCTTTATGGTTTTTGTTCTTGCTACATGCTCAAAACGCTGTACATACTAAGAAATAATTATTCTTCTGTGGCCAGGGAAGATACCCTTTTCTTAGAATAAATTAATAATCAAAAGAGTTTGTTGGACGAACTGATTAATTGATTGTAATATTAATTTAGCCATGTCAAGTTAATCCAATTAACTGACCCAAATATTCATAATGAATCATAACAAGTTATTATTGATTATTAATATTTCATATAGCTAAGTTCCTTACAACGGAAAACACCTTTCTTTGGAATCCTGGAAAAAAATCTGTACAATAATATACACTCACCTAAAGGATTATTAAGAACACCATACTAATACTGTGTTTTGACCCCCTTTCGCCTTCAGAACTGCCTTAATTCTACGTGGCATTGATTCAACAAGGTGCTGAAAGCATTCTTTAGAAATGTTAGCACATATTGATAGGATAGCATCTTGCCAGTTGATGGAGATTTGTGGGATTCACATCCAGGGCACGAAGCTCCCGTTCCACCACATCCCAAAGATGCTCTATTGGGTTGAGATCTGGTGACTGTGGGGGCCATTTTAGTACAGTGAACTCATTGTCATGTTCAAGAAACCAATTTGAAATGATTCAAGCTTTGTGACATGGTGCATTATCCTGCTGGAAGTAGCCATCAGAGGATGGGTACATGGTGGTCATAAAGGGATGGACATGGTCAGAAACAATGCTCAGGTAGGCCGTGGCATTTAAACGATGCCCAATTGGCACTAAGGGGCCTAAAGTGTGCCAAGAAAACATCCCCCACACCATTACACCACCACCACCAGCCTGCACAGTGGTAACAAGGCATGATGGATCCATGTTCTCATTCTGTTTACGGCAAATTCTGACTCTACCATCTGAATGTCTCAACAGAAATCGAGACTCATCAGACCAGGCAACATTTTTCGAGTCTTCAACAGTCCAATTTTGGTGAGCTCTTGCAAATTGTAGCCTCTTTTTCCAATTTGTAGTGGAGATGAGTGGTACCGGTGGGGTCTTCTGCTGTTGTAGCCCATCCGCCTCAAGGTTGTGCGTGTTGTGGCTTCACAAATGCTTTGCTGCATACCTCGGTTGTAACAAGGGGTTATTTCAGTCAAAGTTGCTCTTCTATCAGCTTGAATCAATCGGCCCATTCTCCTCTGACCTCTAGCATCAACAAGGCATTTTCGCCCACAGGACTGCCGCATGTGGATGTTTTTCCCTTTTCACACCATTCTTTGTAAACCCTAGAAATGGTTGTGCGTGAAAATCCCAGTAACTGAGCAGATTGTGAAATACTCAGACCGGCCCGTCTGGCACCAACAACCATGCCACACTCAAAATTGCTTAAATCACCTTTCTTTCCCATTCTGACATTCAGTTTGGAGTTCAGGAGATTGTCTTGACCAGGACCACACCCCTAAATGCATTGAAGCAACTGCCATGTGATTGGTTGATTAGATAATCGCATTAATGAGAAATTGAACAGGTGTTCCTAATAATCCTTTAGGTGAGTGTACACACACAGACACATAACTACTTACATTTCTAAACTGAATGTGACACTTGCTGTCACATTTTGTTTATGCAGGCCGTAAGGCTCGACAGTTTATTTGGAAACTATTTCCTAGTCTTGTTTGCCTGCTGATATCCTGTTACAATAAAGTCGCAAAAACTCAAGTGCAAGACTGAATTAACAGCGAGCAAAAACAATGGTATCAATAATAAGTCGAAACTTGGTTAAATACTTGTACTTCTAACAAAAGTTGACAACAAACTCCAAATTAGCCAGTGTTTTAAACACACCACATATACTATTTCTTATTTTCTGTTGACATGGGGTAAGCGCTCCTTGTGGGTCTGGTGCCACCTATTTCAAAATGTAAAACTTTGTAAAATGTCAATTCAATTTTGAAAAGGGCAACCCCATGGCTGGAAAAGACCATTAACAAACATAACCTCACTTCTATGCTCTCTCCTGAATGCAGCTGTCAAGAGGCAAGACAACATTAGGAAATTCTGTTATTAATGTTTCAGAATCATTGTGTAGATTAGTTTTAACAAGAATGTCTGCTAGTCCGCTTACAATTAACTGAATGGATAATGAAAACATAGAATACACACAGACTTAAATAAAGCCACACTATGCAAGAATTGTACCTTAATAAAACAGCTTCAAAGTCATTTCGGTGGTAAACAAACTCATAGTAGGGCGAATCATCCTGGTAGTAAAGCTTGGGGGGACGCCGCTGGAAAAACCAGCAATGCAAGTTTGAGAGGAGCGCCCCCGACAAATCTCGCGAGAATCGCGATATGCTTTACGGCAGTGGTCTTCACTATTTTTTTCATGAGAGCCGCACTGATAGGACAAAGTCAGTAGGAGAGCCATTTTTACAGGAAAGTATAAAAAGTTACATCCAGTCATAAATACCATGTCTGTTTATTAATCTGTCACCCCTGAACATACAATATGCAATGCAATAAACACCTTTTTTTAATGATTTACCAGTCAAATTTGTAACTGAGACAAGATGATTTCCCTTAATGACAAAAAAAGCAGGATTTCCAGAATATATTCATCCCAGAATGACACTAAGTTATTTTTTTCTACATTATTAGCCCATCATGTATCTAATCATCCAAGAGCACATGCGGCGTTAAGAGCTGGAAATACTGCCATTGTCACGGGCTGGTATGAATGACAGGAAGCAAAAGCAAGTTAACAGTTTATTAAATGAGAATCACAGAGTCGGCAGTGCAGCCAGATGGAAATGATGACGCAGGGACAAGACGGTCAGGATCCGTGAAGTGATGCGATGACGAGACGATGGTGAGACAAACGTAGACACTAGAATCCAGACGAAGACACAGGAACACAGGGCAGGAACTGGAGACCGGGAATACCAACACGAACCACATGAAACAACGATCTGACAAGGATGAGAGAACAACGGTGAGTATAAGTAGTGTGGTGATGATCAACTGCAGCTGGTGACGTGATGATGAACAGCTGGAGCGGATCAAGTGATGTCATACAGACACACCCCTCACACACGTGCATTTATACAACAACATAAACACGAGACTAGAAGGAAACAGAGAAACGTCTACCGTGACAGTACCCCTCCTCCTAAGAACGCCTCCTGGCGTTCTCAGACTCCCTTACCTGTCGATTGTAATCATCGATAAGAGAGTGATCCAGAATGTCTCTAGCAGGAACCCAACTTCTCTCCTCCGGACCGTAACCTTCCCAGTCCACCAAGTACTGAAATCCGCGTCCCCTCCGTCTAGAATCCAGAATACGGTTGACCGAATAGGATGGTTCCCCATCTACGAGTCGCGGCGGTGGGGGAACCGGGACTGGCGGATTAATGCGAGCATAAAACACGGGTTTGACTTTGGATACATGGAACACGGGATGAATTCTCCTGTACGCAGGAGGAAGTTTGAGGCGGACTGCCACCGGACTAACGATCTTGGTGACAGCAAACGGACCAATAAATTTGGGAGCAAGTTTATTCGAGACGGATCGGAGAGGAATGTTCTTGGTAGAAAGCCACACTTTAGAACCGACGACATATACGGGAGGTCTCCGCCGGTGGCGATCGGCTTTGACCTTGGTGCGTGCTCCCACTTGGAGTAGAGTCTCGCGGGCTCTAGTCCAAGTGCGATGACACCTCTGGATGAAGGCGTGGGCGGAGGGGACCGCCACTTCGGACTCCAGACTAGGAAAAATAGGTGGCTGGTAATCTACACTACACTCAAACGGAGATAGGCCCGTCGATGACACTGGTAACGTATTGTGGGCGTACTCCACCATAGACAGTTGCTGACTCCAAGAGGAAGGATTCTTGGAAACCAAACATCGCAACGTTCTCTCCAAATCCTGGTTGGCTCTCTCAGTTTGGCCATTGCTCTGGGGATGAAACCCAGAGGACAGACTAACAGTCGCCTCCAGTAATCTACAAAACTCTCGCCAAAATTTGGACACAAATTGGGGACCCCTGTCGGAAACCACGTCTATCGGGAGGCCATGTAACCGAAAGACGTGATCTACGATCGTTGCCGCTGTCTCCTTAGCTGAAGGCAATGTGGGTAAGGGAATGAAATGTGCTGCCTTCGAGAATCGGTCCACCACAGTTAAAACCACTGTGTTACCCTGAGAGGGTGGGAGGGCGGTAATGAAATCTAGAGCGATGTGGGACCAGGGTCTCGAAGGCACCGGCAGCGGCTGAAGTAACCCATCTGGAGGCTGATTGGAAGACTTACCAATGGCACAAACTGAGCAGGCCAAAACAAAATCGTGAATGTCGCGAGCCATACGTGGCCACCAAAATCGTTGCTTGACTGAAAACCCAGTGCGATTAACTCCTGGATGACAAGCTACGTTGGAACTGTGACCCCACTGGATAATGTCAGACTGTAATCCCTCCGGCACAAACAAACGGTTCGGTGGGCATCCGGGCGGAGGCATTACCCCTTCTAAGGCTCTCTTGACCTTCCCTTCGATCTCCCATGTGAGTGTTGAAACAAATATGGTTTCGGGTAAAATACACTCGGGAGTAGACGGGCGTTCGGAAAAATCAAATATGCGAGATAATGAGTCGGGTTTGATGTTCTTGGAACCCGGACGGTAAGAGAGAGTAAAATCAAATCGACCGAAAAAAAGTGCCCACCGAGCCTGCCTGGAGTTCAATCTTTTAGCAGTTCTGATGTATTCGAGATTCTTATGATCAGTCCAGACGATAAAAGGTACCCCCGACCCTTCTAACCAGTGATGCCACTCCTCCAACGCCAACTTGACTGCCAACAACTCTCTGTTACCAATGTCATAATTACGTTCGGCTGGGGATAATCGATGAGAAAAAAACGCGCAAGGGTGTACCTTGTCGTCCACAGGGGAACGCTGAGATAACACTGCTCCTACTCCCACCTCTGACGCGTCGACCTCCACCACGAACTGACGTGATGAATCAGGGGCAATGAGAATGGGAGCTGAAACAAAGCGGCTCTTAAGTTTAGAGAACACAGCCTCGGCTGAGTCAGACCACCTGAACGCAGTTCGGGGGGAGGTCAAGGCAGTCAGAGGCGCGACTAGCTGGCTGAAATTGCGAATGAAACGCCGATAAAAATTGGCGAACCCCAGAAACCTCAACAGGGCCTTGCGTGAATCTGGACTTGGCCAATCAACCACAGCCTTAATCTTCTCAGGGTCCATCCGCATACCCTCGGACGACACGATGTACCCTAGGAAAGGAACAGACTGTGCATGAAAATCGCATTTCTCCGCCTTGACAAAAAGCCCATTCTCTAGCAACCTCTGAAGCACTCGTCGGACGTGTTGCACATGTTCCTGGAGAGACGAAGAAAAAATCAATATGTCATCCAGGTAAACATATATGAACTGATCGATCATGTCTCGCAACACGTCATTGATCAGTGCCTGGAAAACTGCTGGGGAGTTGGACAGCCCGAACGGCATAACCAAATATTCAAAGTGCCCCCTAGGGGTGTTAAAAGCAGTTTTCCACTCATCACCCTCCCTAATGCGAACCAAATGATAAGCGTTACGTAAGTCCAATTTTGTGAAGATAGAAGCTCCCTGCAACCTCTCGAAGGCTGAAGACATCAACGGCAAAGGATAAGTATTCTTTACCGTGATGTTATTCAACCCTCGGTAATCAATGCAAGGTCACAATGATCCATCTTTCTTCCCCACAAAAAAGAACCCCGCCCCCGCTGGAGAAGAGGAAGGGCGAATGAACTTGGTTGCCAGAGAATCAGAAATATATTTCTCCATGGCCTCTCTTTCAGGAATAGAAAGTGAATATAACTTGCCCTTAGGCGGAGACTTACCGGGTAGTAAATCTATAGCACAGTCATAGGGACGATGCGAAGGGAGAGAAGCAGCACGAGACTTACTGAACACTTCCTTTAGGTCCAGATACTCCACGGGCACGTTAGACAAATCCCCTGCTTCCTCCTGCAACACAGAAACAGACACAGACGAACAAGCAGACACAAGACAAGACTTATGACATTCCTTGTTCCACTCCAGCACAGCTTTATTAATCCAGTCCACACGAGGGTTGTGTTTGATCAACCAAGGATGTCCAAGAACAACGGGTGCCAGGGGTGAGTCCAAAATAAGAAAAGAAATAGTCTCGGTGTGGTTGCCAGAGGTAGTGAGTGTGATGTCTTCAGTGGTGTGAGAAATGATGGGAAGCTCTTGACCATTTAATGCGTGAACTGAAATCTGGTGAGTGAGGGGTCGGAGGGGAATCTGGAATGTAAGTGCGAAATTATAGTCCATAAAATTACCTTCCGCCCCGGAGTCCAACAGTGCAAGACAATCGTGCTGATGGACTGACCATCTTAGTCTAACCGGGAGGAGCGTGGAGGTAGATGTAGTCGATGAGGTCTTCCTGGCGGAGATCCCACCCGATAGTAGCCTCAAGTTTACTATCGGGCTTGGCCTTTTCCCGGGCATTTGTAAGCATAATGTCCCGCTCCGCCACAATACAGGCACAGGCCCTGGGACCTCCGCCTCTCCCTCTCCTCCCGGGAAAGCCGAGCTCGACCCACCTACATGGGCTCGGGATCGAAGACGGGGCTGACCACGTCCCTGCCGCTGGATCTGGGAACGTCGACTCCTCCGAAGGTACGGGTGGACGGAACTCGTCGCTCGATCCTAGATAGCCGAGCGTCCACCCGCAGAGCAAGATCAATCAGTCCGTTCAGTGTGGTAGGAAGATCCAGGGCGTAGATCTCTCTCTGGACGTGGTCAGCCAGCCCATGCAGGAACATATCCCACTGCGCCTCCTCGTTCCAGCCGCACTCCGCCGCAAGGTCCGGAACTCTATGGAGAAGTCCGAGACCGATCTTTCTCCTTGACGTAGTTCTGTCAACGCTCTAGCTGCTTCCCTTCCCGAAACAGCCCGGTCGAAAACCTTCTTCATCTCGGCGGCGAGGGTCTGGAACGAGGCGCAGCATGGATTTTGATTCTCCCACACCGCCGTTCCCCAGAGCGCTGCCTTCCCTGTAAGCAACGTTAGTACGAAAGCCACTTTAGCCTGTTCAGTTTCAAATGTGCGTGGTTGCAGAGCGAAATGCATCGTGCAACGCGTCAGGAATGCTCTACAAAAAGCAGGTTCCCCTGAATAATGTTCCGGTACCGGCAGGCGGGGCTCCGACATCGCGGGTCTTTCTGGAAGTGGTGGGGGAACGGTCGGTGTGAGCGGCGCAGTGGGAATCTGAAGTCGTTGGATATGCTGGGTGAGCTTGGACACCTGCGTCACCAAGGCTTGCACTGCACGACCTGTATCGCTGATCTCTCTCTGTTGGGCATCCATCCTCCTGGTGCTGTGATGAATGAATTCTTCCACGGGGGTCTGCGGAGAACTCGCTGCTTCCATCGTGGTCAGATCGTTCTGTCACGGGCTGGTATGAATGACAGGAAGCAAAAGCAAGTTAACAGTTTATTAAATGAGAATCACAGAGTCGGCAGTGCAGCCAGATGGAAATGATGACGCAGGGACAAGACGGTCAGGATCCGTGAAGTGATGCGATGACGAGACGATGGTGAGACAAACGTAGACACTAGAATCCAGACGAAGACACAGGAACACAGGGCAGGAAGTGGAGACCGGGAATACCAACACGAACCACATGAAACAACGATCTGACAAGGATGAGAGAACAACGGTGATTATAAGTAGTGTGGTGATGATCAACTGCAGCTGGTGACGTGATGATGAACAGCTGGAGCGGATCAAGTGATGTCATACAGACACACCCCTCACACACGTGCATTTATACAACAACATAAACACGAGACTAGAAGGAAACAGAGAAACGTCTACCGTGACACCCATAACTGGCAACTCCGCAGAGACTGGATATGTTCACATGCACAACTTTTGTTTCAATCAGTCTGAATTCACTCTTATTAATTAATCTGAATGTATTGTAGTTTACATGAATGCTTAACATCGTGATATGATGCATGATCGGGGTGATGTGCACGTTTATAAGTCAAAAGATTCAAATCGTAATAGGTTTTTTGGCATTCGCACACTGCACAAATATACAAAGTTTCCCGCTGTTGTTGCGTAATAACCATTTTCCTACATTGGTTCTTTATTTGTTTTAAACAGCAGACTTAATATTTATCAAATTCTGGTCATAATTTGGAGACTATGATGAACCGTTATGCCGTGCTGTTTGTATATTTCCCGCAGTAAAAATGCCCAAAATCAATCGTCTGTGGATGAGAATCTGAAACAAGGACTGGTGAGCCGTTGTCCTGCTTCACTTCACAGATACTGAGTGAAAGGGGAATTATAGAACGACGGGACACTCGTTTATACGACACTTTCATCAGAAGAACAGCTCGTTCAGCGCGACATACGGCGTCTTTTCAGTTTCGGTTTTCAACCGATCAAGTGTTTACATGTTCTCTCGATAAACCACCCCTTTCAATCCGATCGAAATTATTTGAAAATAGAGCTGACACTTTGAGTTTTTAACGGGTTATGTTATAGTCCTACTTCGTTTTTAATGTTTTTATGAAATATCTGTAGTGACTGCTTGATAATTTCACTGTATTGTTTACCGCCATGCGAGCCACAAATGAAGGCCGCATGAGGCTCGCGAGCCGTGCAATGAGGAACGCTGCTTTACGGCAACGACGTCACACATATCAACAACAACATATGGTTGCTGTTTGACAAAAACACATAGTCCACATAGTCTTTAAATAATAGTCTTTAAATAAGAGGGTAGTTAAGGAAAAAACAGTAAACAATATTGTATTGTATTTTTTTTTTTTTTTAATTCTTCTATTTAATTTTTTATTTAATTTCTTCTATGTATAGCACTTTGAATTACCACCGTGTATGAAATGTGCTATATAAATAAACTTGCCTTGCCTTGCCTATTATTTCAACTCCTTTGTGGATGTAGCAAATATTTAGACTTCTTGTAATCCAATTTTACATAGTCAACTATTGTAGCCATATAATAATCATTCACAATGACTAAATCCAAGGTAGCCAACCCTGGTCCTTGAGATCAAGCCACTCTCCTGCTTGTTTCCAAACTATCTCTGGGTCGAATCTGAATGATCCTCACTGGATCTCGCAGTGATGTTATTAATTCTGTGGCGAATTCAATGGATTTCTTCACTGGATCTCCCAGCGCTATGTATTAACGGTGTCTCGTGATCGAGATCGGCCCGTAGCTCACGGTGCTGCGTTGTCTATTATTGGTCCAAACTAATAAACGGTCCTTGAAGCACAAACGAGTAGCACAGTTTCGTTCCACTTTAATTTTGTCGCTGCTGGGCAACTTTGCGGTCGCAACAAATAATTTGGTCCCACTGGCAGGAAAAATGGTCACAGTCTGGAGCCCTGCTTTTAAAGCCCAACTAACTTTTAGCCTACTAACTAATTTTATCCAAACTCAAACTTTATTTCGGTTCCTTCGAGTCAAACAAGTACAACTCAATCACATTTATAAAATAATACAAAATGTACTTACCCAACCGTAGATTTTTAATAATTCGGCAACACAACAATGCGCCCTCCTCAAGCATAGACATAATAAATACATAGACGTCCTATTGGCCGCTAGATCGTACGTCAAAGGCGCCGCCATATTGCGGAGGGCAACTTTCCCAGAACTCTCACAACGGGAATTGAGAAAAATTACTGCTTCGGGTGCTGCTTCGGGCTGTACAAATCGCTTCACAATTGAAAACAGATCTCGGAAAATTACCTTTCACAAGCAAGACTGACAATTTGTTTCTGGTTGTATTTGGTCATTATATAATTATTAATAGTAACGTTAGTTGGCCACCAGAGTCAGTCAGACTAAAATAGCTAGCGATGTCGCTAGTTAACTTAGCTGTGAAAGTTGAGACATGAGTTGACATGATTTATATTATAGTTTTAACATATATTTTCTACTATAAAGTAAATTTACTGAAATCTAAATATTCATCTATATTTTCTTATAACCGACTTTTAATAACAAATAACGTCTCGATTACTAACGTAAACTCAACTCCTTTTCTCGAGAATATTGAAGCCAAATTTTTTAAACGCAGTGCAGCTGCACAGCAGAGCGTCTAGAGCGGTCATTGGCTATGCTGCGGCAACCAATCTGGTCGCTTCGTGCCCTGGCACACCATAGCCCGCCAGAATGGGCGTGGCTTATGTTATATAAGCCCCCATTCTCCGCCATACAACCAGGTTAAATCGACTGAAGCGATCCCCGATCTAAGCACAGTAGCATGGCGGGTTACGCAATACTTATTCCCTTCTCTCAGGGAACCGGGGTAACGTTAGTAACTGAGACGTTCCCTTTTGAGAAGTCTCTCATATTGCGTAAGTACCTTATGCTATGGGAACCCCATTCGAAACACCGTGCGTGCTTAAAACTTCGCTCCTCATCCAGGGAGGTCTCTTGGAGGCCAAGAAGTCTCGTAGCCCATATAACAGTAAAGTTGTGAGTCCTAATAGAGGCCAAACCTTATGCTTACCTTATAGGTATGTGAGCCACGTTGCTTCTCACTGTTGTCTCGACCACGGCTCGAAAGCGCGGTGGTCTGCAAGCGAACTGTAGTGAGTAGCTTTGTTTTATTATATTCAAAACCCATTTTGATATACCAGGGATGGCCTCCCAGGCCTTGGTGTGACGCATAGCCTGCGACGCTTTCTGAGCCTCGATGTAACGTTCCGTGAAACCCTTGACTGCTAGCCCGAACAGACCGGTGGTGGAAATAGGTGATTCGAGAAAAGCTGCCCTATCCGCATCCTTCATCTCCGTTTAACCGGAGATGACATTCAAGCACTGTCAAGTTTGCCATGCTCCTGCCAATCGCCTGTGCGGTTGCCTTGGTAGCTCGCAGAGCTAGGTCAGTAGTGCTGCGCAGGTCTCTAAAAGCCTCTGGTTCAGGTCCAGAATCGTCCATTGAGCGGAGAAGTTTAGCCTAAAAAACTTGGAGGACAGCCATGGTGTGAAGTGCCGAAGCAGCTTGGCTAGCGGAGGAGTATGCACAACGGGCGAGAGCTGAAGTGACGCGGCAAGGCTTGGATGGGTGAGTCACTTTAGCTTTCTATCCTGTTGCAGTGGGTGGGCAGAGGTGAGTGGCCACCGTTTCTTCGAGGATAGGAATCGACTCGTAACCTTTTACCACAGCTCCATCGACAGTGGAGAGCACTGAGGAAAATTAAGCCTTTAGACGAGCTGAATGTGGCGCTTTCCATGACTTCGTTAGCTCGACGTGTACCTCGGGAAAGAAAGATGCAGGCCTCCACTGAGGGGCCTGTCGGTGCCCCTGCAGGAACCATTCGTCCAAGCTGCTACGCGTGGGCTCCTCGGCCCAAGACCACTTGAGCCTGAGGTCTTCAACGGCCTTAGTCAGCACATGGAGAAGCTCTGCGTCGAGGCTGGATCTCACGTCACTCATGCTAGCTTGCGTTGAAGGGGTGGGGTCCGTCACGGAGCCCGTCCATTACTTGTGTTAGATGCAGCAAGAGAAAGGCTGTCATCCTTGTCGTCCTCCTTGTCTGATGCCCCGAAAGAGACGAGACCGGCCGCTCGCTGAGAGGGGTGTTGGTCTGCCTTTGTGAACAGGACCGGCAAGGGGGTTTCTCTGGGAGAGAGCGAGGCATGCAGGGACTGGGCCGGCATGTGCTCGCTCGTAACTGTCCACTCTGGCATCTTTTGTGTGTGGCGATTCTTTTTGCGCGGCTAGAGCAAAGGGAAAGGAGCGGATGCGGGGTCACAGTTGACACAAGGCATTTGGAACATTTGGAACACGCCTGAATTTGCTCTTTTAGAAAAGAGAGTCGTAGTGGCAAACACTCTTTTTAGCTTTTAAAAGCTTTTCGACAGCGGCAAAGAGGGCTTCTAATCCGGTGGTCAGCAAATTGGAGAGTTCACTGAAGGAGATTAAATCTGGTTGTATGGCGGAGAATGGGGCGTAATATAACAGGCCACGCCAATTCTGGCCGGCCATGAAGCGACCTGGTTCGCGCGCATGAGCCGCCTCGCCATAGGTTTGTGCAGTTGCAGCAGCACAGCGAATGACAGCTTGGCGTCTACTGTGCAGCTGCACTGCGTTTCAAAAATTCGGCTTTAATTTTCTCAAGTTTTCCCATAGCGTAAACTACTTACGCAATACGAGAGACCTCTCGAAAAGGAACTACTCATTTCGGGTAGGTACTAGTCACTATTTAAGTTACTACAGAGCAGTTTTTTGATGTTTTCTCTGGCTTTTGTCCTTCCCTGATGAAGTGAATGGCCTTGGCTGTCACTTGGGTGCATCAGCTGTCCTTGATCCCCTTGCTGATTGCCTCAGCAATGGATTTGAGGACCTGGTCGTGCCTCCATCGATACCGGCCCTCACCCAGCGCCTTGGAGCAGCTGCTCAGGATGTGTTCTAATGTCCCTATTTTGGAACAAAGAGGGCATGCAGGTGTTTCTATTTTGTCCCATGTGCACAGGTTGGATGGACCTGGGAGGACGTCATAGACCCCCTGAATCAAGAACTTGATTCTCTGGGGGTTCCACTTTCAGATTTCCTTCCAGGTGACACTCAGCTCCATTGCCTGCTCCCACTTCATCCAGGCGCCTTGCTGCTCTGCTGGTTCGCTCTTCCTCGACTGAAGCACACACCTCCTCCTCTGCCTCTCATTTCCACTGGCAGAGTCATATTGGATCGCTGTTAGGCTCCCAAGTCCGGCTCTGCCTTGCGCCACTGTTTTTACTCTTCTCACAAAGATTTTACTCTTCTGCATCTCTTCTGTGATGGCTGTTTTCTGGACTAAATATTTCCTTACATTTATTGCTCTTTTGTCAGGCAGTTGGCCCTCCACTTTTTGTTTCTCTCTGACTATCTGATGAAGACGTTTCAGTTGCCTGACCTTATTTTCTAAACAGGAAAAAAAAAATCCTTGCTTTATAATTTACAAATTACATTCATGGAAATATAAAAATAATTACAATATTTAAAAATATTACAGCTTTGGTGCATTTCTCAGATCACAACTGAAATTCTCAAAAATGCAAGCTTTAGCGTAAGTTCTGTCAGGAAGACTCAACGCTGCGTCACTTATTGCCTTCACATCTAACCAATCACGTACTAATACTTGCAGTATAAAAGATTGGTACTTACACTTGTCTGAGTTTGCAGATGCTGACGCTGCGAATTACTTGCTCGCGCTCAGTTGCTTACCACAATGTCTCAGGACACCCACTTCATTTGTAACTATTCAGACTCTGACGATAATTTCATCCCACTGTCTCCTCTCGCAGCACGGCGCAGTACACGCATTCAATGCTGAGACTCACTATGGGTAAACTGGTCTTCGGAAAACATGATCAGCGCTCTTGGGGGAGCCGGTATTCCTATCTGCCATGATCTGTCCAGAGAGGATACCTTGGGAAATCCTCCCGCTCCCGCTTCCACTCCAACAACTTCAACGTCAACTACAACAGCCAAAACAACCAGGCAGGAAGAGAACAGCCAAATCATCTTCAACCCCTCCTGCAAAAAGAACCTATGCTGCATGCTCAGGCACCATCTCCTCCGGACATCTCCGATCACGCTGACACAAATTCACTACTCATTCAAGCAGTTCAAAGCCTCTCCCAAACAGTTAAAGGCTTAAAATCGAAGATTTTAACGAACTTCGAACATTAATTTGTTAATTCTAATACCCGCCCGAATCCTGCCATGAACATTCTAGGGAATTCTCAGGTCCGTCCTGCTGCCATCGGATTAAGCGATCCCTCGAGCGTGCCTTCAACTTCATCTACCCAGACAGCTTTTCAATACACGGCCCAGACTCCATTCCAGGATGTTTCCGCTCCACTCACAACTCCAGCCTTCAACCTTTCTACAGCTACCCCAGCTCAGTCTTTTGGTAGGCGCTTTGTTTCACCAGCCATCGTTACGGTGTCTCCAAATACAAGAGCTAACATTATCCAAGGTAAGGACATTAACTTGGCTTCACTACTGCTTCCTTCGCCTGCTATTAATATTGTAATAAAACACTGAATTATTTTGGTTTAGTTGCTGTGACGCGTTGCTCCAGGAAGAGCGTGTCCACAACATGAGTCTTTCTGAATGGCACGTAACTTTAAATTCACTTATGCATTCTCGTAATTTTGTGCAGATATAATTTGTAATATTATGTTTATTTTGTCTTTTATTTATTAATCTCACATAGGATGTGTTTCTTTGAGTTAAATAACGCGCTAGCAAAGTGCTCCAGTTTACCGGTATTCATTCAGCGCATGCAGCTCAAACACCAATGCACAGCTAATAATAACGATGACTGGGACTGTCATATTACAAAACATGAGAACACCATTTTATTAAATCATTTTTGAATTCATTGGGTTTAGTTGCTGTTTTCAGCGCAATGTTCCAGGAAGAGCGCGTCCACGACAGTCACACATTCTGACAAGCACGCATCTGAGACGCCGTTGGCGACACATTGTATTAGTCGTTATTTGATAATTCAATAATTAATTTAATTAAAGCCCATGTTGCTGGTTAACCACCACTGTCGATTAATGGGTACATAAATCACTCAAGATATGTATATCATTTTTAAAATGTCTCAAAAATGGTCTTAAAGACCAGTTTTTTAAGTTTTTGGTATTAACAGGGTTTTTTTATGCAATTCGGTGATGACGTTACGTTGGGGAGAAGTGGAGGAAAGGTAGCCTCAGCCTAGTATTAGAACTATGGCGACTGACTGGGATGAGGAAGAGGTGGCAATAGCCAACATGTATGATGGCCCGCAGCCGTATAATTTCGAACCTGCCAGACGTGAGAGGGCAAATGAGGAATTGCCAAGAACTGATGGCCGTCAAAGCCAATTAAATGCATGGTCCGAGGAGAATGAGTGGAGAGTTGGTGAAGTGTCCTGGTGAGTTGCTATCATTTAGCAACGCAGCAATGAGCACTGGAGCTAGTCTACGAGCAGCAGTGCACAATAACTGCATATTTTTTTTACTGTCATTGAATAGCACCGAGTGAAAAATCAATGTTTTCTTTATATCTAGTGGCAGTGATCATGACGTTAGTTCAGATAAGTACCGGTAACCTTTGTCATAGTGTAGTAGTACTGGTAAACTTCGTCTTCTAGAAATAGAAGGCATCATGCTAGCTATATGGGCGTTTCTAAGCGTTTATCTCTTCCTCCGGTGAAAATGTTGTTGCAAACGTAGCCGCCGCGTGTCTGTCGTTGTGTTTGGCAGGTGCTTGTGTGGGCGGTATAGAGAGAGATAGGCAGACAGCCAGATAGCATAACGTTAGCATAGATAGCTAGCAGCTAGATAGATAAATAGATAGAAATAGATAGTAGGTAGATTGACAACGTAGAGTTGGTCGCACATCAGAGGCGCCCGCGCCATTGGATGTGCAGTTGCTGCATATACTACCCTATCTATATATATATATCTGCCTATCTATATCTATATATCTGCCTGTCTATCTATATATCTAGTCTATCTATCTATCTATATCTATGTATTTATCTATCTATAATCTGCGCTATCTGAATACTCTCGTCTACTACTCGTCTCTTTAGTCACTCTCAATGCTCTCAAGGCGGGCTTTTGTAAATTCTCTTCCCAAGGTGACATAATGCAATGCGTTGTGGGGGAAAGGAGAATCGTTGCAAACCGCTGTAAGATAGTACCTACTTTTTCGGATAATATTCCGTTTTGTGATACCCAACAACATAAAATACAATGGATAACAGTTTAAATGTTTATTAAATTGCACAAATTCGTTGAAAAATTAACCCTGCAACACGGCCTTTAAATAATCAATCACATCAAAACATTTTACAATCCTACTAGCCCTTTATTTAGATTAAAAACCATTCTCATTCATTTGGTGAGGAACATGTAGTTTGGAGCTGCATTTGCAGACGCTGTCATGCTGTTGGCCATATGCCACTGCAGTAGACGCATATTGCAGTATTAAGGCTAACGATTAATCGATTAATTGATCGTTAATTTAAACGACGATCGATCATGGGAATTTGTGAAAATTGACATCCCTAGTAGTGTGTGATTGTTTTTCAAACGTGGAAATGTTTTATGATTACCCTATTGACTCTTCAGCTCTGGGCATCAAACTTGTACATGGATTACGTGGACAACTAGACAACAAGTTCCCTTTCAAGGGAACTCGCGTTGCGTCGATTGACGCTAAGGGAACGCTTTGCGTGATGATGTATTGAAGCACATGTAAAATCAGTCCAATGGCGTGACGGGACGTCAGAAGCGGGTGACGTCATGAACCAGGAAGTATAAAAGCCGGTTCAAACCCAGCCGCGACAGCTTTTGTGTCTTCACATGCGCTATATGTGAAACTGTCCCTGTTATTTGGTGTTGTCTGTATATATATATATATATATATATATATATATTTATATCAGTATGGCGAGCAAGCAGCAGTTCAGAATGTGTGTGCACCCCTGCCCGCGTTATTTAACGGGTGGGGACACACACACTCTTTGCGTTGTTTGTTTGGTAGAGGAGCATGCACGGTCAGCGCTCGAGGGCGCTGGCTGTGAGCGCTGTGATGTGCTTCCATTTCGGACACTCCGATCCTGCCTGGCGTTCTTTCGCGAGGGCGCTCAGGCTCGCGTTCCCCAGGGCTCAGGTCCCGCTGCTGCTGAGGCGCAGCGAAGGCTTCAGTCTTGGGGATCGCAAATGGATCTGTCAGCGGGGTTAGAGACGGGCTCTGCCTTATCTCTACCTTCACCTGACAGATCCAGTGTGTTGTATCAGGGTTCGGAAGCACGCGCTGCGGTTTCTTCCGCCCTGATACACGCACCAACACTTCAACTATCCAGTTCCGAGGAATTGGATGTTGTAAGTGTTGATACACGTGTGTCTGAGGATTCGCCACCTCAGTCTCACGCGTATGAGAAGCTGGTTGAGGTTGTGACGAGAGCGGTCGAGAGATTAAATATAGATTGGCCGTCAGATAAGCAGGACGTTCGCTCGAAAAGCAAGCTCGACGAACGCTTCATGCCCTCTCGCGCACAACCTCATCACCGGGGTCTCCCGTTTTTCCCCGATCTTCACACTGAGGTGTCGAGATCGTGGGAGAAGCCAGTGTCATATAGAGTGTACAGTGCACAAACATCACACTACTCCAATATAACACAATATAAAGAGCACGGTTATGGGGAGATGCCAAAGGTAGAAGAGACATTAGCCAGCTATCTTTCCCCTGAAGCGGCATCTTCCCTAAAGACCCCGGTATTACCCACCAAGCCAGTTAGAGTTACATCTGCTTTGGTGGGTAAGGCTTACTCTGCTGCTGGGCAGGCTGCAGCGTGTTTACACACCATGTCATTGCTGCAGGCTTACCAGGCAGAGGTGTTAGGAGACCTTGATGAGGGCGGGGGTATTAGCCCGAACGCAGTTTGCGAACTGCGTCGGGCTACAGATTTGTCTCTCAGGGCCGCCAAGGAGACGGCTAAATCTATCTGCCGGTCTATGGCAGCCCTGGTGGCCACTGAGAGACCTCTCTGGCTCAACTTGATCAGTATAAAAGAGAGGGATAAGCACTTTCTTTTGGATGCACCGGTCTCGACGACTGGCCTCTTCGGCGATTCAGTTAATTTGGTCGTCGAGAGGTTTCAGGAGTCCACTAAACAGGCGGCTGCATTCCAAAAACTCCTCCCCGTCGGATTCATGTCTCTGGGGCTGCTGAGCGGGAGCAGCCCCAAACATCAAAAGCCAGCTCCTCACACCGTGCCACTCAGAAACAGAGCGTGGCCTCCCGTGCTCCCGCACAGAAAAACTGGGGACGGGGAAAGCCCGCTCAACAGCAGCCTTCAAGGCAAAAACCGGATCTGAGGACCGTTATTTTGTCCAAGAAGGCTGCGAACAAAAGGTCCTGACGTCCGAGGGCGCAGGCCATCGAGGGCAGTTCCCCCCGAAAGGAGAGCGGTTAACACCTCATTATACGGTGCCCGCCTTCCTTCGGTGCCCTCAGGGGACCGTTATGCTAACCCTGCCACCTCGTGTGTTACAGGGCGCAGCGGTCTCCGGCGAGCACATATCTCAGGGTCCACCCGGAAACGTAGTGGTCTTGGGATGCCCGCCCACTCCGAGGAGGGTTCTAGACCAATCAGTTCAGTCGTTCCCTGCCAGGTTCTGGTAATGGAACAAGAAGTGAAAAGTCTGTTGGACAAGGGGGCCATAGAATATGTACCTCCCTCCAGCAGGGACTCCGGGCTTTACAGCCGATACTTCAACGTTCCGAAGAAGGATGGGGGGTTGCGTCCCATTTTGGATCTGAGAGTTCTGAACGAATCAGTCATGCAGCTAAAGTTCAAAATGTTAACGTTGAGACAAATCGTGCCTCAGATCAGATCCGAGGACTGGTTTGTCACGATAGACCTCAAGGACGCATACTTCCATATCTCCATCCTTCCATATCACAGGAAGTTCCTGAGGTTTGCTTTCGGGGGCGGAGCATACCAATATCGAGTTCTTCCATTCGGTCTAGCACTATCACCCCGCACTTTCACGAAATGCGTGGATGCAGCTGTGGCGCCACTACGTGTACAGGGTATTCGCATCATGAACTACATCGACGATTGGTTGATTTTAGCTCAGTCGCATCAGTTGGCGGTTCGGCATCGAGATGTCGTCCTCGCCCACATGAAAGAGCTGGGGTTACGGCTAAACGCCAATAAGAGTGTACTTTCTCCACTACAGAGAACCACTTATCTAGGGGTAGTTTGGGATTCTGTGTCGATGCGGGCGCGCCTATCTCCGGCACGCATAGAGTCCATTCTGTCAGCCGTAAAAAGAATAAAGCTAGGCCAGTCACTCACTGTGAAACAGTTTCAGAGACTGTTGGGTTTGATGGCAGCAGCGTCCAACGTTATCACTTTTGGCCTGCTGCACATGAGACCCTTGCAGTGGTGGCTCAGGACCAAAGGGTTTTCCCCGAGGGGCAACCCCTTTCGCATGATCAAGGTTACGCGGCGATGCTTACGTGCCCTGGTTATGTGGAAGAAACCTTGGTTCCTGTCCCAGGGACCCGTGCTGGGAGCTTCTTGTCGTCGCAGGATGCTAACGACAGATGCTTCCCTCACGGGCTGGGGAGCGATCCTGGAGGGACGCTCGGCTCAGGGTCTATGGGGGGACCATCATCTTTCCTGGCATATCAATCGCCTGGAGATGATGGCTGTTTTCTTTCTCAAGTATTTCCTCCCAGACCTCAGGGTTCACCATGTGTTGGTCCACACGGACAATACATCGGTGGTCGCCTATATAAATCATCAGGGGGGTTTGCGTTCGCGTCCACTGTGCAAACTGGCGCACCATATCCTCTTGTGGTCCCAGGGCAAGCTGCTTTCACTCAGAGCAGCTTATATTCCGGGGGCCCAGAACTTAGGAGCAGACATCCTGTCGAGACAGGGGCCGAGGCCCGGGGAATGGAGGCTCCACCCCGAGGTGGTGGAGCTGATATGGAGGGAGTTCGGCCAGGCTCAAGTGGATCTGTTTGCTTCTCGAGAGAAATCTCACTGTCCACTCTGGTTCTCCCTCACGCATCCAGCTCCTCTCGGACTGGATGCGATGGTACAGACGTGGCCGAGCCTGCGTTTGTATGCTTTTCCCCCGATTGCTCTGCTTCCGGGAGTTCTGGAGAGAGTTCGCAGGGACCATCTGCGCCTGCTTCTTATAGCCCCGCGGTGGCCGGGCAGAGTGTGGTTTGCAGATCTAGTGTCTCTCCTCAACGGGCCTCCTTTGGAGCTTCCCGTCAGGAGGGACCTACTGTCTCAAGCAGAGGGCTCAATATTTCACCCTCGTCCCGAATTGTGGAACCTGTGGCCTTGGCCTTTGAGGGGGCCCAGCTCATAGGATCAGGTCTCTCAACCGAGGTTGTGGAGACCATTCTACAATCCAGAGCTCCCTCCACTAGGAGACTTTATGCCCTGAAGTGGAAGGTTTTCACTTCGTGGTGCAGTGACCGTCAGCTGAACCCAGTTAACTGCCCGGTTGGTACAGTGCTGGAATTTCTGCAGGATCGGTTCTCTGCAGGTCTATCCCCGTCCACTCTGAAGGTCTATGTGGTGGCCATAGGTGCTTACCACATCCCTTTGGGTGGAATGTCTGTGGGTAAAGACCCTCTGGTATCTCGTTTCCTACGTGGCACTCTGAGGCTGAGGCCTGCTGTACGCACTAGGGTACCGACTTGGGACCTGGCTATTGTCCTCCAAGGCCTTTCCCAGGCTCCCTTTGAGCCCCTCGAGGAGGTTCCAGTCAGTTTTCTTACTTTAAAAACTCTGTTCCTCCTCGCTATTTCTTCCCTTAAAAGAATAGGAGATCTTCAGGCTCTGTCGGTTGCACCCTCATGCTTGGAATTTGCACCTGGCATGGTTAAAGCGTTCCTTCATCCTAGACCAGGTTATGTTCCCAAGGTCCCCACTAATGTGGCCCGATCTATAGTGCTGCAGGCCTTCTGTCCTCCTCCGTTCCAGGATGCGGACCAGGAAAGGCACAATTTGCTATGCCCTGTGAGGGCGCTAGATGCTTACGTCCACAGAGCTGCCCTGTGGCGTAAATCTGAACAGCTATTTGTCTGCTTTGGACCCCCTAACAAGGGGTCCCCTGCATCTAAGCAAAGGATGAGCAAGTGGGTGGTCGAGGCCATCTCACTTGCTTACGAGTCGACCGGACAGCCTTCACTTATGGCCGTTCGGTCTCACTCGACTAGGGGTATGGCGTCCTCTAAGGCCTTATTGTCAGGAGTTCCTCTTCAGGACGTTTGTGATGCGGCAGGCTGGTCCTCACCTCACACATTCGTTAGATTCTATGCTCTGGACGTGGACTCTACTCCAGGGTCCCGAGTGCTCTCATCTTAGTGCTGCTCGCCTGATTTCACACTGGACAGGCACTTCTCGTTATGGTGGCGTTGGTATAGACGTTCCCTTAGCGTCAATCGACGCAACGCGAGTTCCCTTGAAAGGGAACGCCTCGGTTACGACTGTAACCTCGGTTCCCTGAAGAGGGAACGAGACGTTGCGTCACCTGCCATATCTCCTGCGTGCCTGTAAGCGACTTATTCAGACCCTGCGAAGCTGTCGCGGCTGGGTTTGAACCGGCTTTTATACTTCCTGGTTCATGACGTCACCCGCTTCTGACGTCCCGTCACGCTATTGGACTGATTTTACATGTGCTTCAATACATCATCACGCAAAGCGTTCCCTTAGCATCAATCGTTCCCTCTTCAGGGAACCGAGGTTACAGTTGTAACCGAGGCGTTTTTCCTGTGACTGAGTGCACAAAAAATGGCCCTTTTCGAAAAAATGGGGAAAGTTTCGATAAAGACCCAAATATAGTCTATTCATACGCCTATTCATTCTTTTTCTCACGTGAATAGGGTAAAAATGTCAACCTTTAGATATCATCATGAAAATTACTGAGTTGATTACTTACATCAAGAGAAACAAAAAATGTATTACACGTTTTTTAAAATTGTTTGTTAACATGGGCAAACGGTGCATAATCTAATTATGTATGTGTTAATTTGCATAAATAACACAACATATCTGGGTATAGCCAGGTGAAAATGTCTTGTAGAATCTTGTTGACATCTTACAGTAAAAGACTATAGAGGCAAACAAATGTCACCATAAGGGGCAGAGATTCAGTCATTAATTTAAGGTCCACTCAACTGTCAATCAACATTCACTCGGGTAAGAAAGATTTCCTTTTGTTTCTCCTACATGGATTAATTTGATTGTTTGATCCAGACACTTTTTATTTTATCTACCTTTTGTCTTCTGCATTCTCCTTACCCTTGTCTCCTGTTCTTCCCTCAGACTCATCCCCCAGAATCAGTCCCACGGACCCAGCCCCAAACCCCATCTCTGCAATAATAATTAATAAAGGCTGGTTTAAGTATTTTTTCCTGCCTCTATGTATTAATGCTCATGGGTAGCCTAAATGGGTTCCATTCAGACCTTAACATTAAGTCTTTTACTGTTATATGTCAACAAGATTCAACAAGACATTTTCACCTGATATACCCAATGTTTAGATCTGTTGTGGTATTTATGCAAATTAGCACATACGTAATTAGATTATGCACCGTTTGTCCATGTTAACAAACAATTAAAAAAAACTTGTAATACATTTTTTGTTTGTCTTGACGTAATCAACTCAGTAATTTTCATGGTGATATCTAAAGGTTAACATTTTTACTCTATTCACGTTAGAAAAAGAATGAATAGGCGTATGAATAGGCTATATTTGGGTCTTTTTCGAAACTTTCCCCTAATGGGATTCTTCGGGGCATTTTTTGCCTTACTCAGGACATATTGAGAATACAAAATCAGTTGAGTTTGCTTCTGTTGCAATTTGTTCAACCTTTTTTCATAAAATGACTGGACTATAATGGAGCTTTTGTAGCCTTGCCTCTGCTACATGACTGCTAATATTGTGGATTAAATTTGTTTAGTAAAATGCTGCCCTTTGTGGTTGTGGAATTTCTGGATTCACGGACTGTGGCTATTATACCAAGAAACCGGTTTACTGAGCCAGAGGAAGAGGAGTGTTACTGGCCACCTTCCTCCACTGTCAATGTTGATCGATGTTTAAGAGAGGGAAGAGACCCACAAGAAGATTAGACGAAATTCCAAGTGCGAGTTTTGGTAAAAGCTGGTAAGTGGTAATGTTATATTTAGATTAATTTTTATTAAATAGAAGCAAAGAGTTTGTATTACCCATGTTAATTATAGTACCTAAATATGTGTGTGGAAAATGTTTTAAGTGAATGGAAAAGCTTAAATGTTCAGTATATCTTTTTCACATTTCCTTAGCTGCCAGAAGAAAGCTGCGAAAAGCTGAAGTGACTTCAGATCTTCAGACAGATCTTGAACCAAAAAGAGCCAAGCGTAAAAGAAAGTAAGACTAATCATGTTATACAATTGAGATAATTCAGATGTGTTGCTTTACACTAGGAATACAGATACTGGATATGATTATGCACACTTACCGTATTTTCCGGACTATAAGTCGCACTTTTTTTCATAGTTTGGCTGGTCCTGCGACTTATAGTCAGGTTCGATTTTGTTGGGGGGGTGTTGACGTGCGGGCCGGGCGACACCTTGTGGTGCATGTGTGTGTGTGTGTATACGTGCTTGCGTGCAGGCAGGCGAGCCTGCGAGATGATTCTGGGTCAGAGAGAAAAGCGGTACGATGTGTGTTTGGACGAACGACTGAAAACTCTGAAATTATCGTACATTATGGAATTTTTTTCATTATTGATCGTACCTCGTTCAGAGGTCAAAATTATCGTACAAATACGATAATTATTGTACATCTGGCAACACTGATGACGCTTCTCATCCGGTGTGCGACCCCCTTAAAGGGATAGTTCACCCAAAATTAAAATTCTGTCAGTAATTACTCCACCCTCATGTTGTTCCAACCCCGTAAGACTTTTGTTCATCTTCGGAACACGAATTAAGATATTTTTGATTAAATCTGAGAGCTGGATCACTCCTCCATAGGTTTCTATGGGATTGAAACTTGCCCTTAAAGTTATTAAAGACATTGTTAAAATAGTCCAAGTGACTACAGTGGCTCAATCTTACGTTTATCAAGCGACGAGAATTCTTTTTGTGCGCAAAAACCCCCCAAAAATAACAACTTTATTTCAACTATTCATTTCCTTTTCTGTGGGCCTCGAGTGAGTTCACGTAGTGTAGTAGCGTAGTGCTTCTGTGTTGTATGCACTGATCTATACTAGGGGTGTAACAATACACAAAACTGACGGTTCGTTTTTTCCCACGGTTTTGACGTCTCGGTTCGGTTCGGTGGGGTGCGGTGCGGTTTAGAAAGCTAAAATTGTTTTTTACATTTTTTTTTAAACAGTGGTTTAATGAAAAAAATGTGTCTTTGTCTTTAAATTAATTCAATTGCAATTAAACGTTTTGCAAGGTTTTAAAAAAAAAAAAGATCTGCTAATGCTGTAAACTATATAGGGAGCCCGCACGTTACTATAACATTAAAGGTTAACAACAGAGCCTAGACTTTTAACCTAAATTCAGATTCTATTTATTTTTTAGATATAATAATCAACACTCAACACATTGTATGAAAACATGTAAATTGAACATAAGGCAGTTTTTGCATTAACTTATGTTTTTACTCTAATTCGTTATTAAAATATAATAATTTACACGGTTGCTGTCATTTTCATGAAAGATATTTTAAACATACATTAAATAATCAAGATATCATTAACAGGTTAAGTAAAATATAATATATAGGCTAATATAGTGCATTTATTTAGTGCAAGAGTTCATTTCTCTAGGAACTGGATGACTTGCCTGCTGTTATGATGCCTTTCAGTAAGTATACTGTATCTTTCAACATACCTTCAGGTGTCCATTCATGTTTATTCTGTAACTGAGGAAGAGATGATCGCGTTTACTTGCTGTCGCTTGAAATGAGGAGCTAGTACAGTGATCTGTCACGCCACATCAAAGAGCGCCAAAACGGCATTTATTGTTTGAATTTTGTGATCAAATAGACAGAATTTGAAAGATTACACCTTGCTTATTATCGAAAGTAACAAAACACGAAGCTTGCTATTATATGGTGTTAATGGTGGTTAGGCTACAAAACTGAAATCGTTGTGTAGCTACACATAAGACATGAGGGCCGCTGGGCCGGGGTAGAAGGGGGCGGGGTGTGGGGTGTGTTCGGTACGCCATGAGAGTATCGCGATATGTATTGTGGGTTCTATATATCGCGGTTTTCCGGTTCGGTTTGAATATTGTTACACCCCTAATCTATATAGAACGACTGGATAGCTCATGATGTCATAAACAGTGAAGCCACCGCGCCGCCATATTGGTATTCCCTAGTGAGCTCACGCGTTCTATTGAATCAATAGGAAGTTGATTTGACTGAGAAAACATTGCCTAAGGAGACACCGTTTTAAAATCTAAAGTCTCCCTGTACATTCTTAGAACGCAAACACCCTAAGCATTTAAATGGATATTTGTTTAAAGTCGAAAATTTTTCCTGCTTATTAAAAATTGCTTTGATACTGGAGAGAGGAGCGTGGACAGTGTCTGTCTAGGCTAGCAGGTGGCAGTAGTGACGTGTTTTATTTTGTGATTTGCCCTTTGAGTGAAGAAGAAGCTAGTCGGACTCGGCCTTCACTGAAGAGCTATCTTAACAGGTAAGAAAAACAGTTGGTGCATAAAGATGATGATACTATTAAATAAATGGTGAATGCTAAAGTCCTATATTTTTGTGAATGGGTGAATATTCAGGTGAATATTGTTTTTCGTGGCCACGAATTAATAATATCTCAGCACGTTTTACTAATTTGTTCTGTCATTTTACTATATTGTGGCCACGTTGTAATTCGTTAAATCAAAATGAGGGAGGGAATAAGTTCAATGTGTCCATGATTTATTAAAATGAGGGAACAAATAAGTCATCGTAACAATTAATTATTATATCGTAATAAAAAAAATGTGATCATTAGAATACCTAAATTACGTTGCTTGTGTGGCAGAGCGGGTTAGACCCCGCCCTGTTATTGGTGGCTGTCACATGAGTGATAGATGTGGCAGCCTATCGGCCGCTGTCCCTGGCCTATTTAAAGACCTGGTCATGCGTCATTGTTAGTTCCGCCCCTTTATTGCAGGCGCGCCGCCATTCAATGCTGGCCGTGTTCGGTTGGCAGCGCCGCGGTGATGTACAGGCTGTTCCGTTCCCCCAGTTGGTTTGTTTTTATGTGTACGCTGCTGTGAGCAACCGTACGCTTATACAATTCCGTGATGATCAACTGGATATTGATTCCTTTGAAGATGCTCCGTCTTAATGTGGACGTTGGGCTGATCGTTTTCTGCATACAATCCATTTAGACTGCGCTGCTGTCTTGCTGCTGTGTTATTGTGTTTGTTTTATGTCTTCACCGCTACAACCATTACGTTCACCGCTGCAGGTGCCGAAGTTGTGTACGTGGGCTCGCCCTTCAGTCATCTTATCATTGGCTGCCTGTGTGTTAAGTTGTATGTTTCTTTACTTTGTTTTTGGTTAGTTTGGATGTTGATTACTGTGTTAAGTTGTAACTTTGTTGTCCTGTGATTTGTGAACTTGTTTGTCTACAAGTTAGTGTTCCCTTGTGGTGAGTGTTTGGTATCACCAACCACTCTGAATTTTGTTATTAGTTGTGTCTAGTATCATTTGTTTAGTGTATTCATTAATTTAGTTTTTTTTTGTTTATTTTAGGCTGATGGACCCCGGGTTGGGAGGCTAGCTTTTCTTGCCTTCTGGTGGTGGTACTTTAAGCATTTAGTGTGGTTTGCCGCTTGTAACCACTTATACCTCACTGGGCGTGCGTGTGTGTGTGTGCATGTGGCTTTTGAATTAGATACTTAGCTAGCCTACCCCACTACGGGTGAGCCTCAGCCATTTTAACAGTTATTATTTTATTTTCTGGTTTATCGTGTGTGTGGATGAACAGTGTGGTACGAGTCATGTGTGTGTGACATTCTGCCTTACAGTGACCAGAAAGTTTTACCTATTGATGTGAACTAAATAAATTAACTTTGTACTGATATCCAGGTCTCTTTGCCCTCCATGGTAACGAACCTGTGTGCCCTATTTACATTGGGTAGTTATTTCCCCTCTCTCTGAAGAGGGACGGCGTAGTCAGCTTGTTATTTATTTACCACTATAAGATTTGGTCTTTCCAACCGTCTATTCCCACCACCACGCTACATTCTGGCGTAGTTGGCAGGACCCCGTGTTCGGCAGAGACGTGGGTACATGTGGTTGTATTGGTAGTGTTTTTCTCCTGTCTGGTTTTTTTTAATTTTCTCTTTTGTATTGAGTGTTGTAGCAGCAAGACAGCAGTGTGCGTTCCGTGGCCTTGATTCCGATTTTCAATGTGGGTCTACTCCCTTCTCTTATTGGTAAGTGTCATTGTGGTTGAAGTAATGGAGGTGCTGCAGGAATTATGGGAAAGGTTAGCTCAACTGAGGGCCGATAATAGGAGATTGCGTCAAGCATGTCTACCCTCGCGACCTAGTTCCCATGAGGCACCTCCTATTGGGCCTGGGCTTTCGGTTACCACTTTTCAATTAAGTAATGACTATGCTGCCCTACCAGAAATAGCTGTTTTTTCCCCTGAGACAGGAAGTGGTATTTTGGTGGTAGGGCTGTCTTTGCTATTGATGAGTGGGTTGAGGAGATTTAAGATTGTATACAGGCCCGCCAGTTGTTTGTTTTGACACAGCTTTCTTTGACCATTTAGAGGAGGAGGTAAGAGGAGGGATTAAGTACCGTCTAGAGTTTGAGTGGAATAATCCGGATAACGTAATTTTCTGTATTGCGGAAGTTGTATGGTTGCCCAGTCACATGTCTCGTTACAGGAGACATTCCATGAAGTAATGGGAGGGGGAGTCAATATTGGAGTTCTCCCTTGCCCTCATAGGCCCCCCGGAGTGCGTTTCCCACCGCCCTCTGTTTTGTTTCGTCCTCAGCTGGGGTTTGCAGCCTGGCTCATCTGCATTGTCTGCAGACTAGTTCCGGTCGAGTCAATGCGTGGGTAGGCAAGTGACTGGTTCTGGTCTTTTAAATATGTCCCGTTTAGTGTTGTCATATCCCCATCTTGTCATATAGATAGGCGGCTTCTAAGTACCGTGCATGGTCGACACTAGCTCTATAGTATCTACTGTTACTGAGAGTTGTTTTTGTAAACTTTGAACTATGGGGGCTGGACAGACTTCAGTCGTGCTAGTGGTTGTAGCTGCCGGCTGTGTATGGGCCTTTAATTCCTTATGTTGGTTATTTGGGATTGGATAATATGGCTCTGTTCTGTTCGGCGGGTCATTAACCTTGAAGTTCATTTTATTATAGAGGCATGAGGTTCTGTTTAGATAACCACCTGTAAAATGATTTTAAGTACGGTGTCACTATGGTGGCTCCTGGGTCTAATTCTGTCTTTGCCCCCTCTTTTGCCCTGGCACTAGGTAATTTCTTGGCTGTAGTGGCAGTCGGTCTATCGTCGGGACGACGATTCAAATGCTAGGGGTAGATTGTGGCAGAGCGGGTTAGACCCCGCCCTGTTATTGGTGGCTGTCACATGAGTGATAGATGTGGCAGCCTATCGGCCGCTGTCCCTGGCCTATTTAAAGACTGTTTATGCCACCTGGTCATGCGTCATTGTTAGTTCCGCCCCTTGTTGGAGGCGCGCCGCCATTCAATGCTGGCCGTGTTCGGTTGGCAGCGCCGCGGTGATGTGCAGGCTGTTCCGTTCCCCCAGTTGGTTTGTTTTTATGTGTACGCTGCTGTGAGCAACTGTACGCTTATACAATTCCGTGATGATCAACTGGATATTGATTCCTTTGAAGATGCTCCGTCTTAATGTGGACGTTGGGCTGATCGTTTTCTGCATACAATCCATTTAGACTGCGCTGCTGTCTTGCTGCTGTGTTATTGTGTTTGTTGTATGTCTTCACCGCTACAACCATCGATCTGTTCACCGCTGCAGGTGCCGAAGTTGTGTACGTGGGCTCGCCCTTCAGTCATCTTATCATTGGCTGCCTGTGTGTTAAGTTGTATGTTTCTTTACTTTGTTTTTGGTTAGATTGGATGTTGATTATTGTGCAATGTGTTAAGTTGTAACTTTGTTGTCCTGTGATTTGTGAACTTGTTTGTCTACAAGTTAGTGTTCCCTTGTGGTGAGTGTTTGGTATCACCAACCACTCTGAATTTTGTTATTAGTTGTGTCTAGTATCATTTGTTTAGTGTATTCATTAATTTTGTTTTTTTTGTTTATTTTAGGCTGATGGACCCCGGGTTGGGAGGCTAGCTTTTCTTGCCTTCTGGTGGTGATACTTTAAGCATTTAGTGTGGTTTGCCGCTTGTAACCACTTATACCTCACTGGGCGTGCGTGTGTGTGTGCGTGTGGCTTTTGAATTAGATACTTAGCTAGCCTACCCCACTACGGGTGAGCCTCAGCCATTTTAACAGTTATTATTTTATTTTCTTGTTTATCGTGTGTGTGGATGAACAGTGTGGTACGAGTCATGTGTGTGTGACATTCTGCCTTACAGTGACCAGAAAGTTTTACCTATTGATGTGAACTAAATAAATTAACTTTGTACTGATATCCACGTCTCTTTGCCCTCCATGGTAACGAACCTGTGTGCCCTATTTACATTGGGTAGTTATTTCCCCTCTCTCTAAAGAGGGGTGGCGTAGTCAGCTTGTTATTTATTTACCACTATAAGATTTGGTCTTTCCAACCGTCTATTCCCACCACCACGCTACACTTTTAAAAAAGTTTTTGCCTCAGTCAGTTGAAGGGATGGTACAATGTATGGCAATGGAGATACTTTTCCTAACATTACAGTAGACTGGTTGTAAAACTGCAGTGCTTTATATATATAGTGACATTTGATACAGAAATTTACTTAGACTCGTTTGTTTTTGACCTTTTATAAATAGATTATTTTTAAATGGATATAACTACATTTAAAAATAAGAGAGAGAGATACATGGTCAATGTTTAAAATTAGAGGTTTAATTGTTTTTAATCTTCAGTGAATTCATGCCAGCAAGATTGCTGGAAATTGAAGCTGTTCTAATCTTATCTTATTGATTTTTTTGCAGAACAAGCTTGCCCAGAGTTTTGCGCAAGCGTTTGCCGTGTGATGCAGCAGATGTTTCCTTTGCAAGGAAGTGGAGCCTGATGTTGGTGTAGCTGTCTGCAATGTACTTAATGAGAAAGAAAATATGATTGTTGTATGGTTCTAGGTTGAACATGTGTGCCTCAAGTTCCTTGAATGCAGAGCCACCATGGAGTTTCAGAACCTGTGTGGATAGCCTGGTTTTAAATTTGCTGTCCAATTCTGAGATGTGCCTTGTTAGTAAGTGCTGTTGAATACACCTCTCAGTTGTTTTGCAGATTTTTAAGACACTGTCTGATGGTCTGATAAGTCCACCTAGGGACTTCATATTGATGAGGGTGTGTCCAAACTCAGAAGTTGTTGCCTCTAGTACCACTGTGCTGTCCAGTGGAGAGCAGTTGCCACTGGCTTTGATGGCATGTCTCACTACCATTCTTTTGAATGCTGACTTGAACTGCCTTGCTGTGGGATTGTTGTTCCATCCATTAGCTGAGCGAATGGCAGCAAAAAAAAGCTCAAGGTGGTCCTGGCTAAATTTGGAGGTCAGCAGATATTGTAACTGCGATGTCGGTGGTCTCACATAAATGTCATATAATTGTTTAAAACTTTTTATTGCGTTAATGCCTGGCTCTTTCAATCCACTAATGTAATTGTAAGCTTCCATTAACCTGTTAAGCTGCAAGCCTACTTTTGAAAAATCCCCAGAAATGACATACCCAAACTGAAACAGATACAGTTCATGAACCCTTTGCACTAAAAGCACAAGTATGATCTCATTTGAAAGCTGACACCTGGTAGTTTATTGTAAATGTAGAATTAATTATTGTCATAATGAATTTTTTTTTAAATAGCTTCAAAGTTTTGTAAAGTTATTAAAAATGTATTTTTATGAAACATCTTCATGAAAATAAAATTGAAGTTGGCCCTGGAGCAATCTAGAAATGCACTGCAGCTAAAGCCATATGTGTGACCATTTTATATTTAAAATCTGAAAATTATAAGTCTAAAACTCTGTATTTAGTTAAATGTTATTCAAGATCATGTCAAATTACTTTATTTTGATTAGACTCTAAAATGCAAACTGATGTTTAGTCATTTCCTGAGTCATCTATTCAGTCTATTGTCTCTAATGTTTTGTGGTGCAAACGAGCCCCATTCTGTGTCAGTCTCCCCTGCACACATTTACACCTCTCCAGACTGGTTATGGCTCTAAATATGCATTTCTTTTGTCTGCATTATAGCTACTAAGGACTGGCTATTCACAGGCTATTCATAGGGTTTCAAACCCTAATTTCTTTTATCAAAGTTCTCACTAAATATTTGAAACTGGTATCAAATGCACTGAAACATTTCAGTAAACATTCCTATTTAGAAAAAAATCATAAAACAATAACTGCTGGTGGTGGGTGCACCTGGGCTAACTAGCATGTTAGCTTAGCACACCATCAATACACGACCATTTATGAGATTAAAACCATGTTTGTGCTCCAAACTTACTTTATAACGCAAGTCGAGTGTTTTAAATAATCTTCTGTGATCTAATTTGGCTTCAGATAAAAAAAAAAATCTGACAGAAAATTTATTATTTATAGTGTTCTGCACGATGATGAAATCTATATCAATTAGCATTACATTATAAATATAATCTATTATTATGAAATACCTGGCATGGCTTGAAGAACACAGGTAACTCAAATATCATTGCAATCATATTTATTGTCTTCAAAACATCTTTATCTGCATGTTACAGCGATCTCTGTCAGCTACTTTGTAGCCGTTTCTCAATATGCGTTCTTGTCTGCCCAAGTACTGTCCCAATTCAAAGTTCACATCTAGCCAAGTCCAGTTCAAATCCCCAGATGTGTTCTTGATCCGCCCCTTTTACCAAGGATGCATCGAGAGGTGACTTGTGCGGACTTGAGACAGCCATGTATCCCAGAATGCATCTCGCACCAACCAGCAAGCGTCAATACCTGAGGAGAAAACCCGCGTAATATCAAAATACTACTGTTATTGTGTCATGAAATGTAATTTTAAGAGTGTTTCAGGCGAGAATGTAGTTGTTTAAAGCTCAAATCTGTGGTTTGTTTATAAAGATAGCGCCTATTTGAAAAATTGATCTGACGCTTTTGGAGTTGTAAGATCCAGGCGTTCACCAGGAGTTCAGTGCTCATTAACCCCGACTGGAACAGCTTTTCCTCGGCTAGTGCTTCTGACGTGTGCCGCTGGCTCTGGTGTCTCTAGTCTAGTGGATAAACATGACGTATATTCGTCTTGTGTCGATCTTTGGTCTTACTCATTAATCTATATTTGTTCCATGGCAAATCGTTTTGGCTGAGGGCAAAGTGAAGTTTCATAACTTTATATATTTAGGCTATTTAACTTTAACTTTGTAGCCTAATTGTTTGCTTAATTTCTCATTGTAAGTTAGCTTCTTATAGCCTACCTTTATACTGGATATTATTGATCAGTAAAAATGACATTTAACAAAAAGAGACAGGGTTGTTTTTTTATTTTATATACTTTAAAATAAGATATATATTTTTATATTTATTTTAACATTCTCTTCACTATATGTAAAATAAAATGACACAACCCTGTCTCTCTTTGACAAATGGCAATAAAAATCAAGAATGTTTCATATTTTTAAAATAAAATAAAAAAGAAGCAGGGTTGTGTTTTAATATTTCATGTTGTTATAAATATGCAGTGAAGATAATTAATGTACACGTTGCCTGAACCACAATTGTGTGGCCATTTAGGCTAATATGTTTAAGATTTTTAACATAAGAGGCAGAGTGGTGTTTTCTAAAATATTTTGTTTTATTGTTGACGAAAAGAGGCAGAGTTGTAGCATATTTCGTTTGATTGTTGCCTAAAATATACAATTTCGTATGCTATTTCATCACTCAATTCACTTCTGAGAACATTTGATGCGAGAAATCAACTGTGAAGATTTCAAATATTGGCATTTTTACGAAAATCCAGGATCTCCTCCAGTGCTGCTGTACCACCTTCTTATTGTTGATGGGTGAGGTAAACCCAAGTTGAAGGTCTCCCTGACATGCTTGTAGGCCTTCGCTGAATAGAAATGCAGTGTAAGTGCAAATGACTTAAGGGCTGGGTGGTATTTTGTACATTAGGACAGTTTTCAAGCATGAATGCTCCATTCTCTGACAGTAACTGAGATTCCCTTAGAGACTGAATGATTGTCTGTAAGTTTGAAAAAAAAATTGTGCTTCTCCTGTTTTTTTGATTGTACATTCTGGATTTCTTTTTGTGATCTTTGATTGTTTCAATTGCTTTAATCAGCCTTCTGGTGAGGGTCCTTGGACTGGCAAAGCAGTAGCTGTGCTCAATTGTTGTGGGAGTCTGAAGAGGATTATCAGTTGTGGTGTCAGAGGTGTCCTCACTGCTGTCCAACACTGCCTGTGTGTCCCTTAATACAGGGGCCTTTCTGTTGGTCTGTTCCTAAGAAACAAGGTTTGTGTTCCTCGTGTTAGAATATATATTGACAATAAGCTTTCTCTGATACCACTTCACCAAAAATGACTTAATGTAATCTACTTTACTAAGCAATTTTCTGTCTATTCTTTCATTAACAGGCCTCAGGAATTTACATGTTGGCTCATAGCCAGCAAACTGGGGGAGCTGTCTGTATTTATTTATTACATTGTCCCACCTCTATAAAGTAATCATTTTAGAAAGTATTTTAGTTGAATTGTTTTATTATTATTATACTTGCCCAATTAACTGTTAAGTGAAGTTTTAATTAAGTGCAATTTTGTATTAATGTTTTCTGTAAAGAATGTAATTAACTTGTTTTTTTTCTGTGTGTGTATACGTGTCCTTTACTGTCCTGTCCTATCTATGCCTTTATGTCCATTTTTCACTCAAACTTTTATCTCGCTTAAACCTTGCTGCTTCGCTTGCTCGCACCTCAAACGCAATCTCAAAAATGCAAAAACCATAACGCATAAACTCAAAACCGCACATGCAAGCTTGCTAACGTATCTTTAAAAATAAAGAGCCAGAACCACCACAAGATTTCTTAGAACCCCATAAACACTTTGAAAACAAAAAACGCTTTGAAAACAAAAAACTCTGAAAACTTGACTGAAAAGATTGACTTGACTGTGAAAAGCTTGACTGTGAAAAACTTGACTATCGAACCCAGGTGAGAACACGTGCAATTATATATATATTTTTTTTTTATCCATTCTTTAAACATATTTGCTTGATTGCCTGTGCTGAAACATCACCATGCCAAGAAAAGGAAAGAGGAGTCAATCTCAGAAACAGCGCAGAGACCTAGAAGCTTCGTGTGGCACCAGTAGCGGTACCAACTCTGTATCAGGTTTGATTGATGCAAACCCGTATGTTCTGTTTCTTGCAGCATCTCACTGTCAAAGCCCTTCTAGGCACAAGATTTACTCCAGAGGCCGCCAGTGTACGTGCAATTCTTTAATGTTCCTAGCTGTCCATAATGAACTTAATGAGCTATTCGGTTTCGATTTAATCCGCATTTTACAGAAAGGTGATGTACAAAGGACAATTTGTGGATCATTTTTTAAACTTTGATGAGCTGCCAAGCACAATTAAGACCAACTCAGACTCTGCAATGTCTCAGAGCTGATGTGAGTGACGCGTTGCTGCTGTGTGGATGCTCGTGTATCGCCGTATTCAGAGATCGCTCAGGGAGGTTTGGTTATTTTAAACCTCACTGCAGAAAAGTAGATGGGATGCCTGATGAAGATGAAAGTACAGATACGGCCATGATGTTGACCTTCTTCCGTCAAGAAGACATGATCGAGAGGCTGATGCTATTGTTTCAATGGTGTTTCGATTTGAGAGACGAGCAACAATTTGATCTGCTGCCTTTATCATTAATTAACCGGATAACTGTACGTACTGAAGTCTCCCTGAATTGCTGTGAGCTTGAACGTGATGTACAACCATCTGTCTATTTTGAGAACAAAGCTCTGTCAAACAATGAACAATGCAGGTCTGCTGATGTCTCACAACAGTGTGTCCAAGATCCAGTTCAACAACCATCTGAGACTACAGTTAATGCAGCCACATCAACTAATGATCAAGCCCATATGACTTATTAAGATAAAATTGACGTTCTAACTCTTTGTAAAAAGTATTAAAAGGTAGTAAATGAAATTAGCCAAAATTATGGGCATTAAAAAGTAATAAATGTCATCTGACGAGGTATTTCATTTTCAAACCCCCATCCAACTGTGTTAAGTGCAGGTCTTTCTTCTAAAATTCCTAAAAATGTTGCGAGTAGGACCTGAGCGATATCATCTGACGTGGTGTTCGCGAATTGTAACATTGTGTTGTGCTCCGGCTATATATATACACTTGCCAGTTGATGGTTCATGAGATGCACCTTCGTTAGAGAAAGTCAAGATTCACCTGGGTGCAATTTACAAATTCAGGACAGATTTAGAAAAAACTCTAATGGAAATGTAAGTAAGTAAGTAACTTACACTCACTCTCTTTCTAATACAAGAAAGAGAGTGAGGAAAGAAAATGAGTTCAAGAGTGAGATAGTGAAATCCCAAGTTTCTATATGCACTTATAAGACATGACCTGAACGAACCATCAATCATTAATTTAACCCTTCTATCGTTTCTTAGGTGGGGTTATTAAATGTTATATCAAAGCACCAGTTCAGTTAAGAGTCTGGAGCAGTGGCGTGCACAGGAGGGGGGCCGGGGGGGCTCAAGCCCCTGCCCCTTTGGTCTCAAAATGTATTGTGCCCGTCTCTGATAATTGTGAATAAAGTTAAGTAAATAATAAAGAATTATAAATAGTATAATAAATAACAATACACTTATACACTATTGCCACTTACAATAATAATAAAAAAAATAGTATATACATTTTTTTTTTTTGGCGGAAGCATTTGGCGGAGATGTGGTAGGCGCCTAGGCAGAGTTTCCTGTGCAGCGCCTCGTACGCAGCAGTTCGCCGCAAGCCTTCAAACTACACGAGCAGCAGGTAACGTTAAGCAATATGAAAAAGTTATATTTATCCAATCTTGCTACTGTAAAAGTTGCGGCAGCATGCGAGTAGTGCTTAACTAAAATAAAAGTATAACTCGATTTCAGACGCATTCTGAGTCTGACAGTGTCATTCGTTTTTATCCAAGGCAAGTGGCATTAGCTTGGGGAAATACATCTAGTGAAATGAAATCTTAAGTCCATGTCCAACTCTAAATTGTAAGGAATTTATATCTTTGATTTCATAGTAACACTTTGCAATATGGTTCATTTGTTTATTATTCATGTATTAACTGACATGAACTAACAAATACAGTAACAAATGTGTTGCTCATGGTTAATCTTAGTTAACATGAACAAAAAATGAACAGGTATATTATTATGTCACAGTCAGTGCATTAACTAATGTTAACACATACAACTTTTAATTTTAATAATGTTTTAGTAAATGCTGAAATTAAGATTAATAAATGCTGTAGAAGTGCAGTTCATTATTAGTTCATGTTAACAAATTTAACTAATGAAACCTTATTGTAAAGTGGTACTGAATTCATTATGGCTAACACTATGCATATAATACATACATCAAATTTACAACATCAACTAAACTAAACATGAATTCCTCATAATTACCTTCTTGATTCTCACGGTTTTGTTTGGTAAAGTACATGATGATGCAAAAATTTGAAGAGAATCTTGTTGAGGAAATTACTAAAATCAACAGAGTGGTGCAGGGATGTAAAATTTTGTTGGCCAAAACCCAGAAACAGAAGAGTTAGCATTTTAGCACTTACTGTTTTGAAATCAATGGGTTTTTTTAATGGGTTTTTGGTTAAATTCTTTAAATTAGATCTGTGGCGAGCACAAGCTCAAGATATTTTCACTTTTTTTATAAAATACATCAGTAATACTCTCTTGTGATTTTTTTTTTTTTTTTTAAAGCTTTCACTTGTCTTGTAAAAGACGGTTGCTAACAAGTTGCTAAAAAAGGCTACAGAGGTTGTCGTGGACATTAAATGTCATTAGCCGAACAGGTAAACGTATCTACTCACTAATTGGCTTTCACAGCCTCGTTGTGTTTATAATCGTGCTCTTGAAAACATTTCTAACTTTAACTTTCAGGGAAAATGTTTTTAAACAAAGACTGAGGGGCCGTTTACATGACACCATTTTCAACTAAAACGTTTTGCCGTTCATTTATATGACAATGGCATTTTAGGGCCCTGAAAATGCAAACTTTTGAAAACGGGTTTCAAAGTGCAAGATTTTGAAAACGGTGACGTTCAGTCATTACGTGTTTAGTCTATACGCGTGTAGTGTTTCTTCTCAAAGTGACATCGCCAACTACTGGCTTGCTATGCATATACAGCGTTTTTAGTCATTTTCACAAATCCTTGTGAATGGGGATTTAAAAAAAAATTGTTGTTGTCTGTTTGCGAAAATTTCTGTTTTTAGTACATTGTTGTCATGTAAACGTACCCTGAGAGCGTTGTTGGAAGCTTAGTGATGGTGACGTTGAAGTCATGCAACCGTGGGGTTGTTCATACGCTTCAAAATTCATAGAAGTTGTGTTCTAAATAATATTTAGTAATATTATAATAATTTCCCTATTTTCGTTTGATGTGTTATGCGTTCTAATTGTATCAACTTCTTTTCATAGAATGCCAAGGAAATAAAGGATAAAAAAAGGAATTCTTCTTTTTTTTTTCATTTGGTCCTTCGGGCCCTGCCCCTGAGGAGGTCTGTGCACGCCACTGGTCTGGAGGCTACTTGCTTGTCATTGCATTCCTTTGTCCCGGGTTCGTTGACTGGCTGACGGTCTTCTCGTGTCTGGATAGATGTCTCTGGGCGGCCAATCACATGGTGTGTTGGCGATGGATGAAAGTCTTTGGTCTTGGAAAGCGGGCTTTGCAGTCGAATCGTTTAAACGAAACGTTGCAGCAAAACTTAACTTAGAATCGAGACTCTCAACGGAAAAGAAAAATAAAGCTAAGAAACATAAAGAAAATTGAGACCAGAGTAGTTATAGATGGCTTGAATGAAGCTGTTTAAATGTATATAGGCTAAATCGCCCTAAATTAGCCTTTCGCCGGGCGCTCCCCCAAAACGGCCATTGTCCAATCACACATCATAGGGACCGTTACTATGTGAGCAGGTCCGTCAAACATGGACTCCAAGCAAGATGGTGAAGCGGTGTGCCCACGGCATTTGTAAATCAGACACTAGAGAGATTGTCTGGAGGAGTTGTATTCTTTCCATTCCCTAAGCCGAAAACACAACGTGAGCTGTGCCTACAATGGATCAAACAGCCAGGGTTCCAGACTGCGACCAAATTGGTCGCATATGCGACCGTTTTTTGAGAATATGCGAGTTAAAATTGTATCTGGTCGCATTTGTGCGAGTGGACGCTCGCGCAACAGAACGCCGTTGTATCAGCAGCTGCTGCGGTCTGTAACTTGTGTTCAAAATGAACGAGTACATCATGAATCCATTTTCCAAACCGTGTTTTTGACTTATCCTGAATCACTACGGTACGCCTATAATAAGTGTTTATATTCTGATTATTTTATCCCGGGCTCGGCTCGGTTGCGGAGTTGCCCAGTGCCTGCGTGACTCGCTATAGACATTAACGGAGAGAAGTAGCTCCGGCTACAATGTTCTTCTGCAAGACACGTGCAGTTTATTTATTGACGAAAGTACACGTCACGCGCATCACACACTGATGGTGAAACGCGCCAATTACGAATTCAGGAATTAAGGCATATAAAAATGAAAAGGTCTCACGAAACACCGAGCCTCTTCCTACGTCTTTTCAGCGGTTAGATGAGAGTAATTGCTCGACAGAGGAAAAGGAAATTATTATAAAATGCAGAAGGTAAGGAGTGTGAGATGAGATTTCTGATTTTTGTTACAACTATAAACTTTGATAACGAAAATCTGTATAACCCTATTATAATAGCTACTCTAATCTTTTAAAATGTAACATACATTTGAATGTTTAATGATTTTTAAAAGATAGAAAGATGATGCTGATAGAAAGATGATAATAGATAGATAGATAGAATATAATTAAAATGTAAATAGATAGATTGTATACACTCTAAACAATGCTGGGTTGTTTAGACTCAAATTTGGGTCAAATATGGACAAACCCAAATGTTGGGTTAAAAATGTAATTTTAAACTTTAACCCAACTTCAACTTTCACTTTCAACTGAAATTTTTTTATTACATTTTTAACCCAACATTTGGGTTTGTCCACGTTAGACCCAAATTTGGGTTGAAACAACCCAGCATTTTTAGAGTGTATAATTCAAATGTAAAATGCTTAAAATTACAGATTAAAATTACTGTCCAAAATCCATGAAAATCCTGAAATTTGGCAATGATAATTATCATATATTACATGTGTTTTTTTATAATATATTACAGGTATTTATGCTGCAACCAAGAAAGCCTTTGCTAGCCTTGGTCCATTAAAACAACTATTCATCAGCATGCATTGATTAATCCCATGGCATGTAGCAAAAAAAAAAAAAGGTGCGACCAAATCATATGCTGGTGCGACCAACTGAGAAAGTTGGTAGCACCAGTACAACCAGTGGAAAAGTTAGTCTGGAGCCCTGCGGCCCCACTCCCAGTTAAATGTGTCGAACATTACCAAGCATAATTACGTCTGCTCAAAGGTAAGGCTAACAGCTAAGTTAACTAGTTACCGTGTTGTCTAGATCTACTAACTAGAGGCAAGAACACAAATTCGACCAAAGTTATGATTACCATGGATATCATTGCCAGAATGTTAACCTACTCTCTAAGCTAAGTTTAACAAGCCCTTTAGCTTTAACCAACATTATTTAACATGTTAGCTAATGCTAGCTACATTAGCTGCTGTTGTGTTGGGTCTTCTTTGAGCTCCCCAACTTTATTTTTCGTCAGTTTACAACAAAGTTGAACATAGCGCCCCAACAAGCAACTTTAAATAATTTTGTTTTTATCTTTCATGTAGCATTTAATGAACGGAAAACGTACTCGGATACTAACGTAACCTCGGTTCTCTCTAGAGAGGGAACGAGTACTGCGTAATATCTTACGCTACGTGGAAAACCTCTTTTCCCACGAGATATTGAAGCCAAAAATTATCCTTAATTTTGTATTAATGTAAAACGCTGTGCAGCAGCATGCAGACATAGGCAAGACGTGCCTATAGGCTGACCTCCGGCAACAGCAGCAGCCTATCGAGAGCGGCCCTGCGTGACGCCATATCCACTGGGAGCGATTCGCGCCCATTTCGTCACGTCCCACCAGAAAGGGCGTGGCCTCATCCTATAAATATTGTAGCGACAATGAGTCTTACATTGAATGCATTAACATTAGCTCAAATGATATTTAGGGAATTTTAATAATTAATCATGAATATGATTAATATACTGCATATTACAGTTAAATTATCGAAGTTGAAAATAGATTGATTATACATATGAATGATCAATCACAACGAATTATAATTCATCATTCATATATCAATGGTCCACTTCCAGATCAATTATGTGAGATAACCTTTAATGGAATTAATTTAGCTATCGAACAATCTGTTTGTCCAGCAAACGGCCGTAAGATTAACTTATCAACTTCTTAACAAGGTTATCCCTTCCTTATAATTCCAAAAAGCTATTTTCTGGCCATGAAAATTCACCTTCTTGTTATTATAAAATTTAGGTTACTGAAATAGTAACGAATTGTAAAGCTTTGTAGCTAGATCAAACACTTCATTGACTTTGTAAAAATGAGCATTTCAGACGAACAATCGAGAACATAATGGTTTTAATAATTGGACTAATAATGCATCAAACTACAATTCACACGGAATATATGTGTATACACTCGAAACAAACAAACGAAAAACATTACAAACATGAATTAAAATAGGATGAGAGAGGGAGAGAAAACGATATATATATATATATATATATATATATATACATATATATCGTTTATATATATATATATATATATATATAGAGAGAGAGAGAGAGAGAGAGAGAGAGAGAGAGGATGAGAAAGTGAAACTAACGGTCAGGATGAGAGATTGCAGTACGGCACAAAACACAGACAAAGTGAACCATGAGAGACACAAAGATCAAATCCCCTGAATGGGGTAAACAGATCTTAAAGCATTTAGATCGATAGGAATTACGATACTTGCATGATTCTTCGTGTGGCTGAGAACCAAAGCGTGTGTGTGTGTGTCTCTGTCCTCGTGTCACGCGTTCACGTGGTCTTTCAGAGCGAGGGAGCGCGTTAGTTTGAATGTCCTTTGAGGTGCAGTTGCTGGTTGGTTCAAAGAGTCTCTTTAAAGTCGAAGTTGCCGATTACGTTCATTTCGCTGAAAGTGAACGTAGGAAAGTCCGAAGACGAAAATAAAGAAAGATTAAAGAAAAAGGAGAAACACGGCGTAAAGCTCCCTAAGGAGCCATGGCACGGAAACCTCTCACAGGGAAAAAGCTCTCCCAGAAACTTCTGTGTCAGTCTTTTATGGAGAGGAGGGGTTCACGCCTGCTTCGCGTATGTGAACCAATTATCTTAGAGTATCTCGAGCGGGAAAAGTTTTTCTTTGTCCTGTCAGGATAATTTGTGATGGTATGAAATTTTGTCATTTCTACCCAGAAAGATTGTACACACAGAACAATACATTTTACTGTAATATCCTATGTATGACTTGTTTAGTCAAAACAAGACGGTCAAACAGGTACCAAGAATGGCCGGAAAGAGTAGAAGAAACATAAAGTTACATTCATATGCAGAATTACACACATTTAATGTTCACTCACACGACTATAAAGCCATAATACCGGCTACCATGACCTAGGAAAGATCAAATTCAAGTTTATACATTTCTTAAGTGGTTATACTTATAGAAAATATAAGATTGCAGAGTCTATTCCTCTTTCTTTATCAGAATTCAAGTGGGAGCTATGATTCCCTTGGAATTCCTTTTGAGGGTCATAAAGTTTTATGACCTAGCAAGAGGGAGAGGCACAGAATTTGATCCTGTTAGGTATTCTTTCTTTAGAAATACACTTAAGATTCAAAGTTACAGAACAGTCTCAAATTTAATCTATAGAATAAGACAAAACTAATTAGATATGCATGCATACAGGAAGGTTAGATACAATTCTGTGTTATATACATTAAGGATATTTCCATCCTAAGTTGCACACAAAGGACGTTTGTGTGCGGGTATGTATGGCGTGTGTGTATAAGTTCATCCCGTGGTTGGCGCGGGCTGTTGATTCCCCCTTCTTGGGGAATCACGTGGGGAATCCTGTGGTCAGCATCTGTCCATCCGTGGTGTGTACCACGTGAGGGTTTCAAGAACAACGGGGTTCTGTTTCTTAATTGCGCAATGCGTCATAAATGGAGTTAATCAATGACCTGCTGGCAGACATTGGGGCACCATTTCACATGATTCAAGGTTTTGTGAATTAAACATATATGTGTTCATATTTGTTCAGTAGTGAAAGGAAAACAGGATCCGGTCAGTCGCTACAATATGCTCGACAGGCTGATACAAACTGGTTTTCATCGCCGAAGCGAACCAGAGCGTGTTGTAAGCACGGCAAGATACGCAGTACTCGTTCCCTCTCTAAAAAGAACCGAGGTTACGTTAGTAACCGAGTACGTTCTCTTACGAGAGTATCTCTCGTACTGCGTGATATCTTACGCTATGGGGAACACAATGTAACACGCCGTGCGTACTGGGATCCAACACCAAAGTCCCAAGGGCAGCAGCCCGGTGCTCATATAGTGCATAATCACCGTAGACTCACAGAGAGTCGGAGAAGAGACGCTGCAAGCATCATTCCCCATGAAATAGCATCCTACAGGAGCTAGTTATGTTAACAGTATTTCACGCAGACAGGGTGAACGTGTTCAGCCTGAACTGGGTAACAGTACGGGTTATTCAAAACCCATGGAGCTGTTCTATCGATCAGTAAGCGATGGACAAGCAAAACTCAGCATTCTGCGCCAGCGCAGCGGGGCAGATAGTACTGAATTCTAGACCGACAGCAGCTTGGCCTGTAAGGCGGGAACCTCTGGGTTATAAAACCTTATAAATGTAGACGGCGAGGCCCAGCCTGCCGCCATACAGATATCTTGCAAGGAAATCCCGTTAGACCATGCCCACGACGAGGCCACGCCTCTCGTGGAGTGCGTTCTGACACCCAAAGGACACTGCAGGCCCTTAGAAGTGTAAGCCAGCGCTATGGCATCGACTATCCATCTGGATAGGCTCTGTTTTGATTTGGCCAGTCCCTTGGAGCGTCCGCCAAACAAAACGAAGAGCTGCTCGGTCTGTCTGAAGACAGACTAGCGGGACACATAAGCTCTCAGTGCCCTGACAGGGCAAAGGAGACTCGCATCCTCCTCCTCATCATGAACCGGGAGGGCGCACAGGGAAATAACCTGGGCCCTGAACGGTGTGTTGAGGGATTTGGGCACGTACCCGTGCCTTGGTTTGAGTATGACTTTTGAGTCATTAGGCCCAAACTCCATACATGACGCGCTTACTAAAAATGCTTGTAAGTCCCCTATGCGCTTCACTGAAGCGAGAGCCATAAGAAACACTGTTTTCAAAGACAGATGTTTCATGTCTGACAAATGGATTGGCTCAAATGGGGCACCTTTCATGGCTTCCAGAACGGTAGAAAGGTCCCACACCGGGACTGAAGGGGATCTGGGAGGGTTCAGCCTCCGAGTTCCCCTGAGGAATTGCACGACCAGGTCGTTTTTCCCCAGTGACTGGCCAGACGTCGGTTTTGTAAACGCCGCTATGGCCGCCACATACACTTTGAGCGTGGATGGGATTCTGCCCTTATCCAGCAGCTCTTGAAGGAAGGAGAGTACCTCCTAGCCCCGCAGTCCACGGGTGAAAAGCCCTGAGCTTGACACCAGGCAGAGAACACAGATCATTTTGAGGAATAAAGCCATCTAGTAGACGGGGCCCTAGCCTGCGTGATCGTGTTTAACACTCCCTCCGGGAGGTTAGCGGGTACCCATTGATGGCCCATGCATGTAGGGACCATAGCTCCAGGCGAGGATGCCAAATTGAGCCCTTTGCCTGAGAGAGGAGGTCTTTCCTCAACGGTATAGGCCACAGGGCAGTGCTGGTCAGCTGCACCAGGGCTGAGAACCAAATCTGGTTTGTCCAGAGTGGAGCCACGAGCAGCACTGGGCATCTGCTTTCCTGATTCGTTCCAACACCTGAGGCAGGAGCGAGACGGGGGGAAAGCATAGAGGGGGCGGCGGGGCCAGGCGTGGGCCAGCGCATCCCTGCCCTTGGAGTAAAAGTTCGGACAGTGAGCGTTTTCTTGGGACGCGAACAGGTCCACCTGCGCTCTGCCGAATGTCTCCCACAGCAGTCGGATCGTCTCCCAGATTCAGGTGACCAGGCACATGCGCTGCTTTCAGTGAAAGCAGGTTATGCTGAGCCCAGACCAGGAGGCGTTCCGTCAGCCTGTTAAGGTTTTGGGACCTGATGCCGCCCTGGTGATTTATGTATGCCACCACTGTCATGTTGTCCGACCGGACCAAGACGTGGTGACCTTTTATCTGGGGACAGAAGCGCTTTAGCGCGTTGTTGACTGCCATCATTTCCAGACAGTTTATGTGTGGAAGCTTTTCCCGTTCTGACCACTGGCCAAAGAACGGTCTGCCCTCGAGCAGCGCTCCCCATCCCGAGGTGAAGGCGTCCGTGGACACCACCTTCACACTCGAGGAAGTCCCCAGACTCACACCTGACTGATACCAGTCGGTTACTTTCCAAGGTTCCAAAACTGAGACGCATTTTAGGTCGACCCTGAGGCGAAACAGACCAGAGGTCCATGCCCGGGGCGGAACTCGCGCTCTCAGCCACAGCTGCAGTGGGCGCATGCAAAGCAGACCCAGCTGGAGTACTGAAGCTGCTGAGGCCATGAGGCCCAGCATTTTCTGAAACCTTTTGAGAGGGACTATAGAGCCGCGGCGGAAGGATTTCGCGGCGCGCTGAATGTCCAGTCCCCGCTCCGGCGACAGACGTGCTGTCATGGACAGCGAGTCCAGTACTGTTCCCAGAAAGGAAATTTTCTGACTGGGAGACAGCAAACTCTTCGCCCAATTGACTGTGAGACCCAGATTCTCGAGATGCTCGAGTAATGTGGTCCTGTGTTCTATGAGCTCTGAGTGTGACCGAGCTAGAATCAGCCAATCGTCCAAGTAGTTCAAAACTTGCATGCCCCGAAGTCTCAGGGGTGCGAGAGCCACGTCCATGCACTTCGTAAATGTACGGGGTGCCAGGGACAGGCCGAACGGCAGGACTGTGTATTGGTATGCCTGGCCCTCGAAGGCGAATCTCAAGAATTGCCTGTGACGTGACGCTATTTGTATTTGGAAATAGGCGTCTTTCAGATCTATTGACATAAACCAGTCCTCCTTGCGAACTTGCGCGAGGATTTTCCTGGTTGTAAGCATTCTGAACTGGCACTTCGCAAGCGCTTTGTTCAGCTGTCGCAGATCTAGAATGGGTCTGAGACCCCCGTCTTTTTTCGGTACCAGAAAATATCTGCTGTATAGACCCACTTCGCTCTGAGCCTGAGATAAAGGTTCTATGGCCCCTTTGCTCAGTAGTTTCGCTATC